>CM066164.1:39109453-40309453 GCA_033629205.1 Lithocarpus polystachyus
GAATTTAGAATAGAAGAGTCCAATTGAATTGGAGCTATGTATGGTCACATGAGTAAGTCACTACTAGAGGTAGCAATTTGGAACATGTGTAGGTTTTAATTCTAAGAACTTCAATTCTATTAGTGAATTTGTTCTTGTGGTTTAGGGACCTCATAGTGGTTTTCTATTGGATTGTTTTTCCTTCAGTTTTTCACTTTGTCACCATATTGTTGCGTTCTTTATTCACCACTTTATTGCTTTAATTGGTGACTCATTAAATTTGTGGTAATTAAATGGTAATAACTGAATTATATAATTGGTTAAATTGTCAAGCTAATTAATCATGTTGTAAAATCAACAATGGGATCTAAATTTTCTAACACTTCCAAGTGAGGTTCACAATAGAAAATTTTTCAAGAAGGTTCCTTGGAATGCCAAAGTGTCTGATTCTTTTGAATGGAGAGTTCATGGAGAAAATTCGATTAGAGAGGTTTTGGGGCTATTGTGGTAAGAATGCAAGCTAGAAATTTGTAGATATTATAGCATAGGGTCTATTTGTACAAAGATTTTGTAAGTATAATATTGTAACTAATTTTCCTGCAGTGATTTTTTCTACAAGATTGGGTCCTTGAAGTGAGTTTTCCGTTGAAGAAATTCTTCCTTGGTTGTCCACTTCGTTATCAAATCTTGTGTCTTGGGTTCTTTCTTTTAACATGTTGCTTTTAGATTTGCTAATTGAGTACTATGGTTGGTTTGTATATTTGTATTGAATACTAGTACTTTAAAACCAGTTTGATTGATCAACAAATCTATAAATTCTAATGTAAAAACATAAGGGTATTAACAAGTTTTTTAAGTAGTATTAGCGCATGGATACACTCAATAAGGGTTTAGTTTCCTGAGTTTGATCCTTGATCCTCGTTGGCATGAAGACCCTTATGTTTTTACAAGAGTATTCCTTAATTATTCCAATGCCTACTGGAGGGTTTGTACAAGAGTTTCCTTAATTATTGAAATGATGAGAACATGACATTTGTTGCAATGAAATATAGAGAATTTCACAAAGTTAGGAAGGTTAAGTAGGAGAACAAACCCCTAGACCTACTAGACAACCCAATAATCAAACAATTGTAGAAATCCCATTTGGCACTAGCTAATAATCTTTGGTCGCCAGCCCTAATGAGGAGCTTGACAATATGTCAACTAAGGCTAATCAAAGTATTCAAAATAGTCCATAGGTAATCACAACTAAAAAGTGCTTAGGAAATTATGCTAAAAAGAACTTTTCTTCACTCTTTTGTCAATATTTGTTGACCCGAAGTGAAATTTTTTAATGAGGGTTTTTCCATTAGAAATTATATATTCAGGGCTTCAAAATGGACACAAACATTGCATAATTTGGATTTAAAATGAGTAAGTATTGGCCATTTCAAGTTTGGAAGACAGACTATCAGGAAATTAGGGTTCTAGGCGAAGTTGAATGTGTAAGCTCAAAGTTGCATATGCAAGATCAGAGTCGCGTTTGTAGCTTCACCTCAGCAGTCTTAAAGTTCCAAATATAGGCCCTAAAATGCTTAAATCTTGGTGGGGGTGGTCCCAAACCTCTAGGGAACTCTACAACCCTTTAAAAGGTCTTTAAAATCCTAGTTTTCACGTATAAACACCCACCTTATGCCTTAATTACAAATCACTTAAATAGAGAATTTATTTTTGCCTATATGATTTCAAAACTCCCTTTTTCTTCTCCAGTCTCTTTCTCACTAGCACAAGACTACTTTTTTTATCTTCAAAAACCTCTCTCTATCTCTTGAGGCAAAAACTTGTTTTTAACGCCGTTTTCAAAACCCTTTTAGAAAATCTTTTGTTAATGAGTTGTGATACCAAAGTTATATTGTATTTTTCAATTGCTCTTGCAATCATAAACTAAATTTGTGTAGTATGCACTCAGATGTTGGTTGAAATCTTCAAACTAGATCCATAAGCAAGGTAATTTTCTATTTCGTGATTTTCCACTTTGGTAGGAGCGATCTAAATGATTCAAATTTTGATGTTAGATTGAGTATTCTTATTTGATTTGGTTGATGTTATGATCTTTGTTTCCTAATGTTAATTTGACCATGATCTAGTTTTGTTCATTTTTTAGTGTTATATTCATATTATTTATGCAATTCTGTATTTAAATTTTGGGGTTAGATAAATCTGAAAATCTAAATTTCTAGTTTTTGTGTAAGGATGCATAGGTATCATTGAGACTACGTACACAAGATTTCAATCCCAACACACGAGATCGAGTATGCGTACGCAACTCAAATCCAAATTAGGCAGAATTTAAAAAAAATAATATTTCAACTTTTTTTTTTTAAAGCTTTTTCATTTTCCATTGTTTGTTTTAGGAAACAAACATAGAAATAAGCACGCTAAAACCTAGAATTCGAACCCACAAAAACCAAAACAACAAAATTAAGAAAATGTCAATGGCCTGAATAAAATTATATAACCTATTTTTTTGCCTTTCCTGCAAATGAGATGGTCTTGAAATGAGTAGCAGTGGCTATTTGAACAAAGAAACATTATTTTATTACTTTATTTGTGCGTTAGTGCCAAATAAACTCTCTCTAAGCCATAAATATTGGCACAAGCAAGAATGTCACACGGAATTTTGTGTGTTATTTTCCAAGAAAATTTATAGGTTTGAAGGTTAAGGATTTTTTTTGCTGGGGATTGGTTTTGCTAGAGATCTAGGTTTGGGAAGTTGTAGCTACAACTGCAACCTCACCCATCTAGGTTTGAAACATTATGCAGGAGATCGATTTTTCTTTGCTTTGTTATGTGTTTTTGCATGTTTGTTTGAAAAAAAAAATTTGAATGAAAACGAAAAAAATATATTAAATGGAATGTATTTAAGTAAAAGAAACAAATGGAATGTAATGTATTTCATTTAATATAATTAGATTTTAATGTTTTTTTTTTTCAAACATTTCTGACATGGCTTTTTTCTATTTATTTATTAAAATGTTGACATGGATTTTTTTTTTGTACCAAATAATTTTTTTTAATATTATTTTAATTGACACGTCAGTTTCATGTCCACCAGCAGTGCAATTCCATTGTCACATAAACTATTTCCGTTTGTGAGATTTTAGGGATCATAATAGGTACTCAAAAATTGTGGGGATCAAAATGGAAAATTATCCAAAATATAGGAACCAAAAAAATATTTTTCCCTTAATTATAAGATATTTCTTTTGTTAACATTGCTATGGTATGGTTAGTTTTAATTTATTTTCTAAATAAAATCTTTTTTTTTTTTATACAAGATAGAAATTCTACTTTAGCCTAATCTAAATATATATGTGTGTGAAACTCCACCCTGAAGATTTAAACCCTGACCAATGTCCCCCACATTCTACAAACACTTATACTTGTGGAGTGACCATCGCATCAACAGTGTGCGGTAGTTTAAAACATTTCTTTTAATGTGCAACTTGATTTTTGGCAATTCTATATTTAATGATTGATTTGAATTCATTCTCTTTTTCTTTTATGAGTTTAAAGATAATTCTCTTTTTCATGATGTGTTGTTAATATGTTTATTTATGTGTTTTGTTTCATGCAATATGTGTGATACTGTGATTAGGGCTAGTAACTATGGCTCTTTTAATAATATCCTTAACTAAATATGGCCTATCATCACAATAAGTGTAGGCTAGCACATGGGCCAAGTGGTCTTAAGTGCCGAACATCTTCTTAAGTCGTATTCTAATTCCTGACCCAAGTTTTGGAGCACAAGAGGGGGCCCAATTTGGTTTCTGGACCTAAACCAAGTGATGATACTTAACCCTCCACTTCTTAGGTCCACTTGACTTAGGGTGTACTCCTAATGAAAATTGTGGTCTTAGGATGGTGCACTCACAGCAACGACAAAAGCTAGACTCCAACAAGTTGTTATGCCATAATAAAATAAGTACTTTAGTAATGGAGCCCAACTCATTTTATTTTCTTTTTCACAGGCACATATTTCATACCCCGTGTAATCCTGGATGGAGGTGAGTGAGTAACCTTAAACTCCACTAGAGCTTTAACTTTTTGTAACTCACACCACCAATTCACAGCATGTGCCATTGCTTGTAATGGATTCTAAGTACGATAACGAGTTGACCTTTCAATTTGTTAAGAGTCCATTTAGCCATGGTTTGGAGAACAAGCTCCCTAATTGTGAATAACCATTCCAAGAAGGAAGAAAATGAGACTTAATTAGGTGTTAACCTTACCCACACGTCGATATGCTTAGAACCTAAACATGTAGGACTAAATCAATTGTATGTGAGTTTGCATGTTTGCATTGTTTGTTGGGCCTACAAGATAAAATCAACCTCTAAAAAATTCTTTTTATGTTTCCAAATTTTTCCCAAAAAAAGAATAATTTTCCAAAATATATTTTTTATAAATTTTTTCATAAGGTTTCAAAATCTTTATTTTTCAAATTTTCAAAGAAGTTTTGAAAAAGAAAAAAAATTGTGTAGCTTTCAAAAAAATTTTAACCTTTGGCAAGGTTTTCAATTAAAAAATTTCAAGTCTTTTGAATAAATTCTAAGAGTTTTTTTTTTTTTTTTAAAGAGAGAAAATAATGAGTATTTTTGTAAATAACTTTTTCTAAAATTCAAATAGAGTTTTTTGAAAAAGAGTCTCTTCCAAAATAAAATTACAAAGAAGTTTTCCAAGTGGAGTTTTCAAAAAGGAAAAAAAAAAAATCTTTGAAGTTTTTTAAGAAGTTATAAATAATTTCCAAGGGTTGACTAAGGGCATGACGTCCATCATTATCTTGGGGCCTTAGGCCCACAATTGTTCTGTAACCTCTATTTGAACATGAGACCCATCTTAGTCTTGTATAAGGGCCTCAGGCTTATCATTATTGTTTGTTCTAGTGGAATTAAAGCCTAATCCTTGTCTACCTAGGCCTATCCTTGTTCTCTACTTGGGCCTTGGGCTCATGCTTAGTATTGTCTTGGGGAATTAAGTTCATCCTTATCTTCTCTAGGCTTTGAGCTTTCCTTGTTATTTGATTAGGGCCTTACACCCATGTCCATGTCTTCTAGGGTTGTTAATTTGTCTTGTTCTTTGTCTAGACCCTAGGGCCACTCTAAGTTGTCTAAAGGCATGAGGCCCATATCTTTGTCAAGGTGTATTCATTATATTTCTATCTTATTTAAGGCATTTAGCCCTATTTCATCCTTTATGTGTAAGTTGTAAACTTCTTCCTTCTTGGGTCTTAGGTCCATAGTATCTCTACTTAGAATTTAAGCCCACCAATTACAATGTCATCAAGTTTCATCCTTCAGGTCCTTATCTTTCTTGGGTCTTGGCTAAACTGTGTATTCTCATTCTAGGAGATGTGGTTAAATGGGAACTAAATTTGAATTTATTGTTTATAATATAATGAATTGGCTCTTATAAGGATAAATTTCTCTTGTACGTAACCCACCATCAAACCTAGAAAAGATATTTCACCATGCACTTGGTCACAAACCTTAAATATTCTTAATCAACTTAATATACTTAAAAGGAACTCCTCTTTATTTTTCAAAACCCATCACATATTATATGCTTTCTCTAGATCAATGAAAACCATATGAAGGTCTTTGACCTCTATATTTTTCCATTTTGCTTCTAAGCAATCATTTAGGCTTCCTATTTGATCCATGAACTTATTTTTATGCATAATTTTAGTCTACAAAAACATCAATTTTAAATATTTGATTGATGAAATATCTATTGAGTTTTGATCTTTTGGAAATTTTGCTAGCATAAAGGATACAAAAAGAAAATATAATCTAATAGTGAACTAATCAAACTCACGTTTAATAAAAAATATTAAGTAAAATTCTAACCAAACTTTGTCATTTTTTTAAAAAATTCCCCCCTCCCTCCCAACCCCTATAAATGACTAATCCAATGGTTCCAAAAGGTAGTTGTCTGAAAGTTCCCTAAAAAAAAATAATAATAATAATAAATAACAATAAAAGACTTCCCAAGGTTTTTTTTTTTTTTTTCCAAATTAACATGATTTTGCTAACAATTTTGTTATCTAGCAGGAAAACCAAACATAATAGTTATGTAGCATCTTGAGTTTCAAATACTCAATTTTGATCGTCGAACTCAAACCATATGGTATTGAGAGAGAAAACCCTAATCTCCACCTATTGACTTGAAGTTTTGAAAGGGAAGAAACAGATTTTGTTGCGACTGTTGTACGCCAAGGGTTACATGCCAGGCATTGTCTCTAACATCAAATCTACATCAATCAAGTTGTTGTAGTATTAGACACAAATTAAGTATACATGCATTGAAGAGATTCACAAGTAGAAGATTCTAATTGGGTTTGAGTTGTGTGTGGTCAAGGGAGTTTCTATTGTGGATAACAATACTAAGATTGGGTATATTCTTGTATTGTAATAACTTCCATTCTACTCAGTCAATTCTTCAATTTGGTGGTGACCTATAAAAAAAACTCGTAGGGTTTTTCCTGTCAAGGTTTTCCCCTCGTAACCAAATCCTTATTTCTAATGTTATTTTCTGCTATAATTTTTTTTTGCAATATAATTGTTATCATCACATGTTAAATTGGACCATTGCATAACTTGATAAATAATCAATTGGAGTAATTGGTTAAAATCGATTGGGTTCTAAATTTCTCAAAATTATCAATATACATATACATATACATATACATACATATATATATATATACACACACACACACACACAATTTGAATTTCTCTTGATTGTTATATTAATATCCTAAACCAGCCCTTTAAATAAAAATTCTCAATTGTGTCCCTTGTCATACAAATAGATTAAATCAAACTTTTGTAAGATCAAGACACTCAACAAAGCCCCACATACATGGGTGATGTTGACAAATAAAATGAAGATGCTCTTCATAGTGGGTGGAGAGAAGAAAGCTCGAGGATTCCATACAACTAGGGATGGCAAAAACTTGGTTGACAATATGTACATAACATGACCCGACCTGAAGGGTACGAATTTTACCCAACCAATTCAAGAATTCGGGGATCGAGACAGGTTTTTCTTGTGCCTCAAGCCTAATGAATAGGGAACAAGAATTACTTGAAGTTGATCTATATGCTTTTCTTTCTAAACAGTTTTTCCCAAAAAAAATATAAACCAAAAACCAAAAAACTTAGAAACTTAATTTATGTTTTGCTTGACTCTATCTCTCTTTCCCTCTCTCTTTTTCATAACATTGCCATGAAGCTTTTCATCATCGTTGTCCACCGCATCACTAAAATTTGTGAAGCCTAATGAATGTTTAACACTAAAAATACTACTCGTTGAGATTCAATCACTCTCACGCCATAGGCTTACTACTCAATCTCAATCTGAAGGTATCATCTCTCAATCTCTCTATTAGTTTTATTGCATTAAGATTTAACATTATCTTATAACTGAATGAAAAAAAAAAAAAAAAAAAAAAACTGTTAGGTTCTAAGAATTAGGAACTAATGTATTAGAACTTCAATTTGTAATGTTGGCAAACCATGATCAAAACATTCTTTAAGTCTTGTGTTAGACTTGCTCAAAGTATGGCTTTTTATGTAAAGTTGGAATCGAGTTGACTGCAGAATTACTGTGCACTTTCTGCCTGACTCGATCGACTTAGATTTCGACTCGACCGATCGAAAATCGTACAGAACGTTTTTCTGCAGAATTTTTTCCAACTCAACCCTAGCCCGTTTAATGTATAGGGTTTTATGTTTTGCCCTAAGTATATAAGGGAAAACCCTAGCCACATTTTTAGAGTTCTGAATGCTGTGTTTTGTGAATCTATTTGTTAGATCTAGAGGTGTTCACCTTCACATACACTTAGGGTTTCCAAACTCAAGATTCATGTCAAGAGGTTGGTAAATCATACAGTTGCAGAATCAAAAGAGCTTTAAGATATACAGGCAGGTGCGCTTGTGAATTGCTGAAGAATTCAAAGAAAGAAGGAGTCCGTGGATCTCGGAGCTGTCACGTGGTTGTGGTAGTAAGTTTCCTACAGGCGGGTAGCAATAGGATGTTAGTGGTCTAAGTCTTATTGTGTAAACTTCGATTCTTTCATAGTGAATTTGGTTTACCTTGAGGATAGCTAGGTTAAATCCTCCCCAGGTTTTTTACCGGTTTGGTTTTTCTGGGTCATCATATCATGTGTTCTTTATTATTCCGCACTTTTACATGATTTGATATATTTGTGTTAACCTAGATTTGTTTAAATTACCTAAATTAATCACTTGGCTAATTCACTAGGTTAATTTGTTTGGGTTTAAAGGGTCTAAACGAACTTACAAGTGGTATCAGAGCGGGTAGCTTTTGTTTTTGATCCTTTGATCTTTGAGCTGATCCTTGACCCCTGTTGTCATGGAACACGGACACTCTCTTGTTGTTCCACCTCATTTTGATTGGAACAATTATGCTTATTGGAAAGTAAGGATGAAAGCATTCCTAAAATCCATTGATGAGAGAGTCTGGAACTCCGTTGAGTACGAATGGGAGAAGCCCACTACTTCTGTGAGTGAGTGGCAAACTTCTCAAAAAGAGGCAGCTGCTTTCAATAGCAAAGTTATGAATGTTATTTTCAATGCTGTCTCTATGGAGGAATTTAAGAGAATTTCTAATGTTGAGGTTGCTCATACTGCTTGGAATATCCTCCAGACTGTGCATGAAGGCACAAAGGCAGTCAAAATAAATAAATTGTAGCAATTAACTACTAGATTTGAAAGCATTAGAATGAATGATGATGAATCTTTTGATGAGTTCTATACTAAACTGAATGATATTGTTAATTCTGCATATAATTTGGGTGAAATCTATGATCAACCTAAAATTGTTAGGAAGATTCTTAGATCTTTGACTGAGGATTTTAGACCCAAAGTGACTGCCATCACTGAAAGCAAGGATGTGGACTCCATCCCTGTTGATGAACTTGTAGGATCTCTTCAGTCCTATGAGTTGGACCTACCCAAGACAAACAAATCCAAATCAATGGCTCTCAAGTCTGTTGATGATGTTGAGGATGGTGGATTTGATGATTAACTCTCTGCTACAGAGATTGCCTATCTTGCCAAGAACTTTAGAAACTTTCTTAGGAACAACAACAGAAGGGCAAGAGGCAAGAACACAGTTGAACCTAGAAATTTTAGGAGGAATGATCCCACTAAGGTTAATAACACTGAAAAACCTAAAAAGAAAGTAGGTCAACCTTCAAATGATTCTTTGGGACAACAATGTTATGGATGTCAAGGGTATGGTCATATGAAATCTGAATGTCCTACATACTTGAAGTCTAAGGGTAAAGCTATGGCTGTAACCCTTAGTAATGATAAAATTTCTGACAATGAATCCGCTAGTGATGAGGATGGAAACTTCATTGCTTTCACTGCTATTACTGTAGTTAATGAAAGCGTGTCTGTTGAAGAAAACCCTTCTAATGGGGAACTCTCTGAAGATGCAAATTTACAGGAAGCTTATAATAAACTTTGCAAAGTTGCTGCAAAGGATGCCATGAATGTTGATTTAAGCTTAAAGAAAATTGCATCACTTGAACTTGATAAGAAGAATTTACTTGTGAAATTGTTTGATGCAAATGAGATTTTAAATAATATGAAAACTGAGAACATGTTCTTACTTGATAAAGTTAAATGTTTGGAACTTGAATTATCTGTTGCTAGAGAACAAACTAATAGGTCTGCAAGCTCCAAACTTGATCACATGTTGAGTGTTTAAAAGCCTCCTTCTGACAAAACTGGCTTAGGTTTTGTGGATAGCATCTCCGTGCTTGAACCTTCTTCCACAATTTTTGTTCCCTCTTCTGAACCTCCTAAGAGTGAGATTGTCAAACCCTTGGTGAGTGAACCTGCTAAATCTGTAGATGTTACTCCACTTAAGAAGATTAGGGTTGATCTTTAAGCTTCTCATTCTAGAGCTTCTACTTCTTCTAAGGGCAAGTTGCATGATAAGCCTGCATGGGTTTATCATTTTTGTGGAAAGTTTGGACACATTCGTCCAAATTATTTTAAGTTACAAGCTGCAAAGCGAGCAAATAAACTTAAAGTACCTGTGCCCCAAGCACATGATCCTATGGTACTTATTGGTGAATTGGTAAAGGCGTTAAACCTTTATTCCAATCCTGAAGTTGCTCAGAATTCTAATGTAAATCATAACTCCAATGCAAGAGTTGCATCTAAAAAGTTTTGGATGCAAAAAGCTCGACCTAATTGAGTCTGTCTGACATGATCCTTGTGCTTCATTACTCTATCTTTTGTGACCTTTGTTTCTAGGACTTGCATTGCATAACATTCATGCATTTCATTATAGGATGTTTGTTTCTTTTAAAAATATAAAAAGTAAAAAAAATAAAAAAAAATAATTTTGCAATTTGTGTTTTTTGCTATTTTTCCTTGAACTTGAAGACATGGTTGGTCAATCAAATTTTGCATAACATGTTTATGTACCTTGTTTAACTTTGATGCACTTATTTCTATTGCACTTTACTAGCTGAAATTTTGTTGTGCATTTTGTGTGGGAAGATGCTATATTTGTTGATCACATGATCTTAATCTTGAAGTCTTATGTCTTTGATTGTCGGACTTGGTCTTATTGAGAAAGGCATAAATAACCATCTCACTACTGTTTACTAGCCAATCATGAACACCTTAGTACATATCGTAAGATTTTGTGCTCGAGAAAGTGTAGCACATGCACAAAAAGAACATAAGGTGTAGCCTCTAAATAAAATTGGTGTGTACATTATTGGGCTATAATAATTTCACAATTCAAATAAAATTGGTATGTACATTATCCCGGCTGTTATTAAGTTTCTAATCAATTAAATTGAATATTAATTTTGAGGCAAATCAAGAAACTTACATGATTGCAAGCTTTTATTCTAGGAGATGTGAGAGTTATATGATGTAACTCTTTAAGTAATAGTCTCTTTCAAATTCATGTGATGGATTTTGTAGAAATTGTGATTAATTACTATGCGCATATCACCTCATATGTTTCTCAAGCTTATGCTAGTTGCACACACTACACAAGTTATTCTTTGCTAAACTGTGTACATGTTTTTGTGTGTTTTTGGTTTGACCAACCAAGTTTGAATATTTCTGGAAATTGATGCTGAACATGTTTGCTTGTTTGAATGGGTGAGGGTTATTAAGAGAAAATCTTGCTTTGAGAGATCTGGGTTAAAAAAACATGTTTTTTTTTTTTTTAAACATTTCATCTTATACTCATGCATTCTTTTCATAAAATCTAATGCTTTGAGGAATTTTTGAGCTAATATGTTTCTTTTTTCAAAAATTCAATTTTTCCAGAATTTCGATCAATCGAGTCTGTTTTTTGATCAGTCGAAATTGTTTTTAAAATCTCAGAAAAGTCTCTGTGTGTTTCGATCGGTCCTCGATTGGTATTGGATCAATCGAAGGATTTTCGACCGATCGAATGTAATTTTCGATCGATCGAAAATCGGGCTGAGTGTTTTTTTAAAAAATGATATTTTTTCACGTGTTCTTCATTTTTTCAAAATCTTTTCAAATCCTTTTTGTCTCTCACCAACCGGTCAACCAGATTTTTCCTGTTTTTGTCATTTTCCTCCGTTCTTTTTGCATTAATCCTCTCTCCCAAGGCTGGTAAGACTCTTTTGCCCTTTCTTTTGTTTTTATTTTCAAGTTTCATGCATTTTTTCATGCATTTTTGGGTTATTTTCGGCATTTAGAGTTTTGGTGATTTTGGAATTGTTTTTGTGTGTTTCTCTCTCAAATTAATCATGGGTTTTTGTGGGGACACTATATACAAGCACTACAAGTGGTTTAATTTGATTACTTAGGTGTTTTGTGGTAAATTTGAAAATCTAGAGCTTGAAATTGATGAATTTGGGGATTTTGTTCAAATTGATATAAATTGATGAAATTGGCTTGTTAGATTGAGTAATTTGATCATTATATTGAGTTATATGACTGTTGTGTTAATCAATTTATTAATTAATTGTGTTTTGAAAAATTGGGTTTTTCAAAATTGGGTATTTTTAATTTAAAACTCATGCTCAAGTCAATTTTGTTAATTTGGATTATATTTGGACTTGTCACTGCATTAGTTCATGCATCATTTGCATATTTTGTTCATGCATCATATAGAATTGATATTTCTATATTTTTTTGCTGTGCTAACTTGCAGTCTGCCCTTAGTTTTTGTTTTTGCTCTTCTCTTTCTGTGTATCTCTTTTCTTTCCTTAGCACCATGCCTAGGAAAACTAGAGCCCATAGGACTTCTGACCCTTCACCTTCCTTTGATAGTGATCGGTTCCCTAGTGAGAAGAACCAAGAGACCTATGAGACCCTGAATCTTAGGCGTCATATTTGGGCTGAGCGTAGAGTCATTCTAGATGAGGTTGATCCTAAGGTGAAACGTAACTTTGAGCGTCGGGGTTATCTTTGCTCGATTTTGAGCATCCTCCTCCTGCTACCTTGATTAGAAAGTTCTATTCGAACCTCTCTATCCACATCTATGATACCAACACCTTGGTTAAGGTTTGGTTATGAGTTGTAGAGTATCGCATTACCCCTTCGGTAATGTCTGATGCTCTTGGGGTGCCCATTGTTGATCATCCTGTTTTTCCCTATGAAGAGTCTCCACCTCTAGATGATGTTATGTCATACATCACTAGGTTTTCTATCTAGTGGGGTTTTGATCCTCAGATCACATCTGCTGAGCTTTCCGAGCTTCATTATCTTTTCTTCAGGATAGCGTATCATAACTTGTGGCCCATCTCATCTCCACACCATCCCTCTTAAGCGATGTGTGTTTTTGTATGCACTTGTTACTGATGCCCCTATCAGTTTTCCTCATTTGTTCCTTCGTTCTTTAAACGAGGTACATCGTTCTAGTTCTACGGCTCATACTTTATTCTTTCCTGTTTTTATTCATAGGATTCTCCTTCACCTATCTTTAGGTGATTTTCCTGCTTTTGAGCCTGTACACGTTATTGCTCCTATAGGTGCTACCTTTTTGAGGCAAAGGGCTGCTCAACTTCGAGCCAGCTCTAAGCGTCCTAGGGTAGAGCTTTCCGGTGTCACTCCACCCCCTTCTTCTTCTACAGATGCTCCTGCAGCTGAGACGTCTGCTGATCCTGCTGTTGCTGCTGTTGATGCTCCTCCACCTTCTCCTTCGGATGTTTCTGATATTCGTCGGACTCTGGACACTATCATGACCATTCAGGCGGCTCATGGTCAGCTTCTGGTGGATGTCCTTGATGAGCTTCGGGCTTTGAGAGCAGATTTGGCGAGTTTTCGTCGTTCTCCTCCGCCACCTCCTTTTGATGATGAGTGAGTGCCCTTTGACAATTCGTCACAAAAAGGGGGAGTGCGAGGAGATTTTTGTCTTAAGGGGAGTTGAGTTTTGTACCTTACTGTGACACTGTTGAGCTTGTAGAGTTATTAATTGTATCTAGGTGCTTCACTTTGTATTTACATATTTTTTGGCTCTTGTTAAGAGATATTTTTTGTTGAGATACATTTTTATGTATATGTTTCTTGTTTCACTGTCTACTTTGCTTATTGATTTATATTTATGATGTTATTCATGATATGTGTCTTTATTTTGTGTCATGTGAAATCAAGAAGTTATTTTTTATATTCCTTGTATTTTTCACACATGCGTTTATGTGTTTGTTAAGTGTTACAGGAATATACAGGTTGATTCAGTCGTGCTGCTGTCTACTTTGCAACTGTTAGATAGTAGTTAGGTTGAATTGTTTAGTGGCTTTTTAATTTTGTAATGGGCTGTTTCAATTTATAAAATTTGAGCTTTTTGTTAAGTCTGTGTTTTGTCACGGATTGCTAAAGGGGGAGTTTGTTAGGTTCTAAGAATTAGGAACTAATGTATTAGAACTTCAATTTGTAATGTTGGCAAACCATGATCAAAACATTCTTTAAGTCTTGTGTTAGACTTGCTCAAAATATGGCTTTTTATGTAAAGTTGGAATCGAGTTGACTGTAGAATTACTGTGCACTTTCTGCCTGACTCGATCGATCGAGAATTAGACTCGACTGATCGAAAATCGTGCAGAACGTTTTTTTGCAGAATTTTTTCCAACTCAGCCCTAGCTCGTTTAATGTATAGGGTTTTATGTTTTGCTCTAAGTATATAAGGGAAAACCCTAGCCACGTTTTTAAAGTTCTGAATGCTGTGTTTGTGAATCTATTTGTTAGATCTAGAGGTGTTTACCTTCACATATACTTAGGGTTTCCAAACTCAAGATTCATGTCAAGAGGTTGGTAAATCATATAGTTGCAAAATCAAAAGAGCTTCAAGATATACAAGCAGGTGCGCTTGTGAATTGCTGAAGAATTCAAAGAAAGAAGGAGTCCGTGGATCTCGGAGCTATCACGTGGTCGTGGTAGTAAGTTTCCTATAGGCAGGTAGCAATAGGATATTAGTGGTCTAAGTCTTATTGTGTAAACTTCGATTCTTTCATAGTGAATTCGGTTTACCTTGAAGATAGCTAGGTTAAATCCTCCTCAGGTTTTTTACCGGTTTGGTTTTCTTGAGTCATCATATCATGTGTTCTTTATTATTCCACACTTTTACATGATTTGATATATTTGTGTTAACCTAGATTTGTTTAAATTACCTAAGTTAATCACTTGGCTAATTCACTAAGTTAATCTGTTTGGGTTTAAGGGGTCTAAACGAACTTATAAAATCACATAGATTAAGAGCTATTTGATGCGAGATATTGGGTTAAACAAGTGATCTGAAAGAGAGAGAGAGAGAGAGAGAAAAGTGGATATAGGTTGGTTTGGTTGTTGTGTTACCTTTTTGGGTTTTTGATATATGTATGTTTTTTTGTGAAGTGGGTTTGCTTCGATTATCTTAAATTTAAAAAAAAAAAAATTTAAAACTAGAACATGTCGAATCCAGGTATTCGCTATGGCAGATTCAGTAGAAAGTCAGGTTGGGTAGTAGGAGAGGTAAGGAGTGGGTATCTGGATCGGGTTATGTTTGAAACTAATCTACCCAAATCCACCCCATGACCACTCCTATATATGTGTAAGGCTGTCAGTCTCTCCTCTCTTAATCTCTCTACTCTTTAGTGCAGATTCGTGATTACTATCGTTATAGCAATGTTGCCAGCTTGCCTTCATCACAAATTTGCCTCCATCGTGGACTAACCAACTCGCCTCATCATTAACATCACCATTTACAATTCTCTCTCTCTCTCTCTCTCTCGGGTTTGTTTTCTCTAGCTTTCGTTATTCAATCTCATGCGTCTTTGGATTGTGGTTGTGCTATTTATCTCTCTCTATTTATGTCTGTGTTCTTTGGATTTATGGTTTATTGCTCTTTGGGTTTATTAAAATATATGTTCTTCTAACTTTAGAGTTTGTTGTTTGATCATTGTATTTTAGTCAAAATCGAAGTTGATTGTCATCCACCTAAGCTTGATCTAACTCGACCCATGGTTATATGTGGTTGGAGGTGGGTCTAGAACTTCTCCAACCAATCTAATTAATTGGTTTGGTTGAAGGTTGTGCAAAAACCCAAACCTAGGGACACCCCTACCCACTTGATACAACCAATATCAAATTTTAAGAAAAGTGAGAGCACAAGAACAAGGAAATTGTCTACACTTTTTAAAGATACAATTCACCGAATCATTGCTTATTAGTTAGTATTACCATTAATTTCGACAGAGATGATTCTCGTAATGCCTTAGGAACAAAGATCACGATTCTTGCTTCCATTCTTCTTTTCTCGTCTTAAAGCCTTTTTCTTTATGAGTGGTATAAAGAAAAGTATAGCAAGAATCAAATCAAGCAACAAATGAGAAAAAGTAAATATAAAAGGTCATACGTACCTTCTAATTATGATACCAAATTATCAATGAAGTAGGAACATGTTGTTTTCCGCTACCTCCACTCGGACTGCTGAGCAACTCTACAAATGACAATCAATTTGGTGAATAAACGTGAAGGACATAAAATTTCTAATTCTTTGGAGACCACACTTTTATGAGGCAGAAGCCATTTCGCGTTGGATCTTATTTTTTCCCAACTCCTTACATCACACATAATAAATAAAAATAAAAATCCCAAATCTAACAAAATTTTAAATAAATATAAATTTAAAAAAGTAAAAAAACTAAACAAAGTACCTCTCTCCTTCGTGCCGCAAGTTTGCAAGTTCTTTTTCACATTTTCTGCACCCTCTTGACTTAGCAATGTGAAGAATTAGCCTTCAAAGTGTTAAGTTGGAAGTGTCCAGCTCTTTCTCTTCTTCTTTTTTCTTTTTTTTCTTTTTTTTTTTTTTTTTTTTTTTTTTTTTTTTTGAGAGAAATGGAGCAAAAGAAAAACCAAACTGAAGAACAACTCTCAACTGAAATTAAGATGAAGCTTCTTTTTTTTTTTTTTTTATAATAAATATACAAGATGAAAAAGGTTTTTTTTTTTTTGTGGGAATTATATAAGATGAAAAGTTGTAAGTATGAAGAATCTGACTTTTATAAATATTTTTTTTAAGAAGTAGAGAAAAATAAAATGAGAGGATGAAAACACAAGAACTGCAGCATTATCTTCATTCGTATTGTTTTCTTTCAGCGGGGATCGCTTTTGTCAAATTTTTAGACATGGCAAAATGGGTCAGAATTTTCTGACCCGACCTGATCCGACCCGAAAAATACCTGACCCGAACTCGATTTTTTTGACCTGAAGAAAAAACGGGTTAACCCGTGACCCGACCCATTAAAAAAATTTGCTAAACAAAATATTTAAACCACGTCATACTTTGTGCTTTATGCACAAAGCAACAGAACCAAACCATTAGCAATAGTCAATAAATTAACAATAGCTTTCACATGCAATTTGACTATTTGAGGGCTTCACGAATCACAACCTATAAAGGCTATAAACTTCAGCTCTGCCTCCACATAGACATGACATGAGAAAGAATGAGACAAGACTTAGAGTCTTAGATAACACAACCATTAAAAAAAAAAAAAGAAAAAAAAATCTAGTTTGACTAACTTAGCTTAGCTGTAGTCCAAAGCCAAAATTGTGATTCAAAACATGAAAGACAGAAAGAGTGAAACAAAACATGACAACCACACATCCACAAGGGCCAAAGCGGTAAAGCTTCCTCTTCCCTTCTTTTCTTTTCACACTTACTCACTTCTTATAGTCATAATTAAACAATTTTAATTCTTTATTGATTTATTTTCATGACACATTAAGTTTTATTAAAATATTATATTGTAGATGAAGATGCTGACAAAATTGGCCAACTTGAGCTACAATTTTGCAAGTATGACTATTTGTAGTGCTAAATCTGCTACCAACGTTGAGTAGATTGAGATTGAGATGTAATTCTTATAAAATATTTACTTATTCTTCTTTACTTAATATATTATATTTATTATTAAATCTTTTTTTGTTTAGTTTATCTTTCTAAGTAATCTAACTTTACTATTATTTTAAATGCAACAGGAACATGTGCACTTAAAAAGACCAATAACTTGCTACTTTGCTGGCTTACTTATTTTGTTTGTTTTAAGATCTATCTCTTTTTGAAGCTGTAAACTTGTAATTATATATATTTTGACAGTGAACTATTAACATTGAAGACTTTTTCCATCATGAATTTATGACTATAAATAATTTTTGTCATGCTCAAAAGTCAAAAATGTCAAAATTGGAAAGATATTAATAAGTGGCATTAAGTGCAATTTATTTGCTTAATTGATTTTATTAATTCTCTCTAAACAGGTTGTCATTGATTTGCTTTTCGAATTGAAAAAAAAAAAAAAAAAAAAAAAAAAAAAAAAAAAACTTGTTTGAAAAATACGGGTAAATACAGATCAACCCGACCCGACCTGCAACCTGATTGACCCGTTTTGACACGTGATCCATTTGACCCGTAAACCTGATTGACTCGACCCAAACCCGACCCGACCCGCCCGTTTTGCCACGTCTTATTTTGATTGATTGTTGTCTTTTTGTGTCAGTCATAATTTCCCATGTGTTGTTGATGTTACTTCTTTTTTGTATTATTTCACATTTTTCCTAAGTGGTAGGGGCCACATTTTAATTGATTGAATTGCTCATAGTCAGTCAATTAGCAATAGTAAATTGGATCCTGTGAATGTGAATCTATATCCTAGTCGGGGGTACAGTTTCTAAGTACTGCCTTCGAACTTTCTTGGTTATTGTTTTTGTCATTTTCTCCACTAAGCTGAGAGAGGGCATCCTTCGGTTTTTACTTTACCACTTTCTTGGAGAATGTTTGGTAAAATTTTGATCAAATATTTGATCTTTCAATTAAAAATTGAGATTGTTTGCTTGGGAAGTTGTTGGCTGTTGAATAAAATTGACTATTCTAACAATTTTGGATGTATCCCACCATTTTACCATGAATTTCACTTGAGACTAATATTTAATGGTGAATTTGGGATGATTACATAATTCCAATGGGGAATTCGTGGGAGAGTAAAGTTCAAATAAAATTTGAAAAGAGATGGGAGATATTTGTAAATTGATCATAGATTAAATGAACTAGAGGCCCATTTCTAAAAAGCCTCATTAATTTAAGATCATGGATACGGTCAAGAATTTTTTGGATAGGGGCAAAAATAGTCCACCATTCAAGAAACTAATTAGGAAGAGGCGTATTTTAGACATTCTTGTATCGAAATGGTAGAACCAAGAATGGCTCATTTCTTTATTCTGAATATAAAACACTTTGAACCACATATCCATGTACTCCCAGTAACCGTAATATTGAGGATCAAATTTTCTTGAAAATCTTTTTCTTTCTGGGGTCTCCCTAGAGGGATGGACTGAGTATTGTTTTGATTGTACACTTATGTGGGATATTTAAGTCTGGTCACTAGTGTCTAGGTTATGGGTAATGATTTCAGAGTCTTTGTCAACTAAGTTAAGCTCATAATTTTTTTTATTTTTTATTTTTGAAATCGCTAGGAAAGAAATGCCAATTATTTGAGAGATATTTTTGGATAATTTTCTAATGTCATAATTAAGATAGGCGTAATGAGTTTATTTAGTAAACACATGTTTAAATCTTTAAATGAGTTTAGGCTTAACTTGTTGTATATTAAGCCTTATAACTCACAAACTTGTTAAAGAACAATTTTTTTTTTCTTAAGCTTAGTTGGTTTATTAAAGAATCTTAAAATTTAGGCTCAAATTTAATTTATTTATAAACAAACAAACATAAACAAATTTTTTATTGAAACAGAAGTTGCTTATGAACACGTTCATTTACAATCTAAACAGAATCAATAAATTTTTTTTTTCTAAAACCAATAGTGTATTGTGTAAGGGAGCATACTGTTTGTACTCAGTCACTTTTTGAAGAGCCGCTCACAATTTTGATTCGCTTTCACACTGTAGGAATTTCAATGCAGCTTTTGCATCCATGCGATCTACTTATTTTGGAATCCAGCTGTGTAGCTTTATGCATTGCAATTTTCAAACTCAGGAGGGACCGCTCCCACTCGTTTTACTTTGAGACTGTGTTCGTGTTCTAGTGTCGGCAGAACATAACATCTACTGTTGCCTGGTCTTTTATTTTTTATTTTTTATTTTGACTGAATGTTGCCTGGTCATGTTACCAACTTTTGAATATTTCACATTCTTCCAGAGTAGCAGGGGCCACGGTTGATCGAATTGCTTACAGTCAAATTAATGGATCAAATTCCTCTGGATCTTGTGAATCTATAGCCTATCCTCTGAGCTGAGAGAGGTGTTGTCGGTCCAGCCCACGTGATAGCCCCATTCATTCAATGGGCATTTTATCAAGGATTCTGCTTCAAGGAGAACTCCTAGCAAAGCAGAGGAAATCATAATTCAATTGGAATTAGGAGACCGTATGTTAGAAAACAAAAGGCTTGTTTAAAGGTTGTTTGTATGGTTTTGTGGTGGTGTCTCAGAAACAAGCAGCCAAGAGAAGTAGAAGAAAATAAAGAAGAGAGAGTAAAGTGTTGCGATCTTTGGAAGAAATAATTAGTGTACGTGAGAGCAAAGAAAACAAGAAGATTTTCTTTAGCCAACATTAGAGGATTTATTATTATATTTGGTGAATCTCAAGTTAGGCATAAAGTTGAGGATTATTGTAATTTATTTGATTCAGAGCTGGGTAAAGATAGATACAAAAGATGGAGTTCTAGGCACTTGAGAACATGACACATTGGATGAGGAAGGTCTAATTACTTGGGCAAAAGTTGGTGGTTTTAGGAATATTTTCTATCACTTGAAACCTATTTGAAAAAGCCATATTGGTAGTTGGAGGGGGAATTGGAGGCCTAATGTAATGCCAGAATCAAATTATACTCCAGGGAGGAAAGTTAGCCATCACATAGGAATCTTTGGTTATTGGTTTGGTTTTCTGATTTGGGCATTCTTTCCTGAAAATTATCAATTCAAAATTTCTAAAGATCACTAGGCTTTTGGCAACAATAGACTTTATCCTTTGAAAAACCACGGATGGTCACCGATTTGAGCCGGCAATGTTGGTGAGCATAGGCGCTGAATTGTCAAAGGAGCTTAAACGTGGTGATTTGGTTTTGATGATAATGACGATTTTTTTTTCGTCTAGGGGCATAGTCTGGAATTTGTCTAGGCCTGGGCCAAAATATGAACCAGAAAATTTTAATTATTCAAGAATAAGAAACAATTTAAAATTTAAAACTAAATTATTACATGAAAAATAAAAATAGTATCCACTAAATATTGACAAAAAACAAACAAAATAAAAGTTACAAACATCTGTATTTTAATATATTTCAACTTTATTATTTATAATATATTAAAATGGAACTTAACTTTCTCTGTATTATCAAATTCATATATGATTAATCTGGGAGGGAGGGATCCAAACACAGCATAGAGCCCACAGGCCCAGTCTAAGAATGGGTAAAGGACTATTCATGCACCAATCTTGACCTGACACATGGACAAAGTCCGAGGAGGGAAGACATGGAGACCATGCTAATCCAAACTGAATATGTGGACTAAGGTTCGAGGATGGGAAATGGACAGACCCACCATCAGAGGAATATGAGAAATAAATGCTCCTTGGGAATGCCTCAGTTGGCCAACTGCACCAAAAAGTAGGGCACTATGAAAGACAATAGAAACGTGCAAGTAAAGAAGAGAATAAATATCAGGAGAAGGTAGCCATCACCTCTACATTCAATGCACTACACCAACTGAGATGACCGCATTTATGAAGAAAAGACACCAGAACAGTTGTTCCATAGCTCACAACACTCTCTACCACCTTTAGAAGGGTCTTGATGGGACAAGCATCCTAATTTTTACCCTGAGACGTACAGGTGGACGGCTCAGATACATTAGGGGAGACTATATAAAGGAAAGAAACTCATCTAGGAAAGGGGTTGGAACAAGAGAACTTGAACAAGAGGGAGAGAGTATCAACTTGTAGAAAGATTTAAGCAAATAATATATGAACATTGCATCCTCGAACAAGCCTGAGGAAGAATTTATATCCGTTTTGTCTTTCTTTCATCATATTAAGGATCACGACTTTATTGATTTCATATTAGGATCACACAGTGCATTGCAGTTGACTTAGCAAGCCCACTCTCTTTCAAATTAATTGTGTGGGGCCAAAAATACCTGGTACCACTATTCTAAGTGGATCTGAGACAATTTTTGAGCTCTTACAATTAATTTTATACTAAATTTTGCAACTATTTTCGTTTTGATGTACAAAATTAAAGAGTTTTAGATTATATCATATTTCATTTTATTGTGAAACTTAGGGGGTGTTTGGATATGCTATTTCTATAACTCATAACTCTGTTTCTATCACCCATAACTGAAAATATGTGGGTCCCACTCCAAGAAAACTTGTTTGGCATTGTTTCCAGTTTTTGTTTTCATTACTCAATTCCCTGATTTTTGAGTGATGAGTTATGAAAACTGAAAATATATTTTAGGTATTTTCAAGTTATGAAAACAAAGTTATGATGACATTTTGGTAATTAAACACACACCGAGGGACCCACTAGTTAGGGTTAGCCACAACTTTTGATTTCTCTCTCTCTCTCTCTCTCTCTCCGGGTTCGGTAAGGTGGTCTTCTTCTTCTTCTTTTTTTTCTTTTTCCTTTCACATTGGTCTTCTTCTTCTTCTTTTTTTTCTTTTCCCTTTCACGTTGGGTTTGGTCTGGTTTTCTTCATCTTTCTTTTTTTCTTTTTTACTTTTTTTTTCCCTTCTTTTCTTTCCTTTTCACACGGCTTTATATCCAAAACCAACATCATACCTTCATTCGTAAATGTAACATCAACCTTCAATTTAACATCAAAATCTATAATCCCCTTAAGGAAATACAAAATTCAAAATCCATAATCAAAAATCCAAAATCCAATATCTATACAAAAGGAAAGAAAAGAAGAAGAAAAAGGAAATGACGATGCGCATGAGGTACGGCGAGGATCGGTGGCGCGCTGGGTGACGGTGGATCGGCGACGTGCTGGGTGACGGGGATCGGCGGCGTGCAGGTCCTTGATTTTCTTTTTCTTTTTTTCCTTTTTGCCTTTCTCCTTTTTGCCGCTATGGCTGTGGATGTTGCTGTTGCTGTTGCTGTTGTTGTGGCTGTATTGGATCACGAACCACATAGAGAGAGAGAGAATTAATCAACTTTGATAATTGAATTAATTAACCTAGATCAATCTATTTTTAACCCAACACTAAACACCACTCATATTTGACCATAAAATACCCTGTACCCTAACCTTTGTTGCCTTTCTACCCTCTCCTTCCAAAAACAAAGGCTACCATCCATCAGCAAGCCTCCAAAGACCCTAATTGGTGTGTTGCTATTCAAGCTGAGTTCAATGCACTCCTTTCCAATAATGCAACCCTTTTCAATTAGATGTTGTCCTTAATCCCCCATCATCCCTCCATGAACATTGTTGGCTCCAAATGGGTCTATAAAATTAAGGAGAAGACCGATAGTTATATTGAAAGGCATGAAGTCTGCTTTGAGTTTTCACTCTTCACACCCTACTCATGTTTGCCGCCTTCATGAGGCCATTAATGGCTTTGTGAGCTTGGTTTCAACAATTTAGCAGCTTTCTCCTCCATTATGGCTATATATATGTAGGTCTAACTTTATCATGTTTGTCTTTTGATCCTTATCTAGAACCATGATTCTCCTTCTTTATGTTGATGACATTATCCTAATTGGAAATTGTTTCTCCAGTCTTCAATTTTTCATTCATGTGTCCAATTAACAGTTTGTAATGAAGGACTTGGGTGATCTACACTACTACCTTGTTGGCCTTGTTTAGAAAACTCCAATTTTAAAGAGAACATTATTTATTGTTTTATCTCTTAATTAAAAAGATAAAAGTTTCAAATATTACCCATAACCAAAGTTCTTAAAAAATTTTATCGTTTACATTTTTTGAGCTTGGTAGGGGCATAGTAGAAAACTCAGTAAATTAATGACTTTTATTTTTAGAAACATGAAAAAATTTTGACACATTTCAAAATAGAATACTGGACCCAACAATTTGGGACAAATGAAGAAATTTTAAGCATTGAAGCCAGGTACAGTTCCACAATACTTCACCTTTCTTAGTCAAAGTATGCCCTAGCTCTCCTTTTGTGCACATCGATGTTAGAGGTCAAACCTTGCTTCACACCACTCCCTGTTGGCTCCAAGTTTTCCATCAATGATAGTGACATCTTATGTGATCCCTCATTATACAAGCAAATTGTGAGCTCACTTCAATACCTTCACGAAGACTTGCTCTAACATCACTTACGTAGTTAATCAAGCATGTCAGTTCATGCATTCTCCCACCGGTGTCCACCTTCAGGCCGTGGAGCAGATCCTTCATTATATCAAAGGAGCCATTGACCTTGGCATCCACCTTACACCACGCTCCTCCCTCACATTGCATCCCTTGTTTGATGTTGATTAGGTTGGTTCCCCTAATGATAGATGGATCTGCCACTGGCTATTGCATCTTTCTCGGTTCTAATCTTGTCTTCTGGTCTTGCAAGAAACAATCTATTGTGGCACGGTCTAGTGAGGAGGAAAAATATTGTGCCTTAGCATGTACTACACTAGAGCTCACCATGCTTCGATCTCTCCTCAGTGAACTCCAAGTCTCCATTAAGGATCCTTTCCTTCTTTATTGTGACAATGTCAGTGCTACTTGTATTGTTGCCAACCCAGTATTTCCTGCTTGCACAAAACACATTGAGTAGATTATCATTTCATTCATGATTTCATCTCTGCTAGTGTGCTTAACGTGCAATTTGTTTGCATTGAAAATCACATTGTAGATAGCTTCACAAAGGGATTAACTTCCTCTTGTTTCCTTCGGCTACACAACAAACTAATGGTGCATTCACTCCCATTATTTTGCGGGGGAATGTTAAGTAACTTTCAAACTTGACTTGCTGCCTTGATTAGCCTTGTATTCAACACCATATTTCAGTGCCAAATTCTTAGCGCATCCATCCCATGATTCTAGAGATTTGATTTGTATTAATTAAGAATAGATAATATGGATTCATCTAACCTTCCCTTCTAGATTGTAGATTCTTACCTATAAGTACACGTACATAATGTAATCTTCTATCAAGCCAATATACAGAAACTTTCTGGTCATTACAGAGTGCTTCTCTTCAATAGTTAGCTAGTGAGTTCTAGACTTTAAGTGCATAGGATGATCACACCAAAAAATGGTGCACTCTCACTTAATTTATTCCCCATGAGAGGGTGGTTTTCTTCACCATATCTGTTATTTGGTGATGTGTAAGTAACCATTGAGAGGTATAAAACTATTTCTAGAGTGCTCTCCACGGAAAGGTGTATGCTTATCTATAAATAAGTGGTGATGCAACATTGTTCAGGTTACTCCATTCTCTTTTAAACAATTCTTCCGTATGTGATCACCACCCTCACAAGATTGTCATCCTCAGAAGTATCAAAGCCTATGGTTGAATGTAAGGACAAACCCTCTCCTATCCCACCCCATCCAATTCCACCCTTGTCTACTCCAAGAACATCCTTGGTCTGATCTATGAGATCATAAAAAGGCAGGCTCTCAGTTTGTCGACCAGTGTTGCAAATTGCAATTATTTCAAGCCATATCTTTCCCCTCGCAAGAACTCTAGCAAATCACAAAGGGTGGCATCCCATTAACTGGAGATTTTGCTACACTACGACGACATTGCAAAGCTAAAGAGAAGGCAATATTTCTTAAACAAATTGAACAAATCCCCACTCATTGTAACTGATTTTGACCCCAATGCTTTGCGCATAAAACATGTGCAACAAAGTATCCTTGACATTTTTTAGAGTGACTTGAGAACATTGTACTATATGGGATAATAATCGTTTGAGATTGACCCTAATGAACATAGCATTGTCATAGAAACACCACTAAGCTCTTAAAAAAGAAGAAGGGATATCGTCGGGCAAAGAACTTCGAAGCAACAATGGTCACTAAGTTGTGTGTTATGAGTAAGAAACGACCACGTTTTACATCACATTTCTAGGTGTTTATTTGTAGGTAAAATATAGTCAAACTTGTAAATATTTTTTGTTGACTATAAAATTCCTTTAAAAATTTGGTAAAACTTTTATAAAAAAAAAAATTAGTGGCTTCCCCTCCCCATCTAGTTGCTAGGTCTGGTACCTGAAGACGCTGCTCCCATGATAAGTGGTGGCAATCCAATGTCCGAAGATACCACTTCGGTGACCAGTGCTAATAGTCTAGTGGCTGGTAACTCTGCTCCGACGACCAGTGCTGGTAGTCCAGTGGTCGATGACTCTGCTCCGGCGACCAGTGTTGACAGTCTTCTGTTTCGAGACTCCATTCTGGTGACTAGTGTCAACTGTCTGATGGCAAGTGACACCTCATCGGTGATCAGTGTTTGTGGTTCGATGGCTAGAGACGCCGCACCAACGACTGCAGTCATCAAAGATACCACTCCAACAGTGATTAGTGGTAGTTCGATTGCCAGAACCAACGCTCTAACTACTAGTTCTAGCAGACTAGTCACTGGACCTCCAACACTAGTGACTTGGGTGCTGAGTCATCGATTTTAGTGGTTTTCTTGGAAAATTTTACTTATTATATCAAACACTTAAAAAAATTTTACACGTAAAATATTTTACTTCAAAAAAAATTAGGCTTTAAAAACACATGTTGGTCAATATGTGGCAACATTTGGACCAAAATTTATCTTTTTAGTATAGTCAATTAGACTAATAAGCCAAATTAAGGAACTAAGCCAAACCAAGCTGATATCAAGCCACCATTTAGATGATATGACGTCATCCATGTTGAGTGCAACGACCCTGTTTTGAAAAGTCAGGAAGTTTGTCACATAACTCCCCTAGATTGAAGATGCCTAACGAAATCACCAACTAAAAGTTTGGTCGGATTTCTCAACCAAAAAAAAAAAATCACCAACTACAACTCTTATTTCAGCCTAAGCTCGAGCCCATAAACTTAGTTCGAAGCCAAGCTGCTTAACCGAAAAAAAAAAAAGGCTCACGGGCTGGAAAAGAGTTTCAACCCTTGTCCAATGGCAAAGGCCTGGTTCGTGATCTCATCTGAGATCCAATCAAAGATCTAACCAAGAACTTGACCCATAGCCCAGTTTATAACCTTGTCCAAAGCCCAATATTAGTTCAACCTGTAGCCTGAACCACGATTCAAGTTGTGACCCAATTTGGGTATGTGGTTAGGACAGGTGATCAGGTATTTGGTTGGGTTTTTTTTTTTTTTTTTGGTTGTTTTATGTGTGTGGTGGCTTGTTTTGGGCTTTGCATTTCTTACCGTTTGATTTCATTCTCAACAAGCCACATTTGATTACTCGATGTGATGGTTGGCTTTAATACCAAATGATACAAACTCATTGGATAGAACTTAACCTTCAAAACCAGCTTGCATGAAAAGTGTGCCGAAGAGCTTATATACACATTATTAAGCTTGCATTTAATCCTTGTGGGACACTATTGTAACACTCGTCCCACCACTACACCACCTCACCTCCATTACTGATCTATTCTATGCTTTGTGAGCTTTATAGCAAATTCTAGGTTTATTCTTTGTGTTGGAAATGTGGATTGCACCATCTTTAAGTGGATTTGGTGTCTATTGTAATTTGCACTTTGTATTTTATTGGGTTCTAATTTGGTGTAGCACTTGATGCATTTGAGACTTGAGAGAAGTCTTGCCAAGGTGGAGATTTGTTAAGAATTTATATTTGGTGGCTCAATTCATGCCAAAGTGGAAAGAGAAATTTGATGAACTATGGTGCTTTGTAACTTTCTCCAAGGTGGAGTTTTGTTGTAGAGGTTGGGTCAACTTGTGACTCTTACTTTGTGGAAGTTGATCCAAGGTAGAGATTTGTTAAAAAGTATATTACTTATCCACTAAGAAAAGTATTCTTTATCCACCGAGAAAGTTATTCCATGTCCACTAAGGAATATGTATTAGTTTGTGAGAGCCCTAGATAGATTTTTGAATTAGTTTGTGAGAGCCCTAGATAGATTTTGTTATTTACGAGTGTTTTTTGAGTATGTAAACACCTTGTAATCTTTCTTTGATACAGTGAATGTATCCTCTATTATGGTTAACTATTACTTTGTTTGTTTGAGTCTATTTTTTTTTTTTTTCAACTTTCTTTGATCCTATTTAATTGAAGATCTTTCTCAAAACCATAATATTTTCAAAATCAATCTTTCTATTTAAGCTTTTTCTTTTACATGCAACAAAAAAAAAAAAAATGAAGATGCTCATGCTATTGGGAGGAGAACAAAGCCCAAGGAATCCATGAAGCCAACACGATATTAAGTGTTTATTTGGGAACAATTTATTTAGCTGAAATTGAAAACTTTTTACTAAAAGTACGATAAATAAAACTAAAAGGTAGTTGAAATAGTACATGGAGGCTCATAAATAGTACCAAAAAGTATAATGAGACTCCTTACATAGTAGCAAAAATAAACTAAACAAAAAAAGAAAAAAAAAAAAAAACTGGCTTTTTAAGCCAATGTCAAACGCACACTAAAAAAAGTAAGTGGAAAATAACAAAAGCATTGTCTACACATCTAAGGGACCACACCCTCATTAATTACTTTAATTCCAAAAGAAGTGATTGTATTAATGCCTTAGAGCATTCACAACAAGGGTTTTAAACCCACTCAAAAGCTATTTTTAGCATTTTAAATAACAAAAATCATGCTCTATCAAAGATGTCATATCTTAAAAAAATTGTCATCTTGCTACAATGAACACTCACATGCCATAATGAACTCTCATAAATGAGAGTTCACTGTCGCAACTTATTATTTTTTAATGATTTTGTGGTGGTTGGTAGTGGTGGTAGGTATTTTGTAGTGATATATTGTTTTTTATTATTTTAATGAATTGTTTATATTATTATAAATAAAATAGTAAAAAATTAGAATTTTTGATGTGAGATGAGTTATAAAGTGAGCTGGTAAAATTGATAAAATAGGTTTTTGAGTAGCTAAATGCTATATTTTTTTGAGATCCTACGTGGGAATGCTCTTAGGAATTAACGACCACAAATTCCTGCTTTCATCTTTTCTTTCTTGTTTTGCCTTTTTTCGACCGATCATTACAAGCAAAGTACAGCAAGAATCAAATCAAGCAACTAATGAGAAAAAGGAAACATAGAAGGTCGTACGTACCTCTCTTTAGGATACCAAATTTATCAATATGCAGCACAAATTATAAATGAGCAGGAGCTGATTGTTTTCCACTACCTCCACTCGGACGGCTGAGCAAATGAGCAAGTACAGTCAATTTGGTGAGTGAGAATAAATGTGAAAGAGCATATAATTTCTGATTCTATACTATTCTCTCTTTGGTTTCTTCTTTTCTTTCCATTTCGTTTCTTACGTTGAAAAGCAGAGGAAATAAAGCGCTAAATCGAAAAAGCAAAGTCATCAACAAAGTGTAATAAGAAATCAAATCAAGGAATCCAAGGATTTGGACGCTTGGTTGGGTCCTTAGGGACCACATTTTACAAAGCAGAAGACATTCATTGCTTCCATCTCTCTCTCTCTCTCTCTCACCTAAATAATAAGAAAAATAAAAACCCCTAAATCAAAGAAAATTTTAAATAAAGAAACTAAACAGAGTACCTTCTCTCCTTCGGTGCCACAACTTTGCAAGTTTGTTTTTCACTTTTTCTGCACCCTTGAATCCTTGATTCAGCAGAGATGGAGAGTCGCTAATGCGAATGAGCCTTGAAGTAGAAAAGGTTTTTATTATTATTATTTTTTTTTTTATCAATTGAGAAGTGGAGCAAGAGTGAAAGCAAACTGAGAGGATAAGATCACGAAAAATGGGATGAAAATATATATGATAAAAAAGTTGAGTTTCTAAAAAAAAAAAAAATTTTTTTGCAGTGGATGACTGTAAAACCAAATTGAGGAAATGCTGCCTTTTTTTTTTTCGTTTCTTTTTTTTTTTTTTTTCAAATTGAGAAGTGGAGCAAGAGTGAAACCAAAGTGAGAGGATAAGATCAAGAAAAATGAGATGAAAATATATATGGTAAAAAAGTTGAGAGTTCTTTTTTTTTTTTTTTGATTTTTTTTTTCTTTATCAATTTTTATAAATGTGATGAAAAGAAGGAAGTAGAGAAAAATAAAATATGAGGATGACAAGACAAAAACTGCAGCAAAGTTTGATTCAAAGGACAAATGAAAACGAGGAAAGGACGCAATCTCTGTCAAACGGATTTCAACGATACTATTGAATTTCTTTTTCTTTTTATTTTTGAATCAAAGGACAAATGAAAACGAGGAAAGTATATCTGATCCCACACTTATTTTCTGCAAAAGAAAGATTATTCACACAGGTCAAAGGAATAAAGTACCGATTGCCATTCTGCCGTTTATCCTCATTAAAAAAAAAAAAAAAAAAAAAAGTACCGATTGCCACACGCGAGTGAAAATAGACAGTCACACATTCTAAAGGATACCAAAACGTGGAAAAAACCTTAATTACCTTTAGCTAGGACAGGTTGCTATAGGACGCCTAAAGCTTTCAAGTGTTATTTCCAAGACCACAAATGCACGTTTTGTAAGAACTCTATGACCTATGTATGTCTCTCACTCTTAATTAATAGAACATTTAGGCAAGATTTTTCCATTCTTGTATATCATTCATGATTAGAAGGCATCTAACATTACTCATGTTAGAAATATTGAATAAGTGTATTATATTTCTCAATTGAAAGAATATACATAAGTGCCTATATATAGGAGGCATATGAGTGCAGTACAAGTAAGAGTGTAGTACAAGAATGTGTGCTATACAAGTAATCTAGTTGGGCCTAAAGCCCACAACACTATACACATTAATAGCCCCTCTCAAACTCAAGGTGGATGTGAGCTCAAGTTAAGGTTGTCAACTAAAGTACAAATTCGTCTCTTAGGATGTGACTTGGTGAAGATATCTACAAGTTGATCTTTAGAGGAGACTGAGATCAGCTTGAGAGCACAATGGACAAGATGATAACGGATAAAATGACAATCAATCTCGATGTGTTTAGTCCGTTCATGGAAGACGTCATTATGAGTAATATGAATGGCACTCTGGTTGTCACAATAAAGAGAAGTAGCAGAGGATGTAGACACACCTAAGTCTTTGAGAAGCCATCGTAGCCAAAGGAGCTCAGATGTGGTATCAACAAGGGCACGATATTCTACTTTAGTACTGGAGCGGGCCACATGAGTTTGTTTCTTGTTTCGCCAAGAAATCAAAGAAAAACCAAGAAGAAAGCAATAACCAGTGATGGACCTGCGATCAGTGGGATCTTCTACCCAATCAGCATTAGAAAATGCATGGAGAATAAGAGGAGATTGAGCAGAGTAGAAAAGACCATAGAAGAGAGTGCCCTTTAAGTATCGAAGAATGCGCAGAACAGCAGCATAGTGAGTTGATCGTGAAGCAGACAGATACTGGCTCACCTGGTGAATAGCATAGGAAATGTCTGGATGAGTGACAGTGAGATAAACTAGGCTGCCAATCAAGCACCTATAAAGAGAAGGATTAGACAATAGTTTCCCTCCTGAGGGAGTCAGATGCGCATTAAGCTCAACTGGAGTGTCAACAATCTTGCTATCAGTGAGTCCAGCCGAGACAAGAGTTCAGAGGCATACTTGACTTGAGTAATATAAAGTCCATCTGTAGAATGAGTGATTTCAAGACCCAAGAAGTAGCTGAGATGTCCAAGATCTTTCATCTCAAATTACTAACTGAGAAAATCCTTGAGTTCTTGAATGCCACTGAGGTCATCACCAGTTATGATCATATCATCCACATATAGGAGAAGTAAAGTAATGCCTTTGTCAGTGCGACAAAGGAATAAGGCAGAATCATAATGACTGGCCATGTAACCTAAGTGAGAGATGGTAGAGCTGAATTTGGCAAACCAAGCTTGTGGAGCTTGTTTAAGGCCATAAAGTGCATATCGAATGTGACAAACCTTGTTTGATTCAACAGATAGACCAAGAGGAGGTTGCATATAAAATTCTTCACTTAAATCCCCATTAAGGAATGTATTTTTAACATCCATCTAGAAAAGGTCCCATTTACTGGCAGCAGCAACAGCTAAAAAGGCACGAACAAATGAGATACGAGCAACTAGAGCAAAGGTCTCTTCATAATCAATCTCTTACTCTTGTGTAAAGCCTTTTGCAACAAGACGAGCTTTGTAGCGCTCAATGGACCCATCAGAGCGAGTCTTAATCTTGTAGATCCACTTACATCCAACCACAGATTTCCCAGGAGGGAGAGTCACCAAATCCCAAGTATGGTTTTTAGATAATGCATCAAGTTCCTCTTTCATTGCAATTTTCCATAAAGGGTCAGTGGAAGCCTCATGATAGGTGTGAGGCTCGTGCAGTGTAGCAAGGGTAGTGTAACAATGATAGTCAAGTAAATGTGTAAGAATGAATCTTACCCGAGTTGAGTGACGAGGTGGAATGTCTTGTGCAAGATCTTCAGGCAGAGCAGGAGCAGGGGACCTAAGCTCAAGGTTGGGGTTGGGTAGCTTGTCTTTAACTTGTTCATCTTCCATCTGTTCATTAAAGGGTGAACTAGGAAAGGGATCAATAATATCTGGTGGTTGGACAGAGAAGTCTATAGAAGAATCAGGAGCAACTACAAAAGGATCAGGAGCAGCTACAGAACGAATATGTGCCTCATCTGAAAAAAGATCTAAGACAGAGAAGGAAGATAGGGAGGCACGGAAGTGAGAGAGCTCGACAAAGAGGCGATGTTCCCAAAAGAAAACATTACGGGAGACACAAAGACGATGAGAAACAAGATCATAACACTGATACCCCTTTTGAGTTTCACCATAGCTAAGAAAACAACAAAGCCTTGACCGAGGCTCAAGTTTGTTATGCTCATATGGCTGAAGAAGAACAAAACAGGCAGAACCAAAAGAGCGAAGGTAGTGATAATCTAGAGATGACTTAAAAAGGCGCTCATATGGAGTTTGATTTTGGATGACAGGACTAGGAATGCGATTAATAGCATTAACAGCATGAAGTGCAGCTTTGCCCCAAAAAGAAGCAGGAACTTTGGCAGAGAGAAGGAGAGCACGAACAGTGTCAAGAATATGACGAAGTTTTCGTTCGACTCTACTATTTTGCTGAGAGGTACCCGAACAAGTTAGTTGATGAACAGTTTCATAGGAATGTAAAACAGTTTGGAAAGAATATTGAGTGTACTCAAGAGCATTATCAGATCGAAAAATTTTGATACGTTTGGAAAATTGAGTTTCAATCATTTTTGCAAAATTAGAATATATTTGCAATAATTCAGAACGATATTTTATATGAAAAATCCAACTATAACAGGAATAATCATCAATAAAGACAACAAAATATCGAGATCCACCAATACTAGAGACAGAAGAAGGTCCCCAAACATCAGAATGAATTCGGTCAAAGATATCAGTGGACACTGATTCACTAGTATTGAAAGGAAAAGTTGGTTGTTTTCCTAATTGACATGAAACACAATCAAAAATTTTTGTAAACACTGAACCTAACAAACCTCTAGAAGCTAAGTGTTGTACCCGAGAGAAAGATGCGTGACCAAGTCGAGCATACCAAAGTGCAAGGGAAAAAATAAAAGAAACTGCAGCAACTGCAGCAACAAAGATAGGAGCAACAAGTGGAAGATGAAGGTTGTCCACGGGAAACATACGCCCAACTCTGGGACTGGTCCCAAGCTCCTGTCTCATCCTCGAATCCTGCATAATACAACCAGAATTATCAAAGATAATGTGATAACCCAACTCAGCTAATTGTCCCACAGAAAATAAATTGTAAAAAAGGTCAAGAACATTAAAGACCCCAGGAACCGAGAGGTTGGAGGTTGAAACAGAACCTATATTATGACTGGACGTTGTGGAACCATTTGCTGTGCGAATATTAAGAGGGTGTGATGCAGATTGAAGTTTAGAAAATAAGGACGAGTGAGGTGTCATTTGATTGTAACAAGCAGAATCCATAAGCCAAGAGGAAGAAGACATACTAAATAAAGCTGAGAGAGAAGAGAAATAAGATGCATTACCAACCATATGAATGACATTAGCGATGATGTTTATAAGGTCATCTCTAGAAATGGTGAAAGTGAATCCAAAAGATTGAGACTGTGCAGTAATGAGAGCCATTGGTTGGACACTCTCAGTGTTAGCAATAGTAGCAGCAGAAATTGAAACAGCTGATTTATTGCGTTGATAGCAAGTCTCAATATTATGGCCAGAACGTTTGCAAAAATTGTAAAATGTTTGTTGGATTTTCGGCGATAATTGTTGCAAAAGGAAGAAAAATTGTCCTTATTCTTCATTTAGAAGCTAAATATGCAAAAATAAAATCTACGCAAAAAACTGGGCAAGGAACACCTGAACTGCAAAAAGTCAACACTGAAGAAAAGTCAACAGTCAAAGTCAAAGGCCTAGTCAAAGTCAACGGCCCAAAGAAAGTCAACGGTCAGCAGAGATGACGTCAGCAAGATGACGTGGCCTAATGATGTCACTAGGGCTAACGTGGCGTGACCGATGATGTCAGCAGATGGAGTTCTGGCGCGTGGCAGCGCGTGAATAGTATTGGTGGCACGTTGAGGCGCGTGAACTTACCGCCGAGACTTGTAACGGCGCGTGGAGGCGCGTGATAGGTCCGATAAAGACTATTTTTCACAAAAGAGCAGATTGAAGAGATTACTTTCTGATGGTGGTACTGCTCACAAAGAGTAATCTGTGGTTTGATCAGAGGAGCAGAAGCGGTGGTGGTGGCAAGGCAGTGGTCTTTGATGTACTAGAGTCGCGGTGTAGGCAGTGGTACTGCTCACAACGACAACTGCAGTGGATGACACCCAAGAAGACAAGACTGCTTAAGAGCGGCACACTAGAGGATTAGAGCAATGGCTCTGATATCATGTTAGAAATATTGAATAAGTGTATTGTATTTCTCAATTGAAATAATATACATAAGTACCTATATATAGGAGGCATATGAGTGCAGTATAAGTAAGTGTGTAGTACAAGAATGTGTGTTATACAAGTAATCTAGTTGGGCCTAAAGCCCACAACACTATACACATTAACAACTCAAGCACGAAGCAAAGTAAAGAATTTGAACAAATAAAATAATGGAAAAAGTCCCCAAGCATCTTCAGTGACCAAAAAAACACGATGACAATGTATTATAGTTTTATCCAAAACTTCTTGTAAAGAGGCCAGCCGACAAACTTAACAAATTGAAAAAGGAAAAAAAGCGTATGCTATTACTCATTGAGGTAATAAATTATATGGCTAACCATAATTAAAAATTTCAATAAATGTCTTCGACTCAACTTCTCTTTAGCTTCATTCTAAAAAAAAAAAAAAAAATCTCTTGGCTTTAGAATCTGTTTAGTCGCGCTGGTGAAGGAAAAGCTTATTTAGGAGGAGGAGCTTTTTAAAAGTAAATAAATAAATAGCAAGGGAAGCTAGTAAAACTTGTATGACCCGCGAAAAGATCTTGAAACCTACAGAAATGTAATGATTCACACATGAGAGATAGATTGTTGGATGCACATGTGAATGTAATCTCACATTTAAATAGTTAATGAAAGTTGATTAATTAGTTCAATTACATGCAAATTGTGGAGGCACCAACAAATCACCAAATAAACTAAGTGCAACGGAAATTAATTGACATGGTGATTTGTTAACGAATGGAAAAACCTCTCGTAAGGAAAAAAAATCCCCTCCAAGTGAATTTCAGGTCACCATTCCCAAGAATTTACTAATCAAGAACAAGCGGTTACAAGTATAAAGAATCTTATCACTACCCTGGACTATCCCAAAATACCAACCTACAGTTGAACATTTACTCTAATATCCAATTGGACTTAATCTTGTAGAAGACTTCTTCTCATGCACGGATCCCAGTACATGACTAAGTCCAGCAACTTGATTGACTATTGTTGACTGCAAAGTTCTTAACTTCAAAGTACATTAAAGATCAGGAAACACTTGGTTACAAAACCCTAAGGCGCACAAAATGCAGTAACTTCTCACAAAGTGAATGAGTTCTCTAATTGAGTCTCTGTGTCCTTAATTACTTTTAAAATAAGCCTTTTATATAGTCTGGGGTTGTAGAGAGAGAAACCCTAATCATCCAAGTCATCATGAGCCAAATTTCATATCTAAGATTTCTGACATCGTAATTCTCGATAGATTAAGACTAGTGTCAAGCTTGTGTCGAACTTCACATTAATTCTTGATAGATGCTAGTGTCGAGCTTTAATGAAACAACTTTTCTTCACTTGTTTCTTGGATCAATCTTCATATTTTTAATGATACCACTTGATGTACTTCTTCAACACACTTCTTGATACATTAAACCCAACTTAGATCTACCTGATTATAAGTAAAGTGCATTTTATCAAAGGATAAGCCAATACATAGAAAATATGACCCTAATAAGAATGACAAAGATAGCTTGACCTTTGAGTAAGCTATTTTAAGGCTCCACTAATTGAAGTGTCAGTTTAAACCCTCAGTTTGACGTACTGGAAATTTTGTTTCCCGATTGGCAATGTGATGCATAGTACTTCACTCAAGTCGGCCTTAAACTCACTCCAACAAACTATTAAAACTCACTTTTTTAGGTTAAAGTAGATCACTCACATCATCTCACTTTTTTCTCTCCTCTCTTCCAACCTTCCAAGAATCACTCCAAGCAAGTACACTCTTTGCTAAGCAAATAGTATACTTGCCTCTTTGTTAGATTGTCGCTCCGTTCAACGTAGCCTTATTTTGGGAATACAAAATTAATTGAAAATTGAAACTGCCATGAGTATTCATTTTGTTAGGGGCTGCATTAAAAAGCTTCTAATTTTAAGTTAATGAACTTGAGTCCTAATATTTAAGTAATGATCGTTATTGTCAACCTTTGCAGGATATCGCCAACTTTTACTCAATATCAAGAAAGCTATTACTCTGTTGTGGTTGGTCTCTCACTTTTTTCATTTTTAATGTCCAAGTTGTCGTTTCTCAAATAAAATAAATAAATAAATAAAGTCCAAGTTGTTCAATTCTCTACAGGTCCATCAAGTTTCTTTCTTCTTTTTTTTTTTTTTTTTTTTCTTATCTTGTGCTTCTTAACAAAGATTAGGTGAATGCCTAGTTGCTTATTTTCGATTTTGAATTGTTATTCAGTTTCCTTTGCATTAGAATTAGTAAGTAGAGGTATTTCTTTGGTGTCTTTGTAAACTTGTAGTGTAAGCCTACTGTGGGAATTTGATTGGGCTTCTAATTTTTTTAGGTTCATTTGGTTGATAATATTGGTGGATATGCCAATATTTTGCATCATATTTTTTTCTTTGTAGAGGGAAAGATACTATCTTTAGGTTCTTTTAAGCTTTATATTTTGTTGGTTGCTGTATTAAGATAATAAACCATATTAACAGTGGTAGTTAAGGTGTGACATGTGTTTTATGTAGTTTAGCATCTTGAAAGTATGTTTTTGGAGTTGCAATATCATTCATATTTTGTGTTGGTTTTGCTTTTAGTGGGAAGATAGTATCTTGACATTCTTTAGAGCTCCATATTATATTGGTTGTTGTATTTAGTTAGTTTAATTTTTATTGGTTTTTTAAGGTTCATTTTTGTTTTCCTTTTAAATGTAGCAGTGAACATGTTGGGAATGAATTGCAGTTTGGGGGGTATATGTGATGAGGACTAAATTAATGACTTTTCCATGTAGATTTGCAATAAATTTAGATTATTGTCACTTCTTTGACATCCTAATCTTTCTAATAATGACAGGAATGCTGGCAAGTGGCAATGCAACTATTGCTCAACCCAAAAACCAATGGAACGGTAGTTTTTTGTATTGTCAAAGTCTTTTTTGTAGATGGAATGGTAGTTTTATTTATACCATTGATAATTATGCTATTTTTACTAAGATGTTTCTATGGTATTCTATTCTATTTTACTTTTGTTGGTGTTGAGGACAAATTTTTTCACGCCACATGGCTTAATTTCATTAGCGACCCGCACCACGTCAACACTATCATGGATTTTGGAAAAAATCCCTTTTAAATCCCAAAAAGCTCATATTTACACAAAAAACGCGTCAAAGCTCATAGTTCAAGCTCGTGGCACAACATCTCATTTTTGGCTCATAATCCAAGCTCATGAGTCTCATCGGGGGAATTTTGGGAGTCGTGGTTTGGAGGGCCAAGAAGTATGTTCAGTAAAGCTCCAGCGGTTCAAAGTTGATAAAGGAAAGCATGTTGCTTGGCATGTCTTCCCCAATTCCCTGAACTCTGACGGGTCAATGTGCAATAGGTAATATTGGGTAAGCCTCTCATATCACATGACACTTAAAATGATAAAACTCTCCATGCTCTTTACATAAAAATTAATGTCCATCATATGATATAAGTTTTAAAATATAATTATCTTACATTATTAATTTTCATACAAATCAATTCCAAGCACATGGCTAAATATATATATTTATATATATTAGCATCTCATATCTAGCATTAAATGCTCTATTTACTCTCCAAGATTTAGTTAAAATACAAAAAGACCATAATTACATCTCTAAAACTTCATCAAATATCAACCAACAAGTTTACTTACCAAAATTATATATGGATTAAACATATAATTTTTTCCAAGAGAGGAAACTTAACTGAAAATACCAAAAAAAAAAAACAGCTCCAGCGGAAGCTGCAACAGCTTCTGCAACTCCAGCGGAAGCTGCAGACAGCTTCTGCAACTCCAGCAGAAGCTGCAAATAGCTTCTGCAGAAGCTGTAACAGCTCCAGCTAAGTTGCAGAAGCTCCAGCAGATTGACACATGTCCTAAAATGATGTCATTTGCCCATTAATACCTAAAGAAACAAGAGGATTTCATAAAGATTACCTTACCATTTTTAGTTTAACCATGAGTTTAATGCCAAGTATTCTCCTCCAAGCAAATGATGTCATTTAAATGACATCATCTAGCTGTGTCATCAATGATGTCCTAAAATTTTTTCTTTTGGTTGAAAAACAAAAGACCACTTACCTTGTCAAAGATTTTCCCCTATTTGCTAATTTTCCCTTCAACTAAGTTTTGATCTAGTTACACACTTGGCTCTATATAAAGAGGAACAAGCTACACACTAGAGCATTCTATTCCTCTCCCACTCCATGGTTTTGAAGCTCCACTTATTTTGCTACCACATACATATTTTCCTACTTCTCCATCTCCCTTACTAAATTCCTCTTCATAAATAACAACACAACACATATTACAATACACCATTATCCATTACTCATCTTTCCCACACTCCATGATTCTAAAACTTTATCATTTTTGTTGTCCAAAAACACATCTCCATCTCATTCTTTATTTCCCTTACAAAAATCTTTATTCTTAGAAAGCAATATAACTCATGACATAACATAAAAACCCACTCCAACGACAGCCCTAATCTCATGTATTTACCACATTTAACCTTCACATCATCTATCTCATACTTCCATATATTTTACAAACACATTCCCCGCAAAATACTCATGCATACCTCTCATACATCTTTAAATTCCATATCCAACAAAGTATCTACATATAATTCTCATATATAATACAAACATCATATCTCACAACATATATATATATATGTATATGTATGTATTTCTTACCATCTCCACACATCTTGAAACATACCAAACACTTTTCCAAGAACTCATTACTAAAAGCCCTTTCTTATAAAAGGCAAAAACTTATAAGATCAAAAGCCCTTCTTATAGAAGGCAACATCACTCAAACTTGACAAAAAGCTAAAAGAGCATTACATGGGGAAAATCATTTAAGTGCATGATTAAGGGGGACAAACTTAACCAACCGATGCACACTGCTGGACATGCTCTCTCTCCCTCCAGTTGCACCCATTTTTCCCTTTCAAACATGAAGTCACCATGAAAGGATTCACTTCACCATGCTGCTGAAACGTTAAGCCCACTGGTGTTGTACGGCTGGAGCTACAGAACATTAAAGTTGCTGAAATGCTAAGTCCACTGATGCTACGACTGGAGCTGCAAAATATGAAAATAAGTCATTACATTTTATCCTCAAATTTATATTATTAAATATATTTTATTCATTATTATTTTACCGCTGGATGCAAGCCATTTAACATCATCTCACCATTTAATAAATATGGTCTCACTAATACTTCATTAATAAACATATGTACTAATAAATTGGATCCATATCACCATTGGACACATATTATTTGGACATGAACCACCGTTGGACACATATTATTTGGACATAAACCATTGATGGACATACATTACTTGGACATGGACCATTATCGGACATACCTTATTATGTTAAACATGAACCATGAACCGCAACTTGACAAGGACTATTGGACTCATCCCATTGTTGGACATTTGACACCTAATTAATTATTTTCTAACATTGGACATCACTTAACATACATGATAATAACATACCAACTTACCATTTAATCAAAGCTATTATGCTTAGCATATTATTTATTTATTTATTTATTTATTCAACCATTATCATGATTCTAAGACTTTGGGCTTTATTTATTTTTTAGGCTTAAAAATACACCGGAAGCCATTGAACTATGCGGCCCAATGTCCGGTTCCGGGTTGGACTCCCCAAAACAAATTCGGGCTTAGCAAAGTCACTCTAAAGATACGTGGCTACGCGCAAAAAACGCCCCCGACATTCTGGCGACTCCACTGGGGAGTCATAAAGTATAGCCTTATCATGCCTCCAAAAGTCTAGAATCACATATCATGAAGGAGATCTCAACTCCGACATATCACACCCTCAATATCTCTTGATCCAACAGCTCGCAGAACAATATCACATCACACATGATATTGGCTTTATGAAGGGGTCAATAAAGCACTTTTATATCCAAAGGAAACAAAAACATAAGGAAGCATCCAGTAGCAAATCACAGCCACAATGTGAATAAACCCGGCTGCGAAATGGATGAATATGTATATTGTTACTCATAATGACATGTGAGGCTCAGTTGCCTCAAATAAATGGATCCTAGGCTGAATGAAGCTAGTACAATTCTCATGGCTGTATCCAGAAGAGAACACATCTAATGGAAGAAGAATTCTTGTCTAGCAGCATAGCGGAACCATTTAAGGGACCTCCAGCAGTACCTGACGTACCTTCTCCATCTAATAAAAAGTACATTAACATCTTTGCTTAAGAGTATAACATGATGCTCAGTTCATACCGTAACTTGGTGATACATGCTCTCAATATCAAACCATGGAGAGACTTATCATGGCATATGGACTCTCTACCACTGTACTCATGTCATCGTGCTGCTGGATTCTCATTAGTCCACTGATATGCGGCTAGAGCCATGAACTTTAAAGATAAGTCATCACATCATTATCTTTCAATTTATATTGAATATATGTTACTCTATTATCGTTATATCTCTCAATACAAATTACTTTAATATTATATCACATTCATCATTTAATTAAAGCTATCACGTTAAATATATAGTACTTGATCTTTACCATTATTGCAACCATTGATCGAAATTTATTATGTGAAACATATTGTTTGTTTCAACCATCGTTATGCTTCTTATAATTTGAAATTTGCCCATTTTGTAGGCATAAAACCCATAAGAATTTTCATCCCAATATAGAAGCCCGAATCATCCAAGAAATTCAATAACTCATTGCCGCTGGAATCACCAATCTTATTCCAATCAATAAAAGAAAGTTTTTCTGAATCATCCACTGAACCAAGCAGATTGGAGGTCATCAAAGAAACTTTATTATCACCATCAAGGCCGTAGTAACCCCATGCCCCCTAAAGCCATGGCAGCACCATACATATTCAAGACCATTGTGACTCCATCATGTTACTAGAATCATTACATTTGCATCATTGGAACCCTTGGAATCTCAAGCATCATCAAGGGTATCAACCACCTCACACCAGGGGGCTTTGATCTAAAAGGCCCAATTAATCTGACATCCCTACATCTAGGGACATTTGTCTCAAAAAAAAAAAAAATAAATAAAAAGTCTATAACAACAGCTATTATTGTCTAGCCATGGCGGAAGGCGAAAATCTCATGGAACCTATCAATGGCAAATGGTTGGAGCTATGTCATACTTAACTCAATCATCATATTTCCAATAAACTACCTCGGAAATAACGAGTAAGCATTATCTTTTGCCTTAAACCAACAATGAATATTTCAAGATATTTTTTCTTACGTCGATATTTATACCTTACTCACAATGATGATCTTTTACAACTTGATATCTCCAAAATAAACTATCATGATTTCGACAAGCTATTTTTTACAAAATAAAATGTATAACTTCCATTACCATAGTTTTGGTTTAAGTGCATCATTTTTGTCAGTTCGTTTAGACCCCTTAAACCCAACAGATTAACCTAGTGAATTAGCCAAGTGATTAACTTAGGTAATTTAATTAAAACTAGGTTAACACAAATATAACAAAAATAACAAAGCAGCGGAAAAATTAATAACACAAAGATATGATGACCCAGGAAACCACACCGGTAAAAACCTGGGGAGGATTTGACCTAGCTATCCTCAAGGTAAACTGAATCCACTATGAAAGAATTGAAGTTTACACAATAAGACTTAGACCACTAACATCCTATTGCTACCCAAGTATAGGAAACTTACTACCATGACCCCATGATAGCTCCGAGATCCACGGACTCCTTCTTTCTTGAATTCTTCAGCAAATCCACAAGCGCACCTGCTTGTATATCTTTGTGCTCTATTGATTCTGCAACTGTATTGATCTACACAACTCTTGACATAAATCTCAAGTTTGTAAACCCTAAGTGTATGTGAAGGTAAACACCTCTAGATTTCACAATGAGATTCACAAACACAGCATTCAGAACTACAAAAACGTGGCTAGGGTTTTCCCTTATATACTTAGGGCAAAACATAAAACCCTATACATTAAATGGACTAGGGCTGAGTTGGAAATTTCTGTAGAAAAACGATCTGCACGATTTTCGATCGATCGAGTCATACAGAAAGTTAATAGTAATTCTGCATAAAAACTCGATTCCAACTTTACATTAAATCCCATACTTTGAGCAAGTCTAACACACGACTAAACATTGTTTTGATCATGGTTTGCCAACATACAAATTGAGGTTCTAAATACATTAGATCCTAATCCTTAGAACCTAACAAACTCTCCCTTTGGCAATCCGTGACAAAACACAGACTTAACAAAAAGCTCAAAGTTACAATTTGAAATAGCCCATTACAAAATAAATAGCCACTTAACAATTCAACCTAAACTACTATCTAACAGTTGCAAGGTAGACAGCGGCTCGACTGAAAACAACTTGTATATTCCTGTAACACTTAACAAACACATAAACGCATGTGTGGAAAAAAACAGGAAATATATAAATAAAAAATTTCTTGATTTCACATGACACAAAATAAAGACATATATCATGAATAACATCATCAATATAGATCAATAAGCAGAGTAGCATAGTTAAATAAGAAACATATACATAAAAATGTATCTCAACAAAAATATCTCCTAAACAAGAAGCTAAAAATGTAAATACACAGTGAAGCACCTAGATATAATCTAACAACTCCACAAACTCCGCAGTATCACTACCAAGAAAACAAAAACTCCCCCTAAAATGTAAATCTCCATAACAAAATCTCCTAGATACAAATGAACTATGCACTCCCCCTTTTTGTGACGAATTGCCAAAGGGCACTCACTCATCATCAAAAGGAGGTGGAGGAGATCGACGAGAGCTCGCCAAATCCGCTCGCAATGCACGTAGCTCATCAAGGATGTCCACCAAAAGCTGACCATGAGCCGCCTGAACGGTCACGACAGTATCAAGCGTCCGACGAAGGTCAGAAACCTCATTAAACGGTGGAGGAACATCAGCAGCAGCAGCAGCAACAGCAGGATCAGAAGAAGTTCCAACTGCATGAGTATCTGCAGAAGAAGAAGGGGGTGGAGTGACACCGGAAGGATCTACCCTAGGACGCTTAGAGCTAGCCCGAAGTTGAGCAGCCCTTTGCCACAAAAAGGTAGCACCAATAGGAGCGATAATATGAACAGGCTCAAAAGCAGGATAATCACCAAAACCAAGAAAAAGGAGAATCCTATGAATAAAAACAGGAAAAAACAAAGCATGAGCCCTAGAACTAGACCTATGAACCTCGTTCAAAGAACGAAGGAACAAATGCGGAAAACTGATAGGTGCATCAGTGACCAAGGCATACAAAAAGACACACCGCTCAAGAGGAATGGTGTGGACATGCGAAATAGGCCACAAAGAATGACACGCTATCCTAAAGAAAAGATAGTGCAACTCGGAAAGCTCAGCAGAAGTGATCCGAGGATCAGAACCCCACTGGATAGAAGACCCAGTGATGTATAACAGGACGTCATCAAGAGGTGGAGACTCCTCGTAAGGAAAAACGGGATGGTCCACAATGGGCACCCCAAGAGCATCAGACACTACCGAAGGGGTAATGCGATACTCCACACCACGTAACCACACCTTTACCAAGGTTTCGTTATCGTAGACATGAATAGAGAGGTTCGAATAGAACTCTTTAATCAAAGAAGCAGGAGGAGGATGCTCAAAATCAAGAAGAGGTAACCAACCCCGACGCTCAAAGTTACGTCGCACCTTAGGATCCAACTCATCTAAGATAACCCTACGCTCACCCCAAATTTGACGCCTAAGGTTCAGAGTCTCATAGGTGACTTGGTTTGACTCACTAGGGAACCGCTCAGTGTCAAAAGACGGAGAAGGATCAGAAGTCCTATGGGCTCTAGTTTTCCTAGGCATAGTGCTAAGGAAAAGAGATAGACACAGAAAGAGAAGAGCAAAAACAAATACCAAGGGCAGACTGCAAGTTAGCACAGCATAAAATATAGAAAAAAATAGCAAATCTATATGATGCATGAGCATGAACATCAAATGATGCATGTACTAATGCAGTGACATGTTCAATTGTGATCCAAATTAACAAAATTGGCTTGAGCAAGCAATATTTATCAAAAATATCCAATTTGAAAAACCCAAGTTTTCAAAACACAACAAATTGATAAATTAATCAACACAATAGTTAATTAACACAATATAATGATCAAATTAATCAATCTAACAAGCCAATTTCATCAATTTCAATGAAATTGAACAAAACCCCCAATTTTCTCAATTTCAAGCCCTAGATTTTCAAATTATCCACAAAATACAAAAATAATCAAATTAAACCACTTGTCGTGCTTGTGTACAGAGTCCCCACAAAAACCCATGAAAAATTTGAGAGAGAAACAGCCAAAAACACTTCCTAATTTGCCACAACAATAATTCTGAAAATAACAAAAAGAATGCATGAAAAATGCATGATTTTCGAAAATAAATGCAAAGAAAAGGGCAAAAAGGTCTTACCGGCCTTGAAGGAGAGAGATGGTGCAAAAAGAACGGAAGAAAACGACAAATCTACCCAAAAATAGCTTTACCGGTTGGTAGGAGACAAAAAGAAATTTTGAAAAGTTTTGAAAATGTGAAAAGACACTTGAAAAGCTCCTTTTTTTAAAACATCCAGCACGATTTTCGATCGATCGAAAATTACATTCGATCGGTCGAAAATAGCTTCGATTGATCCAAATACAATTTGGATCGATCGAGTCAACCAGAAACTTTAACACTGGATTTGAAACATTTTTGATCGGTCGAAAATCAGTTTCGATCGATCGAAATTCTGGAAAAATTAATTTTTTGAAAAACACAACAATTTCAGTGCAGTCACTTCTCAAAGCATCAGATTTTATGAGAAAAATGCATGAGTATGAGATGAGATGTTTCCCAAAAACACATGAATTCAATCCAGATTTCTCAAAGCAAAATTTTCTCTCAATACCAAAAAAAAAAAAAAAAAAACAAACAAGCAACCATGTTCTGCATCAATTTCCAAAAATTCTCAAACTTGGTTGGTCAGGCCAAAAACACACACAATATCATGTACACAGTTTAGCAAAGAATAACTTGAGTAGTGTGTGCAACTAGCATAAACTTGAGAAACAAGTGAGGTGATATACACATAGAGATCAATCACAATTTCTACAAAATCCATCACATGAATTTGAAAGAGACTATCCCTTAAAGAGTTACATCATATAACTCCCACATCTCCTAGAATAAAAGCTTGCAATCATGTAAATTTCTTGATTTGCCTCATTGTTCAAATTAATTGATTAGAAACTTAATAAAAGCCGGGATAATGTACACACCAATTTTATGAGAATTTGTGAGATTATTATAGCCCAATAATGTACACACCAATTTTAATAGAGGCTACACCTTATGTTCTTTTTGTGCATGTGCTACACTTTCTCGAGCACAAAATCTTACGATATGCACTAAGGTGTTCATGATTGGCTAATAAACAGTGGTGAGATGGTTATTTATGCCTTTCTCAATAAGTTCAAGTCCAACAATCAAAGACATACGACTTCAAAATCAAGATCATGTGATCAACAAATATAGCATCTTCCCACACAACATGCACAACAAGACTTTAGCTAGTAAAGTGCAATAGAAATAAGTGCATCAAAGCTAAACAAGGTACATAAACATGTTATGCAAAATTTGATTGACCAACCTTGTCTTCAAATTCAAGAAAAAAATAGCAAAAACACAATTTGCAAAATTTTTTTTTTTTTTAAATTAAAAGAAACAAACATCCTAGAATGAAATGCATGAATGTAATGCAATGCAAATCCTAGAAACAGAGGCCACAAAAGATAGAGCAATGAAACACAAGGACCATGTCAAACAGACTTAATTAGATTGAGCCTTTTGCATCCAAGACTTCTTAGATGCAACTCTTGCATTGGAGTTATGATTCACATTAGAATTCTGAGCAACTCCAGGATTGGTATAAAGGTTTAACGCCTTTACCAATTCACCAATAAGTACCATAGGATCATGTGCTTGGGGCACAGGCACTTTAGTTTTATTTGCTCGCTTCGCAGCTTGCAACTTAAAACAATTTGGACGTATGTGTCCAGGTTTTCCACAAAAATGACAGACCCATGCAGGCTTATCATGCAATTTGCCCTTAGTAGAAGTAGACGCTTTAGAATGAGAAGCATGAAGATCAACCCTAATTTTCCTAGGTGGAGTAACATCAACAGGTTTGACAGGTTCACTCACCAATGGTTTGACATTCTCACTCTTAGGAGGTTCAGAAGAGGGAACAAATTTAGTGGAAGACGGTTCAGGCACAGAAATACTTTCTTCATAACCTAAACCAGATTTATCAGACGGAGACTTTTGAATACTCAGCATGTGATCAAGTTTGGAGCTTGCAGACCTATTAGTTTGTTCTCTAGCAACAGATAAATCAAGTTCCAAACATTTAACTTTATTAAGTAAGAGCATGTTCTCGGTTTTCACATTATTCAAAAGCTCACTTGCATCAAACAATTTAACAAGTAAATTTTTCTTTTCAAGTTCAAGAGATGCAATTTTCTTTAAGCCTAACTCAACATTCATGGCATCCTTTGCAGCAACTTTGCAAAGTTTATTGTAGGCTTCTTGTAAATCTGCATCCTCAGAGAGTTCCCCATCAGAAGGGTTCTCTTCAACATATATGCTTTCATTAACCACCGTAGTAGCAGTGAAAGCAATGAAATTTCCATCCTCATCACTAGCGGATTCATTGTCGGAAACTTCATCATCACTAAGGGTTACAGCCATAACTTTACCCTTAGACCTCAAGTATGTAGGACATTCAGATTTTAAATGACCATACCCTTGACAACCATAACATTGTTGTCCCAAAGAATTATTAGAAGGCTGTCCCACTTTCTCCTTAGGTTTTTCAGTGTTATTTACTTTAATGGGATCATTCTTCCTAAAGTTTCTAGGTTCAACAGTGTTCTTGCCTCTTGCCCTTCTGTTATTGTTCCTCAGAAAGTTTTTAAAGTTCTTGGCAAGATAGGCAATCTCTGTAGCAAAGAGTTCATCATCAAATTCACCATCCTCAACATCATCAACAGACTTAAGAGCCATTGATTTAGATTTGTTGGTCTTAGGGAGGTCTAACTCGTAGGACTGAAGAGATCCTACAAGTTCTTCAACAGGGATGGAGTCCACATCCTTGCTCTCAGTGATGGCAGTCACTTTGGGTTTAAAGTCCTCAGTCAAAGATCTAAGAATCTTCCTAACAATTTTAGGTTGATAATAGATTTCACCCAAATTATAAGCAAAATTAACAATATCATTCAATTTAGCATAGAATTCATCAAAAGATTCATCATCATTCATTCTAATGCTTTCAAATCTAGTAGTTAATTGCTGCAATTTGTTTATCTTAACTGCCTTTGTGCCTTCATGCACAGTCTAGAGGATATTCCAAGCAGTATGAGCAACCTCAACATTAAAGATTCTCTTAAATTCCTCCATGGAAACAGCATTAAATATAGCATTCATAGCTTTGCTATTGAAAGCGGCTGCCTCCTTTTGAGAAGTTTGCCACTCACTCACAGGAGTAGTGGGCTTCTCCCATCCGTACTCAACGGAATTCCAAACTCTCTCATCAATGGATTTCAGGAATGCTTTCATCCTTACTTTCCAATAAGCATAGTTGTTTCCATCAAAGTGAGGTGGAACAACAAGAGAGTATCCGTGTTCCATGACAACAGGGGTCAAGGATCAGCTAAAAGATCAAAGGATCAAAAACAAAAGCTACCCGCTCTGATACCACTTGTCAGTTCGTTTAGACCCCTTAAACCCAACAGATTAACCTAGTGAATTAGCCAAGTGATTAACTTAGGTAATTTAATTAAAACTAGGTTAACACAAATATAACAAAAATAACAAAGCAGCGGAAAAATAAATAACACAAAGATATGATGACCCAGGAAACCACATCGGTAAAAACCTGGGGAGGATTTAACCTAGCTATCCTCAAGGTAAACTGAATCCACTATGAAAGAATTGAAGTTTACACAATAAGACTTAGACCACTAACGTCCTATTGCTACCCAAGTGTAGGAAACTTACTACCATGACCCCATGATAGCTCCGAGATCCACGGACTCCTTCTTTCTTGAATTCTTCAGCAAATCCACAAGCGCACCTGCTTGTATATCTTTGTGCTCTATTGATTCTGCAACTGTATTGATCTACACAACTCTTGACAAAAATCTCAAGTTTGTAAACCCTAAGTGTATGTGAAGGTAAACACCTCTAGATCTCATAATGAGATTCACAAACACAGCATTCAGAACTACAAAAACGTGGCTAGGGTTTTTCCTTATATACTTAGGGTAAAACATAAAACCCTATACATTAAATGGACTAGGGCTGAGTTGGAAATTTCTGCAGAAAAACGATCTGCACGATTTTCGATCGATCGAGTCTAACTTTCGATCGATCGAGTCATACAGAAAGTTAATAGTAATTCTGCATAAAAACTCGATTCAAACTTTACATTAAATTCCATACTTTGAGCAAGTCTAACACACGACTAAACATTGTTTTGATCATGGTTTGCCAACATACAAATTGAGGTTCTAAATACATTAGATCCTAATCCTTAGAACCTAACAATTTTTTTTTTTTTTCAAACTTATAAACATTCAAATTTGATAACAGCCTCTATGGTTGGACCTCTTCAAAATAAAAAGGTCATGTGATTTCAAAAGTAGATATTGCCTCCATGGTCATACTTTGATATTCTTGGCAACATCAAAGCCCATTACTAAATGGCAACATTAAGCCCAATTTCCATTGGCAACATTAAAAGCCCAGTTCTCGCGGGTAATATCAAAAGCCCAATTTTCATTGGCAACATCAAAAAGCCCAATTCTCATTGGCAACATCAAAAGCTCAATTTTTATTGGCAACATCAAAAGCCCAATTTTCATTGGCAACATCGAAAAGCCCAATTCTCATTGGCAACATCGAAAAGCCCAATTCTCATTGGCAACATCAAAAGCCCAATTTTTATTGGCAACATCAAAAGCCCAATTTTTATTGGCAACATCAAAAGCCAAAGCTAACTACTCGGCATTATTTTATCAAAAGCCCAAGCTAATTACTTGGCACTATTTTATCAAAAACCGAAGCTAACTACTTAGCACTATTTTATCAAAAGCTCAAGTTAACTACTTGGCATTATTTTATTAGAAGCCTAAGTCAACTAGTCGGCACTATTTCATCAAAAGTCTAAGCTAGCTACTTAGCTCTATTTTGTCAAAAGCCCAAGGTTATTAATACTTGGCAAAAAATCATATTATAAATATTTCACTAAGAGCCCAAGTACTATTTTTGGCAAACCATCATTTCAAAAAAAAAAAAAAAAAAAATCCAAAATCACTTTACAAAAATATTATATCTTGCTCAAAAGCCCAAAGCTAATAACCTTTGGCAAAACAGATTTTTTTACAAACGCATTATACTTGAAACTCAAAGCTAATAGCCTTTAACAAATTAATTTTCCTAAACAAGTATATAAGCTAATAAATCATGGCAAATATTTATACCATATTATCTATCTTATGAAATGACACCATTCATTTTTCCAAAACCCATGGCAAACGTATATCAAGCCCATGGAGAAATGTGAGTGTGTGTCATTAATAATTAAGCCCACAAAAATTATATTCAAGACCTATGGCAATTTTATTTATCTTACAAACCCATGGAAAATATTCATAAAAATCCATGGAAAATTATGTTATCAAAGTGATTACTTATTCGATGATTATAAAGCCCATGGTAATTATCTTAAACCCCATGGCAATTATTATTTACCTTGCTATTTCACAAAAACACGTAAAAGATTCAAATAAAATTATATTATGATAATTACTTATCTTACTAACATTTAAAGCCCAAGGCTAATAATACTTGGCAATATCTTAAGCCCAAGGTTAATAATACTTGGCAAATACTATATTACAAATATTTGAAACCCAATAATGAACATTTTTTTTTAAGCTCTTAAACACATAGCTATAATTTATGCCATATTATAAACCCATTGAATCTATTTTGTAAAACCCATGGTAACTATTTATGTTACGTAACACTATTCATTTTTCCAAAACCCATGGCAAACATACATCAAGCCCATGGAGAATTATGAATTTGTGTTACTAATATTTAAGCCCATGGAAATTATATTTAAAACCTATGGTGATTAATTTTAACTATTTATCTTATGTAACACTATTCATTTTTCCAAAACCCATGGCAAACATACATCAAGCCCATGGAGAATTATGAATTTGTGTTACTAATATTTAAGCCCATAGAAATTATGTTTAAAACCTATGGCGATTAATTTTAACTATTTATCTTACAAAAACCCATGGCCAACATACATCAAACTCATGGAGAAATATGAACTTGTGTTACTAATATTTAAAACTAATAAAAGTCATATTTAAAACCTACAACAATTACATTTATTTTACAAACCCATGGCACACATTTGTCAAAAGCCCATGAAAAACTATGTTACTAGATAATTATTTATTCTATAATTACACTAAATAATAAAAGCCCATGATTCAAGTCCATGGCAAAACTTTTTTATCAATGGAATTCAATCCCCTAATCAAAGCCCATGGTTCAAGCCCGTGGCAAATTATTCATCAAAACCCAAGCCCAATAATGCTTGGCAATATCTTATCAAAAGCCCAATATAACTTGGCAATATTTTAAGCCCATGATTTAAGTCCATAGCAAAGTTATTTTATCAATGGAATTCAATCCCATAATCAAAGCCCATGATTCAAGCCCATGGCAAATTATTTAACAAAGCTCATGCAGTTAAGAAGAAATAGCTGGCGGTTCAGTAGTGATACATGTAGCAAATCTAGCTCATACTATTCTACCGCTGGAACTCATATCAGCCATACCTTCCTAAGAGCTTCCAACAAAAAGATGGAGATCCAATGCTCTCAATTATTATCATCTACTCAATAACCATCAAAACATTCAACAAGTCACAAAGCCGCCAAGGAACAAGGAACCATTTATTCAAAACAAGAAAAGATTACTCCAGCGGTAACTAAACACATATCCAGCAGCCTACCTAGACAAACAAAACAAGCTCCTTATGTCTGGAAGATCCCAACTATCTCTTTGCTACAAAAAAAAAATGATCATCTCAACTACTGGATATGCCATGTTCTATTTTACAAAGGAATCTAGTGGTTACATCCAAATCAGAATTGCTGCTCATGTTCTGAATACTAGTGGTATTGCAATCTATACAAACACCTCCAACAGTCAGAATTTGATTAATCAAGCATATTCAAGCAAATGACCATTATACAAGATCCTTACTACAAGTGCATGCACTATTTCAAACATCAAAGTGCCAAGATTACACCATTGAACTTGTCACAGTGCTTCCTACCTTCTAAATCTATGCCCATCCTCTCTCTACACTCGGGGGCTTGATTCACTATTCCAAAGGATTTCATTTCTGAGGGCTACAATTGGGTGTTGATAAAAAAAGTATCAAATATGTCAATAGAGGCACTTCCACTACATAACTCTAATGATCCAACAATGGCCAATCCCTTTCAAGAAACAACTTCACTCGTGCATGCCCTTGCAAAATAAGCCCTTGTAAGACAAGACCTTGAAAAGCAAGCCCATGCACTTGGGGGGCTGAATGTTGAGGACAAATTTTTTCACGCCACATGGCTTAATTTCATTAGCGACCCGCACCACGTCAACACTATCATGGATTTTGGAAAAATCTCTTTTAAAGCCCAAAAAGCCCATATTTACACAAAAAAGGCGTCAAAGCCCATAGTTCGAGCTCGTGGCACAACATCTCATTTTTGGCTCATGATCCAAGCTCATGAGTCTCATCGGGGGAATTTTGGGAGTCGTGGTTTGGAGGGCCAAGATTTATGTTCAGTAAAGCTCCAGCGGTTCAAAGTTGATAAAGGAAAGCATGTTGCTTGGCATGTCTTCCCCAATTCCCTGAACTCTGACGGGTTAGTGTGCAATAGGTAATATTGAGTAAGCCTCTCATATCACATGACACTTAAAATGATAAAACTCTCCATGCTCTTTACATAAAAATTAATGTCCATCATATGATATAAGTTTTAAAATATAATTATATTACACTATTATTTTTCATACAAATCAATTCCAAGCACATGGCTAAATATATATATATATATTAGCATCTCATATCTAGCATTAAATGCTCTATTTACTCTCCAAGATTTAGTTAAAATACAAAAAGACCATAATTACATCTCTAAAACTTCATCAAATATCAACCAACAAGTTTACTTACCAAAATTATATATGGATTAAACATATAATTTTTTCCAAGAGAGGAAACTTAACTGAAAATACCAAAAAAAAAAAAAAACAGCTCCAGCGGAAGCTACAACAGCTTCTGCAACTCCAGCGGAAGCTGCAGACAGCTTCTGCAACTCCAGCGGAAGCTGCAAATAGCTTCTGCAGAAGCTGTAACAGTTCCAGCTAAGTTGCAGAAACTCCAGTAGATTGACACATGTCCTAAAATGATGTCATTTGCCCATTAATACCCAAAGAAACAAGAGGATTTCATAAAGATTACCTTACCATTTTTAGTTTAACCATGAGTTTAATGCCAAGTATTCTCCTCCAAGCAAATGATGTCATTTAAATGACATCATCTAGCTATGTCATCAATGATGTCCTAAAATTTCTTCTTTTGGTTGAAAAACAAAAGATCACTTACCTTGTCAAAGATTTTCCCTTATTTGCTAATTTTCCCTTCAACTAAGTTTTGATCTAGTTACACACTTGGCTCTATATAAAGAGGACCAAGCTACACACTAGAGCATTCTATTCCTCTCCCACTCCATGGTTTTGAAGCTCCACTTATTTTGCTACCACATACATATTTTCCTACTTCCCCATCTCCCTTACCAAATTCCTCTTCATAAATAACAACACAACACATATTACAATACACCATTATCCATTACTCATCTTTCCCATACTCCATGATTCTAAAACTTCATCATTTTTGTTGTCCAAAAACACATCTCCATCTCATTCTTTATTTCCCTTACAAAAATCTTTATTTTTAGAAAGCAACATAACTCATGACATAACATAAAAAACCACTCCAACGACAGCCCTAATCTCATGTATTTACCACATTTAACCTTCATATCATCTATCTCACACTTCCATATATTTCACGAACACATTCCCCGCAAAATACTCATGCATACCTCTCATACATCTTTAAATTCCATATCCAACAAAGTATCTACATATAATTCTCATATATAATACAAACATCATATCTCACAACATATATATATATATATATATATATGTGTGTATGTATTTCTTACCATCTCCACACATCTTGAAACATACCAAACACTTTTCCAAGAACTCATTACTAAAAGCCCTTTCTTATAAAAGGCAAAAACTTATAAGATCAAAAGCCCTTCTTATAGAAGGCAACATCACTCAAACTTGACAAAAAGCTAAAAGAGTATTACATGGGGAAAATCATTGAAGTGCATGATTAAGGAGGACAAACTTAACCAACCGATGCACACTGCTGGACATGCTCTCTCTCCCTCCAGTTGTACCCATTTTTCCCTTTCAAACATGAAGTCACCATGAAAGGATTCATTTCACCATGCTGCTGAAACGTTAAGCCCACTGGTGTTGTACGGCTGGAGCTACAGAACATGAAAGTTGCTGAAATGCTAAGTCCATTGATGCTACGGCTGGAGCTGCAAAATATGAAGATAAGTCATTACATTTTATTCTCAAATTTATATTATTAAATATATTTTATTCATTATTATTTTACCGCTGGATGCAAGCCATTTAACATCATCTCACCATTTAATAAATATGGTCTCACTAATACTTCATTAATAAACATATGTACTAATAACTTGAATCCATATCACCATTGGACATATATTATTTGGACATAAACCACCGTTGGACACATATTATTTGGACATAGACCATTGATGGACATACATTACTTGGACATGGACCATTATCGGACTTACCTTATTATGTTAAACATGAACCATGAACCGCAACTTGACAAGGACTATTGGACTTATCCCATTGTTGGACATTTGACACCTAATTAATTATTTTCTAACATTGGACATCACTTAACATACATGATAATAACATACCAGCTTACCATTTAATCAAAGCTATTATGCTTAGCATATTATTTATTTATTTATTTATTCAACCATTATCATGATTCTAAGACTTTGGGCTTTATTTATTTTGTAGGCTTAAAAATACATCGGAAGCCATTGGACTATGCGGCCCAATGTCGAGTTCCGGGTTGGACTCCCCAAAACAAATCCGGGCTTAGCAAAATCACTCTAAAGACACGTGGCTACGTGCAAAAAACGCCCCCGACAGTTGGTTATTTCAATCCAACAAATTTGGGAACTCTCCTGACACCATTATTCATATGAGAAGAACACCTTAATAACTTCTTCATTCGTTGCAGGTGCTTGCATTTTTTTTTCCCATATTTGGTTGAAGCTTAGTATAATTACTGCATTGAAGTGTTTTTTCTTCTTTGTTCTTTCTTATGTTTTTTTTTTTTTTCAGCTCCAAAAGAATGTACTACTATATATTTTTGATAATCAATGCACTCCTATATATGTAGTATGTTAGTTGGATAAGTTAAATATTATGTTATGCTTGGTTATATGAGATTTTTTTTTAATCTCAATTTTTATAATTTTTAGTTGTAAGTTCCTCAGGTCACGAGTTTATTTGGGATTTTGTGCGCGATAAATCTCTCTATTTCTCTTAAATTTGCTTATTTGTATAGAGTTTACCCAAAAAGTTTTTTTTAAGGTGAATAATTTTGATTTTTTTTAATTTTTCAAATTTTGAGCAAGTTATTGGGGTTTTAGAACATACATTTTGTAGTTAGATTAGTGTGTCAAATTTGGTGAATTTTGGGGAATGTAATAGTGTGAAAATTTTAGAAACTTTTATTGTCTAAAAAGCCATGAACAATATAAGTCCAACACGAAGGCCATGAACATCCAGGTTGTCTCTTGGTATGTTTTTGTTTCAATTCTTTTCCTTCCCTTGATATAATTTTGCTATTTGATTTATTGTTTAATTCTATGTATAGTTTTCAATGCAACTAACATCAATTCAATACACAAACATGAAGGTGAAAATGAGAGTTCTTGATGCTCTTTTTTAAAGTTTTCTCTAATTTATTAATTTGTGTTGTTTAGTGTTTCGGTTTTAAGGACTCAATGACAAACTGATTATGTATTTGTACTATTGTTTTACTTGTGGTGAAAATTTGATGAGTTTTCTATGTTTCTATTTTGCAGTTTGTATTGTTCAGCTGGATGTGAATGGTGATGTGGGGGACTTAGACAAATATTAAGTTGTCTTCGATCTCAAGGTTTTTTATTTATCCTTTATATTAAGTGGTAAATGCGTAGTAGTTTCTTTGAAATCTTATATAGATTCTATTTATAGTCAAAGGGTCAACATAATACATTCAAAGAAACTCCTATTAATTTTTTTTTCCTTGAGTTGTTGAATCAAACATGCATCAAAATTTTGTTTTAAATGGAAATAATTCAACTAAAGATTATTTACCCCTTTTTTTGCTAGACTAGAGACGAATGTTTACATTGAATTGTGTACTTGATGGTGCACTCTCCCACATAGATAGTGTCGAAGAAAACAATAAATTAGAGTTTTATGGAGCTCCTGAAAACTTGCCTCAATTTATGATTAGGAGTTCTATGATGATTGTATGTAACTCATTATAGAACATGGTGGAAAAATTGGATCTAAACGAAAGAGGAAACATTTTGGTCAAGAGCAAGTGTCACAAATGTCTCAAAGGCTATTATTAGCACATGTTGACAAGTTTGGGGTTTGATGGTGCCACAGAAGTTTCTATGGAAGTTTTCTCTCAGTTGCTAAGTTGTCATGTATGTAAATTAGGCTACTTATTGAAAAAAAAAAATGTTTGTAAATTAGGCTAGATATTGAAAGTTCTTTCTTAATGCTATATTTACAAAAAGCTATGTTTAGCTACTAAACTACTTGAGATGTTCCTTAAAATTTTGGGATATAAGTTAATAAGAAACATCTTTTACATGATGCTTTTAGATACAATTTTTATTCAACTTTGATGTTGGTTCTCATTCCCTTTTAGTTTTTATAGAGAAACAGGAACATGAAATTTGTATATTAATGTTCAAGCTCATTTTTTCTTAAATTAAAAAAAAAAATTCTTGAACATTTTTTGAATTTTGTTGTGCATCGCACGGGTTGGCGACTAGCATATATATAAATGCCTATCATGCCACTTAATTAAGTCATAACACAAAAACTTCAAGAAATTTGATACCATTAACTTCAAGATATCTTGCACCATGTAATATTGTAATATCGACTCTACTATATGGAGATAAACAACATGTATCTTTAACCTATGATATCGCACACAATCAATAATCAGCTTGTTAAAAGTTACCTTGATGTCATCTTTGTCAAGTTTGGAAATAATCCTTTTTGCCGTATAGCTTTTAGCATCCAACATCTCTCTCTTTCTCTAACCCTTTTTTTTATTAACTCGTATAAAAGAGAGACCCAACAACTTAAATATGATTTCAAGACTTTAATTCCCAATTAACCTCTAATTATGGTTTATCCGTTTAGATAGGCTGGAACTTTAAAAGATAACACTTAATCCAAATAGATTTTAATCTCTTATCATTTCCCTTAAAAGATAAGGAGACTAAAAGTTTAATATAAATAATCCACAAAATAACTCTCCACGTTACATTTTCTTTTACTTAATTTCTTTGTAGATATCATAATATAAAATAATATCACCTTCAAAATAAATTAAATAATTCATCAATTCCACTCAAGAAACAATTAAATTAAATTTAAGTGAGGTGGGTGTTACAATGATTTTTAGTTTCTTTTTTTATTATTGGTGAAACATTATAACTATGATGTGTGGTGTGATGTGGTGCAGATGGATGGGGGACATTTAGTGGATTTGATTAATGCCCTCTAACCTATGAGGTGGAATTTCTATGTTTGTCTATTTGTATTTAATCAAATAATTCATTAAGCCGTAAAATGTTATACCAAACGCTTTGTATCAATGACATTTCTTGGTCTCCTTTGTAATGAAAATTAATGTTTGCATCCCCTTCTTCTACTTGTAACAACTGAAATATTAAGAGGGAAAAAACCAATTAAAAAAAATTACATGACCATAAAATTAGGCAAGGTAATAAAAAGCACATATAGTCTTTTGGGTACATACGTACGTTTAAAGAATTTTTCTCAAAATTAATTCAGAAAGAAATCATGTGTTTTAGTTTATTTATTTATTTATGGTCTTCTGTATAATTTCTCAGACTTTAACAGTGCAAAAATACTGGAGGTTAATATCCCTTAAAAATGAATAACATACAAATTTATAATTTCCAATACACAAGAAATGCTAAGTATTCAACAGCTACAACATAGTTATTTATTGTTATAACTTAAAAGAACCAAAACAAAAATGTAATATTGTTGCAAAACTAAACGATCTCAACAACGAGATAACAATCTAAAATTAAACGATACAGGAAAATTTTATTGTTCATTCGTGTAATATTCTCTGTCCCTAGCTTCACTACCATCGTAATATTTTGTTGAATCGCTTTCCCAGTCATTAATCACGCGCCATGTTCTCTGCCCCAAACTTCACTAGCACCGGTCCACAATGTAAGTATTTAGGATGAGCCAAAAATATAAAATAATCCAAAATCAACACGACAAGAAAGGAAAAATTAATCCCTAAACAACATAGCACCACGTCATGATCCAATGAACAACGTTCCAATCTCATCCACCAAATATGCATATCAGCTAAAACCATTGTGACAAGATCCAGCAATCACAAAAACTAGTGTCAACTCTATTCAATCAAATTCCTTATGCTAAGAGTTTAATTAGTAGCTGAACTGGCACCTCATAGTACTTCCAATGAAAGGTGGATTCAAATCACTTCCCCTATATATCCCCACAATATCGTGCATAAGATACAGCATTTCAAATAAAAACAATAATGGCAATTGCAATGGCCACAACAAAATTGGAGGGTGTCTTTTCTTTATTAAATAATTTAAAGAAAGAAAGTAATACTAATAGATCAAACTAAGGCAAAAGGTCCAAACGCATCTGAAAGGTGTACACTGACTTCGATTTTTACATAGAGAAGCGTAAATCTATCATTCAACATGCTCCTTAACAGTACGGAAAAAATACTCTTCAAAGACCCATAATATATTTTGGACAAAATCTAGCTACCATAGGTGCTATACATTTTGTTTCCCAATTAAATTCAAATACAAGGTTATATTTTCCATTAATGAAGCGTAAAGAGAAATTGTGTTATTTTTTTCAAATACAATTAAATTCAAGTAGCTATGTGCATCCAACTGTACCTAAGTTACACCCATTGAAATTTGAATAATACTATAGATACTATAAATTTTACTAGAAAAATATGTTGAAAAGATTGAGTGAAATAATCAATGAGCCATATCCATGAAGCATCTTTAGAAACTTAGAATATTGGTTCATATTTTGCAGCCACTTAGAGAAAAAAACAAGTGTCTTCTTTTAAAGCCAATGACTTGGTATATAATAAGGAATCACCGTATGAAAGCAGGGCAACATACCCTTTTCAAAAGTATCAAAGTTTGCCTCCCAGAACTGTTTCATAGTAGCATTAAGATCTCCATCCCATAATTGCTGTTCCTGGGTAAATTCATGATAACTAAGGTGGTCGTATTCGTCGTCCACTGTACTGGGACCAACTGTTCTTTTGCTAGATAAATGTACTTTAGTTTTGGTGTGCTCAAGATTTCAGTAGAAAAAATCTTCAAATTAGGACAGTGGACCACAGTTACATCATCCAGTGTCCAGTGATGGGAATTTAATGATGCAATTCCCCAAATGGAAGGCTCTGAGACTCGGTAAGTTATGAAATTCCAAAGATCTCAAATTATTGAAAGCAACCTCATCTCCTGCTTCACTTCCAACACATGCAACTATTTCTATCATTCTTTTGCTTTCAAAAATTCGAATCTTTTCAAGATGCACCATACTTCCGGCTGTTGAAGGAGTTAATAAACTACTCAATACATCACATCCCCACACTTCCAAAGTTTTTAAGTTCTGGAAAGATCCTGATGAGAATGGCAATACTCTGCCAATTTCTGATACTCCTAGGGCCTCTACATTTGGAAAAGTGCCGCCTGGTTGGTACTTTTCATTCCCCACAGTTACGAATGGAAACACAGTCCATTTGTCACAGTTTCTGTGCAACTTCAGAACTTCTAGGTTGCAACAGAATTCTGCTGACCGTCCGCCATATGTCCCAATCCAGTCATCACCACCATCCAAATTCATTTCTTCCAAGTTAGGGATTTTATCCTGGGAAAAAACCAAAGTATTGAACATAAAAAAGAACGAGTTTTTAATGTTCTAAACAAGTTTGAAGTAATATTTCCAACAGTCTAAATCATCTAAAAATCCAATATGGAAGTTATTTCATATTTGCAATGATTATCCAGAACTTTAGAATACACGTACTTTAAGAGATATGGTTCCTAGCAGCAAAAAATTTCCAACGGCAAATTTCTCCACAATTCAAATAGAAAGCAAAAAAACTTCTAACAAAATTTCTTTTGCACAGGCAAAGACAAATAAGGTATTATGAACAATATCTTTGGGTTTCAAGTTTAGATACTCCTGTATCTTTTCCTTTTAGATTTCTATGGTCATTCAAAATTATGGCTAAAGGACGAAAATTATACAAATTTCAATTTTCGCGATCATGTGCTCACTTTCTATCAGCTAATAATGTTGCCAAAAACTATATTAAAACTTAAAAGCCTACAGCTATGAATATGCTTCAAAAAATGTAGTAAATAAAAATGTAACTCTAAAATAAAAGCCTAGAATTAGTATATTTGTTGTCACATTTTCTTTTTGGTGGAAGTTTGGTTAAAGGGTTAAATATTTAACCCAAAAAGCTTTTACTAACCATGGTTAGTATTTTGAATCTTTTCAAGATTTAAAATATTTTGTTATCGTTATTAATGGAAAAACTAATGTGCTAATTTTGTAGTTGAATTCTAACTAGCAAAATTAGCAGCTCTTCGATATGTCAAACACAAAAAGAAAATGGTAATTAGTTTCAAATTTCCAGGTTTTATCATTTAATTGAAGGACATTTCAAGTCCTTCATATTAATTAAAAATAAATAAATATATAAATAATTTATTAAGGTGTGAATGGACCCACTGAAACAATTTCGATCCACATTCACATAATTTATCTATTAGATCAGGAAGACTTCTTAAGCAAATTTAGTATTTGCAGATTGAAGCAGGGCAGCTTTACTTGTTAATCAGGGTGGTGATCACGAGACCACTCTGACTTGATTTATATAAATATATAAAAAAAATAAAAAAAATAAATATATATATATATATATATATATATATATATACCTTAAAAGAATTAAATTTTAAATTAATATAGGTTGTTGACCACCTTAGAAAAAAAATCTTGACCATCCAAAAAAAAAAATTTGAACATCCTAAATAAAAATTTGAGCTCAATAAAAATAAAATTTGATCTCTCCAAAATTTTGGTCCAATGAAGATTGAACCAAAAATTTGTGAGAAATGTTACATTCACAATATTTTCATAACACGTCCACAAATAAGTTCTAAGTGGTAGATTGCCATCGATTGTTATTAGTGGATGAAAATGTAATTTCAGTGGTAGGTTCAAATTGGAACCAGTATTAACCTACTATTTTAGGATTCCTTGTGAAAATGTTGTGGACTTGCTTCTCAAAAATTGCCCAAACGAATACAAATTAGCCCAAATCGAATGTTTAATTGTAATTTTTTAAATTGTGTTTTCAAAAGGCATATTTTAAAGGACAAAATTTATCTACAAAATTAGTTGTAGCTAAGGTTACAACTTTACTCAATATCATTAATATTATTACATATTTCAAAAATTTAACCATTTGATTGCATGTTTTTTATGCTCTTAATACATGCGAGATATATTCTTTTACAAGCATTAGTAAAAGCACATTAGCACCTATTTGGATATGTTCACTAACAATATATTTGGGAGTATATAAAAGTATAGAATAAAAGTATAGCAGATTTGTTTCGGCCGTACTAGGACAAATACCGAATTTCAGCTAGAAAATAGATATCGAACCAGTGTGAAGATCTCACACAAAAATGTATTTTTCTCTCTCCTTCTCACGGTTTCTAACTGGTGGTGAACAGCGGCTCCAATGAACAGTTTGTGATCTTTGATGTTATAGAGAGAGAGAGAGAGAGAGAGAGAGAGAGATGGGAACAAGACAATCGTCAGATCAATAAGAGAGATTAAGAGAGAGCTATAACTGGTGGTGTAGATTTTGCAGAAGACTAGAAGATACTTGAAAAGTAATATATATATATATATATATTGAAAGTAGAAAAGGAATAAATAAAGTGTGGGAAAGAGATAAGATTTTATTAAAAACCACATGAAAAAAGTGCAGTATGAAAAAGTGCTTTTAAAAAAAGCTAAGTGTTTAGTAAAAACTGTTAAAAAGTGCTTTTTGAAAAAACTGAGTGTTTGGCTAGCACTTATAAAAGTGGCAGTTTGAGTGGTAAATTATCAAAAAAGACAATGTACAAATAAAGTATTGTGAAAGTATTGTGAAAATACTTTCTAAAAAATTATTCTAAAAAGTATTTTCAAAGTTTCTAAAAAAAATTATTTTTTTCCTCACTAATATTAACTAATAATAAACTACCACTTTAAATTTATTGTAAAAGTATTGTGAAAATTTTGTCACCGCATTTCTCAATTTTAATTTATCATTCTTTATTTTATTTTTCCTTTATTTTTTTACTTTTTTTTCATCCATATTTCTTTTTTTTTTTTCCTCTTTTTTTTATCCTCCACACATGTACCCTTTTTTTTTCTTTTTTTTTTCCCCTTCTTTCCCTCTTTTTTCCCCTCCACACACATACCCTTCTCTTTTTTTCTTTTTTCTTTTTTGTCCTTCTTTCCCCATTTTCCCTACCACTTTCTCCAGAACATTCCAGTTTCATTCCCCGGCACTTTCTTCTTCTTCTTCTTTTTTTCTTCTTCTTCCTTTCTCTCTTACCACTTCGGCTGCAAGTTCTATAGTGCTTGATTTTTGCTACGTGATTCTCCTCTAGAACATTCTAGTTTCATTCTGCAAAGCTCTTTCTTTCTTTTCTTTTTTTTTTTTTTTCTTCTTCCTTTCTCTCTTTTCTTTTACCACTTCGTTTGCAAGTTCTACTGTGCTTGATCTTTGCTGCAAGTTCTACTATGCTTGATCTTCCCCATTGCCAATGACCTGTGGTAGAAATAGGTCAGATCAATTTTTTGAAGGGCAGAGCAAAGAGATGAGAAGAGAGGAATGAGGAACAGGTGTGAGAACTGAGGACTTTATTCTGATTTATTGAAGGGTAATTTGGTAATTGCCCAAGATAGTCCAACAGATATATGACAATGCGCACGGGCTTTTTCCAAAATGGACTTGAGAGCTCCTTTTATGGCTTGCGCGTTCTCTTCACAAACCCAAAATGCAACTTTTTGGAAAAAGTTGCATTTTATACCTAACCATACGAGCTTTTTGTATTTGTATTTTCAAAACAGGCTTTTTGGGTTGAGAAAGTTGAAATAAACAGGCACTAAGAAGGACATGAGAAGTTGTAATCAAGGCTGGTAATGCGTGGATATGGATACTAAAGAAATGAAAAATGGTGGGGAGAAACAACCGGGAAGAATAAAATAGATTATGTTGGGCTTCAGTTTTGGCTTTTTTTTTTCAAGAAGTCTTGGGCTAATATATTAGTATGTATAGAATCCTTACAAAAAAAAAAAAAAAAATTGTATAGTATGGATTATAATAAAATTAAAATGATAATAATTAATTCAATAATTACTAAAAGAAAAGAATAGTTTTATAAAATTTTATTTTCTAGAGAAACATATGGTGTGGGAGGACGAGAATCCGAGAATAGGGGCAAGTGAGAGAGGTCCAATGTTAGAAGAACAGACCCCGAAAGGCACTGACAGCAAGCTCTTGGGAAAGATATAAACAACTCATCATAGACATTGGGAGACTACAATGCCCAATGATACTGGCGTGTCCTCGGAAGGGCCGAGAACCAGTTTTGAAGACCATAGGGCAAAAACCGAGGAAGAGGAGGAAGATTTATCGTCAAGCAAGGAAGGGAAGAATGCAGATAAAGCATCCATCAACTCTGCATTCAATGCTCTGAACTCAATTAACTAGCCACATTAATGAGGAAGTGACCCCTGAACAGTGTCATTATAACTCATAGCCTAGTGTAGAAACCTTCTAATAAAGTCCTGATGGGACAAGTATCAAGGGAAATGAACCTTAGCCCTCCAAGTGGAAGGCTAAGGTACAACTTGGGAGACTATATAAGGCAGAGAGGCCTCTGAGAAAAGGGGATGAAAAACATCTGAGCATTGTTATTAATTCTGTTTCATTCCTGCCGGAATGGCCGAAAAATACCATTCCAGTATGCAAACCGGGACAAGAAACCCCCTATTCCACCTCGGATTAAATTTGGGGTCATTCCGGTCAATTTCGGCCATTTTCGGGATATTTCGGTGAATTCCGACCGAAATTGACATTTCGGCCGGAATGAAGTTAGCCTCTTTTTTTTTTTTTTTTTTTCTTTTTTTTTTTTATACCTTCACCATAAACGTGAACTCTAGATCAGACCTGCTACCAAATCATCTCAGAGAAAAAAAAAAAAAAAAGATAAGAAGAAGAAGAAGAAGAAAAGAACAAAAGCTCAAGTTTTGGCTGCAGTAACCCGCTTGAAATTGGTCTTTTTCACTTCTTCAATCTGCACTACTTTGAAATTGGTCTTCTTTAGTTTTGCAATCTGCACTACTGTTGCGTCTATAAACTTTCAAAGACATAGGGTGAGGAATGAAATGTAAGTGATAAGATTTTGAAATGAGGAATAGGAGTAGAGAATCAATGATGCACCTGATATCTTCTAAAAAACCCTAAACTTGATTTTTTTAATAATTAACATAATCACTTTATATCTTCTAAAAAAAATCACTTTATTATTATGATTTTCTTTTAAAAAACTAGATTAAATTCATTAATTTATAACATTTGGCTTAATGATAGAAATGAATAATAAATCTTTTTTTATTAATTACTTATATATATAATGGTAAATCCTAAAATGGTACCCGAAATAGGCTGGTACTGAAATATTCCGTTCCAATAGACAAACCAGAACAAGCACTGAAACGATATTCATAACATTGCATCTGAAAGTAAAGAGACATAGAAAATTGTGATTGTAATTCAAGAACACGTGTAATTGGTATTTCAGACCAAACCCGAGGAACATAATATAAGCAATCCAAGGCTATCTTTGACCAATTCTCATGTCACATAATTATACTTAACATTAATCCTTTCAATTCTAGTTAGTTTAGTCCATCTAAATAGGGGTATAAAAGGTTGATTAGCATCCCACATCTACAAATTAATTGTGTGAGAAAAAAAGCAAGTTTGACTTATTTTTGCCCGTCACATATGGTATATAATTATATTTTATTTAAATAATCTATTTCATATTTCATTGAAAATAAATATTGTTACATTTAATTTAAATAATATATATTTATTAAGATAGTAGTAATTTTGAAACAGTACACTGGTATTAATCGATACTGAAACATACTATTTCCTTAGCCAAGCCTCTAGTACAAAATTGACTCCCTTAGTTTAAATACATGAATCTACTTGCAAACATAGTTCAAAATGAGAGATGAAATTATATTTGGCATAAATTGAAGCCCTTTTAAAAAAAAAAAAAAAACTTGGCATGAAATTAGTGGGAATTTAAACCAACAACTATAACATAAATTTTAATAAGCATAAAATTATGTTTATTATAACTTATTTGTTGAAAAACTTATAATTCTTGAAATTTGTGAGAATTTAAATAATAATACTTATGTATAGACATAACAAACATATATTGTTTGAACCTAGTATGTTTTGAAAAAACATAATGATTACAAAAATATATATCTATATCAAGAATGAACATACTAATCATTGTGTAAATGTATATTATAATCATTTAGATGTAAATGTATATGTTGATTATTTTTTCAATTAGGTATTGTGCACTCTAATTTATGTGCACACTAGAAACTAGAAAACCTTAATACAATGAGTTGCCCATATGGGTGCCTATATGGGCCCCCCTATGAGCCCAAATGTCAACATTTTGAATATTGGTACTGGTATTTTTATTTGAATATTATTAACTCATATTGATAGAATTCATTATGATTTTAGCTATTAACAAATTAATGATTTTTACATGTTTTTAATCATGAATTATACATAGATGTATCCTAATTTTGGAAAAGATTAAATAAATAAATTTGCAAATAAAAGTATACTTTGCATTGCACGGATAGATTAATAGTAATTGTGACTTCAAACGAGTATTGAATAACCTTTTAGCTGCATACAAAGTTATTTTATAACATATTTCTTGTTTGAGAATGGTTCAGAAAAATAGCCCAAAATAAATTAAAACAGCATTGAGATCATTTATAACAAACTATAGGAAAGAGACAAAATTACAGCAGCTTCAAGAACATAAAGAATTTCCTTCGAGACAACTCGTAAGGTTAGAGTTTCGTTATATTTGATTCCTCTTATGCCTTAATTTTTCATTAAGTTGGTTTATTTCCTTAATAATAAGAAGGATAAAAAATAGGCTTGACCTTTTGGAAATTAAAAAGGTTCTGTTTCAACACACCCCACCCCCCAAAAAATAAAAATAAAAATTGCATTTGAATATCATGAGAAATAGTTTTGCTTTACACTCATGCTTAATAATTTGTAATTCAATAGTAATAAACACAATCCTCCAATTATCATGTGGTTATGAATTGAATAGAAGGTGCATGTGTGTGTGCATATATTATCTTTATACTTGTCAATTTTTTAATCAGAAATTTAAATTACATACATTTCGAATACAATATTATTTTTACGTTTTCCAATATATTAAACATTGGAAAAATTAAAAAATGGAAAAAAAATACACACATAAACTTGTATAATTGATGGACCTTAAATGTAATAATAACCTAATCCATTACAAAAGTTCAGATTATATGTATGTTGGGAATAACTTATCTAATTTTTTATTAAAGATATTGTAGATAAAAGCTAAACGCAAAATAAAATAAGCTGATTGATTTTTTGTTGAAAATATTGTAACAAAAAAAAAAAAAAAATAGTAGAGCATGTGGACCACGTAATAAGCAAAAAGGTATAAAAAAAAAAAATTACATGTAATGGGACTCATAAATAGTATTTGGCAGTAGCTTCTTGACCAAAAATTGAGTGAAGAAATAAGCTAATATCACTGGAATGGAAATTATTTGATGTGGGGCCTGTAATCGATAAAAAGTTTAAGAAAAAAAAAATTTTGGCTTTTAATCAGAACCCAAAAGCACACTATATATCTTGAAAGGAAACGTATCTAAAAAATCTACCAAGCATAAGACTCAAAAGAAAAAGAGATTCAAAAGAAAAAGAGATTTGAAGAGTTGAAAAGTTATAACCTTGTTACTGTTAATATTGAAAGAAGAAATGAGACAATTTGATAACAGATGGGTTTTGGGGTTTTAGCATGCAATAGATGCCACCCAAAAAAAAAAAAAAAAAAAAAATCCAAAAAACAAAAATTGAATCCATTAAAGAGAGAGAAAGACAAGAACTTTACTTGAACCAACCAAACAAATTTCATAACTTAGGTTTTAGAATGCTTCTAAGTTTAATTTGTAAGATAAATTTATAGTTGCTGAATAATTAAAATAAATATACCTTCAACCATAGGTGTTTAAGTGTTTGGAGAAAAAGAAGATTCAATATGATAGTGTATATAAAATGGTCTTCTAGTCTATGGCCTTACCTCATACATATTCTTTTGATGGAAACACAGGCAATATATATAGGCTAAACTAAGGACCGTTTTAGATGAAGATTTTCATAACTCTCCTTCCATCAAGGAGTTTAAAAGTTGTAACTCCATGATATTTATTAACCAAAGGGGTTATACTATTTGAGAGTTACCTGTAGGATGTTACATCTAACATGTAACTTTCACAAATAAGAAACTTAAGACATGAGTTTCATTTATCACTTAAATAAATGTGGGCCATATAAAATTCTCTTTAAGGAGATATAATCCTACATAATTTACAGAAACCAAAAAAAAAAAAAAAAAAAGATTCAAAAGAGAGAAAATTGAAGTATTAAATATTATTCCCTTGTTAGTACAGAAAAGAGGAAATGAGAGACTTTGTTAACATGTGGGTTTTGAGGTTTTAGCATGCAATATATTGTTTATATATATAAAAAAAAAAAAAATAGAATCTGAATCATATGTATGTGACAAATCCAATCATAATTCAAACATGGAAATTGGAATAGCAAAGGACTCCCACAATACATTACACAATATTTTTGTATTCCAAGACCAAAAAGAATGAACAAAACAATTAAAGAAAAACATGAAATGAAAAAAAAAAAAAAAAACCAATTTACAGAGGTAGTGTGAGAATGAACTAAGGGAGTGAGTGAGAGTTGGTGCTAGGGTTTTGTGAGGGGGGGTTTTAGTTTTGGATAAAAAAACACCACTACTTGTGTTGTGTCTAATAAGGGTTTTATTTATTTATTTTTTACTATGTTCCTCAATCTCAATCTAGGCAAGTGATATATTATTAAAAGAGCAAGACTTAGGTACATAATTAGATGCTGTTCTTTAGGTTTTCCTCTTAAAATTCTGCCATGTAGCTTTTTTCTAATAAGCTGAAAGTGTATTTTTTAGTTAAGTAGTCACATGACAGAATTTTAAGAGGAGAATTTAAGGAACAGCACCTAAAGTATTGTATATAAGTTTTGTCCTTATTGAAAATGATCTTGAAGCTTCGGTTCAATCTGGGCCGTTTGATCCAAGAACTGTATTTCTCGTTGTCCTATTTTGGAACACTCTAAAACATTTTTTTTCTTCTCTTTTGTGATTTCTTTCAGCCATGGTTGTTAGTTGTTACAAGCAGCTAATCAATGATGGACAGCTGTTTATTTTTTATTTTTGGTGGCGTGGGCTTTTAACTGATTGGATCACAACCCAATAGAACGAACAAACATGAATTTGAATCTCCTAGGTGCTTTTTTTTTTTTTTGAGGAGCAATTCAATTTCCAGTTAGTTGGGTCATTCATTGTTTGTTCTTTATAAGATGGTAGTAGTATTTGAAGGAAAAAATAATAAACTTTAGATTTTTATGTTTTAGGTAATTTGTGGGGGGGGGGGGGGGGGGGGGTGATGTGGGGGTAATTGAGAATTTGAGATTGTAGGTAGGGTTCAAATTTGAGAGTCCTTTTATTTTTTATGGGAAACAAGAAAATTTCATTAAACAAATGAAATTGAAATACAAGAGGGGGAGAGATATCATGCCAAAGAGAGTTGTGACGTTGGTAGTGAGCATAATGAAAGCCTGTAAAAGTTTGTCAACTTAATTATTGTGAAAAATATTATGATTTTATTTTATAGCGTTGCTCTTAGAGGAACACTTCACCTCCTCTTATGGGTTTTAATAAGAATTACCTGAATTTAGGCTTAAAAGTTTTCTTTTTTAATTTAAAATAAAGTCAATGTATGGACTTGTGTTCTATTTTTATTTTTATTTTTTATTTGAAATGATCAGCTGCAAGAAACTATTTCGAATTTATAACCACTCATTGAAATCAAGTGCTTTTGTTTTTTTAGAGACAACGGCATAAAATTTTATTACTAAAGTAAAATAATTACAACTATAACGTAGAAAAAAAATTAAAAAAATATACTTTGTATTGACTAGGAGAGAACTAAACTCTCAAAGAGACAAATTTTCATCCCATCAAAAAAAAAAAAAAAAAAAAAAGAGACAAATTTTCAAACCAAATTTGTTCAAACAAACTGAGGAGAGACATCAATACAAATTTAGAAAACAGACAACCCATGTCCCCCAAATTAAAAATCAACTTCAAGGCCGCTAGAACTATCTGGAGAAACAATAGATCTAGAAGAAAAAGCCCACTCCCAAGGCATCCAAGAGGAAGAACTCTCCTAAGTGTTAGAGCTCCAACATTGAAATCCAATTAGGTGCATAAGAGCTTGGATCTAGACCACTCCGTGCCAGATCTAGATCGATGCCACCCCCTATGGGATTTGAAGGTGGTCTAACTGTCAACCAACAAACGAGACATAATCTTGAGATTCACAAAGGAAATGGTAAAAACTACTACAAATGATGGCAAAATGAGATGAGTCCCACAGAAGGGCAAAGAGTGGCTCACGCTAGAGTGAAGCTCATACTAATAAGCCTTAACAAATAATATATATATATATATATATATATATATATATATAAACGCATATAACTATTATACATGAAACATTAATTATAAAAAAATTACATCTGTATTAAATATAATTAAAACACGTATAAAAATAACTACTATTAGAGTTTTAAAATAAAATATAATATATTAGGTAAAGAAAACCAACAAATACTAAGGAAGAAGATCTATAAATAAAATTTTGAAAACTACCCTAGTGTTAGTAGTATATTTAACACTGATTTACATGTCAATTTTTTTTTTGGGGGGAATTTACATGTCAACTTAATAGCTAATTTCATTTGCATTTCCATTTATGATAATGTAGAAAATTTAATACAATTTTAAGATAAAAATATACATTGTAAATGGATTAGTTAAAAACAATATACATTTTTAAATATTTTGCAGAAAAATATTATAAAACTTAAAATCTTTTTCTTTTTAGAAGCTTGAAAAATAGGATTTATATATAAAAAAAACTTGACAAATAGGTTGGGTCAAGTAAAAAACGGATACACACACACACACACACACACACACACACACACACACACACACATATATATATATATATTTCTTTTATGGATTAATGGATTTGGATCCTATTTGGTGAAATATGTATTAGAAAAATACCATGGAGTTAATAAGAATTTGACTCCTAGTGTGCCTACTTGATATTGATATTGATGTGGTAATGATAGAGAATGTGGGTTTATATACTCATGGGTTGGACATTGAATTGGGCTTTAAGCATGTGTAGATTTGCCTTCTTGTCCAAATAATAATAATATTTTTTATTATTTTATTTTTTGAGTCAATAAGTCTGTATAAAGTTGTTATTTCTGAAACAGTGTATCTATTCAGTAACATATATATATATATATATATATATATAATCCCTCATTCATGAAAAATAAATTTTGAAAAACTCTCCCAAAGAGAAAATATTTTGTGCACTAGCATTTGAGTCAAAAAGAGAGAAAATACATAGATTATTTCGCAGAGTACGGACCTTGTATACTTTTTCTCTATGTTGTAGATCATTTTATCCTAGAAAGCTAATACCTATGAGTCTCAAAGTATTACAGATTATGTGAGGAGTGAAATCTATTTTAAGGAGATTGTATTAAATAAAAGACTTGATTTGTACCATTCATCCTCACGCATTTGGTTTGTAAGTTTTTAATTATTTTGCAGATTTCTTCTTATATGAACAATATATATTTATTGTTTTTGTGTATCACATTTTTTTTTTTTTGGTTATTGCTTTTAATTAGATCTATATATTGTTCCATTTTGCTTAATCTTAATGAAATATATCCAACAATATGTAGTCTTTATGGTTGATTCTTTTTTTCAAAAAAAAATTATAATCATAATTATTTATCCACTTAAAAGAAAAAAGAAAAAAAAAAGGGAGAAAAAGAAAAACCAATGAAAAGAACCAACAACCAAAAAATAGCAAATATCAGTGGCTGGGAAGAGACACAAAGGGATTGTTTGGTGAAGCATTTCAAACAACAATTTTTAACTTTTAAATAATATTTTACGTATTTTCACGCACTTTTTTACCCACGCTTATTTTAAAAAACAAGAAACAATCATTTTCAAACTACCTCGACAAACACCCCCAAAAACCTCTAAAAAATGGCTTCTTCTCTTCCTCTTCTCATCCAAGTCCAACCGCTCCCCAATTTTCCTTCCATCACTGCTCCTCTCTTTCCCCAAAAACCCTTCCATATCCCTTCCCTGACCTCTCTCAAACTCTCCAACAAACCCTTTTCTCTAAACCCCTCGCTGTCCCATTTGCTCTCACTGAATCTTCAGACTCTCCAAACTCACTTCAACCCAACAACAGTGCTCAGTGCTTCCTTCAACAACTTGCAGTAAGCAACACTTTTCCACACCCATGATTTCAAACACCCCACATTTCTGTTTTCACTTTCGTTTTTTTTTTTTCAAATTTGGCGCCATATATTTTGTTATTAATTTAATTTTACTTAATTGTTATTGTTTTTTCTTTGTTGGGTTTGTGTAAAATAGCTTTGATCTTCCGCAGGACTGTTTTTCATAGCTTCCAAGTGATCTTCGTATAGATGTAAGCAAAGTTTGTAACTTTGGTTTTATTCGATTTTGTGTTGTTATTTATGTGTTTTTTTTTTTTTGGGTTGGTGAGTGTTTTGGTTAATGTTTGTTTTTTTGGTGTGGTGAATAAAGCTAAATGATGCGGCTTTTGACCTTTCGAATGGGCCGGTAATTGATGAGGTTAGTTATTTTTATTGCTTCAAAAACTGTTTATAACTAAACCAGTCTTGAGTAACGAGTACTGAGTAGGCTATAGGCAGTCACTGTATATCAAATTAGTAATCTCAATATCATACATATGTTCATTTTGCAAAACATGACTCATGTTGGTGGAATTTGTGTAATACAATGTTAAATGGGTGGCTATTGTGATCCTACGAGTATGAATTGGTCTTGGTTTCTCATTGTGTGTAGATGGGTCCTACTATCACGTTGCATGATCCTTACTGTGCACACATGAATTTTAGCTAATAGGAGTCATACTGAACTTATGAATATGAGATGTTTTTGTTAGTCCATTGAACTTCAACCTTCAATCATGGATTTTCCATTTCTTTATTTGGAGTCATATTGAACACATGAATATGAGAGAATCTGATTTTCGATGTTTTTGTTAGTCCATTGAACTTCAACTTTCAATCATGAATTTTCCATTTCTGTAGTTGGAGTCATATTGAGCACATGAATATGAGAGAATCTGATTTTCAATGTTTTCGTTAGTCCATTGAACTTCAACCTTTAATCATGAATTTTCCATTTCTGTAGTGCCTAAATCTTGTTGCTTATTAAAAAAAAAAAAAAATTCTTGTTGATATTTAACTAACATAAAAGCTCATACACTCTCTCTTTAATTGTATGATAAAGACCACTCGGTAATCTTGTGTCTGCATCTTGAACTATGGTTTGGATGTCTTTCACTACATTATGAAGGGCATGTTATTCCTGATCATTATAACTACACCACCTGTTATAGACATGGCAATTAAATTTAAGACATTTTTTAGAAATTTCTGTAGAAATTACCTTTGCATTTCATTTCAGTGTGGTCAAGTTCTGGGAGATACATTGTTAAATCTCTCTCGAGCGTGGGAACTTGCTGACACATCAACTTCCCATAGTTTAGCAAGCAAGCTCCCTGGGTTGGAGGAGTCTTTGACAGACAATGCAAAATCAGGCAAGATTATATGTAAAACCAATGCCTAGAGATACATCCTTAAGAGTTTATTTCCAAAGCTTATTTCCATCTTTTAGCTGGTTTAGCACTTGGCAAGCGTTTGGTCTCTGCTGGAAGGAGGTTCCAGTCCATGGGGCAGTATGGTGAAGGTGAACTACAGAAGGTATCTTATGTCACATTAAAGTAGTTTTTGTTATTGCTATTACAGTTATCATGTAAAGTTTTGTCCTTGCATCTCCAGATCCTTGGTCTAAATCTTCAATCTGAATTCTGCAACTATGTAGACATGTTAACAGATGCTAACTGGCTTTAATGCAATTGAAAATGCTGGAAGTTAGACATGCTCTGATCCTTTAAGGCTACTTCTTCTCCAAGACTCTCTCTATGTTTCACAAGTGCTTTCAGTTTGTGCAAAGTCAATCAAATCCTGATATATATTAACTTTGCAAGTCAGAGATCCCTTTTCTCCTCACTTCACCCAATGTACTAGTTATGATTTTAAATTTTAAGGAACGATCTCTCTCTCTCTCTCTCTCTCTCTTGTAAATGTATATTACTTGCTGTTATGTATCTCTAAAGTAGCAGTATTGTTGGATACTGTTTAACCATTATAGATTGCGAAAGTAATGATTACAACTGGAAGGCTTCTTTCTGCAAGTTCAGTATCTACAGCAGCTGAAGAACAATCAAAGAAGGAAACCAGGATGTTTAAGGTAGATGATTACTCTGCACTTGTTGAATATTCTGCAAACAGATGCACTTGATGTGGAATATTAAACAAGCAATGTTCATGTCAACCTCAGTTTGGGGAACTTCAGGTTGAATTTACGTCAGATAAAGCCTACATTGGTGCTGCAATTGGCATCACTTTTGGGTAACTATCCTGTTTTTAACTGTGAGTTTCTTATCTACTGTCATTTTTAACAAAGAGGCCTAACAGAAAAGTATTTCTTTTAATTATCTTGAAAATTTAAAATGTAGGATTCTTTCATGGCAACTAGGTCAGGGTGTTCAAAGCATTCCAGAGAGTTCATTGCAGTATGCAAATGATAATGCTTTGCTGTTGGCTAAGGTGATTGCAAAAAATGTATTTTGATAGTTATCTGACCTTTTTTCCTCTTATAACTCATTACAGCATTACATGTAGAACTTTTGGATGCAGTCTCTGAGGGGAGCTCTACTTGCAATCTGCTACTCATCGGCAGTTCTGTCTGCTTTTAGTACTGTGGGACTTGTCTTACTTGGAAGACAACTGGACTCAAAGGAATAGTGAGTTTCTTGGCTTTGCCTGTAAATTCTTTCACCTGTACCATGTTAGTTAATGAGACTCAATAAAAAGGATGATGTGAAAAAACTAAAATTAATGTTGTGTTGTGGCAATGATTTAATGCAGTAAAACTTATTAAATTATAGTACCATACTTGTGTCATCTAGTTCCAATTTCCTAGGAAAACCATACTTGACTGACTTGTAGAATTCGTTTGTTTTGTTTTGTTTGTTTGTTTGTTTTTTTTTTTTTTTTTTTTTTTTTTTTTTTTTTTTTTTTCCTTTGTTTGTTTTTTTGTTTTTTTTTTGTTTGTGTTTCCACAATGGAGAAACACATTATTCTAGCCTCCTAGGCATGAGGATAAACTGCTTAGCCCGTTAGGGGTGAAAAGCCCTTAGATTACCTAGTAATTGGCTCTAGCTGGTGGGGTCAGTTGTCCGTAGGAGTTTGATTAATAGTGAGGATTGTTGTACAGTATGCTCTGCAACGTGCAACTAACCTGAGTGAAGTTCTCCTATGTCATCCAAAAAAGAAAAAAAGAAACACATTATTCTAAAATGCTGCGGTTGCATGATTCTTCTATACGGCTACAAATCACAACTTTAACAATCATTTGGTCCAGTCAAGGTATGTTTATGTAATTTTAAGTTAACAATAAGAGCTCTGTGTGAGCTCAATTTTATTTGTATATTTGTTTGTATCAAACCTTCAGGGATAGAGATGGTTAGGGATTGATATATGTATTGGAATTGACATTTACTCTGTAAAATCAATTTATTGTTTGTATAGTTGTTTCTTTGGTCTAGGAATCAGCCTCTCCAATAAATTGGGAGTAGGGCTGCCTGCCATGACTTTTCCTAGACCCCGCAAAAGTGGGAGCTTTGTGCAATGGGTATGCCATTTTTTTATGTTTATTTTTTATTTTTTAAATATTTTATAGGTGTATCTTCGGTCTAATGGGGTTGGAGACTCAAAAAGAATAAATTGAAAAGAAGAAGAAGAAGAAATTTAATAGTGATTAATCTCTGTAATACACTATTAAGGTAATATTAAGTCATAGATGGTTCCTCTAGAATTGTATTTGGGTCTGACAGGTGTCCTTAATACAGAAATCATTGCTGTAATTAGTGCTAGAGCGTTGAAAAATAATAAAACGTCTGAAAAAAAAATCTTTGCACTGCACTATAAAGTGATCATTTTGTTCCATTAAGTTATAGGTACTCCTAAATAGGATCTGTCAGATATGTTTATAATAGAGGCCTTCAAACAATAAGCAATAACTAATTGGGTTGTGGCTCAGGTGGAATAGAAATGGGGTGGGGTTGGAATGGGTTCATCTGGGGTTTGTGTGGCTATAATTTTCTTATGAACTACCAAAGTAAGAAAATTGTGACTGGGCCTTAGAGATGGTGAAATTTAAGCATTCTGGTTGTTTTGAACAAAAAGCTAACTTCATGTAACTGTATTTCCTTTTAGAGTCTAACATAAATATGTTAGAGAACATGTGTTGCCATGTAATTTTATTTATTTATTTGGGCAAAGTAAAGTCTACCTTTCTGGAGTTGGTCTTTGATACTCCCCTCAAATTTGGATTGGGTTTTATATTAAAATGAAACATCAAAGATTCTATGTGGGGTAGATAAAAAGTCACATTTGACAAGCACATGACATAACATTAATCAATCATGTTAACCACAACATTAAAAAAAAAAAAAAAAATCTAATTTTATACAATGAAAGCAGATCTTTCAGTTCATGAGAAATTGAGGTTACCCCATGTGATGCAATATTACATTATACTTTCACTTATGTTTTTCCTCATGACTTAATCAACATCAGGAATTTAATAGAGTTTTTGTTTTTATTGTAGTTGCGTACATTTATTCTATCTTACACTTTCATATTAATTAACCTGTGAATTGCATGGGTATTTCCAGTTTTCTTAATTTCTTACTGACAACATATTATTCAATCATCCAGAACGAACTATTTTTTACTTGGAATCTCATAATGTAGGGTTGATCTAGTAATTTACGAACAGATTCTGTTCTTCCTCTCTTCATTACCTAATTGGAGCTGCAAAATTTTCACCTTGAAAATTCTATGCTAACACCATACTCTAGCCCTTTAGAAAATTCATACAAATCTTTCTCAGTTTCCACGCTAAGAACATAATGAGAGTGATACTGATTTGCCACTTTTCATCTTTTAGTTTCAAATTCAATTGTTTTAACATCCTTAATGCTTTCTTTGTGAGGGCATCGAGAAGCAAGCCATATAAATATAACACTGCCAATCAACCTCATCTCTGTTACTTTAATCATCATCTAAAGTTTAAAATTTGAAATTAGGGCATGAAGACACTTGAAGGAAGGAGACATGGTAGAAAGGAAGAGCAAAAGGCTCAATGCAGGGGCATCATCTTTTCCTACTCCCTCATTAACATAGTGTATTACCATTATGCTATACATTGTTGGGTATACATGTGTGAGTGAAATCGCACACAACAACAACTGGGTAATATAATTAGGCCAAAACTCATAAGCTTAAGCTTTTGGGTTAAGTGGTGTTCCTATGTATTATATTAACTACTCAATTGAAGTTTCCCCAAGATGTTATCTCCCTAACAAGTGGTACTAGAGCCCATGGTGATGTGTGGAAAGGTGTTAAGGGTCCCTTTTGCAGTTGGAGCAAGGACAGGGCAAGCCCGCAAAGCCCACACAAGTGATTTTGGAAAAAGGTTCAACAAAGGAGTATTGCTAATGGTGGTAGTTTGCGGGTTGGTTTCCATGGATGAATGTGCGTGGTTGACTCATGGTTCCCATGGATGGTGTATAGTGTATACATGTGTGGGTAAAGTGCCACATGAATAATGATAAGTGAGTAGTTAATATAGCATGGTCTTAAAATATTTTTTACTTATCAAAAAAAAAAAAAAAAAAGCATAGTTAGGCCAAAACTCATAAGTTTAAGCTTTTGGGTTAAACAGTGTCTCTATATGTTGTATTAACTACTCAATTGGTGTCTTCCCAAGGTGTTATCTCCCCAACATACATACATCATAGAATGTACTTCTAAAGATAAATACTTTATTCTTTTCAATGTGGGACTTAACAAAAATGCACTTCTCAAATTTTCTTTCTTCCATCTCTAAGTTGAAAAACCAAACCAACCCAAAATTATTTTGACTCATTTTGTAAATCACCAACATAACTGAGATGATGGGTGTGTATTGTAGTGGGACGAGGTTTGCTACAATGATGTGATGTTGATAATGGAAGTGGAGGTGATTGTGATGGATGCACTATTCAAATCTGCGTACAACAAACTAAATGGCCTCTCAATTGCAGAAGTACTCTAGAGATAGAGCTGATTTCTTTGGCTGTAGCATGAGGTTGCTCAAGGTGGTGATGTTTGGCCTGGTGGTAGTGGTATGGCATGAAAGATGATGATAGAGGTGGCTCCCCCTATCCGAGGTCTCTCTCTCAAAGTATTATACTATTTTTCAAATAATGGGAAGATGATGGTACAACTGAATGTATAAAGATAAACTTGGTATGGCTTAATTTAGTTGGTTAGTTATGTTGTGCTTGTCACATGCATTTTCCACTGGTAGCAGAATCTCTAAAGTATCACTTTAGTCCGGGACCCCCAGGGAGTTCAAGTGATACAGACCAAGTTTGATGGTTGTAATTTATTAGTAGGCCTGACTATAGGATGGCATAGTATGGTTTGCCTTGCTGTTATTTTTATTTAATTTAAATTTTTGGTGACTGGGGATGAGCTTGCTTGAGTCCAAGGCTTTATTTTCCATAAGAGGGTCAAGTTTAGTCTTGATATCTGATATATGATGTCAGTTATATGTGACATCTAAGTTATATGTGAGAACTACTATGCCAGGAGATGCAAGACTTTACAGGATAAAGCTTAGAAATATATGTTGCTACATATTGATGTCATCCTGTATTGATTCCATCAAGTATGAGAGCATTATTTAATGTACAATCGTGGACATCTTTGGCAGTCGGAGCATCTCTTTTTTAATAGTTGATTCCGTGTAGCAGTCATGGTAAATTTAGATTCAGATTAGTTAGCCTTTCTCAAATTTTTATTGTAACAGAACAAAATACAAATCTGTGAGACTAATTGCTATACATTGATGTATTTGGTTTGGTCTGCTTCCTTGCTATATATAATTAGGACTCTCGAAGCTGTGGAAAGGCCAAAGGTTTATAGTTAATTATACTGTCCCAATCTGATGAGGTATAAACTTGTTCAGGCTCTTGCTCTAAAAAGTTCATATTGTGCTTGTCTTTTTCTTATTGTTATCATAATAGTGTTGAAGAAAGCACTGTACAGCTATTCGCCTATGCACAGAGTTTGGACTTGATGTGCGCATATGTATTTTAAATTCTTCAGCTTGTAAGAAGTAATGCTCCACGACAATCTGATGAGGCAGCAATCTTGGTTTTCGTGAGGACTTGTTTAATCATTCAGGTTATTAGTTGCCATTTTTTATTGCTACGATTATTTTTTAATTTATAAGAAAACTCAAATCACTATATTTTTTAGTCCGAGTGACTGCAGCTTCATTGGGAGGCCAAATTCTCGACTTGTTATTAACCCTTGAGCTAATTTGACCACCATAAGTTAAACTTTCCTGGTCAGCAAGGTTAAATCTCTCATTTTCAGGATAAGTTGTATGCACTTGTCATCAACATTATTTGTGACTCACAATAATACTTTCCATACACAAATTCATTCCCTTAGATGAGCGTTTCAATGGCGCAATTTAGACGATCCTTCAGAATGGAAGACACAGAAATAGAATAATTCCCACTTGTGTCACATAATTAGTATGAGACTACCTCCATTACTATTTGGAATTAACATTGGGATATTAAGGACCATATTCATGATTCTTTACAATGATATTGTTTCAAACTTGTCCTCTTACATATCTATAATTTACCTTCTTCAATTGGATTTTATAATTGTAACTGTGTAATTTGAAACTTGTCCCACTAGTGCCAAAACTTTGAAGTGGTAGGCTGAGTGGTTCTTTATCTTCTTTCTTTTTCTTTTTTCTTTTTTTTTTTTTTTGGTAAAAAAAGAAAAGTGGTTAGAGAGGGTGACCAGTGTAACTTTCCTATTTGAGCATGCAAGATCATAGCAGTACTCTAATTACTTCCGAGCTACAATCTCAAACCACAGGTGTTGATGAGCTAAGTGATTGTTTATAATTTTCATATGAATATACAACTTTTTTACAATCATTTACAATCTGTTACATCAAAATTGTGATAAAAATTGTGGCCACGAAATTCCTTTGTAAGGAAAGGCTAAGGCTAGTGTAATAAGTAATTATTTAGTTGAGGAAGATGCATATTTCTTTCTTTTATCAAATAATATTGCATGGATGCATTTTGCTGATTATATATTTTTTTTATGAAACTTGAAAGTGCCGTAGAAAAGAAGGCTACATATTTTGTGTGGGGTAAGAGTGTAAGACCCATCAAAATAATCTCAAATATTTTGTGGTCTACACTTGGCAGATTTATTTTTAAGTCAAGAGGCTACATATTTATTTTTACTTTTACTTTTACTTTTTTCCTTGCTGATTTTAAGTTTACTTTTACTTTTACTTTTTTCCTTGCTGATTTTAAGTTAAAAAAAAATTGATTTTTCTTTTTTTGGGGGGGGGGGGGGGGGGGGGGTGGGGTGTGTTTGTTTTAGAAAACAATATTTAGAAAAGGCAAACTAAAAAGGTCAAGATCAAGTGCGCGCGGCGTCGCCTGTAAAGTGTAGACGGAGACTATAGTGCCCTTTCGTTGGACCATTTCCATTGTCCACAATAATAATTGCTTCTTGTCGAGGTACAATCATCAAGTTTGTAAACTTTTAAGGGAACAACAATTGTTGCAACTGGCTGCTATTTTTTTTTTTTTTAAATTCCATGTGAGTCATGGAGCTGATTATGTTGATATGAATAATTTAATAATTATTAACCAAAAAAATGTGTTATGTGAGGTAAGTGTTTTATAATTATATGAAAATAAATCACTAGTCTTTGGACAAAATCGTGATATCTTATAACATAATTAACATGTAGTTCGTGCTTATGCACAAAAATATTAACAATTGTGATAATAAGATGTTCATTTTAGTAGATTTTGTTTTCACATTAAGCATTATGAATGGAGGTGACTTAACACCAATATTTAAAAATCAAATTGAACACATAACACAAAATTATACTTCAATTAGAAATTGGACACATAACACAAAATTAATGACAAAAATTGATTATTGAGCTTGAAATCTTTTTGGAGGTGCTAATGAAGCGGTAATGTATGAGAGTGTAAAGCAAAGAAAAGTGGGATTGAACATTGTATTTGAATCGGGACTTACTCTTAGAAATCTGAAAGGAGGAGGAAAGGGTAGTGTGTGGATCTAGTTAGTAGAGGTTGAGAGAGAAGGAGGAGACATGGGATGACAATGTGACATTAGGAGGAGATGATGTTTTACTTTTATAGTCTTTCTCATTGGACTTCTTGGTTCTGGTAGTGGGATTAGAAGAATTTCAAACTTTATTGAGTTCACCCATAAAAGTGCGTAGATGAGATGTTCTTGCTTAGACCAATGAGTATTATCATTGTGGTTTTCTTGGCTTCCGTGTTAAATATTAATGCATCATTTATTTAGGCATAAAAATTAGAAAATTTAGATGAGATACATGACATAAAATTGAAGTCCAATTTATAATCTAATTAGATTTTTGAGTTCGCCCATAAAAGTGTGTAGGTGAGATGTTCTTACTTAGGCCAATGAGCATTATCATTGTAATTTTCTTGGTTTTCGTGTTAAATATTAATGCATAATTTATTTGGGCACAAAAATTAGAAAATTTTGATAAGATACATGACTCGAAATTGGAGTCTGATTTATAATCTAATTAGATTTTTTTTTTTTAAGTTTTAGTTAGGACAAGTGACTCAAAATTGAGAATTCAAATTTAGACACATGACACAAAATTGAAACTCTAATTTGGAATTCTATTTGAGTTTTTCTCTGCTCCACCTATTATTATATATATAAATAAGTGCTTAAGTTGTTGTAACTGTTGTTGTCATGCGAAAGCCTCTTCACATTTTCAGCCTAGTTAAGGTATTCACATCTTATTTTGTAATGTATAGCCAAGTTTTGAAAAAGAAGTATTTTTTCTTTAATTATCTATTTAAGAATAGGACTGTAAATGAATCAAGCAGTTTATAAACAACTAGATAAAAAACTCGTTCATTTTTGTTTGTTTATAAGCAAGTCAGACTTGAGTATTAGTTTTAGGCTTGTTTAATAAATGAGTTGTAAGGACACAAATTGATAGGATGGGCTTTCAAGTGAAATGAACTAGGGTCCAACAGGTAAAGAGTATCCTTGCAATGAATTTGTAGAGAGTGGGCTCAGTCAACTTAGTCCAAAACGAGTTGGTTAATGGCCTAAGTCTAGTTATGACCAGACTGACGAAAGCGAAGTGCTGAAGTTGTATAGGGTCCTTCTCAGCTCAGTCCAAGGAGTGAATTTTAGGAATTATCCGAGTGCTTCTATCTCTTTTTCCTGCTTTTCTTTGTTGGTTGCTTCTTCTCTTTTTCTCCAGATTCTCCCATCTTGCATGGACATGGACAGCAAAGAATCTAATGGCTGGGGGACCCTAGTGTTCGTAATGAACCGAGAGCAAAAGGCCTTAGTGAGTGCCCAAAAGGATCCAATAGAATTGGCCGTAAGGCCATCAAACCATCTCATAGCCACGGGCCCCAAACTGGAGGGGAACACTTTGCACATAAGAGTCTCATTTCGAGAGTGGAAAGCCATTCTCTGATTAAAATGACTCACGTGCTCTACAGGATCAGTTCGCCCATTGTACGCAGCGAAAGTGGGCTAAGTAAAATGCCGAAGAAGGCTTCCTCCTTCGATTCTTTGTGTGAAGGGTGACTTGGAGATCTGGTTAAGTGCCCTATTCATTGCATCGTTTCTGACACCCTTAGAGGATGCGCTCCTACCCCTACACTTATCATGACGTTCTTCCTCGTGAGAGAAAGATTCACTTGGGGGTGTTTTGGACCGACGTCTATAATTAGCATCATCATTATCGTCAGAAGAGTCATCAGTGATGGACAGACTAATGGACGGATTGGGTCTCCTTCGTGCACGGCGCAGCTTCTCTTTCAGACGATCAATCTTACGTTGCATGCCCTTCGTGGTGTCTTTATGAGACTCATCACCCTCGTCTCGACGTCGACTCCTCCCGGTATGATTGGTATGCACGCTCCCCTCACGGTCCCTCTCTCGCTCGAGGTGTGCAAAATGATCAAGTTGTTGTGAACTGTCTGACTCCGCCTTGTTAGGACCTGATCCAACCATGATTTAAGCCTCAACTCACCAACGCAATAGTTAACTTCCCACAGACGGCGCCAATTGTAAGGATACTGTTCACCTGTTGGGCCCTAGTTCATTTCACTTGAAGGCCCATCCTGTCAATTTATGTCCTTACATGAGTCAAGCTCAAGCAAAAATAAAAATTGTTTATAAATATGCTCGTGAAAATTAGGACTTGATACAAAACAAGCTGAGCCTAGACTTGTTTATGAACTTGATAATAAGCTTGATACGAGCTTGACAATTAAACACATATCTTATTTGTCCAAATTAGTTAGGTTTGATAATAAGTTTAATGTGAGTTTGATAACGTACTTCTACTAGAACATCATTGAAACTACTAGAACATTATTGACAAGTCACAGTATCAAAAGCTTGATACTGAGCTCAAATTTTAGACTTATTGACAAGCTCAAGCTTGAACATCATTTATAGACTTCATTTGAGCTCGAGCCAAGTTTAAACATTTGAGATTCGTTGTTGAGCTAAGCTTGAACACTCATTATTCAACAAATCTCGACTCTTTTACGGTCTTACTTTTGAAATACGTCTTACATCCTAGCTTTACATGCTTAAGATTATTTTGAGAACACAGTAGAGGAGAAGGTGGTGTGAAAGGACAAAGAGGACAAGAGAGACGACTTTCTGTGGTGACTTGTGCCTTGTGGACCGTTTGAGCTAGGAGAATAAAACACAATAAAGTGTTATAGTGGCTCGTTTGTTTACTTCTTTGTTTGTTTACGATTGATCATAATTTGACTAAAAATATTATATAACGTACTAAATGCTCTTATACAACTTGCATTACTATTAAAAAGGAAAAACAAAAAGGGAAATAGGGTATGGAAGTATTATATTAATTAATTGGATAACTAGCGAAATAAAATATCATCCTTAAAGACATGAGTAATTCACAAACATTTCAACATGCTTGTGCACGTTGTTATAATTTTTTTTTTTTTTTTTTTATGTTTTTTTATTTGTGAACATTTTTATAAATATTTGCTCTCTTTTTACTCACCAGCCTTCGAACCCAAGGCTTGGTGCTTGTAATAAGTAGTCAAACCATTGAGTTACTATGAGGGCCGGTAACATTTTTAAAAGTCTTAAATATACTTGAACCAGGTAAAATGATGGAAACTAACATTTTTTGTGAAATAACATTATTTCTCTAGATTATTAGATATCGTTATTAACCATTAATTAAAGGAAATTTTCATGCACACGTTTCTCTCCCTCTCTCACTCTTTTCAACACCATCGCTTTCTTCTATTTTGTTCTTCATACCCATTAGTTCATATGTACCATTACACTTTCCGCAACAGCCTTGTGGTACTATTACTTGCCCAAAAAAAACTGCAAGAACTTTGATCATCGAAACCTTCCACATCCTTGGTTAATAGTTTCCTATTGTGCATGTTGATACTCTTTATTTCTTATGTGCTAGTATTATTGTTTCTAATATTTTATTTATATATTTTATATTAAAGTTCCATCTTCTTGATTGCAATATTCTCGCATCTCCGTAATGATTTGGCACACTTTACTGCCTTCTATCAATATTTCTCGGCAAGCCAGATTTGTTGTACTTGAGAGTTGGAATTCTAAACCTACCATGAATAGTTTTAAATCTCTCTCTCTCTCTCTCTCTCTCTCTCTCTCTCTCTCTCTCTCTATATATATATATATATATATATTATCTATATATATATATATATAAAACCGAAGCCTATGAAGTTCCCACAATATTCCACGTCAGCATTTTTAATTTATATTTTTTTAGACTAAAAAAAAAAAAAAAAAAAAAAAGAGAGTGACTCACGTTATAACTCCTTTCTTCCGACCTTAAAACCCTAGCAAACCTATCTCTCTCTCAACTGTTGTGAAAGACATCTGCATTGATGAAGGAGGGCCTTCCCAGGAGAAGATCCTGTTTGAGAGTGGCACAGATGAGAAAACTCTTTGCATCTTTTTGCCTGCTGAGAAGGATCAAAACAAAGACGTGGTGAAAGAAAAAGAAGATATTGATACGTCCATTCCAGATGCTTCCCAAGGATTTGATGAAGACAGGTGAAGACTCCCCTGATACTATTCCGAATGATGTCTCCAAAGAGATGTTTTTGCCTGAAGAGAAGCTTCCAGATGTTTTTGAACAATGATCAAGGTGAACAACAGCCCTTCCAGGTATTCATCTTTTAGCCAAAGTTTTTGTGTAGGGAGCCCTAAACGCTCTGTAGCATCACCCAATTATGGCTTCAAGATTTACCATACACCCTCATACACATGGTAAGTATTTTGCAATCCATCTTTTGCTTATTAGATCCTTGAAAGAAAAAAAGAAAAGGAAATATATTTTTGCAATCCATCTCTGTTATCTTGATATTTCTTTTTTATTTTATTTGATTGATTGTATTGAAGTTTGTCTATTTATGTATTTGATTCAATTCGTGGACCTAAATTTCAGTTTCGATTGTATATTTGTAATATATACACCTGAACAAGCCCAACAAGCATAGCTTTAAGGACTTTCTTCTACACCTGAACTCTAGGAATGAAAGCAACAATCCTGAATCGAATTGACTGTATAGCTGATTTGATATATGGAGTGGATATTGTTGTCTCCTTTAGTTCTATCAATATACTAAGCATGTCTGTTTTTTTTTTTTAATTTTTTAATTATGTGAAAACATTTTTTTTAGATAATTGTTAAAAAATCAAAACAGGATTCTTAGGAGGAATAATCCGACCCTATACTTTTCTTTTTCAAATCAATGTTAGGGTTTTTCTATTTAGTTGAAAACTTTATTTGCTTCTTTGTTTGGTATTTGACTAGAACAAAGATTTTTAGCATGAAGCACATATTTCATTCTATTTGTCCTTACCACAAGGAAAACATCAAGGTGAGACATAATCTATTTAAAATTTTTAAAGGATGAGCTTAATTTTTTCTTATATATAACCGAAACCTTAGACTTTTTTTAGACATTAGCATTATTTAAATAAAAGGAAAACAAAAATTTTGATAGGACTCAAAAAAAAAAAAAAAAACCTCACATATATATATATATATATATATATATAACTATTGGGATTCAACATAAAAGATAATGGAATTAGGTATTATAATTTTGATATTGTTCCATATTTTGAATTGTCTATATTATTATTATTACTACGAGAAAGTCATATTGCTACTCAAATTTGAAGCTTGGTGTGTCTTTCTCATATCATGGTCTTTGTTTATATCTTTGCAGTTTGTATTAGTTTTAAGTGTGTGTATGTGTGTGTGTATATAACTATTGGGAGTTTTGCTTTATTAATTTAAGAATTGTAAATTACTTTGTAGGATTCGGGAACTATGCACTCGCAATTCAATAATGTTCTATGTTAGACAACACTTCTAAACTATGGAAAAGTATAGAAGTTAAATATTTCTTCATTTTAAAAAAATATCCATTTACTCATTGTTGGATTTTTTTTTTTAGTCCATAACTTTTTCGTGCATCGCACGGGTTAGCGACTAGTATATCTAAAAGCTGAAGCGTAGCATTTATTGTTTCTATGCTCTTGTTGAGCCACCTCATCGCAACGTCATTAGCCACATAATTATTCTTTTTCATATTTGTTTTTTACCTTTAATTTTTTTACAATATTAAATATATAAATATATTGGCTTACAAATTTATCTTAGGCGGTTTTAACTTTACATATTCATCTACTTTAATTTTTATATTATAATCTATATAATAAACCAATGGAAAATCAAACAAAAGTATTGTCTATATTCATCTTGGGCGGTTTTAACTTTATATATTATTTTGTCCATTCGTTTTTTTTTTTTTTTTTGGCTCTTCTTATTCTCATTATCTTACTATAAATATGCCACCCACTCACATTCGATGCATATATTTCCCATACAAAAAAAGTTATTTCTCTCTCTCTCTCTCTCTCTCTCTCTCAAATTTTTTTTTTCATTTTTAGTTGGATTTTTTTCCCTAGTATATCTACCTTAGATTGATGAATATTTGTTTTTTAGAATTCTACTTTTTAAAATTTTTCTATAAAAAAATATTCACTACCCATAGGAGGATCTCACACTATAGGTTCGTTCTCTTATTGTCCTATTATTAACTAATTCATATGTGTTCTTGATGGAAGTATTTTTTTTTATCATTTTATTTACAACACTAAATACTTTTAATGAATGGTGTTTGGTGTTGATCTGAATTGGGGAAAAATCATATTATAATATGTCATATTTTGTGCTGTTGTTAGATTTTAGTTTATTTGAAAAAAGAGAGAGGATAATTTAGACAAGCTGATGAAGAATAGTTAATGTAGACAATAGTCTTTGTGCAGTTTCTTTTCACTGTTTGTAAATATTAAGTTTAATATATTAGCGAAAAATTGGTATGTCTTTATTATATAATGTTCTTAGATGCTTAAGTAATTATTTTAAGCGTTTACAACTATTTTATATTGTTTTTCATCTTCTTTATTTCATTAGCGTGTTCTTTGAGATTTTTAAGAAAAAAAAATTCTATTTTGTGTTTAAAATTATTAATTTATCTATTCATTTTCCATATGTTGGATTAGATGTTAGATTAGGTTATGACAACATTAACACAATATTTCTTTTTCCAAAAAAAAAAAAAAAAAAAAAAAAAAACTTCTCTACTTTTTCCCCTTTGGAATTATACTCTTGGTTTTTTTTTTTTTTTTTTTTTTTAAGAAAAAAGAGTTGCAATCTTTTATTTTTATTTTTTTGATTTGTAGTTTTGTTAAGTTTTATTAATTTTTTAGATAAGTTTCTTAGTATTTTTGATTGTATGGTAGAAAATTTTTGGTTTGAGAAAGTTTGTTTAAAACTAAAAGAAAATTTTCAAATTTTATATAATTTTTAATGATACAAAAAATTAATATTTTCGCTAACTAAACTTTTGAATTCTTGAAAAAAAATTATATATTTTTTTGATTTGGTATGACAAAAATTATATATATATATATATATATATATATATATACACACACGCTACATTTGTGAGTATTCCTATAATAAATTAAAATATGATTATAAATTACATTACTATTTATTAAATTAGTCCAAAATGAAATAATAAAATAAATTTAATGAGATCACACTGTAAGAGGCAAAATTTTAAGCCAATCATAAAATGCCACATCAAAATTTAGTGACAAAATTTAAATTAATTTGTCATTAAATTAACTAAATCAAATGATGAGATGTGTCATCCAAATGGATATTACGTTGGCATATTGAAATTTGCCACGTGTCACTTAGCCCACAAAATAAAGCTAAATTTCCTATTCAAAATTTATGGATAACTATCTTTATTAAAATAAATAAATAAATAAAATAGAGATAAATTTTCTATTCAAAATTGATAGATAATTATCTTTATTAAAATAAATAAATTAAATAGAGATAATTATTTATCTTTGTAGATTATTATCTTTATCAAAATATGATCTTTATCAAAATAGATAAATAAGAATAATTATCTCTAAGCAAAATTTAGGCCAATCAAGAGCCTACTACATATTTTTAAGCATATCAATTCCAAAGGGAGCTTATCTACTGAAACCACTATAAATAGAGGACATCCCCTCTTATTTAAGGGGAATTTTTTTTAAGACGTCGAAGCCCTGGAGAAATTCTGCCTGAAGAACATACGAAGAACATTCAAATAAGTTCTTTGAAGTTCTATTGGAATTAAGTTACAAAAAGCCTCCATAAACTTCAACAAACCCTAAATCTTTGAAGCTTGATGGATAAAGCCTCTAAAGCCCCGAAGAACTTCAATCTAAAAACCTTCACATTCAAAGACTTGAAGAGCAATAAATCTCTAATAAGCTCGAAGCTAGAGATTTGTTGTGGAGACCATTCGATCCATCTTCCAACCAAAGTCAAGAAGATTTCTTATTTGAGTCAAGTTCAATGAAGATAGAATCGGAGGGTATTCTTTTTGTAAAAGAATTGAAATAGAGATTGTACTCATTATTCATCAATACAAATTTATATTTGCAATCCATATTTCTTTTCAGTTGTTTGATTTGATTTTCTACAATTGAGAAAAATTTTGTGTTTACAAATTTTTGGCACGCCTAGTGGGACCATCTCTACCTGTCATCTCTTCTTCATCAACTTGTCACATCCTTTGAAGTCATATGGCTTCAAAGAATACTCAAATTGACAACCCTCTTTTTGGAACAAGTGAAGTTGATCCTACACTTGATTCAAATTGTGATATTCCCTATACTGGACCCATGACAAGGGGAAGGATAAAAGCCCTTGAAGAAGTCTATGCTTAAACGACACCTATACGCCAATCCTTATCTATTTTCAACACTTCTAAAACTGAGGAGTCACAAACAGCCTCATCTACTCAGGGGGCAAGCAAAGATGTAGTTAGCCTCGTCAAAGAAGTGTTGTCTCAACCAACTTTGTCACCAGAGCCTCACAAGAAGCTTTAATTGTTGAAGAAGAGGATGAAGCACTTGATGGCTCTGAATTCTTTTTTTTTTTTTTTTTTTTTTTTTTTTTTTTTTTCAGAAAATATCCCTACTTCCAAGCTTAGGGAATCCCCTCACTCTGTTAGTTCATCTGCCATGTCAGTCATGATGACTAACACAACATCTTTGGAGAAGCAAGTCTCAACTATAGCCCAAACTTTAGAAGAGTTAATGAAGTCCATGAAAGAGAGGGAAGCATTGAGAGACACACAAATAACTTTCTTGATGGATAAGATGGGAAATACATCTAGAACAAATCGTGAAGATGAAAGCTTTCAATCAAAACAAACCCATAATGACAATCTTGAGAGTTCAACAAAGGATCTCAAACTCTCCGCAGATGGGTCTATCTCTCCTGACTAGCTCAAAGAGTTAATCAAGGAAGCTATCAAAGACCAAGTTGGGGTGGAAATCAATCGTCCATTGTCTATACCAAACCATACACTAAAAGGATAGATCTCTTGAGGATGCCTCAAAGCTATCAATCACCAAAGTTTCAACAGTTTGAAGGTAAAGGCAATCCAAGACAGCATGTAGCTCAATTATCTGAGGCGTCCGCAATCGAGATGTGTATTCAAGGAATGAATTGGGCTATAAGCTATATCCTTCAAGGAATAAAGCCTAAAACATTTGAAGAATTAGTAACACGCACCCATGACATGGAGCTTAGTGTTGCTTCTAATGGTCACCAAGGCCCATCTGTTCAAGAACCTCGCAAGGGGAGGGACAAGCAAGATACTCGCAAGGGGAGGGACAAGCAAGATACTCGCAAAGGGGGCAAATTCCCTCCTAAACGGAAAACAAGCAGTCCTTGATTGTAACTACTGCTCCTCTCAAAGTTCCAATTAAACCCAAGATAAAAGAACAAACATCTGCTTTCACTCAAGAAAGAAGAAGAAAACCAACATTACAAGAAATGCAAGAAAAGCAATATCCATTCCCTGATTCTGATATCTCCAACATGTTGGATCATCTACTAGAGTTGAAGTTAATTGAGCTACCGGAAATGAAACGTCCTGAAGAGGCTGACCAAATAAATGATCCCAAATATTGCAAGTATCATCGCCTCATAGGCCACCCCATTGAGCAATGCTTTGTGTGGAAAGATAAAATCATGGAGCTAGCTCATCAAGGAAAGATCATGTTTGATGATGAAGTTGCAACTACCAATCTAGCCATGGTAGCCCTAACGACGACTTTTACTTCTTTGACCATTCAATTTGGTTCATTTGAGTCTATTGAGGTGAAAGTACCTTTCTCCCTAGTACCAATTCCCGAGGACTATATCTTTTCATCTCTTACATGTTATCAAGTAAGTGGTGAAGAAGAATCTTCAGAAAGTGAGGAGGAAACAGAGCGAGCTATTGTGTATAAAGCATATTGGTCTTCAATCATTTTCATTGATGATGATCATTTGTTGGAATCCAAGATTCATAATCGTCCCTTATTCGTGACTGGCTACATTCGAGAACAAAAAGTCAATCGTATCCTTATTGATGGTGGATCTGTAGTCAACATTTTGCCACTCAAAATATTGAAAGAGCTTGGAATCTCTTTAGAAGAACTACTTCCTAGTAAATTGATGATTCAAGGCTTTGATCAAGGTGGACAAAGAGCCATTGGGAAGATTAGGCTTCAGATGCTCATAGGCAAAATGGAATCAAGTGCACTCTTCCATGTCATTGATGCCAAGACCACCTACAAATTGCTTATTGGAAGACCGTGGTTGCATGAGCATGGTGTTGTTCTGTCTACATATCACCAATGCCTTAAATATTTCCAAGATGGACAAGTAAAAAAGATAGTAGCTGATCACAAGCCCTTTACTGTAGCTAAATCACATTTTGCTGATGCAAAATTTTACTTGGAAGATGATACGCTAGAGGAAGCACAAGTCATTGTTTCACCACCTAGTAAAGAAGTAAACCTTCCTTTCAGAGTTTCAAAGATTGACTCTCCAATTAAGGAGAAGAAAACCAAACCAATTGAGGAGAAGGAAACCGAGCAAACAAAAACTTCCATAAAAGAGAAGAAATGCCATGCCTTTGAAGCAACTAAGGTAGATTTTGTGTTACACTATGTCCTAGTCACCAAAAGGAAAGAGGGCCAATCACCATTTTTAGGAGATGGAGAGTCAGCATTGGAAGATCTGCAAGGACTAACTCTCCTATTTGCTAAAATCACAAAACCAAGAAGCTCAAGCCAACCATTGAAAAGGTTCATAAGACCATCCCAAGGACCAATCATTGAACATGGGACTTTGCCCACCAAAACAACCAAAGAGGGTTTTGACCTCAATGCGTATAGACTTATGGCTAAAATTGGTTAAAACCATAAGAAGCCAAGTGGCTTGGGAAAGCTCATCCCTGAAGCCTCTGGAAAGGAAGAACATAAGGTGTTAAAGGCTAAAGCTTTTGGTGTAACAAGTTCTAAGGTTGGAATTGGATACACCCCACCAACTCCTGTTCATATTCCTATCCGAAAAGCTAATGTTTTAGGAATTACAGCAAATTACGAGGAAGAAGAACAATCTTCGAACCTATCAAAGAAATCATCTGTTTTTGACCGCATCGGTCGACCCACTTCCCATATCTTAATCTTTGATAAGTTGGGGACACAAGAAGATAACTCTGTTGTTGGAACTCAAGGTCCTATTTTCACAAGACTTGGTCACTCAACTCCTTCTTAGGTTGGCACTCGAGGTTCAGTTCTCACAAGGCTCAATCATGCAATCCCTTCCAGACTCTCAAAAGATCTGAGGGCAAAGTAAGAGCAGAATAAGAGGACAAATCTCCTTCCTAGAGGTGCTAACGACACACTTATTGTTGATCAAGATTCAAATGAGATTCGAAGCTCCATTCCATCTCGTATGAAACATAGAACCATTTGGGAAGTGAATACTGGAGAAGCCTTGACTATAAAAAGGCGTACGATGGTGATCACAAACCAAGAACTAGAAGGTGAAACTGTTACCTCAGTCAATCATATAACAATCATTGAAGACACGAAAGAAGAACCCCCTGTTGAAGATGACACCGAGGATGCTCCACCCTCATTTGAAGAAGGCATAAAGGCTACAGTTGATGAATTGAAGGAAGTCAACATTGGCACCACCGAGGACCCTAGGCCAATCTTCATAAATGCAAGTTTACCTCTAGAAGAGAAAGATGCCTATATTGAACTCCTCAAAGCGTATAGGGATGTTTTTGCTTGGACGTACAAAGAAATGCCCGGTCTTGATCCAAAGATTGCCGTTCATCATTTATCAATAAGACATGGGGTACGACCAACAAAGCAAGCACACCATAGGTTTCGGCCTGAGTTAATCTCCCAAGTTGAAGGTGAAGTCAACAAACTTATTGAAGATGGCTTCATTCGTGAAGTTAAGTATCCTTCATGGATAGCAAACATTGTTCGGTAAGAAAGAAGAATGGGAAAATCCGCATTTGTGTCAACTTTCGCGACCTCAATAGGGCATGTCCAAAAGATGATTTTCCTCTCCCTTTAACAGAAATTATGGTTGATGCTATAGTAGGTCATGAAGCTCTTTCATTTACGGATGGGTTCCCTGGTTACAATCAAATTCGCATGGCTTCGAAAGATGAAGAGCTCACTGCATTTTGTACACCAAAAAGGATTTATTGTTATAAAGTTATGCCATTTGGATTAAAAAATGCTGGTGCCACTTATCAAAGGGCAATGCAAAAAAATATTTGATGATATACTCCAAAAGAATGTGGAATGCTATGTTGATGATCTGGTGGTAAAGTCGAAGAAAAGGATGGAGCACCTTCAAGACTTGCGTCAAGTTTTTGAGTGACTTCATAGGTACCAACTCAAAATGAATCCTATGAAGTGTGCATTTGGAGTTACATCGGGAAAATTCCTAGGATTCATAGTTCGACACAGAGGAATTGAGATAGATAGTTCAAAGATTGTTGCTATTCAAAAAATGCCGGAGCCTCGAAATATTCATGATCTTAAAAGTCTTCAGGGAAAGCTTGCCTACATTAGGAGGTTCATATCCAACTTGGCTGGGCACTGTCAACCTTTCAGTCGCCTTATGAAGAAAGATATCCCATTTGTATGGGATGAAGCATGTAGAAATGCTTGTAAGAGCAACAAAACATACTTGTTGAATCATCCTGTCCTACGAGCACCTTTACATGGATGACCACTTATTCTTTACATAGCAGCACAAGAACAATCTTTAGGAGTGCTCCTAGCACAGGAAAATGAAGAAGGAAAGGAGAATGCTCTTTATTACTTGAATAGAACCTTATATGGTGCTGAGCTTAATTACTCACCAATTGAAAAGACATGTTTAGCTTTGATGTTTGCCATTCAAAAAGCTAAGGCATTACCTACAAGCCCATTCAATATGACTCGTTTCATGGAATCCTATCAAGTACATTATGACTAAGCCAATTCTTTCAGGGAGGCTAGCAAAATGGGCTCTTTTACTCCAAAAGTTCGAGATAATATATGTCCAGCAAAAGGCGGTTAAAGGACAAGCTTTGGCCGACTTCCTTGCTGACCATCCTATTCTTGATGATTGGGAATTGTCTGATGACCTTCTTGATGAAGAAGTAATGCTCATTGAAATCTCACAAACATGGAAAATGTTCTTCGATGGAGCTGCTCAACGTAGTGGTGCCGGTGCTAGGGTAGTGTTTGTAACTCCGGAAGGAGATGTACTCCCATATGCATTCACTCTCACAGAATGTTGTTCAAACAATGTTGCCGAATACCAAGCACTAATCCTAGGTCTTGAAATGGCAATGGATGCGAAAACAACTCGTTTGGAAGTCTTTGGTGATTCAAAATTATTCATAAATCAAGTGCTTCTGCACTATGATGTGAAAAAACCTGAATTGATCCCATATTGCAAATATGCCAAAAGACTTTTGGGCTGGTTTGATCATATTAGTATTACACATGTCCGAAGAAATGAGAATAAGCAAGCTGATGCCTTGGCAAAATTAGCAACAACTCTTGCTCTACAAGAGCTTGAGGTGAAAATTCCGATATGCCAAACGTGGGTAATACCTCCAAACTTTGAAGAAGATGAGATAGAAGAAGAAGTTAATGCAATTTCAGTATTTAAGATAGAAAGAGAAGATTGGCGACAACCCATCATTGATTACATAGAACATGGGAAGTTGCCTAATGATTCTCGACATAGAGCAGAGATTCGGCGACGAATTCCACGTTTTGTTTATTATAAAAATACTTTATATCGCCGTTCTTTTGATGGCCTTCTCCTTCGTTGCTTAGATGATGAGGAAGCTGCCAAGGCACTTGAAGAAGCTCATTCAGGGATTTGTGGTACTCACCAATCTGGTCCCAAACTTCATTTCCAAATTAAGCGGATGGGTTATTATTGGCCCACTATGGTCAAAGATTGTATGGATTATGCAAAAAGATGTTCAGCATGTCAATTCCATGCAAATTTCATTCATCAACCTCCAGAACCCTTACACCCTACTGTAGCTTCATGGCCATTCGATGCTTGGGGCTTAGATGTGGTTGGACCATTGACTCCGAAGTCCTCTGGTGGGCATTCATATATCCTAGCTGCAACAGATTATTTTTCCAAATGGGCTGAAGCTGCTGTATTTTGAGAAGTGAAGAAAGAAACTGTTGTGAACTTCATCAAAAGAAATATCATCTTCAGATATGGTGTGCCTCGTTACATAATCACTGATAATGGGAAAGAATTCTACAACAAGTCGATGGACAAGCTTTGCAATGACTTTGGTTTTAAGCAACATAACTCCTCAATGTATAATGCTCCAGCTAATGGTCTTGCAGAAGATTTTAACAAAACTCTATGCACTCTTCTCAAAAAGGTTATAGGGAAGTCAAAAAGAGATTGGCATGAAAGAGTTAAAGAAGCTTTGTGGGCGTATCGCACAACATACCGAACACCTACTCAAGCTACACCCTACTCTCTTGTTTATGGGGTAGAAGCTGTTTTACCACTTAAACGCCAAATCCCTTCATTAAGAATTACCGTCCAAGAAGGCCTCTCTAATGAGGACAATGTTTGTCTACGACTTGAAGAATTGGAAGCTTTGGATGAAAAAAGGCTTGAGGCATAACAATGCCTTGAGTGTTATCAAGCTCGCACTTTTAGGACTTTTAATAAGAAGGTTCGTCCTCGATCTTTCCAAGTTGGAGACTTGGTTCTTGCTGTGCGAAGACCCATCATCATCACTTATCGCATCAATAATAAGTTTGTGTCAAAATGGGATGGACCATATGTTGTTCAAGAAGCTTATACAAATGGCGCATACAAGTTGGTTGCTGAAGATGGTTTGAGAATTGGCCCCATCAATGGCAAATTCTTGAAACGTTACTATGCTTGAAATTTGAAATGCTCCTTGGTAAGAGCCTAAAACTGCCTACTTCAACACTTAAAAAGTACATGATGTTCTCCCATTACTTTTGAAAGTGTTAAAAAAAAAAAAAAAAGCCTGCTAGGTTGAAAACCTTTTTATAAGGCAGCCGAGGCAAAAATTATGGCAAAAAAAAAAAAAAAAAAAACTCTAACCTCATGAACAATGTGTTGACTTGATCCCTTTTTCGGGTACGTAGGCAGCTTGGTATCATTTACTGAGTTCAGTCACATCTTCAAAAAAAAAAAAAAAATCTCCCATTTGAAAAACCTTTTGAACTACGTGGTGACTTGATCCCTTTCAAGGAGTACGTAGGCAGCTTAGTATTTTATACTAAGTTCAGTCATGTCTCAAACCAAAACCTTTTGAATTATGTGATGGCTTTGAACCCTCTCAAGGGGTACGTAGGTAGCTTGGTATTTCATACTAAGTTCAGTCACATGTTAAAACAAAAGTCCTTTGAATCATGTGATGGCTTTGAACTCTCTCAAGGGATACGTAAAGAGCTTAGTATTCTATACTAAGTTTAGTTGCTTGTTGAAAAATAATTTTGAGCAATTAGTTTTTAACTAAGAAGTTCAATTACATGTTTAAAATTGAGCAATTATTTCTTAACTGAGAAGTTCAATTACATGTTTCAAATTGATCAATTAGTTTTTAACTAAGAAGTTCGATTACATACTACAAATTGAACAAAATTAGTTCAATCACATGTCAAAAAAAAAAGAGGGAGAGTAGTGGCTAAGAAGTTCAATCATATTGAAGGAAAATTCCAAACTACATCATGACTAAATCCTATGCACTGTAGAATTCTTCTAGAAAAAAAAAAAAAAAAAAAACCTAGCAACAATAGCTAAAAAAAAAACTCCAATTCCTTGAGCTACCTAATTGAACAAAACAAATGTCCTATCTCAAAAAAAAAAAAAAAAAAAAAAGTTCGATCAAGGCATCTTCTTCAAGTTCTTCAAATTGGAACGCTTGCTCTCTAAGGTGCTTTGTATCTTCTTCAAGGCCTCCATGTCTTGGTCTTTAAGCACAGTAGTTGACTTAATGCTTTCAAGTTGATCTTGCAGAGTTTCTATGATGTCATCCTCTTCAACTTGCTTGGACTTTATTTGTGGCACTAATTGTTCTAACTTAGCTAGCTTTGCCTTCAGGTCATCAATCTTTGAATTGGTATTTCGAAGTTTAGTGTCTAGAGATTCTTTCCTACTCAATGCTTTTGTAATAAGAAGTTTAGTATCATTCACACGACGTGTTTGAATCTCTAGACTCACATGGTTACTCATAGATGCCTCCTTCTCTATGTAGTATGAAACATCTATTAAGTATTTATCAACATGCTCCTGCAATGGCTGAGCGTCAATCCCAAAATTCTGTATCCCATGATAAATCTTGCTTACCTCATTTTTGGGAAAGATCTTATTCAAAGGGAAGTCTGAAAGCTACGACAAAAGGTGGTTTCCAAGCATTAAGGCTCCTTGTTTACTCATAGACATCTCTTGTTCTTGTTGTGAAGAAACCTTGTTTGTGTCATTCACAAGTTTAGAAGATGCTATAGCATTATCAACCTTATGCTTTTTGGTCTCCAAGTCCACAATAGAAGGCTCGTTGTGGGTTAAAGTAGGAACATGGTCAACTGAGGTCATTGTGCTACTACCTTTTGGTGATTTTCTTTTGTGTTTCCAGTTAGCATCAGAATCCTTGCTTGCATCATCATCAGAAACTTCAAGTGTGTCCTCATGTTGCATATCACTTGAACGTTTAGTACCTCTCTTTTGAACAGCAATAGTAGTGCTAAAAGGCTTCTCAGTAGATTGAAGTTGATGGCTAGGAGTTATTGGCTAATGAATCAGTACCCGTAGTAAAGTCATCCTTGCAAATATTTTTCCACCAATCCATGTAGCTACGAGTAACTCTCTTTTCAAAGTTTGTGGATGAAGATGGTATAAACACTATGGAAGATGTGTTGGAACGGGTGAATGATTGATAATATTGATACAACTCCTTTAAAGTACCAGTTTGAAATCTTTTTTTTAGGTCACCTGGAATGTTTTGGTGGAACCCAAAGCGTCTACTAAATCGATGTGGGCTATATGATTCTAGGACACAATGATCTTCACATCGGGAGATAAATATCCAGAGAGGAGAGACATAAAATAACCCAGTCTTGGAACAAATAGTCCTCCATTGTCCTCAAAAGTTAGGTCAATGTCCGACCTGAATGAAGTCCCGTGCCAAAAGAAATCTTTACCAGACCGTATGCGGTTACGTGCAGATGTTTCATCAAACGGCGCCTCATAGCTTACTCCAGAATTTCTTACCATCATAGGCTTGCCTAGTCCAGCATTTACAACACAATGGCTTTTGAAGAAGTGTGCTATCCATGCATAATCATAATGGATAGCAAAGCCATTGCTAGACTTGCTTGGTACAGGATTGTTAAAGATTTTATTGAGTCCTTGATAGATGCTTGCTAAAACAGGAACGGCAAGACCAAAAACTTCACCACTAGCCATGAGACTAGCAATCTTAAAAGTACTAGGACGAATGCTACTCAAGTCCTTAATAGGAAAAACAAATACACAAAGCCAGCAAACAAGAAAAGATGCCAAATAAGTTTCTTTCTTAAGGTCTTCAGGAACCTGGAGATCGAAAAGAGCCGCATGTTCTTTGTCTTTCCAAGGCCCACGGTCAAGGATAAGGCCTGATGGATTTTAACTACGTTTTGGATGGAGTCCTTTCTTTGCTTGTTTCTTTGGGGTAGGATGTCTTTCATCTCCTTTAAACCAAAAAGCAATCCAATTATTGACATTAACTTTACTTTGCCTCTTCATTCGATTTTGGAGATGATGATAGACCAAAAACAAATAGCGACAACTTTGAGGCAAGTAATTCTTCCCTAGATCATCAACTCCTTCAAGCTCCTTTGCAGTAGGAACAACTTCATCATAAAAAAGTCCTCTAATGGAAAGCCCACCAAGCTTATGCAAATCCCACGTTGTAATAGAAATTTCTCCAATCAAAGTATGCAAAAGTATTTGTCATTGGACTCCAACACTCACAAAATGCTTTCACAAGATGTTCATCGTAATCATATGTGAACAAGGAAGCAAAAACAGCTTCATAAAGGCTGGCAGTCTTAAGGAGTTCCTTGCATCGACTGAGTACGTCTTCCAACCATTCCCAAAATAATGGAATATAGGAAATTCCTCCATTCATGTTGAAGGAGTACTCCCAGTTTGCTCGACCCGCAATTATTTCTCTTCCTAGAGTTGAGTATGGTTTCGTACTCGCAATGTTTGTGTGGTGGGAAGCGAGTAGAAGTGTTGCACTTGCATCGATATTTTGGGGAGCAGCTTGTGACCATTGCGGCAAGTAGGGCTGTACACGGTGCGGTGCGGCCGGTTTTTGTGGTCGTTTCTGCACCGCACCGGAACATTCGGTTTCTTCAAAATCCGAGCCGCCGCCGCGCCTGAGAAACGGTTCTCCGGCAATATTGGTGGCGGTTTTAGTCGGCGCGGTGGTCGGTGTCCACCTGTGTATCACAAAAAAAAAAAAAAAGAGATCTAAAACTAAAATCAAACCCAGCAAACTGAGTTCTGACTTCTGAGTCTGAGAGGTGAGAGGTGAGAGTGTGAGACTTGAGAGAGAGGAGCAGAAGTTTAGAAAGTTTGACTTCTGAGTCTGAGAGGTGAGAGTGCGAGCTTGAGAGAGAGGAGCAGTAGTTTAGAAAATATAGAGAAGAAATGAGAGTAAAGAGCAAAGAGGAGAAATGAGACTTTACCATGAGTCTACGTTGAAAACAAGTAAAGAGAAAAAACATTTTTGGCTGAGATCAAAAGAGAAAGGAAAATATCTTGTACAATGATAGATAGGAATCGTTTTTTATTTTATTTTTTATAATATTTTATTTTCAAAAAATGTAAGTGTAAGAGTTACAAACCACGCGGCATTTTTTTTATTTTTATTTTTCTCAAAAATCGAAGTAGTGGCTGTAAGCTGTAGCCCATTAACTCATAAGTCACATCCGGCCATACAGCATTTTTTTTAAAATATTTTTCTATTGCAAGTGGAAGATATTAGTCTTCCTTAGACAAGACCATACAAGGAGTTTCAGACCAATTACCTGACACGTTAACTTTCTCTTTTTTTTTTTTATTTAAAATTTCTTTTTGATATGTACGTTAGCTGAAGTCCTCTACAATCAGAATTCAAAATCTTTTTTGGATAAGACCATCCCTGTTATGAATAAACGCTAGGCCTTTTCTTCTTCATTTTTTTTAGCTAAAGCCTCTTCTTCTTCTTCTCTTCTTCTTCCTTTTTTCTGCTGAAGCCTCTTCTTCTTCTTAATTCTTATACATATTAAGATATATATACACCATGCTCGGGTCGGTTCGGTCTTCGTCGGTGTGCACATCTTGGCGCCGATGGCCGCACCGGTCCGACGTCGGCACTGAAGATTTACCGCCGACCACCGTGCCGGAAACCTTCGGCAGCGCTCTGAGCGGGGCGGGGCGGTGCGGTCAGACCGGTTTTGTCGGTGCCGGTGTTTCCTTGAACAGGCCTAGCGGCAAGTTAGGTGGACATATATCCCAATCCCATTTTGGTGAAAACTCTCCAATAATGGGAGGACGGGTGATTAAAGTCGAAGGCTTCGCATCTTTGCTGTCTTTCTTTGAATAAATGAATAGGGCTGGTTCGTTGCTAATATACGAATCTTCAAAGGAAAAGGCTTGGACACACTTAAAAAAAAAAAAAGCAAAAGTCAGTCTTCACAATTATTTCTAAAAAAAAAAAAAAAATTTACACACTTGAGAGAGGTGGATAACCCAAGTCCTACATCTCAAGTGAGTACTTTCAAATCTTAATACTTGAGAGAGATGGATAACCCAAGTCCGACATCTCAAGTATTTTCTTTCAAAAAAAAAAAAATTAATTCACTTGAGAGAGATGGATAACCCAAATCCCGCATCTCAAGTGAGTATTTTCAAATCTTAATACTTGAGAGAGATGGATAACCCAAGTCCCGCATCTCAAGTATTTTCTTTCAAAAAAAAAAAAATTACACACTTGAGAGAGATGGATAACCCAAGTCCCGCATCTCAAGTATGTATGTCAAGAGAAAATCACAGCATGCAGAAGAAAATATTGCATATAAAAAAGAGGGGAAAAAAAAAACCGAGTACAAGAATGTACCTCTTGTGTAAAATTTAACACAGTTGCGATGGTCTTTGGAAACAATGAAAATTGTGAGGCTGGATACTACAAGAAGAAAACGAGTCATGAGCACAGTTTAAAAAAAAAAAAAAAAAAAAAAGAGAGAGGTTATAATGAAAATAAAAAAAGAAGAAGAAGAGATCATGCGTTGCTACCTGACTGAGAAAGAAGAAAAGAAAAGAAAAAAATCTTATGCCTTTTTCAATGAAGTTTACTTGAGGTTACTAAACTTATGCACTATGCGAGAAAAAGAGTGAATTATTTCTTAAAAAAAAAAAAAATTTACACACTTGAGAGAGGTGGATAACCCAAGTCCTGCATCTCAAGTGAGTACTTTCAAATCTTAATACTTGAGAGAGATGGATAACCCAAGTCCGACATCTCAAGTATTTTCTTTCAAAAAAAAAAAATTAATTCACTTGAGAGAGATGGATAACCCAAATCCCGCATCTCAAGTGAGTATTTTCAAATCTTAATACTTGAGAGAGATGGATAACCCAAGTCCCGCATCTCAACTATGTATGTCAAGAGAAAATCACAGCATGCAGAAGAAAATATTGCATATAAAAAAGTGGAAGAAAAAAAAAAAAAAAAACCGAGTACAAGAATGTACCTCTTGTGTAAAATTTAACACAGTTGCTATGGTCTTTGGAAACAATGAAAATTGTGAGGCTGGATACTACAAGAAGAAAACGAGTCATGAGCACAGTTTAAAAAAAAAAAAGAGAGGTTATAATAAAAATAAAAAAAAGAAGAAGAAGAGATCATGCGTTGCTACCTGACTGAGAAAGAAGAAAAGAAAAGGAAAAAAATCTTATGCCTTCTTCAATGAAGTTTACTTGAGGTTACTAAACTTATGCACTATGCGAGAAAAAGAGTGAATTATGTGCAGCTAAGGCTACCCTTTTATAGCGTTGGTCAGAGAGAGTTTAATTGCAACTAAAACTCATCTAAGTCAAGACTAGATTAGCCAGGAAAAGAAGTCAAAATAAAGAAGGATTCTTGAAGGGGTAAGACATTGCGAGTTCCTTTGTTCTAATTGGAATTAAACTTGTAAGGACTTTAAGTAGGATAGAGTTTCAATTCTTATAGGACGTTGATATCAGGTGTATTGTGGTTGTTGATATCAAGTAGGAAACTGGTTCTCCTCATTGAAGTTATCTTCGCAAGACTACTTTGACACTACAAAAAACAGGGTCTATAGCCGCGTTTCAAAAACGCGGCTATAGACCCCAAAAACGCGGCTATAGGATATAGTCGTGTTTCCAATTGCTATGTTTACAACTCAGGCCTATGCTATGCAGCAATAGCCCCCGACGGGTCTATAGCTGTGTTTTTGAAAACGCGGCTATAGGTCGGACCTAAAGCTGCGTTTCTTAACTGCGGCTACAGTCTTCGCACCTATAGCTGCGTTTTTAGAAAACGCAGCTACAGACCCGCTTTAAGCCGCATTTATAACCGCGGCTATAGGGTTTTTTAAAAAAAAAAAAAAAACAAAAATTTCTAGGTTTTTTTTTTCCCAGAAAAATTTAAAATTCAAACCAAAAACAAATTTAAAATTAAACACAAATTCAAAAAATTGAAAATCAAACATAAACCCAGAAAATTCAAAATCAACCACAAACTCAAAAAATTCAAAATCAAACACAACATACTCACAATACAAACACAACATGCATCAAAATATAAGAACACAAACTCATGAATCTTCTCTCATTCAACAAAACTAACCCAAATCTAACAGTAAATCCAATAGCACAAATTCTAGTACAGATCCAAAAAATTCAAAATCATAACTCAAATACTAGATCTATACAAAATCAGTGTGCTAGAGAAAAAATAAAAAGAAAGAAGAAGTAGCTTCAAAGAAACAAAGAAAAAAAAAAAAAAGAGTTGTGCTGGAGTGAAGAAGGAAGAAAGAAAAAGGGAAAAAAAAGAAAAGAAAAGAAAGAAGAACGTACCTGTAGGTGTGCTCCAAATGATCAGCTACTCCATAGAAACAAAGAAAAAAGAAGAAGAAGAAGAGCTACGTTGGTGTGAAGAAGGAAGAAAGAAAAAGGAAAAAAAAAAAAAAGTTCACTGAAGCACACCGGAATGAGTGAAGAAGGAAGAAAGAAAAAAAGAAAGAAAGAGAAAAGAGAGAAAGGAAAGAAAAGATGAAAGTGAAAGGTAGGTGGGAAAGTGGATTCGCGGCTATAGACCTGCTGAAAAAAACGTGGCTATAGACCTGCTGAAAATTATTCAGCTGGACCTATAGCCGCGCTTTCAAAAACGCAGCTATAGGTCCTCCCTCTTTTGGCCGAAATTTTTTAACAAGGACCTATAGCCGCGTTTTTAAAAACGCGGCTATAGGTCCAGCTGAATATTTTCAACGGGCCTATAGCTGCGTTTTTAGAAAACGCAGCAATAGGTCCTTGTTAAAGAGGGAGAACCTATAGCCGTGTTTTTGAAAACGTGGCTATAGGTCCAGCTGAATAATTTTCAGTGGGTCTATAGCTGCGTTTGTTTTTTAAAACGCAACTATAGGTCCCAGTTAAAAAATATTCCGCGGGTCTATAGTGCGTTTTTTTAAAAACGCGGCTATAAGTCCATTCTAAGAAATTATTTGGCGGGCCCTATAGCCGCGTTTTCAAAAAAACGTAGCTAAAGACACTTAAAAACGCAGCTATAGACATTACCTATAGCTGTGTTTTGAAAACGCAGTTGAAAACGCGGCTAAAAAAACGCGGCTATAGCCTGCGTTTTTTGCAGTGTGACTAGGAAACAAACTTTCTTCTTAAAAGTGGAAGGGAATTCTTCTTCAGCTTGGACTAGAAAAAAAAAAAAAAAAAAAAAAAAAAAAAAAAAAAAGAAAGAAACGTGGCCTCTTGCATGGGGGTGTCTTGCATGGGTGGATTCTTGCATGCATTAGAATTTTTTTTAGTCTTGATATGCCTCGGCCAGTGGATTTGAACGTTAGAATAAAAAGAAAAAAAGAAAAAGAAACGTGGCCTCTTGCATGGTGGAGTCTTACATGGGTGGATTCTTGCATGCATTAGAACTCTTTTAAGTCTTGATATGCCTTTGCCAGCGGATTTGAACGTGGCTACTATTACATTATGTAATTTCTACTTGGGCAGTGAACCAACAGTGGGATCATTATGATATAAAAAAGGGGTACGTATATATGAAAGGTACTGAAATTAATTGCATCAAACCATGCAATTTATCAAGACTTGATCACTTTCCATACTTAAAATTGTGGACATAATCAAGTCTCGATGGGGCATTTGTAAGAGGCAAAATTTTAAGCCAATCATAAAATGCCATATCAAAATTTAGTGACAAAATTTAAATTAATTTGTCATTAAATTAACTAAATCAAATGATGACATATGTCATCCAAATGGATATTACGTCGGCATATTGAAATTTGCCACGTGTCACTTGGCCCACAAAATAAAAATAAATTTTCTATTCAAAATTTATGGATAACTATCTTTATTAAAATAAATAAAATAGAGATAAATTTTCTATTCAAAATTGATAGATGATTATCTTTATTAAAATAAATAAATTAAATAGAGATAATTATTTATCTTTGTTGATTATTATCTTTATCAAAAATGATCTTTATCAAAATATATAGATAAGAATAATTATCTCTAAGCAAAATTTAGGCCAATCAAGAGCCTACTACATATTTTTAAGCATATCAATTCAAAGGGGAGCTTATTCTTTGAAACCACTATAAATAGAGGACATCTCCTCTCATTTAAGGGGAATTTTTTTTAAGACGTCGAAGCTTTGGAGAAATTCTACCTCAAGAACATACGAAGAACATTCAAATAAGTTCTTTGAAGTTCTATTGGAATTAAGCTACAAAAAGCCTCCATAAACTTCAACAAACCCTAAATCTTTGAAGCTCAATGGATCAAGCCTCTAAAGCCCCGAAGAACTTCAACCTAAAAACCTTCACGTTCAAAGACTTGAAGAGCAATAAATCTCTAATAAGCTCGAAGCTAGAAATTTGTTGTGGAGACCATTCGATCCATCTTCCAACCAAAGTCAAGAAGATTTCTTGTTTGAGTTAAGTTCAATAAAGATAGAATCGGAGGGTATTCTTTTTGTAAAAGAATTGAAATAGAGATTGCACTCATTATTCATCAATACAAATTTATATTTGCAAACCATATTTTTTCTCAGTTGTTTGATTTGATTTCTACAATTGAGAAAAATTTTGTGTTTACACACGCGCAACGCGCAGGGTCCACGACTAGTTATGGTTAATTATGAGTGACTTTATAAATTTTATTTAAAGATTCTTTGATAATCCATAAAAATTCTGTAATCTAAAATTATTTATGGTCATTCTTATAATTTGAAATTTTTTTAAGAGATTGTTTAGTTTTAAGTAAACTCCTGAGAAGTAAAAAAGAAATATGTTTACTTAAAAAATTCTAAACCAGAGCTTATCATAAAGTCAAACAGCACTTCCTATGCCTATCAGTATTATTAAAAATTGTTAAACTGGCAGTAGTTACGAGAACAATAGCAGCCATCGGAGATTCATGATTTAGGACCACTGATAAATTATAAAGAAACACATTGACAAATGTGATTATGTAAGCAAAACAACTAAACAAGTGAATTAGGACCACGGATTACTAATTATATGGTAAACCCTGATGTGTTGGATATAAAATAAAGAAACCCAGTTGCCATTTCCATAAGAAACAAGTTATCAACAGTAAGTATTTACATAGAGATTCTTTGTGTCTAGAACCGTTAAATACTTTTGAAGTTGCAAGTTGGCATTATTTGTGTGTGTTCAATGTTTTCAGATGGACATTAATTCTAGACTTTGTTAATCCATCTTCATTCAGAGATGATGCCGGTCTTTCAAACAATTTGTTAATCAGCTCATAAAGACAAATCAAAGTATAAGTAGTTGATAATGAAATTATAAGTGTGTATATATATATAACACAATGTTGAGGGATCTACATTGATTGGATTTAAAAAAAAAAATACTTTGTTATAAGGAAATTTAGGGTCTCTTTTTATTGGTTTAGACTTTAGATAATAGTTCTAGCCAATAGCCATGGATGATACTGAAACTAATCCTTCACAAAAGAAAAATAACACGGAATCTATACGCCACATTTTCTGTCTAGAAGTTATAATAATCGATCTTAAAATAATGGTAAGTAAGATATTCTTTTCAAGCAATGTTACTTGAAGGTTCGCTAGGATTTGTTTAGAATGCAAAGACTTTAAATGATGTAGACTGAAACACTAAATTACTTTGGTTTTAAATATCATCATAGACTTTATTGTCACCATGATTGTGACACTAAAATATTACCTGTATAATTTCTGTGATCCACATTAACATTGACCAAGTAGTTGCACTTGAATTTAGTATAGATTATGAAACTTCGCTTGGAATTTTTAATAAACTCTAGGACAACAGTGAGCTTGGATTATTGATCTAATCAACGAATTAGATGCATGAACCAAGACCAAAGTTTAATTTACTTGCTGATTCAAGGTGATAATAATGTTTAGTAATCCATTCCCTATTTCCTCGTAATGAGGCGGAAAGTATTGCCTTGGTTCATGATCTACTAGACATTAATTGGGAGTTCAAGTAGCGTATAAAACACTATGAACGTTTAGACCCCCAATTTACAAATTACCAATTCAAGCTTTAAATCAAATGATGAACGTGCGGAAAATGAACAAAAGCTTAAAACCGAATTGATAGACAATCTAAGTCAAATAAAATCACATCCATAACAGAAATTAAATGATAAAGATAAAAGGGAAGAGAGGTGCAAACACAAGGACAACACTCGATGTGTTATCGAAGATAAAACCGAAGACCTCGGCGAAAAACCTCTCCGCTGCCCTCCAAGCGGTCAAATGATCCACTAAAGAATTTAGTTGGAATACAAGGACAGCAATAGACTCTCCAAGCCTAATCTACCCAAGTACCTAAGCCCTCCAAGCTTCTTGCTCCAACGAGGTTACACCGAACCTATTTCTTCTTTAACTTCCCGGATCCCGCTACTAGTCCATAGCATATACCAATATGAATTGGTTTCTTTCTAACTGCTTCCCAAAGTACCAAAGAGCCTTCTCACAGGTATGGGTATGGTGAGAAAGAATTTAGGTAATGAACCTCTCAAGGATCTACAATGGAAGGAAGAGAGTAGAGGAATTTGAAGAGACACAAGGTAAAGATTGTGGATGAGTCAATCTTGTTTTTCTTTAGGGTTTCTCTCTCAAAATTCTTTCTAGAAGCTCTCTACATTTCGTGGGTATAAGGGGTATATATACTAGTGGGTGTTTGGAATGCGAAGAGACAGATTTTACAAAACAGAGTTGGCTGGTGGCTTGGCCTCGAGGCTTGACTGAGTCGCAAGTTCAAGCCGCGAACAAACTGAAAGGCCAGATTGAAATTTTTGTCCTGTAGTGCAACAGCTGGCACGACGATTCAGATTCTGGTGCCTTTCCAGTCGCGAGCCACCCGCGAGATCCAGTCGCAAGTTCTCTTCTGCACGCTTCTCTCGTGTGCAACATTTGGCGGCTTGCCAGTCGCGAGACACCAGCGAGGTCCAGTCGCGAGTCCCTGTTCTGCAGCACAGTCTTGAGCAATTCTTCACACTCTCTCACACACTACCCTTACATGATTCCCACATAAATACAGGATTTCTAAATGCTGAAAATACAAGGAAATTGGCACGGAATAAAGCCAACAAAATGGTTGATAAAATTCAACCTTACAATCTCCCCCTTTGGCTATTCCATGACAAAACCCTACAACAAACTCTAGACTTAAAGTGTGAGTTGAGAACAGTTGACCAAAACTCACTCACACCTAACTCTAGAATCTGTGAAGCTTTTGAATAATAAGTACAAGTATCTCCTGAAAAGCAACCACACAATAAGTTCATTGTATGCAGAAAAACTTGTATTGCATATGAAGCAAGCACAATGCGATCAAGCAAAATGGATTAAAGCAATAGAGCATGGCTTGACCAAAAACAAACAATCACTATAAATAGTGATCACAATGCTCATTCACACATGGAATGAGCATCCGGACATGCAATCTAATGGGCTCAATGTAAAGTATCATTTGCATGTCCAACACTCAACCAATGCAATAACACAAGGTAATTGCATTAAGGATAAAAGTCCAACAGAGGGCACAAAAGTGAAGTACTTAAAGTAAAGACATAACATGTAAACAATAAGTACGAAAGCCACAAGGCAAGAAAAACAAAGTATGCTTACGAAAGCCAGGTACAAATCATAACCATAACGCCACATAAGCAAAGGTATAAAATAAAAGGCTACAGAAGTATAGGTACAAAATATAAAGCATAGTTTAAACTTTCTCCCCTTATCATATCACTCCCCCTATCATGAATCATAGGAGCTGTGATGAACTTGGAACATATATACCTGTAACCTGAAACACTTGCACAAAACACATTAGACCCTCAAGGTAAAGCAAGTAATAAAAGGACAAGTATAATGAAACAAGTAAATTGCGATCAAGTAAACATGATGTGAAACATGTGAGCAACTTGACCAAACACCAAAACAGTCATAAAGAAATGACTACAATGATCATTTAGCAAAGCAAATGATCATCCGAACATGCATTCAATGAAGCACAATAGCATAAGGATATATGCATATCCAAAACACAAGCATGATGCAATGAGAACAACAAAGCATAGATACTAAACATAACTCAAAGCACTATAAAGCAAACAAGAAAACAAACATAAAGAAACACAATCAAAACAAAGTTTTCTTATTAGCACAATGTCTTCTTTCCCTTGGTATATGCATCTCCCCTATGGAATATCTCTCCCCCTATAAATGTGCACGAGAAATGGAATTTCTCCTCCTAAGAATGTGCACAAGGGTTATATGGAAATGACAAAAACTCTCTGGCATACTCTCTAGAGTATACTCTCCCCCTTTTTGTCAGGAATAGACAAAGGGTCAAGGAGAAACGAGGGTAAAAGATAAAGGAACGAATAATAATGCATGATGCATGAGGGGATTAAGATGAATGAGAAATGAAGCTCAAACAAAAGAAAAAACAAAATGCTACAAAGCATGAGGTAAATGTGACATGCTAGGATGAGGCAACAAGGTATAGACCAATGCATGACAAGGGTAGCAAAGGTGTGTGCAAAAGGTGACTATGTGCAATGCATGACAAATGCACGTGTGGGGCAAGGTGTGTTAAATACACAACCAATGAACAAAAAATGTTCCTAATGAGGAAACAGGAAAAACCCTAAAGTTTGATACTCATCGGAGTCCAAACAAGTGAGAAAATGCCTAAGAGGAATTTTATCAAACACCTAGCATGCACACAATGAAAAACAATATGAAACAATGCATGAACATCATGAAATCCACCCTTAATACATGTTCTTTTTGCCAAAAGGGGTCAACATCCAAAGCAAATCATCAAAAGAAACCAATCCCATATAAAAATTTGACAAAAATTAAGTTTCCCCAACCTCTATGATGAAAATCCCAACCAAGAGCACAAAAACTCTTCAAAACATAATCTAAGGATCAAAATCAAAGAAAAGAGTTTAGAATTACCATAGAGATGTTAATGGAATGAAAAACCATTCAAATTGATTGGATTTAGATGTAAAAATATTGAGAGAGGGGTTTAAAAGAGGATGGGAGAGGTTAAAAATAGGTTTCCCACGAAAAACCCTTTAAAAAGCTGTTTCTGGGAGTTTGGCGACTGGGCGAGCCGCGAAGAGAGTCGCGAATGAGACGCGAAACATTTTGTGTAATCCTCGCGACTGGGTCTTGTGACTGGTCGAGTTGCCAAAATTTTCATGAGTCGTGAGTGAGTCGCCAAAACTCTGACACTTGTTTTTTTTTTTTTTTTTTTTTTTTTTTTTTTTTTTTCAACACAAAACATGTTTAAACAATGAAAAACAATGTAAGCACTAAACATGAACACAAAGAGTGATAAAAATCACTTCCAAAAACATATAAAATGATCAAAAATCTTTTTGGATTGATCCATATATAGTTGAGCACACACGCAACACATTTAAATAAGTATAATCGAATAAATGAATAAGGCATTCATTGAACATTAGGCATGTGTGTTGTGTGTGTGTATCAAATGTTTGAATAGTCCTTAGTCTAGAGTGAAACTTCAATGATCAATTCAATTAAGTCATACACAACTAGTGCTAAAACAAGAGGTCCATCTCAATTACAGAAATGAACATATATGACCTCCCACAAGAAAATGATTACATAACTTTTGAAACTTTTCATTTGGCTTTAATACAATTCTCAACATTTGATCATTTTGAATCAATACATCTCATTTTGAGACCGATGTCAGAAATTTTTGATATTTCACTTTGATGAACAAGCCTTTGGCTTTTTGGGCACTATACATTTTCATAAAAAGTCGCTTTCCCTTTTTCCTAGTCGAATACTAGTATATGGGACAGGCTTTTACAGCTCATTATCTCTTTTCATTTTGAGATTTACATTGGTTGAGCTCTTTAAGAATAAAAAATAAAAGTGTGGGAAGATATATAGGCACAAGTCTACGCATGTATCAAAACCAACATGACTATTGACTAATCATTCATGACAAGCTTGAAGATCAATTTACAACAATCACACATAGATGTTGAGATTTTTCCCACAATGATATGAGTGCAAAAAGAACAAGCTAAGCTCGTAAATGCACAAAGCCATTTGTATGAAGGTACAAGGCAAAACTCACATAAGATATGTGCTCAAACATATACGATCAAAATTTTTGAATTTTTCACTTTTTATGTGGTTTTGGATTTTACTCACACAAAACTAAAACATAAAAGTAAGATCAAAACAAAGACAATGCATATGAATAAATGCAAGATGCACAAAATGCATGAAGATATGACATTTAATGCATAAAGGGTCCTACAAAGATCAAAAGAATTAGATCAAGGACTAAAAGAGCAAAAGCTCAACCATAGGAACCCTTCCTCATCCAAACGGAACGATTGTTTGGAATGAGTGTCTCAAGAGAAGTGAGACGAGAGTTGGAAGAATGAGAACCGGAGATTGCACATAGTCAAGGAGTTAATAGCATTAAACACTTTCTTTAACAACGTGCTATTTTCACTCAAATCCGGTTTACTCTTTTTAGCACAACTTCCAAGAAGTTTAAGTTTTTCTTTTCTTTTGATTCTTTTAAGAGCATGAAACTTAGAGCAATGAGGTCTTAGATGCCCAAAAGCACTACAATGGTGACAAACAATGTGTTTAGGTCCTTTAGGCTTTTTGGAAAAGGATCTAGCCATATGATTTTGTTCACTCTTCAACTTACGACATTGAGGTCTTATATGACTAATCACACCACAATGGTAGCAAGTTGGAACAAACTTAGATCCATCCAAAACCTTGGTTTGAGGCCTAAATAGAGGCTTTGACTTAACAGCCTTTCTCTCCACTTTTTGATTTCTTTTATGTGGAGAAATGTAAACCGATTTGTCTTTTGAAGTAAAACACACAATAGACACAAAATCGGGTACCACAACATAATTGCAACAAATATTTTCATCCTTTTTAGCAATAGGTTTAGCAATCAAACACTTGGCATGCATCTTAAAAGATTCATTTTCACATTTTAGCTCATCAACAAGTTTGTTAGACAAAACAAGTTTAGCATCCAAGTCCATATTCAAACATTCAAACTCTTTTAGCTTTTCAAGAGAAATTTCAGTAAGTTTCTTATATTTCTCACCAATTTGTTGGATTCATTGAGCTTAGCAATCAAATCATCCTTTTCACAAAATAACTTGCTCAAATCCTTATTGAACTTCTTAGCCTTTTTCTTAAAAAGTTTGATGTTAGGAATATCAACAACATCCAAAGATTCATGTAACATAGCATCACAATCATGAGGATTATCACTCATAGAAGCATTTTCACAAACACGTGGCATGCTATAATCATTAACAACCAAGGAAGCATACAAATCACAATCCATGGCAAATAAACACAAGGGGTCAAGGATCAGACTTAGGTATTTAAACCATAACAAGTGTACCAGCTCTGATACCAATTGAGAGTTCAAGTAGCGTATAAAATACTATGAACGTTTAGACCCCCAATTTACAAATTACCAATTCAAGTTTTAAATCAAACGATGAACGTGCGGAAAATGAACAAAAACTTAAAACTGAATTGATAGACAATCTAAGTCAAATAAAATCATATCCATAACAGAAATTAAATGACAAAGATAAAAGGGAAGAGAGATGCAAACACAAGGACAACATTTGATGTGTTATCGAAGAGGAAACTGAAGACCTCAGCAAAAAACCTCTCTGCCGCCCTCCAAGCGGTCAAATGATCCACTAAAGAATGTAGTTGGGATACAAGGACAGCAATAGATCCTCCAAGCCTAATCTACCTAGGTACCTAAGCCCTCCAAGTTTCTTGCTCCAACGAGGTTATGTCGAACCTATTTCTTCTTTAGCTTCCCGGATCCCGCTACTAGTCCATAGCATCTACCAATATGAATTGGTTTTTTCCTAACTGCTTCCCAAAGTACCAAAGAGCCTTCTCACAGGTATGGATATGGTGAGAAAAGGATTTGAGTAATGAACCTCTCAAGGATCTACAATAGAGAGGAAGAGAGTAGAGGAATTTGAAGAGACACTAGGTAAAGATTGTGGATGAGTCAATCTTGTTTTTTTCTAGGGTTTCTCTCTCAAAATTCTTTCTAGAAGCTCTCTACATTTCGTGGGTATAAGGGGTATAAATATTAGTGGGTGTTTGGAATGCTTAGAGACAAATTTTACAAAACAGAGTTGGCTGGTGGCTTGGCCTCGTGGTTTGACTGAGTCGCGAGTTCAAGCCGCGAACAAACTGAAAGGCCAAACTAGAATTTTTGTCCTGTTATGCAACAACTGGCACGACGGTTCAGATTCTGGTGCCTTTCCAGTCGCGAGCCACCCGCGAGATCCAGTCGTGAGTTCTCCTCTGCACGCTTCTCTCGTGTGCAACATCTGGCGACTTGCCAGTCGCGAGACACTAGCGAGGTCCAGTTGCGAGTCCCTGTTCTGCAGCACATTCTTGAGCAATTCTTCACACTCTCTCACACATTACCTTTACATGATTCCTACCTAAATACATGGTTTCTAAATGCTGAAAATACAAGCAAATTGGCACGGAATAAAGCCAACAAAATATTGATAAAATTCAACCTTACATTAATTAATTAATTTTTGAATTAAAAAAAGCTCATTAAGAATAACATAACGTTGTGGTTTACAGAAACTTTTCCACGTGTAACGTGAAGAAGGCCTCACGACCAAAATTTACCATGTCATAGGATAAAAAAAAAATCTTGAAGATTAAAAGTAATTTTCTTGATAAGATGCAAGATGACAATATCACAAGGCTTTTGACTAGAGGATTAATTACTATATTAAATATATTTTTAAAAAAAATCGTGCACGCAGTCGTGGAGGCAAATTTTTTCCTTATTTCGATGATATAATTTATCTAGGTTTGATTGTAAAAAAATCTTGGTTTAGAAATTAGAACTTATACTATAGATTTCTTTCTTTTATAATAGAAAATGAAAATGTGAATATAAGAAAACCTGCTTTTCACCTTATATTATAAAACCTCTCTATCCCTTTGGTCTATAAATAGAACCCCAAAGTATCTATTCCAGTATTCCTTCACTTCTTTGTTGCATTAGTCACTCTCTCACCCAAGAAGAAACAAGCTTTCCATGGCTTCCTTAAGCTGCTCAGCCTCAGATCTCGCACCCCTTTTCAGCTCTAACACTGCCAACGTCACTGCCGTGGCCAATTACCACTGTACTCGCTTCGACACCATAGCCAACAAGCTCAGTGACACAACCTATGCCATAGACAACACATTCCTCCTCTTCTCTGCTTACCTTGTGTTCGCCATGCAACTTGGCTTTGCCATGCTATGTGCTTGATCTGCCCGTGCCAAGAATACCATGAACATCATGCTCACTAATGTTCTTGACGCTGCAGCTGGTGGCCTTTCTTACTATCTCTTCGGCTTTGCCTTTGCTTTTGGTTCTCCCTCTAATGGATTTATAGGCCGCCACTTCTTTGGTCTAACAGACTATCCTAAGCCCACTGGAGACTATAGCGTTTTTCTTTACCAATGGGCCTTGCAATAGCGGCTGCTGGAATTACTAGTGGATCCATTGCCGAGAGAACCCAATTTGTGGCTTATCTGATCTACTCTTCCTTTTAAACCGGTTTTGTTTACCCTATAGTTTCACATTGGTTTTGGTCTAGTGATGGCTGGGCCAGCCCAACTCGGACTGGTGATCTTTTATTTGGTTCGGGTGTCATTGACTTTGCCGGTTCGGGAGTGGTTCACATGGTTGGTGGAATAGCAGGATTATGGGGTGCATTTATTGAAGGTCCACGAGTTGGCTGATTTGATCAAGCGGGCCGGTCCGTGGTTTTACGTGGTCATAGCGCGTCTCTAGTCGTACTTGGTTCATTCTTGTTATGGTTTGGTTGGTATGGATTTAACCTCGGTTCATTTCTCACGATAGCAAAGTCATACGGTGATGGTGGGTCTTATTATGGCCAATGGAGTGCCATTGGGAGGACAGTTGTTACCACAACATTAGCAGGTTGCACAGCTGCACTTACAACCTTGTTTAGCAAACGCTTATTGGTGGGTCATTGGAATGTGCTGGACGTTTGAAATGGTCTACTAGCGGGATTTGCTGCAATCACCTCAGGGTGTTTAGTGGTAGAGCCTTGGGCAGCAATCATATGTGGCTTTGTGGCATCATAGGTTTTGATTGGATGCAACAAGCTTGCAAAGAAGTTAAAATATGATGACCCACTAGAGGCAGCACAATTACATGGTGGGTGTGGAGCGTGGGGGGTTTTATTCACAGGATTGTTTGCAACGACGTCGTATGTGAATGAAGTGTATCTAGGTCAACCTAGTAGACCATACGGGTTGTTTATGGGAGGTGGAGGGAAGCTATTGGCAGCACAAATTGTACAAATATTGGTGGTGTTAGGGTGGGTGACGGCCACAATGGGACCACTATTTTATTTGCTTAATAAAATGAAGTTGTTAAGAGTGTCAAGGGATGATGAGGTGGTAGGCATGGCTATGGCAAGGCATGGTGGTTTTGCTTATGCTTACCATGATGAGGATGATCAATCTATTAAGCTTGCATATATGATGGGGAAGATTGAGCCAAACATTGAGACCCGACCAACTAATCATAGTTTACCATCAGCAGAAGTGTGATTAGGCTTTCTTTGCTTGTAGCAAAATAATTAGAGGAAAAAAAATATAAACTAGAATATATGTGGGTACCATATGTATGAATTTTAAGAAGTGGGAGGGCATGTTATTGTAAGAACAAGTGTACGTAGTAGGTTCTTTTGATGTTTTTTATGGTCCTGATCCTTTTGAATCTTGGTAATATAATTTGTAAACATTTTGGCATTGGTGTAATGCTTTAATAAAAGTTTTCCATTCACAAAAAAAGAAGTGTAGAGTTTTAAATTTAAGTTAATAAGTTGAGTTTGACTCCTCTAGTTTTCTTTTAATTTTTTATTTGTTTAATGCAAAAGTTCCAATTTAGCTCATGTGATTTATCACATTTTAATTAGTTAATAAACTTCCAACTGTTATGTTTTTACCTCTTAAAATTTGAATAAATATAAAATCGTTAATGTTCTATTCAAATTAAGGGATATTGCATTTTGTGGACAATTTTCAATTTACACAATTTAGTTTTACAAAATTTTCAATTGTTATATTTTGACCTCCAAAAATTTGGATTGAAAAGAAATTGTTAATATGCATTGATATAAAAATCTCGATGATTTCATTTTATTCTAAATCTTATGAGGGTCAAATTTAGTAACTAAAACGTTTGTGATATAAATTGTTACATGGGGTAATTGCGAAAGTCACTCAAAAGAAATTACATTAGGGAAATAAACACCTTGGGGAGACTTTGAGTGACTAATATAACATATAGAGACACATTTAACCCAAAAAGCCTAAGTTCAATAAGTATGAGCTTAACTGTGTTAAATTAATTACTCATTCTTCTCATCATTATTCAATGTAAAATTTCACTCATACGTATATACCCAACAAATTATTAATGGGTCTTTGTACAAAACTCTCTCTCTCTCTCTCTCTCTCTCTCTCTCTCTCTCTCTCTCTCTCTCTCTCTCTCTCTCATATTATAGGTTAGTTGAGAAGATTTGTGTGGCACAATAGTTATTTTTACAAATAAATGTAATCAATAATTTAATCTATTACTTTTCTTAAAAAAAAAAAAAAATCCATTTGAAATGGAATGAGAAAAGAGAAGAGGAGGGGAATTCATCTTCTTATTTTTCAAAAATAAGATTAGTGATGAAAATTTAGGTCTATCAAGTGAAAATTCATCTCACTTCATTTTGCATTGGTTACAGATACCTCAACTAGAGAACAAAAATAGAACTTAATTTTAAAAATAGGGATTGATAGAGGAGAGTGACAAGTCTCTCCCACTCCATTTTGTACCATCTTGTCAAATTTTGACCTTATATATATATATATATATATTATTTCTTTAATATTTTATGAATTATTTTGCATACTTTCAATAATACCAAAATAATTCTTATATATTGACAAATGAGGTAATACTAGAAAACTTTTATTATTTAGAATAATATGAATGAGCTAGCTTTGACTGGGAAATAAAAGAAGTGTAAGTAAATGAGGGTGATCACACCATAATATGGTGTACATGTGTGAGCATTTTTGCTAAATAATACATTGAAAAAGACATTTGCCAAAATAGTAATGTTTGAAAGTTCTTTGAAAAAAATAACATTTTTGATATTTCGTATCTTGTAGAGACAAGTTCCACATTTGTACTAGACATCATGTCCAAGTGAAAATTGTCTTCAAAAAGACCGAGTTCCATTTTTCAAAGGCTATTTTGCCAAATAGCTATCAAACATTGCTATTTTGACAAATATATATTTTTTAAAGTATTATTTAGTAAATATGGTTCATGGTGCATCCTCATGCAATTTGTCAAAATATAAATACGGATTAAAAATGTAAACCACATGAAAACCCCAAATATGTTGTCAAAGATAAAAATCCAAGCACCTAGGCAGAACAACCTCTTTGTGGCACCTCTATTGAAACTCCACTAGTGAATAATTGTAGTCCAAGATACACAAATAAGCCCTTCTAAACTAAAGCTATCCTAGTAGTTGAGCCCTACAAGTTTCAGGCATCAACTGACTACACCAAGTTTGTTCTTCACCTAGTCTCTGGAGTCCACGCATTGAACGGCCAACAATAAGCCACCATGTCCCCTTGGAAATGTAGTTTGCTCCAAAATATTTCCAGCTCCAAGCCAACTCTTAACACTCAAGTATGGTGATGAAGATGATGGAAACAATCTCCTCTCAAAGATATATCTATAATGAGAGATAAAGAGAAGAGAGAATGGTAGGGATTCAATCAATGAGCAGGGGTTCTCTTTCACACAAAGGGATGAGCAAAATATTGCTCTAGACAACCTCTCCGAATGCTATCTTTGTTTTTCTCATGTACAAATACAAATGAAATAAGTTATGTCTCTTTTGGAATTATAAGTTGGTCAAGTGATAAGAATGACTTGTTGGACTCTGTCCTTGAGCAAGATGCAATAGTGAATTGCTTCCGAGCAGGTCGTGACTTGCTCAGTAAAAAGGTCTCTCTTTATCTACCACATGTCCAGTTCACAGGCAAGGCAAGTATCTCATTGGTGCGACTAGTTCACGAATTCTTCTTCATTGCAACTTTGACTAGGGCTTAAGTACATGTACCTAATTAGATTGTAATCCCATAATACATGAAAAGTAAACACAATTACAAGTAAATTTGGTACAAAATTAATTAAGCTAAGAAAAAACAAGGGCTTAACAATTTCCCACTTTGGCTATTCCATGATGAAACATCCCTAATATAGTCTCTAGACTTAAATGTGATGGAAACAACTCATTCATACCTAATCTAAACCTGTGTTGCAAATTTGAAATTAAACTTGACTGCTGAAACATTCTCACAAAATGAATTAGACGTTGGACCTAACAGTTGAGGATAGTTAAAATTATCGAATACAATGCTATCAAGTTAATATGATATGATCTATATGAATGCAACTTGATTAAACAAATGAAAACCATTAACTACAATGATCATTCAAACATATAAGTAATTAAGTACAAACATAATAAGTTCATAGCATGTCCAATATTATAATAAAAAATAAAATAAAAATAAAAAACTTAAAGCACAATGTAATGATTTGTATAAGCACAGAGTTACTAAGTACTAAAAGGTAAACCATAACTTCAAAAAAAAAAATAAAAAATAAATAAACATCTTAAACGAAAACAACAATGTGTCAATATCTATGTGAGTCTCCGCCTATCACTATATCTCCTATTATGCATGTGCACTGAAGTCCAAAAATTTCTCTCATTTTTTTTCATGAATGAAAAAGAGATCAAGAAGAATAAGAACAAATACCAATTGAGGAATGCATGTATGATGTGTATGAACAAACTTACGAGAAATGCAAAATATGGGTGCATACAGACAATGCTTAAATACGCACAAGTGAGCATGCAAGACAATGACATGGACAAACTTAGAAAATTGGCGCAAACCAATTTCTATGATAAAAGGATGTCATGATGCATGAGTAATGTCCTAGACTCATACAAAACGCAATGTCAAAATTTGAGACTCATCAAAGTTCAAATGGCGATGAAAATAGCTTTGGACATTTCACCAAACACATGGCGTGCACTCCTATTTCCAACACTGAAAGAGTGAGGGATCAACTCAAAAAGTTGCTAGAAATACATGAGAATTATGCCTTAGGGGCCAAAAACCACTCAAAAGGTTTGATAGAAAAAAGTTTTTTACTCAAAAACTCCAATATTCCCAGTTTTGAACTTCAACTCTCTAAAATGAAACTCATGAACTAAAAATGAGAAAGAGAAATTAAAAATACCTTAAAAATAGATGTTAGGAATGTGATATGAGTGATTTGAGGCCAAAAATCTCAAGTTTGGGGGATTAGGGACAACAGAGGGTCAAGAGTGGTAATTAGAATGAAATAGAAATCATTTTGAAAAACTTCCTTAAAACCTTTATGCTTGTAATCATAGTTTTTAGCATCATACTAGACCGTCCAATCTGATTGGGTTAATTGGAAACTAGACAACCCCAGATCAATTTTTTAATTAAGAAAATTTGCCAACTTCAAATTAAAGTTTTGAAGCATTTGAATTTTTGGTCTAACTAGTGAATTGTTGAACTGGTCATGGTTCAGCTGATTCAAGGGATGCCATTTTTCAATGAAAAATTCCATAGAAGGGAGTAGGGCCGTCCAAGCAACCCGCATATCCGACCCACCTGGCCAAACCGACCGGACCCAAACCGTCCGCCGCCCGATCCGACTACCCTGGTGGTTGGCAGTAGGCCCTTACTTTACAAAACTGATTCCGGCGGATCGGGTGCGGGTCTCTTCCTCCAATACCCGAGCCACTTGACCCGACCGCCATATAAATGGGTTTAAAGTTTTGAACTCTGAAGTTTGTTGCTCTCAGTTCGCACTCTTCGACTCTCAGTTCTTACTCTCACTCTCTCCTCTCAGTCTCACGATCTCTGCTACCCTTTGTCGATTCGGCTCATCGTCGATCTCAGCCTCTCCATCATCGATCTGTGTTCTTCGTCGTCGACCTTCGCTCTTGGTCCGCAACGTCCCAGCTTGTTTCATCTCTTAGGTTCGTCGACCTTCTATTTCATCTCTTAGGTTCATTTATCTGTGGATTTGTGGATCTGTTCTCTAGGTTTTTGTTCTTTGGATTTGTGGATTTGTTCTTTGGGTTTATAGATCTTCTCTTTGGGTTGTAGATTTATTGATTTTGTTCTTCAGGAATCAAACTTCAGTGTTTGATCTGTGTATTTCGGTTGAAATCAAAGCCAACCACCGCCCACCCGAGCTCGATCCGGCTCGACCGGTGGCTTTTTGCGATCGGCGGAGGGTCTGGAACTTCTCCACCAGATCTGATCGGGTCGATTCCGGGTTGGGCACAAACCCTACTCGGATTGACCCGTGGATAGCCTTAGAAGGGAGAGGTAAGGGTTTTAATTTTTAAGTTTTAACCTCTGACCCACAACTCTTGCAAACTTTTTTTTTTTTTTTTTGAGAAACAAATTGATTATTAAACACACACACAAACTTAATTACACTCTTTGACCAAGCTAAAACACATTACTTAACCTAAAGTATCAACTCTTGCAAACTAAATAACAAGCACGCTAACCATTAGGTTGCTGTTATTGTTATGTCTTCTCTTGATTTTTATATTATATATTTATTTTTCTTTTAGATATTAATAGTTTTTACTTTTGCTACTTCTTCTCTCTCTATTTTTTTTTTTTTTGGATTAAATGATAGAAAATCTCGCAATCTATTATTATTTGTTAAATTTATTAGTCATTCAAGAGTTATGTTTTTATATGTGAATGTGAAATTTATCAATTTATGTTGAAAATGGTTTTATTTTAAATCAAAAGGCTTTTAATTTGAAAGACTAGTAAAGACATATATACTGTTTTACGCTTTATTATTTTCTATTAGCATGTAGTCTGTGCTTATGCACAAAAATATTAACAATTGTGATGATAAGATATTCATCTTGGTAGATTCAGTTTCCACATTGAGCTTGGAATCTTCTTGAAGGCGCCAATGAAGTGGTAATGTATGAGAGTGTAAAGCAAGGAAGAGTGGGATTGAACATTGTGTTTGAACCTGACCTTGCTCTTAGAATCTGAAAGGAGAAGGAGAGGGTAGTGTGTGGATCTAGTTGGTAGAGGTTGAGAGAGAAGGAGGAGACATGGGATGACGATATGACATTAGGAGGAGATGATGTTTTACTTTTATAGTTTTTCTCGTTGGACTCCTTGGTTCTGGTAGTGGGCAGGTAAGATGTTCACCCAAAAAAGTGTGCAGGTGAGATGTTCTTCCTTAGGCCAATGAGCATTATCATTATGGTTTTCTTGGCTTTCGTGTTAAATGTTAATGCATCATTTATTTGGGCACAAAAATTAGAAAATTTAGATAAGATACATGACACAAAATTGGAGTCCAATTCATAATCTAATTAGATTTTTTTTTTTTGAGTTTTGGTTAGGACAAGTGGCACAAAACTGAGAATCCAAATCTAGACACATAGCACAAAATTGAAACTCTAATTTGAAATTCTATTTGAGTTTCTCTCTGCTTCACCTATTATTATATATATATAGATTAATTTTATAAAAAAAATGAAAAAAAATTCTTTTGAAAGTAGTTTAAATTGCTTTATATATTTTTACTAACTTTTACTAATTTTTACAAATTTATTACCTTTATTTTTATTTTAAATAATTATAAAATCATTACAGTTTGACCCTATTTTAAAAGCCTTGATCCCCCCTTTTTGATTCTTTGAACTGTTTGTTTTTTAAAGCATTGCTTGTAGGTTCATTTCCTTATACTCGTGTTATCATTTATTCAAGTATTTAAGTAGATTGATGCAATATTTAGTTGTTTATTGAAGTTTTATATAATTTACTATTTACTTCAAATCAATTTATTGTTAGAATAATCATTTAGGTTTGAATCCTTTACATTTCCTACAACTTACTTTACTTTGAGATGATTTTCTTTGGATTAATTTACTGTGCATTAGTTTATATCGAGATAACTTAGGCAAATTAGGTTCATAACTTAGTCATTTAGGAACTTTGACAATTAGGATTTTCTCATTTTCATAATGTCATGTGAACTCATGTATTTCTAAACAAGTCCTATAAAGTTAAACATTTCCAAACCCTATGTCTTAGTTTTCGAAGTTAGATATTCACTTCAAGTAACTTGAAAGCATAATCAAGGGACCAAGGTTAATTAAAAATTAATTTTTACTCTAACACACTCACATTGTAAGTAATTTATGGTTACCAAGAGATTTCTTTTGTAATTTGGTCTACCTTCACAATTGAAATTTATTATTATTATTTTTTTCTGATCAAAACTCAGCTTAGCTCAATATTCCACAAATCTAAATTATATAAACACAAATCAATTTTCAATTTACAGTATTATGGATTTGTCAAAGAATTAGAAAAAACACTCAATAAGGACAAGGTCCCTAGTTGGCTTTCAATTTCATAATACAATCCTAGGAGGGAGGCTAAGTTAGATTAGATCCCTTATGTTACAAGATAGATCTCAATGCCTTCCTTTGATTGGGGTCTTAATTATTCATTGTAAGAAAAAACGAACCAAGATAAACTTTATTCATGTGACCAATGTGGCTCTTTATAGAAAATGAATTTGATTAAAAAAAATTTGTGGAATTTGAAATTTTAAGAAATCATATTTGGATTAATATGTAACTTTTTTATTCAACTTTTTTCAAAACATGGCTATTTGGTAGATGTCACTAGTTCATTGAGTTGTAACACTTGCAAGTGTGTTGGTATGGTAGAATTATTGTGAGAGATACTTTCTAATTTTGGACAATTTTTTTTTTCCTCTTAAATTGGTTTTGAAGAATCAGTGGCAAAACATGACCATTTGCAATCTCCATATGGGTTCCAATTGCAAGAACACTTTGAAGAGATTGAATTGAGTAATTCATATAACAGATAGTAAAGAGAGTAAATTTCCCGTCATTTTGATTTGGCCAAAGAAATGAAATATTTTGATATCGGTGTACCATTTTGAGCTTAGATATATGAGTAGTGATATAAGTTTTACGACATTGAGCTAACAAACTAGTGTGTTTCCAATCACAAAGTAAATATTCAAATATTTATTTTATGAGGTGGTTGAAGACTACCAATCACATTTATTGGCATATAAGTTTGTAAATATTATGTAGTAAAACTTATAGTACCTTTATCATTTTCCTATACAAAGATTTATTTATTTTTATATTTATCAAAATATATTCTAAATTGCACTTATTTTATAAGCCCAAGTATTGTCCTAAGTACATTAACCCAATGTAATCATTTTATTATATCGGCTGAAACATCAATACTGCCCAAAATACCAAAAAATCTACCATATGGCCAATACAAAATGGTACAATTCTATATTTTGTCCAGTATATTTAAAAAAAATACTGATATTGGTTTAATGACCGATATGGTATATATTGCTAGTACGGCTAGTATTAACTTTCTTGATAGGAACACCACTGAATCCAAAAGTTTAAATTTATGAGTTTGGCCAAATTATGTTCTACTAACAACTTGTTATCTTTTTTCTTTTTCTTTTTCTTTTTTTTCCTTTTCTTTTTCTGGAGAAGAAACAACTCATTATCTAATATGAAATTTCACCATTTAACCAACTACACCACTTACATGTGAATATTATAACAGACCTTTAGCAGTAACACACAGTGACAGCTTTAGGAATTTTTTCTAAGGGATCATTAAGAAACTTAAATTAAACAAAAATTTAATTAAAAAAAAAAAGAACTTCAATATATTGAGATATCAAAACACACACACACACACACACACACACACACACACACAAATACGTGAAATTTTACAATTTCCTTTTACGAGTTTTCATATTTTGAAATCCTCTCATGATAGTTTATTATCAGTTTTCATTATCTATTGTCAATGTAAGTATAACCATTTTATTTTATTAAGTTTGTATAATATTTTTGTTTTTATGCAATTGTGGTTATATATTTGTAATTTTTTTATAAAAATATTTTAAACTAAGGTCTATCATAAGAACAGTATACAAATTCATAAATAAGGTCTATCATGACCATTAACCAACCATACCACTTACATATGAATATGACTCCAACTGTAACAGTGTAGCAATTAGTGAAAATTAGTCCAATGTAGGTTAATAGTTTACAAATTCATGGTTACAAATCCAAAAGGAGTACTAAGTAGTCTAGAATCACAACAAAGTTATATTGTGTAACAATCACATAGGTTTTGAAAATAAATAATATATTATAACAATCATATAGGTTTCAAAAATAAATAAATCACATAAAGATAACACTTTGAAATAAAACAATCAATAAAAGGGAAGATCCATCTTCTTTTGAGTTGCTCCCTAGTCATCATTCTCCCTCACATTGTGTGTCCCCAACTTCACTAGTAGTATCTCTCTCCAAGTTATCATTAGCGTCATGTTCACTCTCCCTAACTTCACTAGTATCAGTCTACAATTAATAAAAGTATTTTGAAATTAAAAAAAAGAAGATACAAATTAATCCAAAAACAACATGATATGAAATAGCACTATGTTAACATATTATGAACAATGTTTAGATCTCATCCACCAAATATGTGGATTAGCTAAAACCAAAAGCAACAAGATCCAGCAATCATAAAAAACAATGTCAACTATATTCAAATTAAATTTCTCACATTCTGCATCGTAGTAAGATACTACACTTCAAATAACAACAATAATTACAACACCAATATGGGAGTTTATCTTTTTTTTTTTTTTTAATTACATAATTTAAAAGTAGTTACGACTCCATGATTATTTTCTAGGGGTTAATAAGAAATATAAATGATACAAAACCTAAAACAAAAGAGAAGTTGAATATATCACATCACCAAAAAAAAAAAAAAAACAATATTAAGCTTTATACAATTGCCTTTTACGAGGTTTCATATTTTGAAATCATTGTATAATATTTTTATTATTAATTCTACGAACTATATCTCTTTTAATGTACATAGCCAAGCAATTATTCATCCATTAATCTCTCATTTGATTAATTTATTTCAAATTTGCTAAGATCTAAATGGGCTTTTTCTAAGGTTCTACTTTCATTATTGAGCTTATTAATTTTTATTTTATTTTTCCAAATTTTAGCTCAAATTTTTATTTTATTTTAGGTTCAGCTAGTTGAGATATGAGATATCAACATGATGGCATATGGCAATGGAAGTAAATTAATTTGCAGCCACTTTCGATATTTTTTTTTCCCTAAAAAACCTTAAAGAAAAAAAAATTATAAGGAACTATAGCATGGCAACGTACCTTTTTAGCAAACTTTTGGTCGCAAGTCTCCAATTTAGCCTCCCATTCCCAATACTCTGTTAAGATCAACATCTCCATCCGCCACCTTTTTGAGCATGATTGGCTCTCTTTCCATAAATACCTGTCTTAGCTTTGGCGTGCTTAAGACTCCACTACAGAAAATCTTCAATTTAGGACAATTCTCCACAATTACACGATCCAATGATGGGAATTTGATGGTGCGATTCCCCAAATGGAAGGCTGTGAGACTCGGTGAGTCATAAAATTCCAAATATTTCAAATTATTGAAAGCGATCTCATCTCCTGCTTCTGCTTCGCTTCCCTCATTTGCAACTATTTCTCTCATTCTTGTGCAATCCGAAATTATAATCTGTTGGAGTTGCACGAGAGTTCTGGCTGTTGAGGGAGTTAATAGACTAATCAATACATTAGAGTTCAATACATACAATTCCTTTAAGTAGTGGAAAGATGTGGATGAGAATGGCATTAATCTTCGAAAATATGATACTCCTGCTCTTGCAATTGGAGCCTCTACATTTGGAATTTCACTGTTTCCGTACAACCACAGCTCTTTTAGGTTGCAACAGAATTCTACTGACGGTCCACCACATGTCTCATTCATGGCATCAATCCCATCCAATTTCAATCTTTCCAAGTTCGGGAATTTATCCTAAAGAAAGAATTAAAGAAAGAATGAGTTTAATATCCTCTAAAACAAGTTTGGGATTATATTATATATATTGCAACAAATTTGAACAGGGACTAGATGTATCTAAATCATCTAGACATCTAAATCCATGGCATGCACTAATTTAAATTGAATAAATTCAAGGGATGTGGTTCATTATATGGAAAAAACTTCACCTAATAAAAATTAATCAGTGTAATTGTAGATGATAATAACCAAAGAAAAAAGAAATTAGGCAAGACAAGAATTGATGGTAATTTAACTAGGAGGTAGCAACTCATGGTTTGAAATGTGATCAAAAATTGATGTCCAATTAGAAATTTTCAATATTAAAGCTAGAGATAAGCAATAAAATATTAAATTACATACTAAACTAATTGAACCAAGTTTTGTTCAATTTAAATTAGGACAAGACAAATACGATCTAGCATATCAAAAATAATAACCAAGGAAAAAAAAAAAAAAGAAAAATATTTGAATAGCTAACCAATGCACATTGGTTCAACCATCATATCATTCCGAACTAACTATGAAGAATTAGGGAAAACAAGGCACTCACATCCTATTTGACTTGAGCAATTAAATCAATAATACTTTGGAGTAAAGACCTAAACATGAATTTTGCCAATAGAATTACATCTTTTTGAAAATGCGTAAATTTTTAAACACTACTAAAATATAATTAGTTTTTTTTTTTTGCCAAGTAATTACACTTTTGGTTAACATTAGTTAATTGCACGGAAAAAAATATACTTGAGCTTTGAACATTAACAAAGGAGTATTAATTGATATCTACTTACCATCATCTATATATACCGTACCCCCTCCCCAAAAAAAAGGAGGGAGGAGGGGGGGTTACGGTACCCCCTAAATCTGAACCCTTCATTTAGAATTGTTTTAATCTTGACCGTTGACGTAATTTTAATGGGTTTTGGTTACCGGCTAAACAGGTTTTATATATAAACCAAAAGTTATAACATTCTTCAAACTTTTCTCCTCTCATGTTTGCTACTCTACCTCTGCTTGCTCTGTCTCAGTTTGCCTCTCTAAACAAAACCCTCAAATCAAAGCTAAAAACAATACAAGAACTAGACAGCCACACACCCACAACCTCAAATCGGCGGCGCTTCTTCTCAACCAATCCAACTCGTCGGCGCCGCTTTCTAATTTTGTCTCTTCCAATCCATCCTCAAATAGGCGGCGCACTTAATTCCAATCCAAAGGTGAACTGTCAAAAGATGATTATCCATGTCTGAATGACCCGAGTCAAACTTTTCATGGGACATCTCAGATTGCTGCAGTAAATCATGCTTTAGTTGCTAATCCAGCTCAATCAAAGCGGACACATACATGGGCTCGGCCTCGGAACTTTGATGATGGGTATTCAAGGTGCTATTTTCATGCTTCCCTCACGTGGGTCTGTATGCATTGTATGCTCTTTCTAGTTCTTATCTTTTTTGCTTGCAGGAGATATTTTGAATGGTGCAAAACTAACTTAAAGCACAATTAAATTTAAGGAATTGACTTATTAGCTAATGCTACACATGATTGAATTTAATTTGAGAATCTAAGGCACAACAATGAAGGAATTGTAACTAAGTTTTGCCCGTTGGTATCTTTCAATTTCTATGAAGGAAAAACCAAGTTCAAGCAAATTGTTTGTGTTAGGCGCAGTTAGTATTTGAAAATTTCAGCATTTGACTTAGCAACCAAGCTGACAGTTGTTTCATAGGCTAAGATGCAAATATGAGCAAATGAACTAACTGAATCTCAGCTGAGAGAGAGAGAGAGAGAGAGAGAGAGAGCAAACCTTGAATGAATTATAAAGAGAATAATGTAGTGACAGATATAGGAATAAAAAATGTGGTTGATCATTGAAGTTAAATTGTGGCAGGTTCTAGATGCTCCATCACTTCAAGATGACTTTTACTTGAACCTAGTGGATTGGTCCTTGCAAAATGTCCTTGCAGTTTGATTGGGAACCTATGTTTATCTATGGAGCGCATCAAACAGCAAAGTAAGTTTGGTATTACTTTGTTGGGAACAAATTGAAGTAGAGTTTGGTATGGGTTGTGTGTAATATTCTATTATGCTATTTTGTTCTCAGGTAACAAAGTTGTGCAATTTGGGACCTAATGATGGTGTGTGTTCTGTCCAATGGACCCGAAAGGGTTCATACATTTCCATTGGTACAAATCTTGGTCAAGTTCAAGTAGCTAGTCCTCTAAACTTGCATATGATCCATTAACTATCACATCTTCTTTGCAGGCTAGTATGTTCAATTAGTCTCTTATAGAGTTGAAATTAAGCTAGCATTTTGGTATACTGTTGTAGGTCTAGGATGGGACACAGTGCAAGAAAGTCTGAACCATGGGTGGGCATCAAACAAGAATAGGGGTTTTGGCATGGAATTCGCGCACATTGGCCTCCGGAAGCAGGGATCGCAACATACTTCAACATGTTCTTCGGGTTCAAAATGACATCGTTAGCAAGCTAATTGGCCACAAGTCTGAGGTGAAGCCATTGAAAATTTCCTAACTCCCCTTTTCATCAACTGAAACTCTTAGTCCCACCTACTTGGAGCTTCCTATACATATCTTTTATTGTCATTTAGCTTTATAGAGGATCATATCCTCTGTTAAGTGTTATAATCCAACGTTATTGATATGCTATCTTTAACATGGACCACAGCTTAATGGGAGAAAACAGAGAAGTTATAGGGAAAATGGTAGTAATCTTAACCTTTCCTTAACTTCAATGCAACAAGTATGTGGGCTAAAATGGTCCCATGATGACAGGGAACTTGCATCTGGTGGCAATGATAATCAGGTATTCATCACTAACTTTTGGTTATTTCTTATTCTTTGGAAGCTTTGTGTCTAGCCAATAACTAATCTGATTTCTTGCTGGTGAGCCTAGCTATTGGTCTGGAACTAGCATTCTCAGTAACCAGCTTTGAGACAAACAGAGCACACAGCTGCTGTCAAGGCCATTGCTTGGTCACCCCTCCAAAGTGGCCTTCTTGCATCTGGAGGTGGAACAACTGATAGATGTATTTGCTTTTGGAACACCACAAACGGCCACCAACTGAATAGCGTTGACATAGGGAACCAGGTAGTTCTTTTCAATTCTTTATGCATCAGAATACCAGTTGATTTTCGTAAGGGAAAAAAAAAAATTCTACTAGCCTTTGTAAATGCCCATAGGCAACTTATGATTTCTAATAAGGGCCGGGAGGGGAAGTGGGTGCTATTGCCAATTCAAACAACATATGATCCTGTCATGTGGAAATTTGTTCTTGAATAAATGCATGTGTTGAAGGAATACTTATATAGAGTTTGCTACTTAACATGCAGGTTTGCAATCTTGCATGGAGTAAAAATGTGAATGAAATAGTAAGCACTCATGGGTTTTCCTAGAATCAAATTATGGTGTGGAAGTATCCATCAATGACAAAGGTATTAGCTTTTTAGTCATAACATTTTCATTTCCATCATAATTTGTCAGCAAGTGTAAAGTAAATAACCTTTGAAATTATAGACAACTAGACTTGTCTGGTTTTTTTTTTATTATTATTGAAACTGTTGGATTGATTGATAGGTTGCAATTCTAACGGGACAAAGTATTCGAGTGCTTTACCTTGCAATGTCACTCGATGGTCAGGTACTTCATCATTTCCTTTAAAGCATTTTTCATAACATGTGAACCTGATTGGCAGCACAGGAGTAACACCAAACATAGATGCAAATATATATTATAATGCATATAGAAATGTTTTAATTTGAACTCAATTGCCTCTTTCAGACTATAGTTACTGGTGCAGGTGATGAAACCCTCCGGTTTTGGAATGTCTTCCCATCCATGAAAACGCCAGTAAGCATGACCATTGCAGACCATATTTTATAATAATCAAATTGCACTTTGCTATCTCTTTCTAATTCACTTCTCTTGTTTCCTATTTTGTTTTCAGACACCAGTGAGAGACACTGGTCTTTGGTCTCTTGGGCGAACCCAAATTCGATGAAATTCTTTGCACACGTGAATATGTTTTGGTCTTTGGTCTTTGGTCTATTGAGCGAACCCAAATTTGATGATATTCTTTGCACACGTGAATATGTTTTGGTTTTGAAGATGGAAAGTGATAGGGGTAAAACTCCCACCCGACGGCGAGAGCTCGCACAGGCTGACGGACGATGGATGCATGCGACGGACATCGAACCTTGACGACCTCAGCCCTAGGGGGCAACGGGTGGAAGGTCGACGGGCGTTGTTATCAGGCGCTAGAGCCTATCTTGTCGCATACGTTTCTCTGGGAAAGTTGAATCTTATCGCACACGCTACCACTCGGCCAGATATCTTACGTAGCACGATTCCCTACCCCCAAGAAGGGAATCGTGCCCAACACACTTGGCCACCCAAGGAGAGTCTTGCGTCCTACGCTACTCAGGGGCAATTTCGGTACAGCGATATCTTCTCCAGTACGCCTCATCTAAAGGCCACTACCACTACTATAAATACCGCCACACCCTCCAAAAATCGAGGTACGCATACTAAGACCCGACTCTGGCACTCTGGAGTTGTGAACAAATACTAACTTAACCATCGGAGGGTCGTTGGCCGGTACCACGCCGGTACTTCCCTTTGAGGTTCTTCTTATCTGTGCAGGTTCGTCTGAAACATGCAAGCCCTGCAGCTCACTGGTTTGATTCTGACATCATCAGAAAGGAAAGGGCTAGTTTATACTATATATGAAACTATAATTTATTTGTAAGCAGCTGAGATGTGCTGAGAGATTGGCAATGATGTATTCTATTTATTTATTTATTTATTTTCCCCTTGTGCTATAAAGTTTTGAGTCTGTAAAGTGTTTCCTCATTTATAAAATACTTGGACATCAATAACACTAGATAATTTGTTCTCTCTCTCTCTCTCTCTCTCTCTCTCTCTCTCTCTCTCTAGCCTAATTTTATTGTATATGTGATACTCATAGAAGTGCTAATAAAAGGTTTGAACGACTGCACATAACAAGAAGAAATGATTCTTGAACAGGTCACAATGACTTGTTTATCATTTAATGAAATTTCAGTTTCCAACTTGAAAATACAAACACTAGGCTTACTACATCCTAGAGTACACAGCAAGTAAAAATAAAATTTCAATGATCTTCATCCTGATTTCTAGTGGCTTGAGTCTGGCACAAGAAGCAAATTATATGGAAAAAATTATTTTGATAATTTTTTTAAAAAGGACTGAGTTGTTCGTTTTTGGTAAAATCGGTCAATTGTGCTAAATTGTTTTTAGCTTTTCTATTGGTAATTTTTGTTATTGTGAAAATTTTTTGGGATGCTTATTTTGTTTTAGATGGGACTAATTTTTGGTTCACCATCATATATAAATAATAAAAATATAAACATCAAGAAAATGACCTCAACTATGTTGTTTTATAGGAAGGTATGCCCTTGAATGTGATGGAAGCAATCAAGGGAGTTACATAAGAAGTTAATTGGTATATTCAAATATTTGTGGAAGAAACCAAGATATTTCCAGCTGATTTTTTTGTGAACAAGAGTAATTATTGTGGTTGGGCTAATATCATGGGATGCTTTTTTTTTTTTTTAGGGTTTTCGACTTTAGATCTAATTTTTTTAATAACTTTAAAAAAATTACTATTGTGATGAGCGATTATTAGTAAGTAAAAAAGTGACCTCAGTGATAAGCCTAAATGTAAAATTATGGTCAGATGTGATATTGGTATTGCTTACTATGACGATTGAACTGTCAATTGTAAGGAAAAAAATAGGGTATCACCGAATGTGACAAAAGTACGGTTAGAAGTAATATTGGTACTGCCCAATATAATAATGGAACGGTCAAATTTGAGAATAAAAAAATATGGTACCACTGAATGTGACAAAAATAAAGCCAGATGCGATGTTGGCACTACTTAATGTCACAATGGAACCATCAAATGTGAGAAAAAAAGTAAGGGAACTACCAAATGTGAGAAAAGAACTGTTACATGTGGTGTTGGAACTGCACAATGTGAGGATGAAACCGTCAAATATGAGAGAAAAAAGTAAGGGAACCACTAAATGTGAGAAAAGAACTGTTACATATGATGTTGGAACTGTATAATGTGAGGATGGAACCGTTAAGTGCGAGAAAAAAGTAAGGAAATCACCCAATGCGACAAAAGAACTGTCATATGTGAAGTTAGAACCGCACAATGTGAGGATGAAATCCTCAAATGTGAGAAAAAAAAAAAGTAAGGGAACCACCAAATGTGAGAAAAAAACTATTACATGTGATGTTGGAACTACACAATGTGAGGATAAAACCGTCAAATGTGAGAAAAAAGTAAAGAAACCACCAAACATGAGAAAAGAACTGTCATATGTGATGTTGGAACCGCACAATGTGAGGATGGAACCGTCAAATGTGAGAAAAAAAAGTCAGGGAACCACTAAATATAAGGAAAAAATTGTCACATGTGATATTAGAATTGTATAATGTGATGATGAAATCATCAAATGTGAGAAAAAAGTAAGAGAACCACCAAATGTGAGAAAAGAACTGTTACATGTGATATTTGAACTGTACAATGTGAGGATGGATCTGTCAAGTGTAAGAAAAAAGTAAGTGAATCACCCAGTGAGACAAAAGAACTGTCATACGTGATGTTGGAACCGCACAATGTGAGGATGAAACCGTCAAATGTGAGAAAAAAAAGTAAGGGAACCACCAAATGTGAAAAAAAAACTGTCACATGTGATGTTGAAATTGCACAATGTGAGGATGGAACCGTCAAATATGAGAAAAAAGTAAGGGAACCACCAAAAGTGAGAAAAGAACAGTCACATGTGATGTTGGAACTGCACAATGTGAGGATGGAACCGTAAAAAAAGTAAGGGAACCACCCAATGTAACAAAAGAACTGTCATATGTGATGTTGGAATCACACAATGTGAGGATGAAACTGTTAAATGTGAAGGGGAAAAAAAAAAAAAAACCAAGGGAACCAGCAAATGTGAGAAAAAAAACTATCACATGTGATGTTGGAACTGCACAATGTGAGGATGGAACCGTCAACTATGAGAAAAAAATAAGGGAACCACCAAATGTGATAAAAGAACTGTCACATATGTGGTTGGAACTACACAATGTGAGGATAGAGCCGTCAAATGTGAGAAAAAAAAAAGTAAGGAAATCACTAAATGTGAGAAAAGAACTATCACATATGATGTTGGAACTGCACAATGTGAGGATGGAACCGTCAAATGTGAGAAAAAAGTAACCTAGTGTAGTAGATTACCTACTAGTGGGTACCGTACCCCCTTTTTATTGGGGAGTACCGTAGAATTACTCATATAATAATAGGTAAAGTAGAGAGCAAATCCAATTAAATTTCAAATTGGAATTTAATTAGAGTATAATTTTGCGTCATGTGTCTCATCTAATTTAAATTTTAGAATTTTGTGTCAAGCGAGTTAATTTAGTGTAAAAATTAAATTTCAATTAGAGTTTAGTTTTGCGTCACATATCCCATTTAATCTCAATTTAAAATTTTTTGTGCCAAGTTAGTTAATTTAGTGTAGAAAATGATGAGTACAATATAATAAACCATAAAAAACATAATCATATAACTAAAAAAAATTCAAATTTATAAGTTATATATATTCAAGAGATGAAGGGCCCAAGATTGTGTATTGGGCCATGGGTCTTGGCCAAGGACATTTAGCTGTCTGAGGACAGGTAGACTTTAACGGAAAAATATTAGTCGGTGAGTTATGGAAGGATTCTAGTCATGAGGGTTTGGGAAAGTAGTTCGAGGAAAAGTACCTCCTTGGCTTAATAGAGAAGAGGTCAGAAGGGTTGGTTTGTTATCAAGAGCAAAGCTCAGGGCAATTCTATTTGTAAGGAAAAACACCAGGAGGGAATAGGATAAAGGGAAGTCAAGAAAAATATCTAGGAAAAAGTTGTTACCACCGCATTAAATGCATTGTACCTAACTTTCTGACCACATTAATGTGGAGGTGATACTTGAACAGTGATATTCAGCCTTACAGCTACCCCCAAAGAATTTAAAAAGGGGCTGATGGGACTAAGGTCAAAATAAGCAACTTAACTACACGTGGAAGGTGGAGATGAAGTAATAGAAGGTAATATAAGGAAGAAAGACACCATTATATATGAGGTATTTGAGAATCCGTAGAAAAGGGACTAGAGCACTAAGAACTATAATTGTAATCAAACCTATAAGAAATATATTTGAGAACTACTCTCCTCGGACTTTGCCGAAGAAGGATTTCTTTGCATAAAACCTGTTTTTCTATGTTTTTTTTTCCAACTTTAATCCATTGTGAGCGTTGTCCAATTAATTGAAACCTAGTTTTCAGCCCGCTCTTTACAAATTCTTTGTATTGGAATCTTTGGTCATTAATCCTTTTACCTCTTGGGCCTAGGATCCAAAAACAGCCCTTACACACACATACACGCACATATATATATTAATAGGTAAAACTCAAAGAAAATTGAATTAGAATTTGAAATTATAATCCAATTTTGTGTCATATATCCAAATTTATGTGAGAGCTACACTATAATTATCCACTTAAATTTGTATTATGTGCCTACTTAAGTTTTTTAATCTTTGCGTCAAGTAAGTTAATAAATGCAAAATACTAAGAATCTAACATTAATGAACTATAAAATAAATAAATAAAACTCACATAAACTCAATAAAAATCACCACATGTTTCTCAATAAATAAATAAAATAAAAATCATCACATAACAAAAATCACCACACATTCTATCTTATTAAAAATTAGAAAAAAAAAATGATCATAAGTTGAATTAAATTTAAGTAAGAATTTTAATATGTGACTAATCACGTTTACTTTAAAAATATAATTTGACTAATTATTTATGTTTTATGATAAACATTGTGTTTAATTTTAAAAATATCTATATGTATGCATGAATGCATGTGTTACATGCTTTAAAAAAAAATATTAATTTGACTAATTATTTATATTTTTATAATATAAATTTTATTTAATTTTAAATGCATTCATGTGTTTGTAAGGAGTTAAATGCTATTTCTTAATAATAAAAAAAGAGTGGCTTGATTTGAACCTTTATTGTCATTGTTAGAGACGTCAACAAGTGACAATTGAACTGCAGCAAATTTGCAAGGCTCGTTTCCACTTATTATCATTCTAATCTTATTCATATTGAAATTTAGATATCAAGAAGAAAACAGGAAAGTTAACCATTCTAATTTTTAACTTAATAGAAATAGTAGACATAATTTTGGATGTCAATGTATAAAGAAAAAAAAAAAGTGCACGTGTGGGAATAAGAAGAGGAACAATCTAAATGTTTTAGTTCATTCGGCAAGCGACGAAAAGTCAGTTTTCTGAAAATTTTGAACCTATTTTGATGGCCCACACATGTAAATAAAAATAAATAAACTTTTCCCATCGTTTTTAATAGTAGTTTTTTAAGCAAATAAGAAATCATCATAATTCATCTAAATTTACTCATAACCAAATTATAAGGCTTGCATTATTGAATAGGAAAATTTCAAATTTTAAAATAAATTTGAAATTTGTATGTTTAGTTTTGTGATGATTGTTTTTTTTATCATTATGTCAAGACATTCACGAATTTCTTTTTGGTCTAAGCAAAATTGAAACCTAGTTTGTAAGTAAAACTTAAGTTTTTTTTTTTAGAAACAAATTGAACTTAATAGATGTTCAATATTTCCATAAGTCCAACTATTAAAAACCATGTATTTCAAGAAAAGTGAAAATTGACATTACAGAAGATATGGTCCGTAATCCCTATAAAAATTTAAGCATATGAGTTAACAAATTTCAGGGAAAAAAATTACTCTAACCAAAAACGTTTAATCTATTATGCATAAAAAAATTATAAATAACTGAAAATTTTCACAAAATATATTGTCAAAATAAACTCTCTCGTGAGTAAGCATTAAGTAACCAACTCATATTAATTTGGTAATTATCTTCAGACAAGTAAAATTTAATAGCTTCTCTATATCAAACATAAAAAAAAAAAAAATCCAAACTAGTTTTTTTTAATTTTTTTTTATTACAAATAGAGAATCCTTTTATATATATATATATATATATAGGTAAATTAGAGAGAGAATTCAATTAAATTTCAAATTAGATTGTACCAAGTGAGTTAATTCAGTGTAAAAATTAGATTTCAATTAAAGTTTAATTTTACATCAAATGTCCCATCTAATCTAAGTTTTTTAATTTTTGTGGCAAATGAATTAATTTTGTATAAAAAAAATGAGTCTAATATAAATAAACTATAAAAAAACCTAATCATATTTAACTTTATATATAAAATTAGAAGAAGAGAGAATTTGAATGATTTTATATTTATGAGCTTTTTTTTTTTTTTTTTTTGTATAACTAAAAACAATTCAAATTTATAAGTTATTTATGTAATATACCATGACTATGTACGATCTATTACTAACTAGGTAATATATATATATATATATATATATATATATATAAACAATGGACATTTTTTATACTATTTCTATTCAGATATTTTATTTGCGAAGATATTGAACGTAATAAACTGTAATTAAACTAAACAATCTCATGCACTCATCCCTATTTAATTTGCGAGATTCTATTTGACCAATTTATTATTTTATTTTGTGTTGTATCTAGTAAAATTTCACAAACAATAATTGTGAATTGATGTTGTAGTATATGTAGTATTGAATAGTAATTTTCAAAATTATATATTTTATAGCAATGTAATTAGAAACTTGGCGTAACAAATATTATGAAAATTGCAAGAAAAAATTATTTTAGTACCTCTAAATGTCCTGTTGAACTATGTTTTATATGTTTAATAACCTAAACTAACATCAATAGCATCACTACAATTCATCATTTCTGTACTTATTACATACCAGTTTAAATAATTGAAGGGCATCTCAATTTTCAAGATCGCCAAGATTTTCTGTTTTGATCGCAATTCACATATGACAAATAATCCAATGAGTGTATATATATATATATATATATATATATTATATTAACAAAATGTAATGACATGCAAGGGAAGTTCTTACCTTTTCGATGAAAAAGAGCGGTTGTTGAATAAGATTAGCATGATGGGCCAGCCCATTTGTTTCTTGAATGCTTGACATATTGGAACCAAATATTTTCAGTTTGTCACATTTGAAAATCAGCAAGTAATTCAACAATGGCCACTCTGAAATGTGCTTTCCTCCATAAAAACTCTTGAGTTCAGGCAAATTTTGAAGTTCTAGAGTGGTCAATTGTGGGAATACAAACAAAGTGGTTGTCTCTATTCCTTCTTCTTTTGCTACGATTTCCTCCACCGTTGCACAATCCTTTATCTTTAGCTCCTCAAGTTGCATAAGAACCCTTGCCACAGATATTGGAAAAACACTTTTTAGACTAGAACAACCGTCAATTTCTATGGTACGTAATTTCGCAAAGGTGATTATTCCTTGAGGATCCATACTCCACACGTGCTTCACTTTTTCCAGATTTCTTAATTCTAAGGATATAAGTTCAGCGGCTACTATATCACGTGATTCTTCAACATTATTTGTCCCTTGGATTTCAAATACCTCTTCTAAGGAGCCGCAATTATATATCTTCAATTCTTTTAGATTTCGGAGCGTTCTCAACATATTGGGTGGAACAATATTTGTAAGATTTGTGCAACCTGAAACGGTCAGTGTTTCTAGTTTGCCAAAGAAATCTGAAATGAGTTGATTTGGCGAAATCATCTTCATGCTATCCATGCCATTTATTTCCAATTTCTCCAAGTTCGGAAAGAAAACCTACAATTCTCATCAGGTACACGTTGAGTCAATAAATGAAACTTAATTAAATTATATTCTAAAGACCACGATTAACAAAGAGGAAACTATTATAAGGAAGAATTAAGAAGGAAGAAGAGTAATAATCCCTTTTCATTTAAGAGGTATTTTGTGGCAATACTTCAAGCTTTTTCTGAATGGTCATGTACTTACTAAAAGAATTGGTGATGAAATTTAGATTAGGACAATGCTTATAAGGATGAAAATTCAATTTAATTTCCTAACCGGATTCTCTCTCTATATGCGTAACAAATAAAACTCAAATTCAATAACAGCATATTGAGAAATTGTTAAATTAATATGCACAATTTTTGGAAAAATGTTTCATTCCAAGCTGTAGTAGAAAATCAAAAGAGAATTCTAGTATTAGTATTATACTAAATTTAAACTATTTTTTTTTAGAAAATTTGGCAAGTGTAAAAGTATATAAGGATGTGTCAAAGTCACAATATAATAGATAGATAATCAATTTAAAATATAGAATACATACACTAATTATATAAGTATGTTCTTCGAAAAAAACATTTTATAAAAGTATGTTCCATTTGGGTTTTATCTCGATTAGAGAATTTGAATATTCTTCTGTAAAACTCTTGCGCATTGACCTTTTCTTGTAATATTTTACAATGCTGCCTACGGTAGTTGCTAGATTTTGTAATGGACATTTTTTTTATGCTACTCATTAAATATTTAAAGTCACCACCAGTGTTGGTTCTCAAAAAAAAGTGGCCATCAGTGCTAAGTGGAAAAAAAACTAAAAAAATAAAAGAAAAGAATAAAACAGCGGTGACCATTAGATTATATTACTGGCATATAAATTGATAAGTATTAGTGACAATATATACCACCAAAAAAAAAAGAAGTGTCCAACTTTGAATTTGACCAAAATCTAGGAATTAAAAGTGAGAAACTTCAAAAAATTACATGAATTTATAATATATCCAAGTTACTTTGTATGTTTCTATTACTATTGTGTAGAACAAACCCATTTAAAAAAACAGTTAATAGTAAGGTGCCAATCGACTAGGCAAACTCATTGCACCCTAATCTATAAAAAGGCATCAGATTACTTTAGATAAACTAAAGTTTGGTGCAATATAAAAATCAAGTAATTAATGTTCATATTGGCGTCGAATCAAATATAGTTCGGTCAAACACCCATATTTTTCATCAAAAAAAGAACAAACGAATAAATGAGACAAATAAAAAAAAGATTATATATTGACAAAAAAGAAAAAAGAATACTTTTGATCATTTGGTGCAGTTTTCAAAAAGAAAATGTGTCTTGATATCGACAATACATAGTCTAATCTCTTTTATTTATTTTTTAGGTTGTGGAAGACTTATCAACATTTAAAGAGTAAAATTAAAAATTAAATTTAAACATACCTTCCCGTTGAAAAGTACATGAGAATCGACAACAGAAAGGAAGCCCTTTAACTTGAACAACTTCCATAATTTCAGCGAATGGAGATTTGCAAACATAATGCAGTCGTCACTATCGACCTCAATTTCTTTTCTTTCTATCGCAACTATTGCACTCATTATCTCACAATCTTCTATACTCATTTCTTGCAGGTGTGAAAAGCATCCAACCATAGCTGAGGAGAAGACAAATTCCAACTTATAGCAACTGCTCACTCTTACTACTCTCAAGTTACAAAAAGTCTTTGTTGGAAGTCGCGTGTAGCATATCCGTTCCAAATTGTTCACATTGAATAGAGTAATTGACTCCAAACTAGGAAAGACAGAATCAAGAACCCCCATAGACTTGATAATATACTGAATCTCGTCATTGCATTGGACTGTGAGATGCTTCAAACTTTGAAAACCTTCTGAATCTAATTCGTAAAGGATATTTTTAACACCCTTCATTTCATCCAAAATGAGAGTTTCACATTTCCTAAATAATACTTTATACACATAGTCCGATTCAAACCTTATATCGAGCTTTAAAGTTCGTGAAGTTTCCGGAGTTTCATCCTCGAACCAAACACTGCCTATGGCTATTCTATAGCTTTCCAACCTTTCAAAAACAATGGCTTTTGGAAGAATCTTTGCATTCCTAATACATAGATGTAACTTGGTCAAGTGAGACAAATGGTCCAACTCTGAGAACATTGCATTAATTCTCTCTGTGCTTTGTGCTTCAATCTCCCATTCAACATGATCTGGCAAATATAATTCTTCTAACCTCCTCAGATTAGATAACACATTGGGTGGAATAAATTTAAGTTGGAACCATTTTCCCAAATCGAGTAACTGAAGGTGAGTCAGCTGCCCTATCTCTTTTGGTAACCGTTCAATATTGCACAATGAAAGGCAAAGAGTTTTCAAATTCTTCAGTTCTCCAATTATGATTGCATTCTGTACCTCACCCTCTAAACACAATGTTTGGAGGTTTTTAAGGGACGAAAGTGATGTAGGAAGTACTCCACACCATCTTTCAGGTAACTTCAACACTTTGAGATCCTTTAACCCTTCAAAAAATGAATCTGGAACAGGGAAACCAACATTTGGCCTGTAAATGCGATCAGAATATTTTTTCCTGAACAACAAAAGTAACTCAAGCCTTGAACATTCAAACTGATTAGGAAGGTCTACATCACCATTAATGTTAGGCAACGAAATTGCAACTGTATCTTTACGTTTAGACCGAGTTTGCAATTCATTAACAGTTCTTATAGTAAACATATGCCTTTCTTCAGCTGCAATATTAATGACGACGTCACGAATTACGTCATGCATTTTGACTGTTCCATTATCATCACCATTTAACAACAAGCTAGAATCTTTGAGTCTTTCAACCAATGTGTGCACCCTACATCTTGCTTCCTCTATTGTATCCAAGTTATCAAACAAGCCCCAACCCACACCATATCTCAACAGGTCTTCTACTACTATATTGTAATCCTCTTCATGTAGACTACAAAGCAACAATAATGACTCTGCTTCTTCACTTTTCAAAAATTTGTAACTCAGCCTTAAACTTCTATACACCTTTTCATCCATTTCCTCTATCTCAATTGGGCTAGACATTTTCAACTGTTTGAGGAAATCCTTCCAAACATATATATTTGTCTGATTTTTTAATGCATTTGCAACTGTTGTAATGGCAATTGGTAATCCAGCGCATTCATTGACAATTTGATGCATATAAGGTTGCATTTTGGTGGTTTTAGAGAATTCACCAACTATCCCTTCAAACAAGTTTCTCGCTTCATCGCCCGATAAAACTCCGACTTTGAACTGCTTTTGGGTATCCATACCATTGCAAACTACATTATGAAATCTGGACGTCAACAATAATTTACACCCCTTTTTATCATCTCCAAAGGAAATCCCAAGAGCCTCTAAGTCTATGGGCTTCCAAATGTCATCCATTACCAAAAGGATCTTCTCATCTAGCAATCGCTTGTATAGTCGATCTGCTAGTACAGATTCACTCTCCACATCAAGTTTCAGATCCAATTTCTCCGCAATTTCTCTTTGAATCTTTTTCAAGTCTGGAGCATTGGATACAACTACAAAAAGGTACTTGTTGAACAACTTTTCTTTCTCAGCTTGTTTTAGAACTTCTTTGACTAGCATGGTTTTCCCGATACCTCCCATCCCGTACAGCCCAATCCTAGTGATATTAGGATTTTTGAGTGCTTCCAGAACATCAGTTAATATAAGCCTTCTTGATTCAAAGGTCTCATACCCTCTATTAGATATCGCGGTCCCTCCTACTTGTGCAGACTCACGATAGCCAACTCTATCGAACTTTAATATCTCATCCTTCAAATTCTTGGCTTCCCACGCCTTCTTGTCTGCCCTCTTGCTCACTTGATAGCGGGACATCAAATTAAGACACCATCCATTGCAGTACGTCATCTTTGCTGGTCTATCATCTTCAAGGATTATCCTTGCCACTGCTACTATATCATCAGATTCGGTAAGCCGTCTCTTAACATCAGCTTCAATTTTCATTACATTCCATTTGGCAGAATCAACATCATGTTGCACCCTATCTCTGGCCTCCCCCAGCTGCTTAATTTGGGTTTTGAGATTATCAACGTTACTTTTGTAGTGAATCAGATAACCCAATTGACGTCCAAGTGCTGCAAGTACGCAATCGAGAATTTTCTCCGCGATTTTGTCTATATGATTCATTCTCACAACTGGCGCTTGTCTAAGACGGGGAGGAAATCAATAACATACCTCTCTTCGGGTTTTCTACGTGGATGGTGGACTGTGATGCATTATGAGAGAATTCTGAAAAAAGGGAAAACATATATAATAAAAATAATAATAAAACAAAACAAAAACCAATTAAAAATTTTTTTTTTTGAATCTATAAAATTCGTTTCATATTTTAGCAATTTTCTGGAGTTCATGGAATGTGGCAGGTTATGGTAAACAATGAAACAATGGATTATTTTCAATAAGAGTGGATCCATCTACTTCATTGTTTGGGTGGCGCACCTTTTCATTTGATAATTTATTATTTCCACATTACCCACTTTTTACATGTGAGTCGTTACTTATACGGACATACTCATAGTTGTCAAATTGAGCATCTTTTCTTGAATTGGTATAAGATTTTTATCAAAATCGTATATAATGGAGTAAATCATATGAACATTCTGTTAAATTGAAAAACAAAAATGATGCAAACACATTTTGAAAGAAATTTGTAATAGACGTTGGATAATGAAGTAATGTCCTATTTTGTCATTAAATATATAACAGTGTTAACAAATCTAACTAAATATGTCAAATAAAAATATATGTATAAAATACACGATTTAGTAAATTATCATGTAATTTCAACCAACTAGCCACAAATAAAGTAAATAAAAGTTGTTCATGCATTAATGTCATAGATGCTAAAATGCAACAAAGTAAGTAAGGTAAGTCATGCATTGATATGTACATGCATTTTGTTTGTAATCTGGATTAGGATTGATGAACATAAGATGATCGTTTGAATAAGCATGTTTATGTTCTTAATATTTTCCAATGATTCTTTGATGATACCATGATTATTTGCTGCCTTTTTTGCCTTGACTTAATGTTTACATGCTTATGCCTATATGATGTGATAAGATGCCATGCTAAATGAATGCTAGGTTGAGATGCCATGATAGATATATTGTAAAGTTGTAATTTATAACTATTTTGTGCTGGCTTTAATTTCGTGTCAAAATAGATTGTGATTTCTTCAATCATTTTTCCTTGTATGTATATGGGCTTCAATTGTAAGAGATGAGTGTGAGAGAATGTCAAGACTCAAGCTTAAAAGGATCAACAAGTGGATTTTGTGAGTGTCTTGCGAGAAGCTTACCCACGAAAGAGTCACTTGTAGAGCACATAATTGGAAGATGAAGTGTCATGCCAGCCTGGAGGTTTTCGCAAGTGTCTCGCGGAAAAGGCCATCCTAAGAAGTTCTCGAGAAACTTTTTGTTTGACAAATTGTTATGTTTGTTTTACCAAGTCTTTACCTGTACTATACATACCCTTATAACCCACAAATTATAAGGGCTACTTTTCAGAGAGAAAATCCTAGAAAATACACTTGAGAGTTAGAGATTATTATACCCACAATCATCTACACATTTCCTTATGGTTTTCCTTAACTCCTACCTTTTCATCACCATATTCTTAAGAGGTTAATAGCCCAAACACTTACCACACTCATTTAGAGTGTAAAGTGAGAATTTAATGCTGCTGGAAAGCATTGGAAGGAGCCATTCATTGGAGGATGCAATTGGGCTAAATTACAGGATCCAAAAATCTACAGAAGACAAGGTTCTGAGAAACCAATTGGTAGCAGGAGCTTGGAGGGCTCAAGTACATAGGGTAGACTAGGCTTGGAGGATCTTTTGTTATTAGCGTACTCCAACTTTATTCTCTAGTGGATCGAATTTAACTTGGAGGGTCGCGGAGAGGTTTTTCGCCGAGTTCTACGGTTTCCTCTTCGATAACTCGTCTCTGTATTATCTTGTGTTTGCATATCTCTTTCCTACTCTTAGGGTCTGTTCATTTGGAGAGAAAATAGAGAGGATGGAAAATAAAGGGTGGAAAATATGGTGGAAAATGTTGTTTTCTACTATTCGTTTGGGGAAGGAAAATAGGGAGGATAAAAAACCCGAGAGAAAATTTTCTCTCCCGGGTTAAGAATTTTTTTCCGCCCAAATTGGGAGGAAAAGTGGAGTAGAAAACTTTTATGTGAGCTATTTTACTAATATACCCTCATTCAACTACCCCCCATTTATTACTCAGCTAAAACTTTATTGACTTTCCTCTTTCTCCTCTGTTTCTCAGATTGCACAGTTGGGACTTTCTTCTTTCTCCTTTCTCACTAGCAAGACCAGCCGTCCAGGTTCTCCTCTCCTCTCTTCTCTCTCTTTTTTTTTTTTTTTTCTCATCTCCTCCTCACCAACAGGTCCAGGTTCTCTTCTCTCTTTTTTTTTTATTTTTTTTTTTCTCTTCCTCATCTCCTTCTCACCAACGGTCCAGGCTCTCTTCTCTCTCTCTCTCTCTCTCTCTCTCTCTCTCTCTCTTTTCTTCTCTTTCTCATCTCCTTTGCACCAATTAGGTCCAGGTTCTCTCTCTCTCTCTCTCTCTCTCTCTCTCTCACCGATGGGTCCAGGTTCCTTTCACTCTTTTTTTTTTTTCTTTTGTTTTTCAACGTGACCTGAGCTATTAATCTATTGTTTCTTGTTGATTTTTTGGTTTCGTATGACATTAATTTTTTTTTTCATTCGTATATCTAGCATGTCCTCATTAGTTTTTGTATGTTTTTTTCTCCAGCCAAGGGGTCTTTTGATTTCCTCTCCAGCCGAGACAGGTATGAACTTCTCCGCTTTTTTTGCTATTTTAATTTTTTTTTATTTGGTTCTTCCCAGAATCTTTCTCCTATATATATTTTTATTATCTATTTCTTATTTTTTGCAAACCCATTTAGGATTATTGAATCAATTCATGTAAAGAATCCGTGTATTATGTGTGAAAGAGAGAGATTCATGTGCTTTGATGAGGTTGGATTTTATTGTTTGGTTGTAGTTGTGATTGTTAGAATTTGTTGGTGTAAGGGGTTGATTTATTAGTGGTTGTGTTTTGCTGAAACATATCATAACTTCTGTTTTCATTAATATGGATCCTAGAACAGTGTTGGGTAATAACATGAAAATACTCTGTATCAGGTATGAAGCATGTCATACCTTTTTGTTTTTTTTTTTTTTTTTTATTGATTTTAATTAGGAACATGTTACAAATATAGATGATATTGTTTACTGCCCAGATTAAGATTTTGAGCTTGACATAATTTCTTACATGATTAGTTATGTGTATTAGTTTTTTTTTTTTTAATAGTGTTTCTTTGCTAATTATGTTTGGGATGATAAGAACAAAAAAACAAGGGTAAAGTGCTTTAATTAGTAATTATTATGACCAATGTGTTGATTATTTCTTACTTGTGATGGATATTTGGTAGATGGATAATCCAACTAATTGGGATAATAGTCCACCGGACGATTTGAGTAATAAGAGTTGGTAGGAAAATTGTCAAGATCAATTAAAGAATATTCATGAATTGAACAAATTTGGTTTGCAACTTTTGACTAATTGGCAAAGAAGACGTGATGTAGTAATTTTGCAACTTCTTGTACATGTGGTGCATGGGATATGGATGATGGGCATATATTGTAGTCCACGTTATGTGGATAGAGTACTTACCGAAAGTAGTGGGGAAAGAGAAAATGCTCGGCAAGAACTACTAAGTGAGCTTAGATCCAATAGGAAATGTAGAGACATAGTTTGAATGGGGCCTTATGCGTTTGCTAAGTTGTGTGAAATTCTTCGAGGAACTGGCCGTCTTAAAGACAATAGGAATGCTTCTGTTGAAGAGCAAGTAGCCAAGTTTCTTTACATTTTAGCACATAATGAGAGAATTCGTACGGTTTCCTTTTTCTTCCGTCGTTCTAATAGTACCATAAGCCGTCATTTTCACAATGTGTTGAGAGCAGTCATCCACTTAGAAGATCAGTTCCTTCGACAACCTAATGCGGCAAAGGTTCCCCAACATATACGAAATAGTCATAGATTTTACCCAGACTTTAAGGTAAACATATTTTCAAGCAACTATATGGATTGCTTTAATCTGAATAAAAAATTCTTGATTTAATAGATTGCTTTAATTCCAGGATTTTGTAGGGGCTATTGATGGGACACATATTCGTGTAAAAGTGTCAGCAACAGATGCGCCTAAATATCGAGGGAGGAAAGAGTACACAACTCAAAATGTATTGACAACATGTGATTTTGACATGAGGTTTACATATGTTTTACCTGGATGGGAAGGGACTGCCTCTAACTCGAGGATAATTAAAAATGCTTTAAGTAGGGAAGACAAACTTATAATCCCTAGAGGTAATGTTAAGTTATAAATACAAAGTATACTTATAAAAAATATAGAGAATTACTTATATATATATAGTGAATTACTTATATAAATTATTTTCTTAATAGGCAAATATTATCTAGTAGATGCGGGCTTTATGCTGAGAAGTGGACTTATGGTGCCATATAGGGATGTACGTTATCATTTAAAAGAGTATTTAGCACGTGGCCCAGAAAATGCTGAGGAAATATTTAATCATCGGCATTCCTCTTTGTGCAATGTCATTGAAAGGACATTTGGTGTGTTAAAGAAACAATTTCCTATTATAGCTGGAATGACAGAACCTTTTTTTCCAATTGATACAGTTACTGAGATTATCTTGGCTCGTTGTATATTGCACAACTATCTTATGGGAGTTGATCCGGATGAAAGGTTGATTGCAAAAGTTGATCAAGAGATTTCGAATGGTGACATACATAATGAAGCTAGAAACTGTACTAATGATAGTGATGCAGATGCCAGAAGAGGAGCAATATTACGAACTAGTATAGCAACTAGAATGTGGAATGATTATGTATCACATGATCAATAATTTTAGTCATTATGTTATGAGATTTGACTTGCTTATGTGTATCTTTCTTTATGGAATAGTTTCGAATGGAATGACTGTTGCTGAACATTTACCAGTAGTTGCTTTTGTACAACTATTATGTGTACCTTATTAATGTTTTAGAAGAATGTTCAATTACTAGTTTATTTTTAGCAACATTATGCTATGTCGTATTTTGTTTTGTTGGTTTGTTTGTAGTATTTGTATGTAAATTTTATTGGTTTCTTTGTTGTAGTTGTATGTAATCTTGTAAAGACTAATATGTTTTACATGCAGTCTTTAAAGATGTCTAAGACATTGAAGAAGACAACTGATAGCGAGGCTAAAGTGAGTAACATGAGATGGACTGATGACATGGATGGCTTCTTACTTAACGTCATGCTGGAGGAACAAAACAATGGAAATAGGCCCAATGGAACATAGAGTTCTCATGTTTACGCAAATATGTCTAAAAAGTGTTCAACAGAGTTCGGTTATGCAATTGAGAAAGGTAACATCAAGAATCACATCAAAACATTGAAAGGTACTTTCAATTCATGTCATGACCTTTTCAAGAACATGATTGGATTTGCATGGAATCCAATTACTGGACTTTTTGAGGCTGAAGATGAAGTGTGGGAACCTTTAATAGAGGTTAGTTATATTTATTTTGATATTGTGAAGTTGATATATTTTGATAGATGAAGTTGATGCATATTGTTGGTACTTTGTTGTATTAATAATAATAATAATAATAATAATACTAATAAGTGTGTATTGTGTTAGGCAAACCCAAATGCTAAAAAATGGAAAAGAACTCCAATTCAACATTATGAGAAGCTGTTTGATTTGTTTTCCAAAGATAGGGCAAATGGTGAAGGTTCTATAAGTGCAAAGGAGAAAGTCCGTCGATGGGAAAAGCAAAGAGAGGATAGTGTAAATTTGGAAGAAAATTTTGATTGCTTTGATGAGTTTAGCGTGCCAAATGTAGAATCATATTCTCCAATGGTCTCTCCTTCCTACTTATGTGAGACATCGTCCAAGAAGGCGAAGAAAACACCTCAAATGGTTGAAATACTTGAAAAGCAAATAAAAATTTTTCAATCCGGAATTGATAATGTGGCAGCAAGTATAAGGCAAGGAAATGAGATTGCTAAGGAGGGACTTGCTATTATGGTGCAAGGACATGAGATTGCTAAGGAGAGACTTGCTATCATGGAGAAAGGACGACCACGTTGTTACTTTGAGGATGAAGTATTTTCTGAATTGGTGAAAATAGGAATACTGACGGAAACGCAACTTGATGCTATGCTGTTCCTAATTAAGGATCCAGCCAAAATGAGAGCATTTTTTGGTGTTCCAACTAGTGAGTTACACCACCAAATATTATTGAAGATGATGTATGCTAAGGACCTTTAGTGGTTGGATAATTGTCAACTAACTTTTGGTAGTAGCTAAGTTGCATAATACTAAACAATGCAACTTAACAGTTTGCTGACTTTTGACTTGCTAACTTTTGTGGGCTGAATGTAGTATATTACATAATTAGCAATATTTGATGAATTTGTATTTCAGTTAAGACACTAGAAGATAATGTAATATTTTAACTTGTATTGTGCTATGGATGAATGAAATTAATATCATTTTGCTCCAAAGTTTTGTACTTCTTCTTGGTTCAGATTTGCATTTTGTCTAGCCTAGGTGTGTCTTTGTTGAGATGGTTTGTCATTCATTCTTAGTTCTGATGATACGTGAGTTGGGTGTTTGTGTTGAATGGGTTTATGTGGTGTAGTAGCTTTGAATGAGTAACAGAATGACTTGAATCGGTTTATGGGTTTTTCATTATTTTATTCTATTATTAGTGCTGTAAAATGCTGTTGAGTGTTGGGAGAAGGAATTCCACAGGTGCTGAAAAGTTTCAATTCATGGGAAGTAGATGCTGTGTTATCAAAAAAAAAAAAAAAAAAAAAGACATCCCAAAAAGAAGCCCGTTGGGCAAAAAGAATGGAAAAGAAGACCTCCCATAAAAGACCTCCCAGTTTCAATTCTGCGGTTTTTTTTTTTTGCACAAAATCAATTAATTTTAAAAATATTATTTAATGTAATATTCTTTTTTTCATATTCATTTAATTTAATATTAAAGGCATCCTAATGTATGCCCTTATGCAACTCACTTTATATTATTATTTTGATATTATAATAAATATAATAATATAAATTTATATAATTTATATGTACACTATTATAATTTTTACATTATAATAATAAAAATAATAATATAAATTTATATATATGATGTGGTAAATTTCATATTATTTAATGAGTACAAATAAATTTATTTTTTACATATTATGTAACAATGGTATAATAGTCAATTTATATAAATTACATTTTTCATCCTTCCATTTTTCTCTCCAACCGAACACAAGAGTTTTCCATCCTCCCACTTTTCCACTCCTCCAACCGAACACACAAGAGGGAAAACTAAATATTTTCCATCCTCCCACAATTTTCCATCCTTCCTATTTTCCACTCCTCCAACCGAACGGACCCTTAAGCTTACCTTTTATCGTTGATAATCAATGAATATGGCTTAGGGTAGTGATATCGATTATTTATGCTCATATACTCTTGTTCCGTACTTAGTATAAGCTAAAGTAAAAGCTATTTAGCCGTAACTTTTAATTGGGGGTTTGAACAAGCTCTTGTATTTTTACACAAATCCGAACTTTCAATTGGTATTAGAGCAGGTACACTTATCGGATTTCATCATCCTAGTGTGATCCTTGACCCCAAGTGAGATGGATAGATGTCAATCTCTCAATGCTCCTCCCTATTTTGATGGGAGTGATTATGCTTTTTGGAAAGTATGTATATGTGCTTTTTTGTGTGCCATTGATGAGATGATGTGGGATTCTGTTGAGAATAGGTATACGCTATTTTCTGTGGTGTTTCTACTAATGAGTTTCACAGGATTTCGCATGTAAACATTGCCAAAGAAGCGTGGACCATTCTTGAGATAACCTATGAAGGTACCAAGAAGGTCAAGGACACTAAGCTTCAAATGCTTAGTACTCGGTTTGAAGAAGTAAAGATGAACGATGATGAGTCGTGTGATTCCTTCAATGGGAGATTCAACAAGATAGTAATTGCCAAGCTAAATCTTAGGGAAAAAATTGAAGATGCTAAGGTGGTGAGGAAGATTTTGAGATCCTTACCCAACAGGTTCCGGGCTAAGGTCACAGTCATAGAGGAAAGTAAAGATTTGGATGAGATAAAGATTCAAGAAATCATTGGATCTCTCCAAACCTATGAGCTCGAACTGCCTTCTCATAAGCCCAGCAAATCACTTGCTCTTAAAACTATAAATAAGAGAATGGGTGATTCCTCTGATGAAGATGACATAGAGAAGGAGGTGGCATTTCTTGCGAAAAACTTCCAAAAATTTCTTAAGATGATGAACAATAAGAAGTCATTTGGCAAAGGAAAGTTCTCATCCTCCAAAAATGACAAGAGGGAGTTCAAGAAGAAAGATGGGAAACATTCTCCATCCACTTAAGGAATCGTGTGCTATAAATGCAACAGCCATGGACATCTCAAGAAAGAATGTCCAAACTATTTGAGAGGAAAGGGTAAAGTGTTTGCCATTACCCTTAGTGATTCAAAAAACTCAAATTTAGATGCAGAAGGAGAGTGTGATAGTAAGGGAAACTATTTAGGCTTCATGGTAATTACCGCTATTGACTCTAGAGATGATTTGAGTGACTTGGTTGATGAGCTCGGTGTACACTCTGAAGGTGATGAAGTAGATAATTTGGAAGATGAGGATGTGTGCCTCAACGAAGGTGAGAAGAACCTTCAAGAAGTCTATGATGTGTTGCTTAAAGATTGTGGCAGATATGCCAAAGTTGCTAAGAACGCAGTCAAGAAAATGAAGAAAATTGAAGAAGAGCATAAGTTCACACTTGTGCAATCAAGGATGCAAAATGTGAAGCTGAAGGGCTGAAGGAAGAATTGTTGAATGCCTACTCGAAAATCAAGTTCCTTGAACTTGAAATCATTCAAGAAAATGTCAAAGTGAAGCACATTTCCACCAAGAAGCTTGATAGTGTGCTTTCTTCTCAAAAATCTTCAAATGACAAGACCAGTTTAGGCCATACTGATGAAGAAAGCTCAAGCAACGAACCCAAAAAGGAAACGAGGTTCATATCGGCCAAAAATGTAGAGAAATCTAAAGTAGAGAAGCCCAAGATTGAGACCCCTATTGTTGCTAATAGAACCATTTGTGCAAAACCAAAGAAAAAAGGGAAGTCATTACCCAAAAGTTAAAGGGGACCTCAAGTGAAGCATTTTTGTCATCATTGTGGCATGTGAGGGCACACAAGACCAAATTGCTTCAAGCTTCAGGCACTTAAGAGGGCTGATTCTTTGCGTGGCTAAGACAACTTAAAAAGAATGCCAAAGGGAGTTCAAGCTAAAGGAAAAAAATGAGAGGCACCTTATTGGAGATGCTATGGAAATGTTGAAGAACATTTCATCATGCCTTGCTAGCTTTAGCCCAAAGTATTAGAGTTATATCGGTCGTAGCCCTCCATCTAGAGATCTCCCTAAAACACTCGTACAGTGTGGGTGAAGAAAGGTACTCATGCATGATCACTCACTATGCTCATGCATTAATACTTCCAACGTATTATGGTTATAGTTTCATGCATCATGACATATGCAATCTTCTTGTGTCATTGCTTCAGTTTTAAGTATGTTTCGTTTGCAAGCCTTTGTTTGTTTTATTTTGTTAATTTTTCTTTGTTTGTTCTGTTTTTGAGTGTGTTGAAAAATTCAAAAACCCATAAAAAATTAAAAATCTCAAAAAGATTGATCATCTATGTTGTGTATATCACATGTGAGTTTGGCCTAGTACCTCCGTACTAATGATGTAGTGCATTTACGAGCTTAGCTTGTTATGTATGCACATTTTCTAAGTATGAGCGACATCTAGAAATCTATGTTTGATTGTTGTAAATAGATCTTCAAGCTTGTCATGAATGACTGATCAATAGTCTTGCTTGATCTTGATACATGCATAGACTTGTGCCTATATATCTCCTCATATATTTTTCTTCCTTTTCAAAAGAGCTCTTTAAATATCAATCTCTAAAAAGACAAAGAGCTGAAAAATCCTTACTTTGAAAACTAGTTTGACTAGAAATGCGGAGCAAATATGTTTTAAAATATATGGTGCCAAAGCCAATGGCTTATTTGTCAAAAATATCAAAACGTTTATGGCATCGTTTCTCAAGAATTTGAGTTATATTTGATCAAAAGTATGAAAAATGGAAGCCAAATGAAAAGCTTTCAATCAAATGTAAACACATTGGTGAGAGGTCATATATGTTCATTTCTACAAGTGAAATAGGTCACTTGACTTCGTACTAGTTGTGTATGACTTGATTGAATTGATCATTGAAACTTCATACTAGACTATAGATTAGTTCATACTTGATTCACACACACAACACATAAGTCTAATGTTCAATGAATGCTTATTCCATTTGTGTGATTATACGTGTTCAAAATGTAATGTGTATACTCAATTGCTTGTTAATCAAACCCAAAAAGATTTTTGAATATTTTATATGTTTTTGAAAGTTTTTTTGCGTGTTTGGAGTTTTTTTTTTTTTTTTTCCCAAATAGTCTATTTCCTTTTTGCTCAAAAACTCTTCAAGAGACATTTTCACGAGTAAGTCGCGAGTAAGATCCTACCTGCGAAAATGAAGATGGCAAAATTTGGAAAACGCTGAAATTCAGACAGAGAATTTCGTGACTGTCTTGCGAGTAAAATCTACCCGCAAAATCTGTTATGTTCTTTAGTGGCATTTTCGTGAGTAACTTTGCGAGAAGCTTACTCACGAAAAGCGTGATTCTATAGTTTTTAAAGGCAAACAGTGACAGTTTTTCAAACCTATTCATTTTGCCTCCTCTATGCCTCTCTCAACCCAAAACACCTTTTCTCTCAAAAACTCACCCAAACTCAAGATCAATCACTTCTAAGACTCATCTAAGGTATGTTTCAACATCATTTTACTTTTGAATCCTTAGAATCAGCCTTAGATTCTAGGATTTCTAAGGTTGGGTTTTTTTTAAAGGGTTGGGAAAACTTATTTTCTTGCAAAATCTTTTGATTTTCTTGATTGGGCTGTGTCTCATTTTGTTTGTTTGTGTTTGTCTTGACCTCAAGTGGCATTTTAACATGTATTTAAGCAAGATTTCATCATGTTCATGCTTTATTTTACATGTTAGTGGTTTGTATGCACATTATGTGTTTGATGAAATGCCTAAATGACATTTTGCTGTTGTTTTGGACTCCGATGAGTACCAAACTTTGGGGATTGCTATGTTTTTACATTCTTAACATGTTTTAAACATTGGTTGTGTGTTTTTTACACTTTTCCCCATGGATGCTTTATCATGTTTTGTTCATGCATCACACATGCACATCATATGCACAATTGATGCACACACTTGATAACTTGACATGTTTTGCACTTCACTCATGCTAGATAAGTAGTATTACACATTTAGCACTTAAAACATGATCTTGTGGCATTAGGTATTATGTCTTTATGTTCTTTTTATGTTCTTTCAACCTCTACCCGGTGAGGAACTTAACAAACTTGTCAACACCAAGGTCCATTTTTCTGCTTGATCTCTTCACACACAAGGAGATCGACATTTGCAATCACATCCAAATGCATCACAAAGAGGAATTCAAGGCTGATTTTGTCATTTCCAAGCCTTATCATGGCCCTTATCACAAGGGCAAGGGTGAAAATTCCTAGTGGACTTCCAATGATGCAAAGGGATTATCCAATCAGTGCTAAAATTATGACCCGAAGCAAAGCTTATATCCCCAGACCATCTGTTGGTCTCTCTCAAATTTCAAGAGACAATGTTGCCGAGGAAGGTGGAGACACATAACAAGAAATTGAGCATTTCACATCAGTTTCGGAGGACACTGCACAACCCTCTACTCAAGCGCGTGCATGGGCACCTGATTGTCTTGATCATCTGATTGAAAGGGTTGAATAGATGTATGGCATGCTAGACTCCCACATGCGACACTCCTCAATGCAATTCACTTACCTAGAAGGCCAGATCACTACACTCTTGTCTCAGATTGATGACATGATGAGGGACCAATAGCAGCAGCAGGAGGACTTAGAGTTGAAATCTGCACAATTCTAGTTTCTTTGGCCGTTCCGGTCAAAAAGGGGGAGTAGCATAGCTTGAGGGGGAGCATAGTTTAGCACATCCTAGAGCTCATTGGTTTATTTTGGTGGTTTTTCAGTTTATTAGTTTACTTTAAAGTTTTTATATTTTTTGGGTATTATTTATATTGATTTCGTTTAAAGCGTTTAGTTTCAAACTTAATTATCTTTAGTACTCTTGTTTATTTTGGTTTTTATAACCATTTTAATGCTTATTGCTATCTATTGCTTTTAGCTTTAGTTTCTTTAATGCATCATGCTTATTGGACATGCAATTGATTTTAACATTGCTCTTAATTGCATTGCGTGTCCGGATGATCATTTATTGGATAAATGTTCATTGTAGTCATTTCTTAATGACTATTCATGCTTGATCAAGTTATGCTTCATAACTTACATTTCTTTTGGTATCTTGATCGCTTTTTACTTGTTCCTATACGTACCATGTGTTCTACTTGTTATGAGCTTAATGAAAGTTTGTTGTATGTGCGAGTGTTTCAAGATATAGGTGTATACGGTGCAAGTGCTTCATAGCTTCTAGAATTAGGTGTGAGTGAGTTTTGCCTAAATTCCCAAACTCACGTTTAAGTCTAAAGTCCATTTAGGGGTTTTGTCACGGAATAGCCAAAGGAGGAGATTGTAAAATTGTACTTTACAACTATTTTGTGTTGGCTTTAATTCCATGCCAAATTTGACTGTAATTTCTTGAATCATTTTTCCCTGTATGTTTGTGGGTTTCAATTGTAATGGATGAGTGTGAGAGAGTGTGAAGACTCAAGCTTAAAAGAATAAACAAGTGGATTTCACGAGTGTCTCGCGAGAAACTTAACCGCGAAAGAGACGCATGTAGAGCATATGACTGGAAGATAAAGAGTCATGCTAGTTTGGAGGTTTTCACGAATGTCTCGCGGGAAAGGCCATCCCGCAAGGTACTTGCAAAAATTTTTGTTTGGCAAAATGTTATGTTTACTTTACCAAGACTTTACCCACACTATATATATCCTCATTACCCACAAATTGTAAGGGGTTTTTTTCAGAGAGAAAACCCTAAAAAATACACTTAAGAGTTAGAGATTTTTATACCCACAATCATCTACACATTTCCTTTTGGTTTTCGTCAACCCTTACTTCTCCATCACCATATCCTTGAGAGGTTGATAGCCCAAACACTTACCACAACCATTCAGAGTGTAAAGTGAGAATTTGGTGCTGCTGGGAAGCATTGGAAGGAGCTATTCATTGGCGGATGCAATAAGGCTGAATTGCGGGATCCGTAAAGCTAGAGCTGAGAAGCCAATTGGTAGCAGGAGCTTGGAGGGCTCAACTACATGGAGTAGATTAGATTTGGAGTGTCTTTTTTATTCGTGTACTCCAACTTTATTCTCTAGTAGATCAATTTTGACTTGGAGGGTTGCGAAGAGGTTTTTCGCCGAGTTTTTCGGTTTCCTCTTCGATAACATATCTCAATATTATCTTGTGTTTACATCTCTCTTCCCTATTCTTAAGTGATAAGCCAAAAACGTATTGACCCCTTGTGATGAATTAATCAATTAATTAACCAAGTGAATTGATTAGATTCAATTACATGCAATGAATGTGGTAGCACAAACAAATCACCAATTAAACTAAGTATGCAAAGGAAAATTAATTGGCATGGTGATTTGTTTACGAATGGGGAAAACCTACACGGCAAAAACCCCACTGGGTGATTTTAAGGTCACCACTCTCGAAATTTCACTATTATCACAACAAGCGATTACAAGTAAAGGAATCCTAGTACCTTATATCAACCTACAGTTGAATCCTTACCCCAATACCCAATTAGACTTATTCTATGGTGACAATTTCTCCTTTTGATGCACGGCTCCCAGTAAGTGTCCAACCAATTGTGTGGATCCCAATACACGACTTCAATCTCCAACTAGAGAGAGTTGTTGGCTGCAAAATTCTTCAATTCATCACACGATGAAGATTAAGGAGATGCTTGGTCACAAAACCCTATGGTGCACATATACAACAAATTCTTCACAAGAGATGAACTAGGGCAAAACTTTGTCCTCGGTCACAATTTGCTTTTACAGATTTTGCTCAATGCTTGTACAACTTGTGAACTCTTTGACGGCCCTTAAAATAATCTTTTTATACATTTAAGGTTAGGAGAAAAGAAAGCCCAAAGACACATTCACGGATCCCAAGAAAATCATATCAGAATTCTGAAATTCTTAAAACTCGATAAATAGGAGCTGTCAATCAGCTGTCGAGAACACAGGTTGAAACATCTTTCTTAAGCTCGATAGATGCAGCTGTAGAGTCAGCTGTTAAGTTTTAATGAATTTGCACTATTCAGCTTGTTTCTTGGACAGACTTGAATAACTCTAACACTTGATCTTGAAACCTTGTTTCTTGAAGTATTAAAAACACCTAGATCTACCCAAATACAAGTAAAGTGCGTTTTGTCAAAGGATTAGCCAATTACATAAAAGAATGACATATGTTCTTAACAAGTGAAACACATATGTCCTAACATTAAACTTACCTTTTATTGTTAATAATGGATGAATATGGCTTAGGGTAGTGATATCGGTTATTTGCGCTTATTTACTCTTGTTCCGCACTTAGTATAAGTTAGAGTAAAAGTTATCTAGTTGTAACTTTTAATTGGAGGTCTAAACAAGCTCTTGTGTTTTTATACAAATCCAAGCTTTCATATATGTTAAGCTTGGGTTGTGATATGCCATGATAGGTAAATGATTAAGTTTTCAAGATGATTGATGCCATGATGTATGCTTAAATGTATGCTAGTGTATCTGTGAGTATAGATACAGTATTGAATATGTCTTTAATAGGGTTAAGACATAAGACACAAGACATAATAAGAGGAAACCAACCCTAAGGTTGGGCGGTTTTTGGTGCCTAACACCTTCCCAAAGCTGTGCTTAAACTTTGAACCCATACTCTGGTAGTAAGAACAAAAGGTCATTCCTCGAGAGAACGCTATATTCATGGTTCCCAGGCTATTGTAAAACTAGGTGGCGACTCCCCATTGTGTCCACAATGGTGACTCCACTGGGGATTTTGAGTTTAATTCCTATGTATCCTATGTCTTAACCTTAATAAAGGCTTATTCAATACTTGTTTGCATGAACATCACTTGGTTTTATTATCCCTTTTACCTCGGTCGGTGATGAGTAGGAAGATGGAAGGCTCCACTCAGGCCCAAGTCTTTCGAAGTTCATCCCACTAACTTACAATGTGTACCATTGCCTATGATGGGCCTTGAGTACGTTAACAGTTTGCCACCAATCCACAAAGATTCACTTAGGCCCTTGGTTGGAATCATGGCTCATCTAGTTGTAAGTGACCTACTTATATATCTTTTTAGATTTACGGAGCCTAGCCACACTTAGAGAGATCATAGATCCTATCAATAAGAGGGGACCCTTTATATCTCTTCTTTATTCAATCGTATATTTTGTATTCATCTAATTCTAAAGGACAAATAAAAGATTAGAGGATGACCTAAAAGTTATGACATACCCTAAGATATTGCGATGAAAAGAAAAGAAGTTCTCACACATGAAAGACTTATCCCTAAAGTCCAAAGGTATGTCTTAACTTGAAAAATTCATAAGACCATAGCACAGTAGCTATCATAACATGTTTTTTACAAATTAAAAACCTCTCTTTAGTTAGTTCTAAGGTAGAAACTATTTTCTCAATTTGATTTCTCAAAACCTTTTTTAAAACTAATCTTGTTCTTGAGTTATGATTACATAAACTATTGTGTCTTTTGATTATTCTTGTCCTCAATCTAATCTTTGTGTTGTAGGCACTAAGTGGTAGGTTTAACAACCTTAAATATGTGATTCTAAAGCAAGATAAGCCTCTTTTCCATGATCTCTTCCACTCCTTAATATGATTCACATGATTTTCTTGATACAGTTTCTCCATTCATTATATTTGTTTTGTTTGATACTTTTAATTATGTTTGATATGTATTAATCTAATTTTAGGGTTTATAATCTGTACTTTTTGTTCTTTTATTGTTATTTCAATTCCTAGGTTAGTTTGATATGATTTAATGTAGTTTAGTTTAAATGTTTGATTTTGTTCTTGTTTATTTGTTCATGTTGATGTTTTGTTTTGTTTTCTTTATGTTAGTTTAGTGTTTAGGGTTTCTAACATGTTTATTTGATCTCATATATTTATATCTTTGAATAATTAAATTTCTAAAAATGTAATTTTCAAATCTGTGTTAAAGGATGCATGAGTATCATCGAGCATGCATATGCGTACGCATAGTTGAGTGTGTGGAAGCACCCCGAATCCAGATTAGGGTAAAATCTTGTTTTTATTTGTTTTAATCATTTTTCACATAATCTTTGATTCTGTTTGACTCTATTTTAGGTTAATTATTTAGGTTTAATTATTTTTCATGTTTGTTTTAGTATTTTTGCCATGTTTAGTCTATTTGATATTATATCCTTGTGTGTTTTATTCACTGTCAACTTGCCATGTTTAATTTATTTTGTTTGATTGTGTTTTATTTATTTCCTTTTATATTGTGATATGTTTTAACAAGTTGTATGTTTTATTTTTATTTAAAGTGCATGGTGTATATTTAGGTTAAGGATTAAAGCTCTCTTAAAAAAATCCTTAATTAAATATGGCCAAGCAACACATAATAGAGGCTGACCCACAAGCTAGGCATTCTTGAGTGCCTAACACCTTCCCAAGCCATATCCAAACTCTGGACCTATAATTTGGTATGTGAATTCATGTGTGTAAATGATTGGCCCAAAGGGCCCACTATGGTTCCTAGACCTTATCTAGGTGGTGACTCCATTAGTCCACATTACGATTTTTACTACTTTGCTTGTATTGATTTTTTTCTATGGGATTGGGTCCTTGAAGTGAGTTTTCCACTAAAGAAATTCTTCTTTGGTTGTCCACTTCAATACCATATCTTGTGTCTTTGTTTGTTTGCTTTCAACATGTTGCTTTTAGATTTGTTAATTTATCTGTATTGATTACTTTAAAACCAACATAATTGATCAATAAATTTATAAATTTCGTTGTCAAAATGTAAGGGACTTTACAACTTTTTTAAGTGGCATTTGAGCATAGGTACACTTTATAAGGGTTTATCGTATCCCGAGTTTGATCTCTAGCCCATTTTTGCATGTATAATTTCCAGTTTCTTAGTGTTTCCCCTCACATTGAGGGAGATTACTATGCCTACTGGAAGGTTTGCACAAGATTTATCCTGTATTCTTTAAATGATGACAAGCCAAATAATATAGAGAATTTCTCAAAGTTAGGAAGGTTAAAAAGTATAATAAACCCCTGGACCTACTAGACAACCTAGGAGTGAAGCAGTTGTAGACATCCCATTTAGCATCGGTTAATAATCTTTAGTGAGGATCTTAAAATTTTCAACTAAGGGTGTTATGTTCTAAATATTTAGAAATAAATGTTTAGGTTCTAATTTTATGTAAGTTGGCAAACTGAGAACAAAAACATGTCTAGTTTAAGATTTCTAAGTCTTAGAACAGTGTTAGACATTGCTCATGTTGGTTCAAGTCAAGATTCAAAAATAGTCAAGCTGCAAAAAGAAGAATTCAGAATCTACAAGGCTCAACTGATCAAAAGAAAGGCTCAACCGATCGAGAATCGTGTTTTGTAGAATTTAAATTAGGCCCAAAGCTCGTGAAAACGTATAGGGTTTATGTCCAACACTACCAGGAATAAAAGAGAAACCCTAAATACTTTTAAGATCTTCTTGGAAGCCTTGTGAGATACTCTTATGAGGATTTGTAATCTTCTAACTCAACAAGCCTCTACTAGAAAGAAGATCCATGTACAAGAACTTGTGGAGATAAGTTGCTGCATACAAGATCATACATAGCTAATGATTTAAAGCTTTTAATGGGATCTCAAAATCACAAACTTGGGTGCTTGTGTGTGACAAATTCAGATAGAAGAATCCGTGGATTCGAAGTAGCGTGTGGTAACGTGAGTAAGTACTACAAGAGGTAGCTTTAGATTTAGGGAAAAATATATTGTAAAACTTCTATTCTATCCTAGTGAATTTGTTGACTTCTGGATTGTGTATGTTGAATCCACTCTAAGTTTTTATCTTGAAATTGGATGGTTTCATTGGATTTCCTAGGTTATTATATCGCTTGTCTTCTTTACTTTTCCACACTTTGTGATATGATTGTTTGTGTTTAACCTAGATTTGAATAATAAATCTAAGTAACAACTTAGTTAATTAATTAGGTTAAACAATTTGTATTAACAGGGGCCTAAACAAACTAACAATTAACAGGGGCCTAAACAAACTAACAAAGGGTAGTTGAAGTATTTAAAATAGTTTAGAGAATATCAGAAATCAAAAGTGCTCAAAATTGTTTAGAAAATAATAGTTCAAAGCAAATTTTGGAATCAGGGCTTTTCCATTGGAAATTAGACATTTAGGTTGCATTTGGCATTGGCTTAAAAAGTTAGCTTTTTTTTATTGTTTAACTTATTTTTGCTACTATTTATGGGTCTCATTGCACTTTTTGGTATTATTCATGAGTCTTACTATACTATTTCAACTACTTTTTAGCTTTATTTACAGTACTTTCAGTAAAAATTTTTATTTTCAGCTAAATGAGCTGTTTCCAAACAGACTCTAACATGTTTCAAAATGGACATAAGTGTTGCCCAATTGGGATTTATAAGGAGTAAAATATGTCCATTTGAATTTGGGGCAACAATACTAATAGAAATTAGGGTTCTATGCGAAGTTGAGTGGACAAGCTCAGGGCTGAATATGCAGCTTCATCTCAGCAGCCATAGAGTTTCATATTTAGGCCCTAAACGCTTCAATCTTGTTAAGGGCACTGTCCAATTGTTTAGGAAGCTCTAGATTCCGTTAAAAGGTCCCAGAAACCTTATTTTTTACGTACAAATACCAAGGTTTTAAATACCGTTCTGTTCAGGCCAGAATGACCCAAATTTTTCGTTCTAGTTGATAATTTCATGCAAACAATCCCCTTGTTTTATTTCGTCCCAAATTTCGGCCCATACCAACTTGATCTGGCATTTTGGACTAAATTTCATCAAACCAGAAAAAAAAAAAAAAAAAAAAAAAAAAAAAAAAAAAAAATTACTGATTTCAAAACAAAATGAAGAGTGGGTTTTTACTGAGTAGTTTCTTTTGGATTTGGTGTCGGGCAAGTCACAGGGGGAGAAAGCTATGGAAAAAAAAAAAAAGATGAAGAAGTTGAGCCTAGAATATTTGATGGGGTCACTGTAAAAATTGAAAAATACGAGGAGTTATAGATCTGATAAGGATAAGAAGTCTGAGAATTTGAATGAAAAAGAGAGATAAAAAAGAGTAAAAATAGATGATATTAACGTCTTTCGTGGGAAGCGTATATAGGAAGTTTTTAGGAAGGTTCTTGGTTTACAAATACCATCACATGTTTTCTTATTTACAAAACTTCCATTACATTACTTCATCAATATAATGTTTTTAAATAAATCATTAGATAATCATTTTAAAAATTTTATCTTAAAAATAATAGTAAATACCAAGTAAATCTTATGTCGGCCCAAAAACTAGTAATAACCTTGTTGGATTCTAAGACTTTAGGTTTAAATGTAATGTTAACAAACCATGATTAAAACATTTAGTCTTGTTTTAGACTTGCTCAAAATATGTTTTTATGTAAAGTTGGAATCGAGTGTACTGCAGGATTTATTATGTAAATCTGCCTGGCTCGATCAATCAAAAATTAGACTCGATCGATCGAAACTCGTGCAGATTATTTTTCTGCGGAATTTTCCAACTCAGCCCAAGCCCGTTTGACGTTTAGGGTTTTATATTTTGCCCTAAGTATAAAAGAAAAAACCCAAGCCACGTTTTGAAGTTGCTCTTTATGCTGTGTGTGTGAATCTCTTGTGAGATCTAAAGGTCTTCGCCTTCACATACACTTAGGGTTTCTAATCTCAAGATTGATGTCGAGAGCTTAGTGATCAATTCAGTTGTAGATTCAAGAACTTAAAGATATACAACCAGAAGTGCTTGTGCTTGCTGGAAATCCAGGAAAGAAGTAGTTCGTGGACTTGGAGTTGTCACGTAATCGTGGTAGTAAGTTTCCTACTCGATGTAGCAATAGGATGTTAGTGGTCTAAGTCGCTATTGTGTAAACTTCAATTCTTTCATAGTGGATTTGTTTTACCTTGAAGATAGTTAGGTTAAATCATCCCCAGGTTTTTTACCGGTTTGGTTTTCTTGGGTTATAATATCATTGTGTTCTTTATTTTCCGCACTTTACAATGATATGATATATATGTCTTAACCTTGATTTGATAATTTGACTAAGTAATAACTTGGCTAATTAACTAGGTTAATTTGGTTGTACTTAAAGGGTCTAAAAATGTACAAACCTTATTATTATTATTATTATTATTATTATTATCCGATGCGAAATTTCAAAACAGTATACCGGTATATTTTGGTATTGAAATATTTCATTCCAATAGTTAACTCGAAATGACCTCCAAAACATGGTTCAAAAGAATCAAAACCTTAATAAATACCCACCTTATGCCTCAATTCTAAACCACTTTTAAGGGAGAACGTGTTTTTGCCTCTATGATTTTAAAACTCTCTTGTTCTTCTCTAATCTCTCTCTCTCACCAGCACAAAAGCACTTTTTTATTTTTATTTTTATTTTTTTTTAATCTTCAGAAACCTCTCTCTAAGAGTGTCTTGAGGCAGAAACTTGTTTTTAACTTCATTTTTCAAAACTCTTTTAGAAAATCTTTTGTTCTTGAATTGTGATTCCAAAGTTCAATTGTATTCTTCAATTCCTCTTGCAATCTTAAACCAAATTTGTGATGCACGCACTCAGAGTTTGGTTAAAAGATTCAAACTAGATCGATAAACAAGATGATTTTCTATTACGTGGTTTTTTTTTTTTTTTACTTTTCTAGGAAGATCAACACGGTCCTAAATTTTATTTTAGATTGAGTGTTGTTATTTGATTTGGTTGATGTGACGATCTTTGTCTGCTGATGTTAAATTGACCACGATCTAGTTTTGTTTATTTTTAAGTGTTTTATTAATATTTTTTCTACAATTCTACTTTTAAATTATGGGGTTAGATAAATCTAGAAATGTAAAATTATAGTTTCTATGTAAGGATGCGCAGGCATCATTGAGACTGCATAAGTAGGACTTCAATCTTATGCATGCACGATCAAGTATGCATATGCAACTCAAACCCAAATTAGGCCGAATGACATGTTTTGTTTGAATTAATTTAATCATTGTTAGGATATATGTAAATCATGTTAAAAACATATGTCATTTAGAATTGGCAAATCTTTTGATAAAACGCAATTTACTTATAATTGTGTAGATCTAAGATGTGTTTAATACTTCAAGGAACAAAAGATCAAGTCCGAGTATTAAAGCCATGCAAATCTGTTCAAAAATCAAATGAAGAAATGCTATATTTTAAAGCTCAACAAATAGCTTAATAGGTTGTATCTATTGAGGTTTAAAAGGAAATTTTTAGCCTAATACTCGATTGCTGCTCGACAGATAACCTATCTATTGAGATTTACGAAAATCAATTTTTCAAATTTGATTTCACGCATATCTATGTGTATGTGTTTAGACTTTCTTTTCTCACAATTCTAAACATATATAAGGATTATTTTAAGGGTTGTCTCAGTTGATGCAAGGGTTGTTGCACTTGTTGTTGCAAGCATATTGTGACCGGAGATATATGCCCTAGTTCATCTTTTTCTTGAAGAAATTGCTGCGTTTGTATGCGGTAGGGTTTTGTAATCAAGGAGCTTCTTGATCTTTATCGTGTGGATGAACTGAAGAACTTTGCAGTCAACATCCTTCTCAAGTTGGTGGTTAGTCAGGTACTAAACAAGTCTAACCAATTTTGTATTTCAAAAATAAGTTAAGACAGTTTAGTGAGCATACATTAACACATGTATCCCATGTGATGGCCAAATCACATTGTACCTGCACATGTATCAAAAGTAGCAAAGAATATTGTGTGCTGTGTGTGAAGAACATCGCAAGATTGCATAAATGTCAACATGTTATGATGATTTGAGATATAAGAAAATCAATTTAACTCACACACAAAATTAGTGTGTGTGTTTTCTATATATAGCTCAGCACGATTTTTGTACGTGAGAAAATCAATTTGACTCAGGTACTTGGTGAGACAATTTTCTTATATATAGCTCAGCATGATTTAACTCAAGTATATATAGCTCAACACGATTTCCTTATATAGAAGTGTTTGAAACGCAAAATTAGTGCATGTTTTCTCTATATAGCTCAGCACGATTTTTGTCTCATTTTATTCGATCTCTCTCGATAGAATCTAACTCTCACCTCCCCAAACACTTTTCTCTCTCTCTCTCTCTCTCTCTCTCTCTCTCTCTCTCTCTCTCTCTCTCTCTCTAAACCTCAAACCCAGTTGATTTTCGGCCTAGAGTGGTCTTCCTTTCTCTGGTATGATCTTGTTTTCACTCTTTCTTCATGCATTTCATTCATATAGACCTAGGTTTTTGGGTTTTTGAAAAATTTGGGGGTTTTTCACAATTGATAAGGTTTTTGCAAAATTTTTAGGTTGGGTTTTGTTTAAATGATCTTATATGCTCATGCATTGCATCACATTTTCATTTTAATAATGTTTCATGCATTATAGATGTGTATTCTCTATGTTGAAATCATGTGTACTGGTAGGATTGGATTGGGCTGAGCCCATGATGTTTTTATTGTTGTATGTCACATGTTCATACATTTTTCAGGCATATGTACCACTCTTTTCCTTCTTATTGATATTGATTACTTTGGTACTCTTTTGCTTCTCTCTCTCTCTCTCTCTCTCTCTCTCTCTCTCTCTCGGTTAGTCTGCTCATGGCACTAAAGAAGAGCAAGTCTACTTTGTCCTGGAACCCTCTTCATTTCGGGACATCTTCTTCTGATCCTACTCCTTTTGACCGGTTCCGTGATGATAAAGCCCGTCAGGGCTTTTCAAAGAACTTTTCACGACGCGGCATTCATTCAGAACGCCAAGTTGTTCTTTCAAACTCTTTCGATGCTGACCTTCCCACTATCATCTACAGTAAGGGTTGGGAGTCCCTTTGTAACATCTCGATTACTTGTCCCTTTGTGATCATACAGTAGTTTTACTCCAATATGCACGGATTTGATTACACCATAGCTCATTTCTTCACTCGTGTTTGAGGTACGCGTATTACAGTCACTCCAGATCTTATATCTAAGGTGCTACACATTCCAAGGGTAGCGCATCCTGATTACCGTAGTCGTCTTCCTCTTAAGACTCTGTCTAATGATGAGCTCATGTCTCTATTTTGTGAGACACCTTCATCTTGGGGTGAACGTCAAAATACCCCATGCTCGGCCTTTGCAAAAGGTTTGAGGTTCCTGAATATGGTGATGACATTTGTTCTACATCCTTTGACTCACTATAATTCTATTATTGAGCCTCGTGCTCGCCTTTTGTTGTCCCTTCTTGAGAAACTTACCATAGACTTCCCTCTCACTTCATACTCTCCCTTATAGATGGCTATAAGGATATGACGACCCATGATAAGCTTATCTTTCCTTTTGCTATCATGAGGATTCTTTGCCACTTCATTGTCTCCTATCCCGAGTCTCCTCACTTCACTGTCATGTGTGCCATTGACACGGTGACCGTTAGACGAAGCGAGGCCTAGCTTCGACCGAAGCGGCCACAAATCGAGATGGCAACTCCTCCGGTTTCTTCTGCTCCTTCTACTTTTGCGGGTGGTGTGACCCTCAAAGCGGTCATGGTGCAACTTCAATGTATGGATGCTCACCTTAATACACTCACTACTGAGATGTATCAGATGAACACCCATGTTTGTCAAATTGCTAGACGACAGGCTCTCCTTGATAGCTTCGTCGAGTCTCCCTCTCCTTCTTTAGAGGCTTCTGAGGACAAGGACGATGGTGGTGACTCTGATGGTGATAATGCTAATGCTAATGAGGATGAGGCTTCTAGCTTTTCTGGTGATAATGAGATAACTGCTTCTTAGTGACTTGTCCTTTATCATTCGTGACAAAAAGGGGAAGTAGTTTTGAGTATGAGAGTAGTCATGTACTTAGAGGGAGAGTTTGAATAGGAGATTATTTTTGTTAGGAGAAGTGTTTATCTTATGAAGAATGTAGTAAGGACTTTTTGTATCTTTTCTTTTCTTTCTTTTTTTTAGATACATTGTTCTTACACTGTGATAGCAAACCTTGTACTTTTTTTAATATACATATATTGTGATAGCAAACCTTGTCATTTTTTTTATTATATGCAATCTTTTATTTCTGTTTCACACTAAGATGCCGTGATAAGTTTTGTTTAAAGTGTTTCAAAAATACAGGTTGTCAAAGTCTATCTTGCCATGAACTCTCTTCTTGCAAAGTTTTTCAAGTGTTTGAGTTAGGATTAAATTTTGTATTCAATAAGTGAGTATGAGTTAAGTGATTTATGACTTCTCTCATATTTTATTTTTTTGTTGTAGTTTTGTCACGGATTGTCAAATAGGGAAATTGTTAAGACATATGTGAATCATGTTAAAAACATATGTCATTTAGAATTAGTTAATCCTTTGACAAAATACACTTTACTTGTAATTTGGTAGATCTAAGATGTGTTTAATACTTCAAGGAACAAAAGTTCAAGTCCAAGTATTAAAACCATGCAAATCTGTATTTTAAATCTCGACAAATAGCTTGACAAATGATATCTATCTTGGTTTAAAAGGCAATTTTTAGCACGATGCTCAACAACTGCTCGACAGATAACCTATCTGTCAAGATTTATGAAAATCAGTTTTTTAGATCTGATTTCACGCATATCCATGTGTATGTGTTTAGGCTTTATTTTCTCACAACTCTAAACATTTCTAAGGATTATTATAAGGGCCGTCTTAGTTGATGCAAGGGTTGTTGCACTTGTTGTTGCAAGCATATTGTGATCGGAGACATATGCCCTAGTTCATCTTACTTTTGAAGAAGCTACTGCATTTATACGTCATAGGATTTTGTAACCAAGGAGCTTCTTGATCTTCATTATGTGGATGAACTGAAGAACTTTGCAGCCAACATCTTTCTCAAGTTGGTGGTTAGTTACATACTTGGATCCGTGCATCAATTGGTTAGTCACATATTGGTAGCCATGCATTGAAAGGAGAGATTGTTACTACAGAACAAGTCCAATTGTGTATTAGGGTAAGGGTTCAACTGTAAGTTGGTATAAGGTACTAGAATACCTTTACTTGTAACCGCTTATTGTGATAATAGTAGATTCTCAGGAGTGGTAACCTTAAAATCACCCAGTGGGGTTTTTGCCTTGGAGGTTTTCCCTATTCGTAAACAAATCACTGTGTTAATTTTATTTTTCATTGCATTTAACTTGGTGATTTGTTTGTGCTACAATGCGTATTGCATGTTAATTGAATTATTTAATTAACTTAGCTAATTAATTGGTTAATTTATCATAAGGAGTCAATACATTTTTGGCCTATCAATCATGATCCTAAATGTCACATCCATCATAGTTCACAAAAGAAATTATTCACTAAATAAACCAAGCTTTAATACCACTTATTGAGCCACAATCTATTTTTTTTTTGTGAATTAACAATATCAATAGTTATTTTTAATCAATCCCTAAAAAATATTATGACCACAACTACTAAGCAAATACATAAATCACATCTAAGAACAGAGATGTTTATGAGGAAAACTATTTTTCCTCGAAGGAAACAATTAAGGGCGAAATTCCTAATAAATTCATTAATATAAAATCAATTACAATATTTTCTCAAGTTTATTCTAACTTGAGATCCTAATCAACTACAATAATCTGTAATCTCTAAAAATTAACATGAACTCACTTAAGATATTTACCCACTTTGAATAAAACAATGTGGTATTAGAACCCCAAACCTCTCCCTCCATGAAACCCTAAATTTCTCTCCCCTTTAGTATGTCTCACGAATAAAGCAAAATTCTTATGGTCTTCTTTAGTCACACACATTTGCAGGAGATTGGTTATATTTTTTCTGAAAATTTACTTGAAGAAATTTAAGGTGTGTAGCTTGTATCGGGAAAAAAAATCCTCTCTACGCCAAATTCACCATAATTGAATGAACAAAACCAACAAAACTTCACAACAAAAACCCATGATAAACCCAAAATCGCTTTAATGGAAATAAAATAAAATCACAATGGATGTGGTGGTTGCAACGGTATTGGGTGGGGTGAGAGAGAGAGGGAGGGAGAGAGAGAAGGTGAGAGGGAGAGAGGGATTGAGAACGGTGGTGGTGGTCATCGTTGTCATTGTCATGAAACATAAATCTGTGGTGGTAGTTGGTGGTTACAAAATTGAGGCAATGATCGGTAGTGGTGGTGGTCACAAAAGACAGATCAATGGTGGTGGTAGGCGCTTACGAAGTGGAAGCATAGATTGTGGGTACTGGTGGTTGTGTAATATAGATGGGTATGGGATAAGATGGGTGGCAGCAACAAGGACGAGGCGCGAAGTCTAGGTGGTCGATTGGGTTTAGTGCTGGATGATTGCTTGGTCAGTGCGAGGCTGGTTGGCTGCTATCTGCTCTTAATGCTTGATCATATGGACAGTGTGAAATGCTATAAAATCCTATGACTTGAAAATAGAAGCGTAAATTACAGTCAAATGGAAAACATTTTCAAGTTGACGGTGATTTCAGCCCAGCAAAACACCTGCAAATGCACAAAAAGTTTTTCCGAAAAACATTTTATGTCTAACAAACACAAGAAAACCCAAATAACTAACAAAGTCATTAATAGGAATTTGAGGCATTTACCCCATATTTTCCTTAATGGCTTGTTTAGAAGTTTAGAGAGGGAGGAGAGTAGAGGGGAGGAGAGGGAAGGAGAGTAGAGGGGAATGATTCCCCTCTACATTGTTTGGATGTTTTTAAAATTAGAGAGGGGGAAGGGGGTAATTAGCCCTTTAGAAAGAGTAATTTTGTTAATTTAGAAAGGGTAAATTAGGAAATTCATTTGGCCAATAACTTATCTACTCTACTCTCCCTCCAAATCTCTTCAATTTTGAGGAATTAAAAATGAGAGGTTGGAGGTAGTTGAAATCTCTCCAAATCCCTCCCCCTCCTTCCTTAAAAAACTTCCAAACAAGGCAATTGAATTACTCTCCCTCTCTCTACTCTACTCTCCCTCCTCTTTTTAACTCCCAAACAAGCTATAAGTGAAATGATCATTTAACCAATTGTAGAACTCCTTTAGTTACTTTTCTATTAAACTGGGTCCTCTGAGTGGTCTTTTCACGGTAGAAATTGGTCTTTGGTTTTCTACTAAGCAACCGAATTTCATGTCTTACTTTTATTCCTTTGCTATATTGCTTTTAGATTTGCTATGGATAAATTGTTTGTCAGCATGGATTACTTTATAACTGGTGTGATTGATAACTAAATCCATAAATTCCACTCCCCAACCAAGCTCATCTCCATGATAACCACGACTCAATGTAATGGACAGAATCATTTCCACTTTATGTGGGCAAACAATTATCATGTACCTGTTAGGAAATAAATTAGATCCTTCAAATATGCTAGCCTAACTTTGGAAGAGTGTTTTGAGCGGTAAACACTATAAACGCGGATGGCTTTGGGATCTATTAATTTGTCATGCCTATACTCTGCATCTGGATTCCAATCCCAAAAATTCTTTAGCTTCCCTCAAGCACCTCCAAATAAAGAAGCCTTTTGAGGTACACTAGCTTACAACAAAGAACTCAAAAGGTAGTATCAGAATTTAAGAACCCGGAAAGCCAAAGATTGAGAGTTATGAATCAACCACCAACATTCTTTTGCTATAGTAAAGCATGGTTAAAGAACTTAAATTCCCTAAAATCCAGTTCTCCATTCCACTTTGGCTTGGTTACTTTCTAGTTCTACCATATCTGATGGTATTTTCACTCCTCTCGACTTTGTCCCCATCAAAAAAAGTAACTGAACATGGTCGTTAATTCCTTACAGAGACCACTGAAATACGAAAGTAATTAACGGTGTATGTTGGAATAGTCAAGACGAATGCCTTTAGTAGGATCTCCTTCCCAGCTGCAATAAGTAGTTGTTCATTCCACCCTCTCAATTTTTCCCATACCACATCATTCTGTTGTGTAAAATAACTCTTTTGATCCCTTCCAACTGAAGTGGATAGTCCAAAATATTTTTACGTCCACTAGCAGATGCAAGTATGCAACCCATTAAGGGGCGCCTCTATATAGAAGATACAGTGTTCACATGAACGCGACAAAAAAAAAAAAAAAAAAAAAAAAATTATATACATAATTATACTTATTTTATTTTTCTCTAAATAAGAATTGAACACTTGACTTGAGATCCAAAAGAATTCGGGTTTAGTAATACTAGAAACACAACAAATTAAATGTCACAACAATTTTAAGCATTTTTCTCAATGTATGTATTTTTGAATTATCTTTTAAAGTTTTTTTCCCAATGGAAAGAGTCGTAAAGTGAGCTCCCAAAAGTGAGCAACAAGCTTTCCCTTTTTCATTAAGAAAATGTCTCTCTCCTTTTAAAGACATTTCTGTGGTCTCCATGTTAAGTCTATGTATTAAAATAGATATATATATATATATATATATATATATCTTACTCCTTTTAATATTGAGTTGGCTTGAGGACTTGATTGGGTACATTAAGTTTCCAATTGCTTGCAAATTCTTGATTAAGGCTTAAAAAGGGATCAGGATGTTTCTCGATACTCGTAGGGTGATTAGGCAGAAAGTTGAGTTGAGGTGCAAGCAGTGCAGGGACTGGGTATCGGGTTCAGGTTAGGCTTGAGCCTACTGACCCAAACCCGCCCCATGGCCATCCCTATATGATATGACCAATATCTGATTTTAAGAAAAGTGAGAGCAAAAGAACAAGGAGACAGTCTAGAGTTTTTTTTAAATTTTTTTTATTATTATTATAAGCCTTTTTCGTTATGGGTTGTAGAAGTGAAAAGAAACCAGGGGACCGATCTTTATATTATCAAATCATTACAAGAATCAAATAAAGCAACAAATGAGAAAAGGGACATGTAGTAGGTAGTGCGTACCTCTCTTTATGATAACAATTTATCAATGAAGCAGGCAAAGGTTGTTTTCCCACTCGAAAGGCGGAGCAACTAAACAATAACAGTCAATTTGTTGAATGAGAATAAACACGAATGGAAGAGACTTATAATGTTAAATTCATTGTTATGCCTAAAGAAAAAGCAAAGCATGATGGAAATATGTTAATAGTACTTGAAAAAAAAAGATTAAACAAAAATAAAATTGTGATTTTTTTTTTGTACAAACAAATTAGGCGACTTGTGTATACTCATTAAAGTTCATATAGATAATAAATTTTATATTAAAAATTTATTTGTTAGAGTAAAAAATTATTATGTATTGACAACCCATTTCCAAAATGGATCCAAATATGTTTTTGTTGCAAGTCTTTTTCTTTTTTTTTTTTTATTGTTTTTTTGTTGCAAGTCTTTTTCTTTTTCTTTTTCTATTGTTTTTTTGTTGCAAGTCTTTAGTGTTTTAGAAGTTGTAATTGAAGATTAAGTACGAAGACTAGTGAAGGAATACATCTTGAATACTCTTGACTTTCATAATTTCTGCACCAACCATGATGCCTCTCATCCGATTGATATTCACTGATTATGTTTTAGTTGTTTTGTATTTTGTTTTAAGTTGGCTCTAAAAGTGGATATTTGTAATACTAAGAGAGACTAGAGAGCCTATATGAAGACCCACTAAGCATGACTTTTTATAAGATTGTAGAGGATGGATTTGAGAGCCTATATTTGTAATCCTACTTTAGAAGAAGGGATTTTTGTATTCTTCATAACTCAACTTTGGGTTGATGAGATTTAGCTTTGTGTTTTAAGTTGTTGTCTTTTTTGTTATCTTTGATTGTTAAATGTTATCCTATTGTATTATAAAAATAATATACAAGTATAATTTTATTCTATTACATAATATGACTTGATTAATTTGATGTTTATTGCTATATTTTTTTTTTTTCTCTTTTTCTTCTCATTTTATTATATTCAACATTTAAATTTAGTCACATCCTCTATATCATTAAACTATTTATATTTTCTCTCTCTTTTTTATTTTAGAAAACTAAACATATAATATTTTACTTAAATTTGAATGAATAATTTTTTTTTTTCATATGATGTCCTTACAAAACGATACAATGCATTAAAGGAAAAATGAAATTCAAAACACATGCCAATTTACAACTATGTTTTATGTTGGCTTTATTTCATGATAAAAAGTGTTGTAAGTGCATTAATTTATTTCGTTGTATTTGTGGGATTTTATTGTATTGGGTTTAGTATCAAGTTAGTGAAGAATCGAGCATGAAATAAAGAATCAGTGCAGTTTCGCGACTAACTCACAAGAAGTTTGAGAGAAAGGTTCTTGGGAAAAGGGCACGTGAAAAGCACATGCTGGAAGCTGAAGAGTTAAGTGTCAGATTGCATTTCGCGAGTACTTCGCAAGACAGGCCATCTCGCGAGGTACTTTGCAAGACAGGCCATCTCGCGAGGTACTCACAAAACTCTCTGCCTGGAGGATTTTAAATATGATTTTTTTACCCTTTACCCATACTATATATACCATCATTACCCACAAAAGTAAGAGAGACAATTCATAGAGAGAAAACCCTAGATAGGTTTCTACAACACAAGACACCCATTTTTTGAGAGAGAGCTACTCATCCTTAGTGAGAAATCATTGTAACCTCTTCTCTTTCTCTCTCCCCTTGTCATACCTTGAGAGGAGATTTGTACCTAAACACAACTCACACCTCTTCAGAGTGTAGTGAGTGTTTTGGAGCTTGGGAAGCTCTGAGAATTTGCCAAAAGAAGCCAGTGAGGCTTGGCAGATGCAATCTAGTGTATTGTGGGATCCAGAAAACTAGTGAAGACAAAACTCCGAGAAGTCCGTTAATAACAGGAGCTTGGAGGACTCAAGTACATTGAGTAAACTAGGCTTGAAGGGTCTTTTGTTATTCATGTACTCCAACTTATTTGCTTGTGGATCGATTTCGACTTAGAGGGTTGCGGAGAGGTTTTTTGCCGAGTTCTTCAATAACACGTCTTAGTATTATCTTGTGTTTGCATCTTTCTTCCCTTACTCTTATGCTTTACTTTTATTGTTTATTGTTCATGTCTACGCACTAGAGTAGATCCTGTGATTGTACTTCATTTACTCTTGTTCCGCATTTAAATAAGTTAGACTAAAAGCAATTAAGCCTTATTTTAAAATTTGGGATCTAAACAAGCTCTTGGGTTTTAGCACAAATCCAAGTATAATAATAATAATAATAATAATAATAATAATAATAATAATAATATCAAACCGAACATAACATAAATAAATAATAGTTATGTATATACTAACTTAAGAGCTACAAAATTAATTGAAATAAATAAACATTATAATTCATTAAAATTATCATCAAATTTGGGAAAACAATAGGCTTCAAAAGGAGAAGCAATAATATATATATATATATATATATAAAGAGAGAGAGAGAGAGAGAGAGAGAGAGAGAGAAAGAGATTTATAATAAAGAAAAAAAATAGTACAAAGTAATACAGAGTAGATAAAGAAATTTTTTTTTTTAAAAGTCAACTACTAACCATTAATTTAGAAACAAAATGGTTGTCAAGAGTAGTAAATAATAAAATAGAGATGACAAAACAATCAAAAAAAATTTAAAATGTTACATTCACTTAATTAAATCAATAATCAACAATTATTTACAATCATACAAAATTTAAACTTAAAATGAATCTAACTTTAACTACAGAGACCATATTTCCTATCATAACTAAAAAAGTGAAGTTCTCCGTAGTAATAGAAATTACATAAAAAATAGGCAATTTTAAAAACCCAATTGTTTGACATTTCATTTAGCCTTATTTATAAAATAATATATATATATATATATATATATATCCTTAAATGTTTATATTCTTCAAACATTATGACTTTTAAAATTCTAATGAATTGTTCTGTCTCTCATTTGATGTCTCTATTATGCAAATTATCAACTAGTAAATACATCTTAATTGTAAGAAATGTTATAAATGAGATAATGATAGAACTAATTAGCAACTATCATTATGGAATGATAGTCTATGTTTTCACACATCTAAAAAAGTAAAATGTATAGAGTTTATTAAAGGTATATGTAAAAATCCTCAAAAAAAGTATATGTAAAGGTTTTTTTTATAATAAAAAGAAGTATATGTAAGACTTTTATTATCTTAAAATACAATAAAAGCTAATTTTTAAAACTACGACAATTACTACTCCATAAATCCAACACAACACTACTTTTAATATCCTAAACAACTTATAAATTTCAAACCAAAATCATCATACAACTACACAACTACAACTATACAACATACAACATGAATTACCTTCTAAATTACTACATGAACTACTATGTACATACAACAAACCTTTTTATGCTATGCATATAAAAATTGAATATACATTTCTATATGAGACACAATTTTTTAAACGTTGGTTAACAACCACAAAATCACTTGAACATCTTTTTTTTTTTAAGAAATAAGAAGGGGCCTTTTATTTCTTTATTTATTTTTGTTTTGAGGAGCCAAAATCTTTACATTTAAGGTATCAAAAACTAAATAAAAACACTTCTACAATAATAAAAAAATTATGTTGCAATAAATATGATTATGAAATGCATTACTCTTCATTAAATTATTCTAAATTATAAAAATAATAAAATAACGAAACCACCTGAAAAAAAAAAAAATTATCGTGTGCAATAACAAATAACCCTTTCATTAAATTACTTTCATTAATTTCGTCTAAATTGTAAAATAATTGTGATTTTTTTTTGTACATATCAATAACAAATTAGGAGACTTGTGTATACTTATTAAATTTTATAAAGATGATAAATTGTATCTTAAAAATTTATTTGTTAGAGTTAAACAATATTATGTGTTGGAAATCCATATCTAAAATAAGTCCAAATGTGTTTGTGTTCTATGTCTTTAATGTTTTAGAAGTTGTAATTGAAGATTCAGTTAAAGACATGAAATCTTGTCAAGGACTATAGCTCAACTGATTGAGACTCACTCAATTTCTGCACCAACCTTGATACCTCTCGTTAGATCAATATTAGCTTCTTCTTTTTTGTGTTGTTTTGCATTTTGTTTTAAGTCGGCTCTAGAAGTGGATTTTTGTAGTCCTAATAGAGATTAGAGAGCCTATTTGAAGACACATTAAGCATGACTTATTATAAGGTTGTAGAGGTATATAACCTAAGGTATTGAGAGATAAAACCCTAGTCTCCATCAATTGAACTTGTAGTTAAGAAAGAAAAGAGAAATATTTTGCTGCAACTATTGGGTGCCAAGTGTTAAATACCTAGCATTGTGCCTGACATCGGATTGAAGGTCAAGGAGTGTCTGTAGTTAAGTTATTTTACGAAGAACCTACATCATTCAAATTATTGTAGTAATAGACACAGATTAGGTATCCGTGCATTGAAGAGATTCACAAGTAGAAGTGTCTAATTGGGTTCGAGTTGGGTGTGGTCACATAAATTTCTACTGCAACAAGTAATAATATGATTACGTATATTCTTGTTTTATTAAAACTTCCATTTTACTTTGTCAATTCTTCAATTTGGTGGTGACCTATAAACTACCCATAGGGTTTTTCCAATTATAGTTTTCCGCTTGTAATCATATCGTTGTGTCTAAATAATCAATTTGAGCAATTGGTTAAACTTGACCGGAGTCTAAATTTTCAAAAATTATATATACGCTTTGAATTTATCTTGATTGTTATATCAATAACATAAGCCTGCTCTTCAAATAAAACTTCTTGGTTCCATCGCTTGGCATATAGATGGATTATATCAAATTGTCGTTAAATCAAGGCACTCAACAAAGCCCCACATAAATGGGTGAAGTTGATGAAGAAAATGAAGATGCTCTTAATAGTGGTTGCATAGAAGAAAGCTTAAGGATTCCATACAACTAGGGATGGCAAAAATCCAGTTGACAATGGGTACACGAATCAACCCTATGGGTACGAATTTTACCCAACACGTTAGGGAGTTCGGGGATTGGGACTGATTTTTTTTGCACCCCAAGCTTGATGGATAGGGGACGACTTTTAATCGAATCAGACTCGTAAGCTTGTTTTTTGTTTTTTTTTTTATCATTTTTTTCCAGAAAAAATGTAAACAAAAAACCAAAAAACTTGTTCACCTAATTTTTGCTTTTCTTGACACCCTCTCTCTCACTCTGTGCCAAAACCATCACCACAAAGCTTGTCATCATCGTTGTCCATTGCCTCACTGAAATTCTCGAAGCCTAATGAATGTTCAATTCCCAAAACTACTACTTGTTAAGATTCACTCTTTCTCGCGCCATTGGCACACTACTCAATTTCAATCCGAAGGTACAACCTCTTAATCTTTGTCTCTCTTTGTCTATTTTATTACGTTGAGATTTAACATTATCTTACAAAAGGAGGGTGGGGGAAACACAGAGATTAGGAGCTATTTGATTAGGAAATATCGGGCTAAGCAAGTGAACTTAGAGAGAGGGAGAGAGATGTGGAAATAGGCTGGAATTGTTGTTGTTTTTACTTTTGGTGTTTTTGAAATATGTGAGGCTTTTTTTGTAAAATGGGTTTGCTCTAATTCTCTCAAATTAAGAAAAAAACAAAGAAATGAAAAAGGAAAAGAAGGTACGGGTTGGCTCTAGCTACCCATAGCTACAGGGCGTTTTGGCGGAAAGTAAGGTTGGGGTGCAGGCAAGCAGGGTGAGGAATGAGATAGTATATCCTGTACCCGGCATACATGCCGGGTGCAGGATATACAAAATGGTGAGGAATGAGTATCAGATTAGGGTTGGGCTCGAGACGACCCGATCCAAACCCACCCATGGCCGTCCCTGTGTAATATGATCAACAACTGATTTTAAGAAAAGTGAGAGCCAAAGAGCAAGGAGAAAATATACACTTTTAAAGATACAATTCACTGGAACATTTTTTTTTTTTTCTTTTTTACTTTTAATTCCGTAGTAATGCCTTAGGAATAAGGATCATGATTCTTTCTTTCATTTTTTTTTTTTTTCGTCTTAAGCCTCTTTCTTTATGGGAAATATAAGCGCAACAAAACCAAACAAGGGACCGATCGTTACATTAACCAAAGCATAGCAAAAATCAAATCCAGCAACAAATTTGAAAAAGGAAATAATAGTCAATTCGGTGAATGGCAATAAACATGAATGGCAGAGGCTTAAAATATTAAATTCATTGTAATGCTTAAAGAAAAAGCTAAAGGTAAGGGAAATATGTTAATATTTCTAAAGAAAATAAGAAAGATTTAACAAAATTGAGCAACTGAACAATAATAGTCAATTCGGTGAATGGCAATAAACATGAATGGCAGAGGCTTAAAATATTAAATTCATTGTAATGCTTAAAGAAAAAGCTAAAGGTGAGGGAAATATGTTAACATTACTAAAGAAAATAAGAAAGATTTAACAAAATTGAAATATATGTTTTTTTTTTTAACATATCTATAACAAACTAGAGAAATTTTTTATGCTTATTAAAGTTTATATAGATAATAAATTGTATTTTAAAAATCTATTTGTTAGGAGTCAAATATTATTATGCGTTGGAATTTCGTATCCAAAACAAGTCCAATTACATTTGCGTTGCAAAGTCTATAGTGTTTTAGATGTTGTAATTGAAGATTAAGTTAAAGAAACGAAAACTGGTCAAGGATTGCATCTCAAGTAGTTGAGACTCACTTAATTTTGGCACCAAACTCGATACCTCTCATTTGATCGATATTTGCTAATTATATTTTAGCTGATTTAAATTTTTTTTAAGTTGGCTCTAGAAGTGAATTTTTGTAACCCTGATAGAGGGCCTATATGAAAACTCATTAAGCATGACTTTTTTTAAAGTTATAGACATAGATACGCTAAGGTTTTCACTATAAGGTTGTTTTAAGTTCGTTGTCATACAAATAAATTAAACCAAATTGTTGTAAGTTCAAGAAACTCGACAAAGCCACCACATACATGGGTCAAGTTCACGAACAAAATGAAGATGCTCTTGATAGTGGGTGGAGAGAGATCGACATAAAACTTATCCTTGATGCAAACCTATAGCAATAGGAAAATCACTTGCAATTCCTCCACTTGTTCTCACGCTAGTTACAATTTCATCATAAATATCTTTAATTATCTTAATAGTTAAGAGAAACTCCTTTGTTTTCGAAAACGCACCCCATAACCTCTATAGATATCTTACCATATAATTTCTCTAAATAAATGAAAACTGTGTAAAGGTCTTTACAGGCCTTTCTGTGTGTGTGTGTGTGTGTGTGTGTGTGTGTGTGTGTGTTTTTCATTTGGGTCTAAGTAAGAAAATAGCTTACATGATAGATCGTCCTAGCATAAAACCAAATTGATTCTCTAATAATTTTGTTTCATGTCTTAACCTATGTTTGACAAATCTTTCCCAAAGTTTCAAAGTGTGGCTCATAAGTTTAATTCCAGGATAATTTTTATAGTTTTGAATATCCCCCTTGTTCTTATAAATAAGTATTAAGGTATTTTGTTAGCACTTTAGATCTTATTGCAAACGTTTTGTCAACCAACATACACCACATCACCCAAGCACTTCCTTACTTCAATAGGGATTTCATCTGGTCCCATGAGCTTTCTCATTTTCATCCTCTTTAGTGCATCATTTACCTCGGTCATCCTAATTCTTTGAGCAAATCTACAATTTCTATCCTCCATTGGGTTACCCAAATCGATCCAATCTTTCATATCATTTCCATAATGTTGGTTGCCCACATCCTCTTGATTCTCCAATAATGTCTTTAGCCATTCTATTAACATCTTTATCTATATTTTACTTGCCTTCTTTGATTGAAACGAAATTATACAACAAATAAATATGACTCTGCTGAACATGACCAGATTAATAATGGTGTATGGTAATGAACTAATGAATTTTTGGTAGATGCCTAATAATGTAGCATACATTAAACTGAATCAAGATAAAGGCCAAGGCACTCGCACCTTATGAATGTTGGACTTGATATAAACAAAACTTGTCAAATCTCAAGGTATGGTGTGGTGATATAAATCATATAATGCACATGTATTATATGAGTACCCAATAGGGAGGAGATGAATTGCAAGACTTGGGAATGCAAATTCTTAAGATTGGTAGAAACTGGTACTAGATATCCATTTTACCAGCCCAACGTGGCTCTGCCCCTGGGCATGACGAGGTTGGTGTCCTTAAAGAAGATAGCATCTCTATTTCTATCAATCATTTTCGGAGTATGTATTTAAAATTTTCACAATGTACGTATTTTCAAAGTATTTTACTATTTTTTAAAAGTTATTTCCAAAAGGAAAGAGATCACCCCACTTCCCAGTTCCCCCAAAGTGAGCGGCCCCCAAAATTTTAATATAAATAAATAAAAATTAAAAAATTCTTACTCCTTTTATCATTAAGTAATCCTTAGCTTGAGGACTTGATCGGGTACATTAAGTTTCCAATTTTTTGAAAATGCTTGATTAATACGTAAAAGGTTAAATTCATTGTAATGCTTAAAGAAAAGGCTAAACAAGAGGCAAATATGAAAGATTTAACAAAATTAAAATAATTGTGATTTTTTTTTGTACATTGTTAGGACATATGTATTTCACATGTTAGGAACATATGTCACTATTTTATATAATTGGCTAATCCTTTGACAAAACGCACTTTACTTCTATTTGAGTAGATCTAGGATGTGTTTAATACTTCAAAAAATATTGTTTCAAGTTCAAGTGTTAAAACCATGCAAGTCTGTCTAAGAATCAAGTCAAAAAATGTTGTTTATTAACGCTCGACAGCTAGCATCTGTCGAGATTTAAAGAGAGCTATTTCAGCCCGGGCTCGACAGCTTCTGACAAATAGGGTATCTGTCGAGATTTATGAAGTTCAGTTTTTCAAGACTGTTTTTCATCCAATCCGAGATTATATGTTTGGGCCTTCTTTTCTCACAACCCTAAACATATATAAGGATTGTTTTAAGGGTCGTCAAAGGTTACTCACATGTGTGGAAAAGATTGTTCATGCAAATTGTGACCGAAGACAAAGTTTGCCCTAGTTCATCTCTCTCTTGAAGAAGCTGCAGTGTTGTACACCGTAGGGTTTTGTGACCAAGCAACTTCATGATCTTCATCGTCTAGATGAGCTGAAGAACTTTGCAGCTAACATCCTTCTCTAGTTGGTGAGTGAGTCACGTACTGGGATTCGTACAAAGAAGTAAATCGTGTACTGGGATCTGCGCATCAGATTGGTTAGTCACGTACTAAGAGTCGTGCATCAAAAGGAGAGATTATCACTACAGAATAAGTACAATTGGGTATTGGGGTAAGGGTTCAACTATAGGTTGGTATAAGGTATTGAGATTCCTTTACTTGTAACCGCTTGTTTTGATAATAGCGGATTCTTTAGAGTGGTAACCTTAAAAACACCTAGTAGGGTTTTTGCCGTGTAGGTTTTCCCCATTCGTAAACAAATCACCGTGTCTTTTATTTTCCACTACATATTTAGTTTAATTGGTGATTTGTTTGTGCTACCATGCATCTTGCATGTTAATTTGATTAATTAATAAACGTGGCTAATTAATCAATTAATTCATCACAAGGGGTCAATACATTCTTGGCTTATCATGTGGTATCAGAGCAGGCACACTTTGATTAGGTTTTAATCTTTGCTGTGTGACCCATTGAACCCTGTTTGTCATGGATAGAGGACAGTCTCTTATTATACCACCTTTATTTGATAGCACTAACTATGCATACTAGAAAGTACGCATGAGAGCTTTTTTGCAGTCTCTAGATGAGAAGGTGTGGCAAGCTGTGAAGATAGGCTGAACCAAGCCTACGAAAGCGCCGGTCGATTGGGATAATACCAAGATCAAGGTGGCAAACTTCAACAACAAGACATTGAATACGTTGTACAGTTTGGTCATAAATGAGGAGTTCAAAAAGATATCCTCTACTGAAACTGCAAAGGAAGCATGGACCATTCTCTAGACAACCTATGAGGGAACCAAGGCTGTCAAAAACTCAAAGTTTCAGAGGCTCACTACCAGTTTTGAGGAGATCAAGATGGAGGAATATGAGTCGTTTGGTGAGTTCTATGCCAAGATCAAGGACATAGTGAACTCAGGCTTTAATCTTGGGGAAACCATTCCTGAACCCAAGATTGTGAGAAAGATGCTCAAATCTCTACCTGAGAGATTCCATGCCAAGATCACCGCATTAGAGGAATCAAAGGATATTGATAAAATTTCTTTGACAGAACTGGTTGGTAACTTGCAGACCTATGAGTTAGGGTTGACAAGGATTGGGAAAACGAGCAAGAGTAAAAGTATGGCACTGAAGGCCAAGAGCAGTGACACGGATGAGTCTTTCGACGATGAAGATTCTAAGATGAAGTCCTATATCACCCAGTAATTCAAGAAGTTTATGAAGAATGCCAATGCAAAGGGCTTCGATAAGGACCGTAAACAGTCAAGTTCTTCTCAGTCTAAGAGCCAAGACAAAGAGAAGAGGGATACTAGGGATGACGGCCAGTACACTGTTCCCTCATGACCAAAGTGCTTCGGGTGTCAAGGCTTTGGACATATGAAACAAGAGTGCCCCACATATCTCAAAAGCATTGGGAAGAGTAAGGCACTTGCTGCCACATTAACTGACACTGAACCTGAGGATGATTTTGACAATAAAGATGACAGAATCCTAAATGCTTTCACTGCTACTGTCAATCCTACTGAGAGGATTGTTGAAGATATGGATGAAGAAGAGGACTTAGTGGAATCTAAGTTTGAAAAGATGGATGATCAAGATGATATCCATACAGCTTATGAGAAATTGTACAAGGTTTCTGAGAAGCATGAGAAACTATATAGGCTGGCCACCAAGAAACTCAGTGATTTGGAGCTTGATCGAGAAGAGCTTTCTACAAAATTTGATGAAGCCAATCAGACTATTGGTGCATTGAGGTTTGAGAACAACTTCTTGGCTGAAAAGACTAAGAAGCTTGAGGCAGAACTGTTCCAAGTCAGAAATCAGCTAGAGAGGACTTCAAGTGCAAAGCTTGATGAGATGCTCAGTCATAGAAATCTGCTTCCGACAGACCTGGTTTAGGGTATAATTTCTCTTCTTCTTATATTGCTTCTTCTAGTAACACTGTTTTTGTTCCTCCTACTAATAATGTTGAAACTGAGAATATAAATGTTAAACATGAATGAGCCAATAAGAACATAGACAAGGGCAAATCTATCTGAGGAGCAACCCCTAAGTAGGATAAGAACGAGACTAAAAATCCTAGGGCTAAGAAAACTAACTCTTAAAAGCCTAAACAGAAGAAGCAGCATCTCTGTCATCACTGTGGAGTAGCTGGTCATACTCAACCTAATTGCTAAGTGGTTAGCCACTAAACAGAGCAACGGCATAATCGCATCAGGAAACTAGAACTAGTTTCCATCCTCTTTTGCTCCCCTTGAAAATCTTCTTAAAGCCCTCATGTTCCTTTCGAACTTAAACGGTTTTAACTCTTCCCCCTCACCACTGGATCAAGGATTTGCTAAATAGAAAGATTCTTCCAAGGTGTGGAAGAAAAAGGGCTCCAAGTGATTCTATCACTTACTCTATCTCTCTCCCTTCTTGTTTTTTTTTTTTTTTTTTTTTTTTTTTTTTTTTTTTTTTTGCATTACTTGTGTGTCTTGCATCATTGCTTTGAGTCAGTCTAGTGTTATCCATTACCTTGTTTTATTTAACATGTTTTTGTTTGGTTAGCTTTCAATTTTATGTTATTTTGTTTTTCATATAAAAATAAAATAAAATAATTGAAAAATACAAAAACAATGTGTGTTTGTATACATTGGTACTTGTGTACCTTGGATGGCCATTGAAACAAAGTTTCCTAAATTTTGTAACTTTTGTATCTTAGATGAGCATCTCTATGCACAACTAAGCAGGTGAGTTTTGTGGCTCATGTTTATGATGAAAAAGATTAAGTAGTTTCTTGTACTTAACACTTGTATCGCTCTTTTTGACGGGTATGACTAGAAAATCCTAAGAGAAAGGCATAAATAATCATCTCACCACTGTTGCCTACCAATTATGAAATGACATCCGTATGCTTCAGCATAGCAAAAGTGCAATGTCAATGACATCTATATGCTTCGGCATAGCAAAAGTGCAAGGTCAAATACTTAAAATCATTGAGTATTTCTTTTCTTTCTCTTATATGCCCATGCATGGTTTGCATAAAAGAAAAAAATATGCAAAGAAAAATAAAAACGCTTTATATATGATTGCAAGCGTGTCTTCTAGGAGATGTGGAAGTTATAGAATGTACCTCGAAGATGATAGTCCCCATTAAACAGTTATGATTGTGTGTGAGTTAAAGTGATTTTCTCATATCTCAAATCATCGTAACATGTATACACTTATGCAATCTTACGATGTTTTTTCATACACAACACGCAATATTCTTTGCTACTCTTGATATATGTGCAGGTACAATGTGACTTGGCCATCACATGGTTTACATGTGTTAATGTATGCTCACTAAATTGTCTTAACTTGTTTTTGAAATATAAAATTAGTTAGACTTGTTTAGTGTGTGTGTGTGTGTGTGTGTGTGTGTGTGTGTGTGTGTGTGTGTGTGTGTGTGTGTGTGTGTGTGTGTTTTGGGATCATTGTGTTTAACACTTTTGTTGCTGAGAGATGATTTTAAGAGGTTAATATGATGTTTGGATCCTTGTTTGAGTTACATGTCTGGTTGCATTCATGTCTGTGTTTTTCTCCTTTTGAAAAACTGTTTTTAAAGTAATCTTGACAGCTCCTCGACACCTCTCGATACCTAGATTATCTATTGAGCTCTTCAGTTGCTTGTTATCGCAATCTTGACACTTCCCAATAGCTGGGTCGATCTATCGAGATACCTTCTGTATCCTCGATAGCTAGGTTAATCCATCGAGATACTTTCTATCCACTTGATAGCTTTTCGACAGATCCTTGATCCATCAAGCTTCCTTTTTGCCTTGGACACCTACTCGATAGCTGCATCTGTCGAACCCTTTAAAGCTCGACACCTCTCGACAACTCTCGATCTGTCGAGAATTACTGAGCTTGCATGTAAAGGGTTCTTGCGATCTTAGCCTCATTTCGCTCGATCTCTCTAGCCTTTTCTCCTCCCAAAACCTGTCTCATTCATTCCAAACCTCTCCCTCAAGGATTTTTCAGCCTTAATCAAGTTTTTCTTCACTTGGTAAGTGTCTAAATCTCTTATATTCATGCATTTCATGATTTTTAACCTAAGTTTTTGGGATTTGTTTTTGAAAATTTTGGGGTTTTTCAAAATCAAAGAGGGTTTTGCAAGATTTTTGGGATGGGTTTTGTGTTTTTGATCTTATTTGCATTGTAACAATGTTTCATGCATTCTTAGATGTGTGTTTGCCTTGTTGCATACTTGTGTGCTGGTAGGATTGGATTGGGCTGAGCCCATGATGCAATTATTTTTGCATGTCACATGTTCATGCATTCTCATGCATACATTCTTTCTCTTCTATATATTTTGAACTGCTTGGAAATTTTTTGATTGTATCTTTCCCCCTCTCTCTCTTTTGTTTGCATTAGTCTGCTTCTATGGCACCCAAACGCAAATCTACTCCGTCACGGAACTTTCTTCATTCCAAGGCATCCACTTCTTCTGACCCAACTCCCTTTCACGTCCGGTTTCATGATAAGAAGGCCAAATCGGACTTCTTTGAGAACTTTTCTCGATGAGGTGTTCATTCGGAATGCCAAGTCATTTCGTCGGATTTCTCCGACACTGACCTACCCACTGTCATTGACAGTAGGGGTTGGGAGTCACTGTGTGATGTCCTGGTCACTTGTCCATCGGTGCTGATCCAGAAGTTCTACTCCAACATGCATGGATTCGATTATTCAGTACCTCTGTTTGTTACTCGCGTTTGAGGTACGTGCATTGTTGTCACATCGGATGTTGTATCCGATGTGCTCCATATCCCAAGGGTAGAGCATCCTGACTATCCCGGTTGTGAGTGTCTGAGGACTGTGTCCAAAGACGAGTTGATGTTCGCTTTCTATGAGCACCCTCAGATTGAGGAGAGCGTCAATTTACTCCATGTTCGACCTTTGCTAAAGGTCCTAGATTCATGAATATGGTTATGACTTTTGTGTTACATCCCTTATATCATTATAACTCTATTACAGAGCCCCATGCTCGGTTTTTGCTTTCTCTTTTAGAGCATCTCACAATAGATTTTCCCTCTCATTTCATTCTTTCTATCATAGATGTTTATAGGGATACGGCGACCCGTTATAAGCTTATCTTCCCTTCAGCTGTCACGAGGCTTTTGTGTCATTTTTCTGTTCCCTTTCCCGTGTTCGACCAATTTTCTATTATGGGTGCTATAGATGCCGCTACCGTTAAATGGAGCGAGGCACAGTTTCAATCGAGGCGGTCCAGGTCAACAGCTCCTCCCACTACTTCGGCTCCATCCACCTTCGCTCCTTCTTCTTCTGTGGGTGGTGTGACTCTGGATACTATCATGGCGCAACTTCAGCGCATGGATGCTCGCCTTAACGTACTCACTGATGAGTTGTATCAGGTGAACACTCGTGTCGGTTGTATTGCCAGACTGCAGGCTCGCCCTGGTCACTTCGTAGAGTCCCCCTCTCCTCCTCTTGAGGCATCCGACTACAATGACTCCAACGATGATGACGATGAGGATGATGGAGATGCTAGCTCTTCTAGTGCTAGCGAGACGTCTACTTGACACTCTTACCCTTTGTCACTCATGACAAAAATGGGAAGTAGTTTTGGGTTATGAGAGTAGTCATAATTAGGGAGAGAGTTAGTATAGGAGATTTTTGTTAGGGGGAGTGTTGATATTGAGGGATCTAGTGAGGACATTACGTATCTTTTTTTTCTTTTCTCTCCTTTTTAGATACATTCATCTCTTGTACCTTAGGTCTTGTGACCATTTTGACATACATTGTACTTATATTTGGTTTATATACATTGATGCATGTTTTTCACCCACCCTTACATGTGTTGTTTCTTTTCTCTCTTTATGCACATGCTTCTTATATCTTGTATACAATTTATTATTTCTATCTCATACTAAGATGCCTTGATGAGTTTTATTTAAAGTGTTTCCGAAATACAGGTTGTCAAAATCTACTTGCCATAAATTCTCTTCTTGCAAAGTTTTTCAAGAGTTTTTGTTAAGATAGATTTTATTGTATTCAACAAGTGGATATGAGTTGAGTAATTTATGACTTCTCTCATATGTTTATTTGTTTGTTGTGGTTTTGTCACGGATTGCCAAAGGGAGAGATTGTTAGGACATATGTGTTTCACATGTTAGGAACATATGTCACTATTTTATGTAATTAGCTAATCTTTTGACAGAACATACTTTACTTGTATTTGAGTAGATCTAGGATGTGTTTAATACATCAAGAAACATTGTTTCAAGTTCAAGTGTTAAAACCATACAAGTCTATCCAAGAATTAAGTCAGAAAGTGTTGTTTATTAAAGCTCGACGGCTAGCATCTATCGAGATATAAAGAAAGCTGTTTCAGCCCGAGGCTTAATAGGGTATCTGTTGAGGTTTATGAAGTTCAGTTTTTCAGTTTTGTTTTTCATCCAATCCGGGATTATACGTTTGGGCCTTCTTTTCTCACAATCATAAACATATATAAGGATTGTTTTAAGGGCCATCAAAGGTTACTCGCATGTGTGGAAAAGATTGTTTATGCAAACTGTGACTGGAGACAGAGTTTGCCCTAGTTCATCTCTCTCTTGAAGAAGTTGCTGTGTTCATACACCGTAGGGTTTTGTGACCAAGCAACTTCATGATCTTCATCGTCTGGATGAACTGAAGAACTTTTCAGCCAACATCCTTCTCTAGTTGGTGAGTGAGTCACGTACTAGGATTCGTGCAAAAGAGTAAGTCGCACACTAGGATCCGCGCATCAGATTGGTTAGTCACATACTGGAAGCCGTGCATCAAAATGAGAGATTGTCACTATAGAACAAATCCAATTAGGTATTGGGATAAGGATTCAACTATAGGTTGGTATAAGGTACTTGGATTCTTTTACTTGTAACCTCTTGTTTTGATAATAGTGGATTCTCAGAATTGGTGACCTTAAAATCACTCGGTGGGATTTTTGCCATGTAGGTTTTCCCCATTTGTAAAAAAATCACCGTGTCCATTTATTTTCCGCTGCATACTTAGTTTAATTGGTGATTTGTTTGTGCTACCATGCATCTTGTATGTTAATTTGATTAATTAATAAACTTGGCTAATTAATCAATTAATTCATCACAAGGGGTCAATACATTCTTGTCCTATCATATATATCTATAACAAACTAGATAATTTGTATAGTCAATAAATGTTATAAAGACGATATATTGTATCTTAAAAATTTATTTGCTAGAGTTAAACATTTATGTGTTGGAAACCCATTTCCAAAACGAGTCCAAATATGTTTAAGTTGTGAGTATTTAGTGTCTTAGAAGTTGTAATTACAGATTAAGTTAAAAACAGAAGGACTTGTTAAGGATTGCATCTTGATTGATCAAGACTCACTTAATTTCAGCACCAACCTCGATACCTCTTGTCTGATTGATAGTTGTTGATTATGTTTTAGCTGTTTAGCATTTTGTTTTAAGTCTGCTCTAGAAGTGGATTAGTGTAACCAAGATAATATGAAAACCCATTAAACATGACCTTTTATAAAGTTGTAGAGGTAGATACCCTAAGGTTTGCACTATAAAGTTGTTTTAAGTCCCTTGTCATACATATTGATTAAATCAAATTGTTGCATCAAGACACTCAACAAAGCCCCCCACATACACGCGTGGAGATGGAAAAAAATGATGATGCTCTTGATAGTGGATGGAGAGAAGAAAGCCCTAGGATTCCATATAACTAGGGAAAGCTTGACTCATATGCTTGTCTTTGGCTTTTTCTTTTTTCTTTTTATTTAAACATTTTTTTCCTAGAAATTTGGAACAAAAAACCAAAATTCTTTTAAACCTAGTTTATGATTTTCCTGACTCCCTCTCTCTTTATGCTATAGGCATCACCGCAAAGCTTGTCGTCATCATTATCCACTGCCTCAATGTAATTTGTAAAGCCTAATGAATGTTCAATGCTCCAAACTACTACTCATTGAGAATCACTCGTTATCACACCATTGGCGCACTACTCAATCTCAATATGAAGATACCACCTCTCAATCTCTGTCTATCAATATGTCTATTTTATTGCATTCATTAGGATTTGACAAAAAAAGAAAAGAAAAAAAAAGCAGATCGGCTTGGTTTTAAGTACTCATAAGGAGATTTTATGTAAGTTGGAAAACTGAGAATAAAAACATGTTTAGTTTAAGTGTTAGACATTGGTCATGATAGTTCAAGTCAAGATTCAAAAATAGTCAAGTAGCAGAAAGAAGAATTTAGAATCTACAAGGCTCGATCGATCGAAAGTCATTTTCTGCAGAATTTAAATCAGGTCCAAAGCTCGCAAAAACATTTAAGGTTTGTCTCCAACACTACCTAGTATAAAAGGAAAACCCTAAATATGTTTTAGAAATTCTTGAAAGTCTTGTGACTTACTCCAGTGAGATTTGTGAGGTTTCGTAGCCTTTTAACTCAATAAGCATCTATCGGAAAGAAGATCTATATTCAAGAACAGGTAGGGGTGGCAATTCGTGTTTGCGTGTCGAGTTCGTATCGTGCCAACTCAGAAGTATTCAACTATATAGGTCAACACTAACCCGACATGTTTATTAAATGGGTTAAGATTCCTCAACCCTAACACGACTCGTTTATTAAACATATTAGTCGTGTCGACCTGTTTACCAGATTTTATCAAAATGATAAAAAAAAATTATGAAAAAACAAAAAAATAAACATTTTTAATATAAAATTCAGAATTAACAAGTTACTGCATCACAAATAATCATTCAAAACTAAAGCATATCTCAATATCACAAATAATCAATCACAATATGTTAAAGAAAATAACACAACAATTAATAAGTTTATATACCTAGAGTTTGAAGGGTATACTGGTAAAATGTCATTTAATTAAATGGGTTAGACGGGTCAAATAAGTTCTATGTATTGAACACCAACCCAACCCGTTTATTAAACAAGTCAATCGTGTCAACCTGAATATGAAACGAACCCATTAAGCCTCAACTTATAACCTGTTAATTTCGTGTTGTGTCATGTCGGGTTCGTGAATCGTGTCCAATTTTGTCACCCCTAAGAATAGGTGAATTAAGTTACTGCATACAAGATCAACTACTACCAATGGTCTAAAGTTTTGAGTGGGATCTCAGAGTTACAAACATGGGTGTTTGTGTGTGATAAATTCCGATAAAAAAGGCCGTGGATTAGAAACTACGTGTGATCATGTGAGTAAGTACTACAAGAGATAGCTTTAGATTTAGGAAAAAATATATTGTAAAACTACCATTCTACCATAGTGAATTTGTTGTCTTGAGGATAGTTTAGATTAAATCCTCCCCAGGTTTTTTACCTTGAAACGGTTAGTTTTATTGGTTTTCTTGGGTTATCATATTGCTGTATTTTTTCTTTTTCCATTTTAAGTGATATGATTGTTTGTGTTTAACCTAGATTTGCATAATAAACACCTAAGTAACAATTTGGTTAATTAATTAGGTTAAACAATCTGAGTATACAGGAGTTTAAACGAACAAATAGAAAAGTCGGACTGGGGAGTGGGTATCGAGTTCGGATTGGGCTTGAGACTACTAACCCTAACCCACTCTATGGCCATCCCCACATTGATATGACCAATATCTGAATTTGAAAACAGTGAGAGCCAAAGAGTAAGGAGACAATCTACACATTTTAAAAATACAATTTACTGGACTCATCGTATTTTTTACTTTTAATTCCGACATAAAGATAATTGTAGTAATACCTTAGGAGACAATCCACATATAAGGATCGCGATTCTTTCTTACATTTTTTTTTTTTTTTTTTGGGGGGGATCTTAAGCCTTTTTCTTTATAGGTAGTATAAGCAGAACAAAAACAAACAAGTGACTAATCATTACATTATCAAAGGATAGCAAGAATAAAATCAAGCAACAAATGAGAAAAAGGAAATATAGGAGGTCGTACGTACCTCTCTTTAGGATAACAATTTATCAATGAAGCAGGAACAAGTTTTCCCGGTCAGACTGCTGAGCAACTGAACAATAACGTTTAACTTGGTGAATGATAATAATTAAACATGAAGGGCAGAAAATATCGACTGTTATTCTTGGAGACCATATTTTACGAACCAGAAGCCATTCCATTGCATCAAAAATAAAAATAAAAAAATTCTCTCCTTCCATCATTCACATAATAAATAAAAAATCCAAATCAAAGAAAATTCTAAATAAAGAAACTAAACAAAGTACCTCTCTCCTTCGTGCCACAAGTTTGCCAGATGTTTTCCACTTTTTCTGCACCCTTGACTTACCAATGTGAATAAACCTTCGAAGTGAAAAGTTGGAAAAGTGTCTAGTGTTTTTGTTTTTGTTTTTGTTTTTTTTTTTTTTTTTTTTTTTTTTGAGAAATGGAGCAAGAGTCTGAGAGGATGAGATCACAAAAGCTGACTCGAAAACTATTTAAAGAAAGCAAATTGAGGAATGACAACTCGCGAAGGAAGTCAAATGAAACCCCCCCACCGTTTTTTTTTCTTTTCGAAAGTAGAGAAAAATAAAATGAGAGGACGACAACACAGAAACTATAGCGAAATTTTGATTCAAATGAAAACTGAAAACGAGGAAAGGATGCAATCTCTTTCAACTGGATTTCATTTCAATGATATTGAATTTCCTTTTCTGATCCTTCTGCCTTAAACTGCAAAAACAACGATTACTCACACAGGTCAAAGTAATGCAATACTTATGGCCACATACGAATGAAAACCGACAGTCGCACGTTCAAAAGGATGCTGAAAATGACGAAGACATAAACAAATATGTGATGTAATAGCTTTTAAGGATTAAGATGGAGCGTTCAAAAAAATAACTTTTAAATTTTAATCTCATCTTTTCAATCTCAGTAAAAAAAAATGTAAAAAAGGTAAATATATTTAATATTTGTGAGTGGGAGCAGGTAATTGCATTGGGGTCCGATCCTAACCCGAGGACAACAATATTTGTGAGTGCGAGCAGGTTCTGAGAATGTTACAAAAATTTCATAAACGATATATATTTTATTATTGAAACTTATGCACCATGTCTTCTCCTTGGAAAGTTAAAACGTTAGTAGACAAAGGAGCACCATTGTCTGATTTCGGACGGGTGAAAGAGCTGGAATACCTATTATATTATCATTTTTCATAACAATCTTGATTTTTACGAACTGTATGAAACTTTAATAGACACATTACCTTTTTATTTTATTTTTTTCTATCACTAATGATCTATTAAATCAGAATTGTGACAAGGTAAATAGCAATGCTAGGTAAAGTTATTTATTCTAGCATCACAATATTTATTACAAAAATATTTATTACATTTTTTTCACAACTATTTTGTATGATAAATTGTGATAAACTATCTTTTACAGTTTACTTATACATGAACTAAACCATTTTTTTTCTATACTATTGGGCCTAGCTTAACTTAAGTAGTTTTTTCACTAAACATCTTATTTTGTGTTAATGAAAAACTGTCACATCATTCATTAACTTAACAAAATGTGGAAATTAAAATCGACTATCGTATCATTCTATCTCAAAAGAAAAACTAACAAAATGTTCACTTGAAAAACTACTAAAGATAAGATCAAACCCTTCACAGTTAATCACGTAGAATCATTTTGAGAATAGTGTTTAAAGGTTGTATTCTTAGAATTATTACTGTAGAAGCTATTATAGAACTACAATCTTTACAATTTGGTTGTCTTTTACTTTCACATTGATCATTATATTTTCTCTATCATCCCAAATCAACCAAATGAGATATTTGTGAGAAATAGTGCTATAAATATTATGTTTCTAAAATTGTTGTTGATGCCGTAATAATTATTCTAGTCTTCAATAAAAATAATGGACCAACCTGTCGTGATAATAATAATAAAAAATGTCTACTAGTCCCCATCAGTAAAACCTAGTCAAATATGACAGCTGGGAAAGATTACAATAAAATTATAAAATAAATAAATAAATAAAAAAGATAGATATTGTGATAAAAAATACAATATCTTCTATAAAAGTAAAATTATTAGTAAACATTGCCTTCTCTTTAAGAAAGCATATAAAAATACGTAAAATATTATTTCAAAATTAAAAATTATTATTTAAAAACATTAACCATACAACCTATTTCTCAAAAAGACATCTTCGAAAAAGTTATAAAGTTGGCAGACAAAGCATCACGCGTAACTCAAATACCAATGCTATATAGAAAAAGAATCTCACAATATTTAAGTGGGTAAATTTCAAACTTTTTCTCCCAAGGCACATGGGATCATTATTTTTTTTTTTTTATAAAAACACATAGGACCATTTAATATAAAGTGTGTTAATTTTCGAGATGACACGAGTTAGTATTTAATTGGATTGTTTATGTTATTGTCAATATGTGGCCATAATGTCGTACGTACCTCTCTTTATCAATGAAGCTGGAACAAGTTGGAGCAAGTTGCTTTCCCACTCGGACTGCTGAGCAACTGAACAATAACGTTTAATTTGGTGAATGATAATAAACCTGAAGGGCAGAAAATAAATAAAAACTACAAATCAAAGCAGAAGCCATTCCGTTGCATCCAAAAAAAAAAAAAAAAAAAAAATCTCTCCTTCCATCGACATAATAAATAAAAACTACAAATCAAAGAAAATTTTAAATAAAGAAACTAAATAAAGTACCTCTCTCCTTCGTGCCACAACTTTTCACTTTGAATTGGAAAAGTGTCTAGTGTTTTCTGTTTTTTGGTCCTTGTTTTTTTTTTTTTTTTTTTTTTTTTTTTGAGAAATGGAGCAAGAGTAACTGAGGGGATGAGATCACAAAAGCTGACTCGAAAACTACTTAAAGAAAGCAAATAGAGGAAATGAAAACTCGAGAAGGAAGTAAAATGAAACCCCCACCGTTTTTTTTTTTTTTTAAGAAATAAGATGCAATGTAGGAACTAGGAAGTAAGAAGTATATCACTCTTTCTTTCTTTTTTTTCTTTTTTCTTTTTTCTTTTTGAAGTAGAGAAAAATAAAATAAGAGGACAACAACACAGAAACTATAGCGAAGTTTTGATTCAAAGGAAAACCGAAAACGAGGAAAGGATGCAATTTTTTTTTCAACTGGATTTCATTTCAATGATATTGAATTTCTTTTTCTGATCCTTCCGCCTTAAACTGCAAAAACAACGATTGCTCGCACAAGTCAAAGTACTGCAATACTTATGGCAACATGCGAATGAAAAACGACAGTCGCACGCACAAAAGGATGCTGAAAATGACGAAGACAACACAATATAAACAAATATGTGAATCATGTAATGTGAACTCAAGCAAAGGATAGGGAATTACACTGATGTAAGGTACCAAATATGTTTGTTTCTTTTTCTCCAGAGAGTAGATTTATTTGTGAGTGGGGAGCAGGTAATTGCATTGGGGTCCGATCCTAATCCAAGGACAACAATATTAAAAAATACCCAATGGGTTTATTCTTATACTGTCATTGTACTGAATGTTACAAAAAATTGCATAAACGATATATATTTTATTATTGAAACCTGTGCGCCGTGTCTCCTCCCTGGAAAGTTGAAACTTTAGTAGAAAAAGGAGCGCGGATGACTTGAGTAGCTGGATTGCTTTTGGGATCATATTTTGTTCTAGGCTAAAAATGTAAAATTGACTTTTTTTTATTTTTTTTCAGATTTTATTTTAACTTTTTAAATTTATTTTCGTTTATTTTAGTCCTCTAAATTTTAGATTTATTCAATTAAGGTATTTTTATTAGTTTTTATTAAAAATTTTTGAAAAAAAAAGAAAAATATTTTTCAAACATTAATTAAAATTTTTAATTTAAAAATTTTGAAAAAAAATTTATAAAATTGAAAAACTAACCACAGCATATAATAAAAGTTTATGGAAAAACTTTGATTGAATAAATTTGAAAGTTAGAGGACTGAAATGAACAAAAATAAAGTTAGAGGACTGAAATGAAATATGAAGAAACTTAAAGGGTTAGTTTTGCATTTTACCCTTTATTCTATTATCATTATTCATTACAATCGTGATTGTTACAAACTATCTGAAACTTTAATATACATATTTCTTTTTTTCTATCACTAACAATCTATTAAATCAAAATTGTGGCAAAGTAAATAGTAATGCTAAGTCAAGTTATTTATTCTAGCATCACAATATTGTAAGTGCTAGTATTATAAGCAAGAACGAACCCAGAATTTATTCTAGCATCACAATATTCTAACATCACAACTTGTAAGTCTTGTCTTCTCACTCATTTCTTTTCCATCTCTTGTGTCTTTTTTATATATTATTTAAAAAATAAACATCACAATATTTATTATATAATATTTATCACATTTCTTTCCACAACCATTATACATGATAAATTGTGATAGATTGTCTTTTACCTACACATGAGCTAAACCACTTTTTCTATAATATTGGGACTAGCTTATTTCAAGTAGTTTTTTAACTAGATATCTTATTTTGTGTTAATGAAAAATTGTCATATCATTCATTAAATTAACAAAATGTGAAGATTAAAATGGACTACCATATCATTCTATTTCAAAGAAAAACTAACTAAATATCCAGTTAAAAAACTATTAAAAGTAAAGCCATAGCCTTCATAGTTAATCACACACAGGATAGTTTTGAGAAGGGTGTTTAAAGGTTGTGTTCTTAAAATTATTGTTGCTGTAGAAGCTACTATAGAACCACAGTCTTTACAATTTGGTTGTCTTTTACTTCACATTAACCATTATATTCTCTCTATCATCCCAAATCAACTAAATAAGATATTTGTGAAGAAGTTTCTAAAATTTTGTTGACGCAGTAATAGTTATTCCAGTCTTCAATAAAAATAATGGACCGACTAGTCACAATAATAATAAATAACGGTCTACTTGTCACCACCCGTCAAACCTAGTCAAATATGATAGTAATAAAAAATACAATAACTTATATAAAAGTAAAATTATTAGTAAACAATGTCTTCAATTTCTCAAAAAACATCTTCGAAAAAGTTAAAAAGTTGGCAAACAAAGGAGCATCACGATATACTCAAATACCCATGCTATATAGAAAAAGAATCTCACAATATTTTGAGTGGCTAAATATCAACGTTTTCTCCCAAGGCACATGGGATCAAATTTTTTTTTTTTTTTTTTTAATAAAAACTCATGGGACCATATAAAGTGTGTTAATTTTGATGACACATATTAGTATTTAATAGGATTGTTTATGATATTTAATAGCAAAACTAGTCTACTTCTAGAAAACAAGAAACAAAGCACGTTTGTTTCTAAAAATAATCTCGAATCCATGATGGTTCCTTGAATCCACAGGTAGAAAGGATCTGAAATCCTCCAGAAAATAGAAAGACAAAAAGTTTGAATTTTATTGATTAAATAATTGTTAAAAAAAATTTACAGACTTAGGAGTCTTATTTAAGAGCTCTAAAAAAGTTGACAAACAAAAAAATATATTCTAACATAACTCCTAATTAATATCTAACTATAATAGGAACTAAATTTGACCTAAAAAGCATTAAAATTACCTAAAAACAAGGAAATAAATGTCATAAACCTAAAATAATGAAAATTACATAAAAATACTAAATATAACAAATTACAGAAATTAATTTGAAGATTCTGTCCTACATCAGACCCTTCTACTTGAAACAAACTTGTCTTTGAGTTGATGATTGAAATCTGAAATCTTTCATGCTAAGAGAACAAATACTTTGAAGACTTCATCTTCTTTGTATTCTTACCAAACTTGAAATTCATCAATTAGGCAATTTGAACTTCGTGTCCCTTGATTTTCATGCAATTGAAAATATTCATCAAATAAGAGTCAATGATCAAATCAAATCTTTCCAACCCAATAAAATCAATAAACGTTGTTTCAATGTCTCCCATCAAAATAGTAGGAGCTTGAATGTTGCAATCATCCTACATGACTTCATCGAGATCGTTGACAATTTCCTCCATAATTTCTTCTTCAATGGTCTCTACTATATATATCAACCTCAAGATCTTTCTCTCTAATAGAGTCTTCATTAATTTCCTCCACAATCTTGATTTATGTTCTTCTTCTATAATAAGATCTTCATGAACTTCCTCATAAACATCTATATTTTTTTCAAGAAAAATGTGTTGTTCAACATACAATTCTTCTCTTAATAATTGTGGAATATATGATTCTTCAAAATAATTCAAGTGTGAACTTCTTGGCCAATAATAATCTTGTTTTGTATACGACAAAATTTCATCACAATCCAAATGATAAAATTTTATAGCAAGCATCTTTTTCATCCTTGGCCATGAACGAATTTTGTCTTTACCTTGTTGGATTCTATCAGTCTGTATTCGTTCCCACTAATAACATGTTCTCTAAGTTTATACAAAACAAGTTTAACTTTTCTCTAATCACAAATATTCTCATAGCCAAATAAATCCTTTAGATCAAGTAATAAATCAAGAAAAACTTCTTTATAAAAATAACTATTAAAACTTGTAATTCTTCAATGAGGCCTATACGAAATTTGCTTACAAATAGGTTGCTCATGAGTTATGTCTCCGTAATAGTTGTCCCTATTGTTTCCATGCTCCAACGACAGCATCCTAACAAATTTATTTGTGAGTGCTAGCTGTACGTCATGTAATACTCGCTAAGTTTTTTGTCACCAGAATTGCTAACGTCTCACACATTTGCCACCAAACTCGAATAAGTTAAGGTTCTGATACCAACTGATACGAGATGTGGAAGCATCAAGAAGCAGAACACATCTACTTCTAGAAAACAAGAAACAAAAAATATTTGCTTCTAAAAATAATCTTGAATCCACGAGGAGAAGGGTTTAGAATCCACCAGAAAATAGAGAGACAAAAAGTCTGAATTTTATTGATTAAATAATTGTTAAAAAACGTTTACAGACTTATTGGCCTATTTAAAGGTTCCATAAAACTTAATAGTAGGGTTGTTCACCAAACCGCACAAACTACAAAAACCGCACCAAAACCACCCGCACAATGGCATAACCACACCTCATGGTGAAATGCAATTTGTGATTTTATAATAAGAAAATCGCACAAATCGCACAGTACTGCACCCTCTCTATATATTAATATATATTTTTTAATATTAAATATATTATTAATAGTTTAATAACCCTAGTGTTGGGCAAAAAAAATAGTTGAATAACCTTAGCAAGTGTTGATTAGGAAAACCAACCCAAAATATAGAAAAACTAGCTCAATAGTTTAAAACTTGGCCCAAAACAAAGGGAAAAATTAGTTTTAGTTTGGGGAGGAAAAGCCCAAAATTTTAAAAATATATCGGCTTCAAGAAGTTCAAACCGAATCTTATATACCACACCACACATGTGATCGTAAAAATGAGATGTGGTGAAATTATAGTTTTGGCTAAACTCTAAACCGCACCACACTACACCACACATGTAACTGCAAAAATGAGATTCGGTGTAGTTATGGTTTTGACTAAACCGTACCGCACCGCACTGCGAACACCTATACCTGAGAGACAAAAAAATATATTTTAAAATAAATCCTAATTAATACCTAACCATAATAGGAATCAAATTTAACCTAGAAAACATTAAAAACACTTACAAACAAGAAAATAAATGTCCTAAATCTAAAATAACAAAAATTACATATAAATACCAAATATAATAAATTACAAAAATTAATTTGAAGATTTCTATTTTACATTAGGCGATGTGTGATTGTATCTTGCATGTCTTTGTGCTTTATTTCTTGTAACACTAGGCAAATTTATGTTAGTCTTTAACAGCAGCAATGGACCTATTAAGTAACATGTGACGTCCAATCTGTGATTGGTCAAAAATTTTCCCTCACTACATGTTTTCCACTTCATTACAAAATCTTAAGTCTTGCTTTGTTTGCTTTCAATATGTTACTTCTAGATTTTGTACTTGATTACTGTGGTTTACTTTACGTTTACTGTTTAATTTCTATAAATCGATTACTTCAAACTTTGTTACAGTTTTGATTCGATTCCCTTTTTTTTTCCCTTGAATCTTGTCTCTTGTTTCTAAATTTTTTTTTCTTCTTTATCTTTTGTATTTTTTATTCCTGTTTTGTAAGATGTCATTTTTACTAATTTAATTGAGAATAAATAATAAATTTTGACATAATAATTATTATAAGATTAAATTTATTCCAATTTTACTTTTATTTTCAATTAAACAAGAAAAAAGAGTTATATTAGTATTTCACCATCTTGCTCTTCCTTCTCCCAACAAAACAAAGCCTAATAAGGTGGGAAGGGACGGGATATTCCCCATCTTAACCCTTTTTTTTTTTTTTTTACTTCACCATAATTATAGAAATTTGAACAGAGAGTAGATCGATTAAAATAATGTATGTTGACATATATATGAATATATCTCTAGCAATTTATATCTTTTTTCAAAAAATAGCAAATAAGGATTATAATTATCAATTTACATGACTATTCTTCTCTGTTAACCTCTCCTTTCCCTACTTATCTAAACAAGCAAATAAAGTAAACGAATAACCATTCCATTTCCTTTTAAAATATCCAAATAAAATAAACGTGTTAAGTTCTAAATATTTAGATACAAATGTTTAGGTTCTAAATTGAAAGCTCAATTAGTGTAAAAACACTAAATCTTGTTTAGACCCCCAATTTTAAAATTACGACCAGATTGCTTTTACTTTAATTTATCTAAGTGCAGAATAAGAATAAATGAGTGCAATAAATCAGTAACACTACTCTAAGCCATGTGCAACCACAATAAGCAATAAAAGTAAAGCTTAAAGAGTATGGAAGAGAGATGCAAACACAAGACAACATCGAAATGTGTTTTTGAAAAGGAAAACGAAGAACTTGGCAAAAAACCTCTCTGCAACCGTCCAAGTCAGAATCGATTCACTAGTGAATAAGTTGGAGTACATAAATATTAAAAAGACTCTCCAAGCTTAATCTACCCAATATACTTAAGCCCTCCAAGCTCCTACTACCAACAGACTTCTCGAAGTCGTGTCTTCACTATCTTTCCAGATCCTGTAATTCAACCCGATTGCATTCCCCACTTAATGCCTTCTCCCAATGTGTCCTAAAGGCACTAAAACTTCTCACAACGCTCAGATCGGGTGAGGTAAGTGTTTGGGCTAAGAACCTCTCAAAGATGTATAGATAGAGAGGTATAGATAGAGAGGTAGGAGTAGAGGAAAACCAAGAGAAAATGTGTAGATGATTGTGGGTATGACAATCTCTAACTCTCAAGTGTTTTGCTAGGGTTTTCTCTCTGAAAAGTACACCTTACAATTTATGGGTAATGAGGGTATATATAATGTAGGTAAAGAATTTGGTAAAACACTTTTTTTATTTTGCCAAACAAAGAGTTTCGCAGGTACCTCGCAAGATGGTCTTTCTCATAAAGTGCTTGCGAATTGGACAGGCTGGCATGACTCTTCAACTTCTAGTCATGTGCTTCACACGTGACCTTTTCGTGGGTTGCTATACTCTCGAGCTAGTCGTGAACTATACTGATTCTTCTTTTGAAGCTTGATTCTTCACCAATCTCTCACACTCATCCCTTACAAATAAACCAACATAAATACAGGAAAATGATTGAATGAATTAAAACCAAATTTGGCATTGAATTAAAAGCCAACAAAAGCTAGTTGGAAATCACAACTTTACATATATGTTATATGTGTTGGCAAACCGAGTACATATACTTTTATAGGAATAGATCTTAATGTCTATGAAGTGTTTTAGACATTGTTTAAAGTGATACAAATTTGAATTCAAGAACGTACAAGCTACAAAAAGAAGAGTTAAAAAGCTGACTAGCTTGACTAATCGAGAGGAAGTTTCAAACAATCGAGATGCGATCTATAGAATTTGTTTTAAAAAGCCTATTAGCCCATTAAATGTTAGGGTTTCAATCCAAACTTACTCGGTATATAAGGAAAACCCTAAAGCCCATTTTTCAAGTCTTGGAGATTTATTCTTTTGAGATCTAAGAGGTTCTTATACCTTCCACTCTTTCAAGTATCTACTGGAGATTACACACATATTGCTAGTTCCGGTGTAGAAAGTTGCAGCTCAAGCTTCAACTAACAAGCATACTGAAGATCAAAGATGTGAACTGGAGGTTCATGTTAGAGCACATCCAGATCAAAGAAGTCTTAGGGGTACAGAGCTAGATTGGATAATCTTAGTTAAGTTTACTATGAATGATATATTCATGACTGTAAACTTCTATTTGATATAGTGGATTGTTTTCTTGGGATCATTCCTTCTAAATTTTTTACATTGAAACTGGTTTAATGCATTGGTTTTTCTAGGTCATTATATCTTGTGTTATTTATATTTTCTAGTGCATTATATGTTTAATGAATGTTTAACCTAGATCTACATAATTGACCTAAATAACAACTTGGCTTTTAAATTAGGTTAAGCAAACTGTGTTTTTAGTAGTCTAAAAACTAATAAAATGGATGACAATTTCCCGTACCTTTAATCTCCATTCCCTCAAAAATTCCAAACAAAATGTTAGTAAATATATAATTCAAATCATATAAAATTTTAAATGAAGAAAGTAAACAAAAAATACCCCTCCATTGTGAGAAAACTATGCAAGTTGTTTTTTCTATAACCTTGACTTTAGGCAAAATGCGCGGTCACTATTGTAGACAAGTACTTTAAGGTGTACTCTAAGGTGTGCACGGTTCGGTCAGCTCAGTTTTTTCTCAAATTTGTTACCAAACCGATAGGGATCGATTTTCTCATATTTAAAACCAATGCATACCGCATAGGATCGGTTTTCTAACCTATAGCGGTGCGGTTTGGTCGGCACGTTTTAATTGGTTTGGTCGATTTGAAACATTAAAAATCCTATTTGTATTTTTTTATATAAAAAAAAAAAAAAAAACAAATCTGTTCAACCTATTCAGTATTCACACATAAAATCTGTTCAATCTCACCAAAAAACAGCAAAAAAATTTGTTCAAATTTCACAGAAACTTCATAAAAATCTGTTCAACTTATTCACACAAAATCTATTCAATCTATTTAAAAAACAGCAAAAAAATCAATTCAAATTTCACATAAACTTCATAAAAAAAATCTATTCAACCTATTCACACATAAAATCTGTTCAATCTGTTTAATATGTTCAAACTGTTCAAATCTGTTCACACATCAAAAAAATAATAATAATGATCCAAAGTTCATCATTTCATTCACACATAAACAATCTATGCAAATTTTTTACACAGTCCAAACAGTTTCACAGTTTCACACATGACAAACTATCCAAATTTTTTCATTTCATTCAGCATGCAAAAATATTTTGAAATTACCTCAATAAGAGTTCAACTCCCAAAATACTATCATGTAGCATATAATATCATTAGTGTCATTGTGTGTGTCAGTGTCAATAACAATAAGCGTTAATATATCTACTTAATAACGTATTATAGAACCATTTGTTGCTATCCACAAATGCCAAAAGAAAGATATATAAATTAAATTAGCATTTATGCAAAAGAATGCTAATTGCTTGCATCCCCAATGATAATCCCACCCATGAATACCTAAATAACTACCATTAGTGAAAAGTCCACAAACAATAACATGTACAAATATAATTAGCATATAGACAAAAGAATGCTAATTTCTGTAAGTCATTTGTCCTAAGTCTGTGCACTATGCAAATTCTAGAACTCCAATAAAATACTAAACAAAACAAAATAAACACGTGTTAATAACAAAAAATTTTTTATGAACAATAACATATTAATAATTAGCACAAAAGAATAATAATAGCAAGTATACTTACATAATACTAATTGTAAGGACACAGAAATTGAGCAGCCCAAGCCCACTTAGAACAGTGGAGTCGGTGCAACTCAGCTAGGTCCAAACAATAGATATTTATGAAGAGAGTGAGGTAAGTCAAAGGAGGAGGACTTAGACCGAAGACAAAAACACCAGAAGAATGGTCAAAGCCCCTAATTAAATATACTAGTTCGTCTGAGGACAAAGCTTTTACATTGGGTGATACACTGTTCATTCTCCTTTTCTCAATGTTCTTGCTCTAATTTTTGTACTTAGACTATTTTTCTATCTCGATCCCCTTCATCTGGAAGTTCCCTTCCCTTATATACTTCTTAGACCATCGCATCCTGGCCCTTCATCTCCACCTACCCAGACTCTCCCTATGACACTTGTCCCCTTAAACTTCTGTTGAAGATGGTAGAAGGAGCTGCTTAGCTGTGAATTCCATTGTTCAGATTACTTCCTCATCAATGCAGCTGATAAAGCTGTTATCAGTCATTTAATGCAAAAGCAGTAGGTTAACTCTCACTGGAAACTTCCTTTACCTTCCATGATTCTCTCTCTACACCCCATCCTCCTCATCTGGACTTCCCAGAAGTCTTTTGTCTCTTCTCCTCCTATCCTCAGGAAGATCCCCTCTTCAGGCTCATGATGCCTCAATAGTGACAACTACAGCTCATTGTATCCTTTCTCAGTCTTCGGGTCCCCACGCTAACTACTAACTAACTCCAAGTAAAGAGCAGCACATCACTCATCATCATTCAACACAACGGTGCTTGAATCCTCCTCCATAGGCATTGGGCAAACTGATACAATTTCAACAATCCCATTAAAAAAAAATGATTCTTAAGCATTGAGCAAATAAATAAACAATTGATACATACAACAAACAAAATGAACACATATATTTTTTTTTACCAGTATCAATTTCAAAACCATCCATGTCCTCCACATTATCCATGCACTCCCGAAGCTTTATTGGTCTTTTTTTCTTTGCATCCTTCAACCAATTTTGGGTACAAATAAAGGCTTCAACTATATTAGGAGATAGTGAACTACAGAACAAATCCAAAACATGCCCCCCCATACTAAAAGCAAACTCGGATGCAACTGTAGAGACATGAATAGCCAACACATCATGGGCAATTTGGGAAATGACTCAATATCTAGAAGAATTCATTTTCTACCACATCAAGATGTCAAAATATTCCACATCAAGGTCCTTAGAAGATTCCAACAAATACATATCCAACTCAGATTTGCTTTCCACATTGTCCTCAGCCACCAAGTGTTGCTTAAACCTATTATTATAGCTTTTGATGCGATCAAACAATGAAGCATTATCAACACTTGGCCTGGAGCTCCTAGACAATGAAGCACCACTACCACTACTACTAGAACTCGAAGCTCCATTTTGACCCACTCTTTCCACATACAACCTTTTCAATGCATCTTGAACCTTAAAGCTCATTGCAACCCCCTTGTCCTTTCCATACCACTTCCTAAACCAAAACTTGACATACTTCAATCTATATCTTGGGTCAAGAACAACAACAACAAAAAGCATCAAATTGATATTATCTATACTTCTCCAATACTTATCATTTTTTTTCACCTCTACCGCCATACTCCTCAAAAGTGGATCCCCATCAACACTACACAACTGTTGCAATTTATTTTCAACGCTAATTAGATCATGGAAGTATGTATCAGAAGTGACGAATAAGAACCCAGAAAATCTAAGTGCCACCTCATAAAATATGCCAAGAAATTTCACAAAGGTCTTAACATTTCCCAATCAAGATAGTTAGGAGGACCAATGGGCTTTTTCGCATTCCCATCTACTTTACAAAAATAAAGTTTGTAATGCCCATCCTTCCCTTCCAACCTATCAAATGCTCTCACAAATTTCAAAGCACAATTTAACATGAGATAAGTGGAATTCCACCTTGTTGATATAGTTAAAAGTTTTAAACCCAAGTTATTAATTAAATTTATTATGAATAAACTTTGTTAAAACAAACTAACATCAATATCATGTCAATATCATGCACAGCAAAAAAATAAATAAGACAAGATATGATGACCCAAGAAAATTAATGAAAAAAACTAGTTTCACAGTAAAAAAACAGGGGGGGAAACCTTTCCGAAAAACAATTCACTATAATAAAAAGAAGTTTTAGATCTAGTACAAAACATTTATCCCTAGACTCTACAATCCCCATAGATGAACTTACAGTAGAAACCTTCTACTGCAAGAGGATCTTGAAAGATCGAGAAGCTGTCGAGCAGCTATCGAGTAGAAGCCAACCTCGATGGATCGAACAACTATCTATCGAGCTAACAGAAAGTTACTCAATGGATCGAGCATCTGTCAAGAAGCTATTAAGACAAAGTCCAGAAAGCTCGATGGATCGAAAATGCATTAACTTCTATCGAGACAAGAAGAAAGAGGGGCTCGATAGATATCAATCTGTAGAGAGGTGTCGAGAAGCTGTTGAGAAGTGCAAAATAGTTTTTCAAAGAAGAGAAAAACACAGACATAAACACAATCAAGCATGCTACTCAACTAATGATCCAATCAACATTTTAAGCTCTTAAAAATATCTCTCAACAAAAAAAATGCAAAGCATTCAAGATCCAAAACACAGACACACTAAACAAGTCTAACTAATTTTATATTTTAAAAACAAGTTAAGACAGTTTAGTGAGCATATATTAACACATGCATTCCTTGTGATAGCCAAATCACATTGTACCTGCACATGTATCAAAAATAGCAAAGAATTTGAGTGTTGTGTGTGAAAACATCGCAAGATTGCATAAATGTCTACAAGTAATGAAAATTTGAGATATGAGAAAATCAATTTAACTCACACACAATCACAACTGCTTGATGGAGACTATCACCTTCGAGGTACATCTTATAACTCCCACGTCTCCTAGAAGACACGCTTGTAATCATATTTAAAAGTATTTTGATTCTTTTTGCTTTTATTCTTTGCATATTTTTCTTTTAAGCATATCATGCATAGGCATATAAGAGAGAGAAGAAAATACCCAATTATGCTAAGTTTTTGACATTGCACTTTTGCTATACCAAAGCATACAGATGTCATTGACATGATTGACAGGCAACAGTGGTAAGATGGTTATTTATGCCTTTCTCTTAGGATTTTTTAGTCCTTCTCGTCAAAAAGAGTGATACGAGTATTAAGTACAAGAGATTACTTAATCTTACTCATTACAACCACGAGCCACAAAGCTCACTTGCTTAGTTATACATTGAGATGCTCATCTAAGTTACAAAAGATACAAAGTTTAGGAAACTTTGTTTCAATGGCCATCCAAAGTACACAAGTACCAATATACATAAAACACATACAGTTTTTGTTTTTTTCAATTTTTTTTTATGAAAAAAATAAAGCAAAAACTGAAAACAAACAAATAAAAACATGTTAAACAAAGCAAAGCATAAAACAAGATGCATATGCATGAAAGTATGATTCCAAAAAGATAAGAAATTAAGCAAGAGAATCCTACTATAGATAGAAAGAATTAAAGTAGGGGCCAAACAAAAAAGACAATTAAGTCTTAGGCTCCTTTCTCACTCACATAACACGAGTCTTTAGCCGTGAAGATGAAAAGGCACGTGTCCTAGTATGTCTACTAAAATACATAGAAGAATTATAATTCTCCTAAATTGAGTTAAAGAGTTCAAAACTATTAATAACTCTCCAAAAAAAAGTGTATGTCCTTGAAAGGAAACCTGCGACCGTTTGGACATTTGCTTTTGAGGATACAACTTAAAGCAATTAGGACAAATGTGTCTAGAAACACCACTATGATGACAAACATGAGGTCTAACAAAGGATTTAGAATTAGTCAAATCAGTTTTGGATTTCATACCTTTATCACCTTTCTAAGATTGGGGCACAAAGAAAGTCCTTGATTCAGAAGCCATGGAAGAGGATGGGCCGGAGGAAACAGCATATCCTAAGCCAGTCTTATCAAAACTAGGCTTTTGAGCACTCAATAACTCATCAAGCTTTGCACTAGACTTCCTCTCTATTTGAGTTCTAGCTTGACTAAGCTCAACCTCGAGATTCTTGACCTTTTCTTTTAATGTGGTGTTTTCCACAACAAACATCTCAACTAACCTTGTAGTCTCATCTAGTTTGACTAACAAATCAGCTTTTTCATTTTTTACCTCATTAAGCTCTTTTCTACAAAGATAAGAAGTCTTCTCAGATTTTATAAATTCAGTACTTAGGTTATTATAGGCTTTCTAGAGGTCAACTTCTTGGGTACTTCATCATCAGAAAAATACTCACTATCACTAGCACTCTTCATAATCAACTTATCGGTTATGGCAACAAAAGTTATAAAATGACTACATTCATCCACATACTCATCAGAAGAGTCATTCTTAGTATCATTCCAGGTAGCAACCAACCCTTTATCTTTTGACTTCTTGGTATTTTCCTTCATAAGGTAGTTTGGGCATTATATCCTCATATGACCAAAACTTTTGCACTCATGGCACTGGAAAAGGGGTTTCACACTCTTACCCTTCCTAGAGGATTTAGATTTCCTAGGAGGTTTGTCCTTATCTTTTTTTCTAAATTGAAGAAGCTTGATAATGTCATTAGCTATGAAGGTTAGATCTTCATCCTCATCATCATCTTCATCTTCGCTTTCATCTTCATCTTCAAAGTCATCAATCTCTTCCTCTATACCTTTAAGAGCCAAGTTTCTACTCTTTCGACCTTTTCCCATTAAACCTAATCCCATTGGTTTGAAAGTTCTCTACAAACTCAGTCAAAGGAATTTGATCAATGCCCTTACTTCTTCAATGACAGTGATCTTGGCATGGAATCTTTCAAGTAAGAACTTAAGGATTTTCCTAACAATTTTGGATTCCGCTATAGATTCTCCAAGGTTGAAGGCAGAGTTTACAATATCCTTGAGTTTAGCATAGAACTCATCAAAGGTCTCATCCTCCTCCATCCTTATTTCTTCAAAACTACTAATGAGTCTTTGAAGCTTCACAGTCTTTACTGCCTTGGTGCCTTCATAGGTGGTCTCAAGATGATATTTCTTGAATTCCTCATTTGTCACCCCACTAAACAAAGCATTCAAGGCCCTACTGTTGAAATTTGCCACTTTGATTGTCGCTTCATCCCTATCCACTAGCGCTTCCTTTAGCTTAATCCAGCCAACTTCAATAGCTTGCCATACTTATTCAACTAGAGCTTGCAAAAAAACTTTCATATGAACTTTCCAATACTCATATGCCATCAAATAAAGGAGGAATAAAAAGAGATTGTCCACGGTCCATGACAACGGGGGTCAAGGATTGTACTCAGGAAATTAATTCAATCAGAGTGTACCCGCTCTAATACCACTTGTTGGAAAATTTAGACCTCGATTGATATAATTAACAAATTTTAAACCCAAGTTATTAATTAGATTTATTATGAATAAACCTTTTTTAAACAAACTAACATCAATATCATGCACAGCGGAAAAGTAAATAAGACAAGATATGATGACTCAAGAAAATCAATGAAACAAATTACTTTTACTAAAAAAAACCTGGGAGGAAACCTTTCCCAAAAAGCATTTCACTATAATAAAGAGAAGTTTTAGATTTAGTACAAAACATTTGTCCTTAGACTCTACAATCCTTATAGATGTACTTACAGCAGAAACATTTTACTGCTTTAGAACCTCTAAACTCTTCAATATATGAACGCCACCTTTTTTGCACGGATCCCAATACGTGACTAACCAAAAATGTACAACTCCCAGTATGTGTCTAACACACCAACTTGAAGAAAATGTTGGCTGCAAAGTTCTTCATTTCATCAACAATGAAGATTAAGAAGCACTTGGTTACAAAACCCTAAGGCGCAAAGACGCGGTAGCTTCTTTCATAGAGAATAAGGCACTTAATCACTTTTTCATATATTCTCTATATATTCTCTTATGTAACGGCCTTTAAAAATAAGCCTTATATATGTCTAGGGTTGTGAAAAAAGAAACCCTACATAAATATTTCAGAATGGGCCAAAAATCAGATCTGGAAATCCAAATTTCATAATTTTCGATAGATACAGCTGTTGAGCTATCTATTGAGACCTCGATAGATATATCTGTCAAGATTCATTAATCCTCGATAAATATTATCTGTCGACAGCTGTCTAGAATCTATCCAGCTTTAATGAACAGCATTTCTTCACTTGTTTCTTAGTCCAATCTTCATGGCTTTAATACTAGACTAGAACTCTTGTTTTTTTAAGTATTAAACACATCTTAGATCTACCCAATTACAAGTAAAGTACGTTTTGTTAAAGGATTAGCCTATTCTATATTGACATATGTTCCTAACATGATTCACATATGTTCTAACAATTTGGCTTTAATTTTCTCATTTTCAACACATTCTTGAAACTTATCAAACCTTTTGGGAGAGGCTCTCACATATCGCACCGCATTCTGAACCTTGGCAATTGATTCATGAATGGATTTCAACTCACTTTGCACTATCAAATTCAAGATATGCGCACAACAACGCATATGTATGAACTCACCACCAATATGCTACTATCTCTTTCTTTTGTTTTCTTCTTCACATAATCAATTGCCACATCATTAGAGTTAGTATTGTTTGCGATAATTGTAAACAACCAGTTTATACCCTACTTCAACAAACATGACTCAACCACTCTACCTATGGTGTCCCCTTTGTGATTAGCTATAAGGCAAAAGTTCAAGATTTTATTTTGGTAAGTCCAATCCCCATCAATGAAGTGTGCGGTGACTACCATGTAGTTCAAGTTTTGTATGGACGTCCAAGTATCCGTTGTCACATAAACTCATTGCCCAACAAAAGCCCTACTTAAAATATCCACCTCACTAGAATAAATCTTCATACAAGCCCTTGCAATGGTAGTGCGATGGGGAATAGGAAACCTAGGCTCAACTATTTCCATAAATTATTGAAAGCCTTGACGCTCCACAAATTTAAAAGGTAATTCATCAATAATGATCATCCTTGCTAATGCCAACCGTTTCCTCTCTTCACTATAGTTTGCAACAACTAACACATTTGAACCACTTTTCCTTTACCTCTTAGCTTGGAACGACAAAGTTTTTTGTTTATTTCATCACAGGGAAAAGGCCATTTCTTACACACTTTCATGTGTTGCAACATGCTTGAAATACCATTTTTCTTACCATGGCAATTATATTGATTTTTACAATACTTGCATTCAGACCTAGGCATCTTGGAATTAGGACCAGCCAACTTAATGAAGTGCTGCCATACTATAGATGGGTCCTTACCACCTTATTTAGGTGACAGTGGGGGAAGAGATGCACCAAGTCCAATTGGTGCTGCAGGTTCAAGTAGGTTAGGGTTAGCACTACCAGGACTAGGAGGAGGTAGGTTAGGTTCCCCAGGGGCACCAAATCGAGGTGGAGCATTGACATCCATCTAATAAAAAAACTTCCAACTAACAAAAAAAAAAAAGTTTCCATAACAATATCAAACTATGACAAAATGAATTTTACTTGTAATTGGGTAGATCTAGGATGAGTTTAATACTTCAAGGAACAAGAGTTCAAATCCAAGTATTGAAGCCATATAAATCTATCCAAGAAACAAGTGAAGAAGTGTCGTATTTTAAAACTCAACAACTAGCTCAATAGATAGCGAGATTTAAAAGGGATCTTCAGCCCGATGCTCGATAGTTGCTCGATAGATAACCTATCTATCAAGATTTACAAAAATCAGTTTTTCAGATCTAATTTTACACATATCTGTGTATACTTGTTTGGGCTTTCTTTTCTCACAACTCTAAACATATATAAGGATTATTTTAAGGGTCGTCAAAGGTTGCGCGCAAGTGTGAGGTAATGTTTTTGTTCATACAAATTGTGACCGGAGACAGAATTTGCTTAGTTCATCTTTCTCTTGAAAAAGTTGCTGTGATTGTACGCCATAGGGTTTTGTAACCAAGGAACTTCATGATCTTCATCGTGTTGATGAACTAAAGAACTTTGCAGTCAACATCCTTCTCAAGTTGATGGGTTAGTCACGTACTTGGATTCGTGCAAAGGAGTAAGCTGCGTACTAGGATCCGTGCATTGATTGGTTAGTCACGTACTAGGAGCCGTGCATTGAAAATGAGAGATTGTCACTATTGAAAAAGTCCAATTTTGTATTGGGGTAAGGGTTCAACTGTAGGTTGGTATAAGGTACTCAAATTCCTTTACTTGTAACTGCTTGTTGTGATAATAGTAGATTCTTGAGAGTGATGACCTTAAAATCATCCGGTGGGGTTTTTACCTTGAAGGTTTTCTCCATTCGTAAACAAATCACCGCGTCAACTTTATTTTCCCCTACATTTAACTTAGTTGGTGATTTTTTTGTGCTACCACGAGTTTTGCATGTTAATTGAATTAATCAATTAACTTGGCTAAATTAATTGGTTAATTTATCACAAGGGGTCAATACATTCTTGGCCTATCAAGTGGTATCAAAGTGGGCATACTCTGATTAGAGTTAATCTTTGTTGTGTGATCCATTGACCCCCGTTGTCATGGATAGAGGACAATCGTTGATTATACCTCTTTTATTTGATGGCACTAACTATGCATACTAGAAAGTGCACATGAGAGCTTTCTTGTAGTCATTAGATAAAAAAGTGTGGCAAGCTGTGAAGATAGGCTGGACCAATCCAAAGGAAGCGTTAGCTGAGTAGGATGATGCTAAGATCAAGGTGACTAACTTCAACAGCAGGGCATTGAAAGCTTTATTCAGTGTGGTCACGAATGAGGAGTTTAAGAAGATATTCTCTACCGAAATTGCCAAGGAAGTATAGACCATCTTCCAGACAACCTATGAGGGAACCAAGGCTATCAAGGATTCGAGGCTTTAAAGTCTCACTACAAGCTTCGAAGAGATCAAGATGGAGAATAATGAGTCGTTCGATGAGTTCTATGCCAAGCTTAAGGACATAGTGAACTCAACCTTTAATCTTGAGGATACCATTCCCGAACCCAAGATTGTTAGAAAGGTGCTCAGATCTCTACCTGAAAGATTCCATACCAAGATCTCCGCAATTGAGGAATAAATGGATATTGACAAGCTTCTTTTGACAGAGCTGTTTGGCAATCTGCAGACCTATGAATTGGGTTTAACAAGGATTGGGAAATTGAGTAAGGGTAAGAGCATGGTATTAAAGGCTAAGAGCAGTGACAACGATGAGTTTTCTGACGATGAAGATTCCATGATGAAGTCTTACATTACAAGGAAATTCAAGAAATTCATAAAGAATGCCAATGTGAAAGGATTTGACAAAGACCGCAAGCAGTCCAATTCATCTTAGTTCAAAAGGCAAGACAAAGGGAAGAAGGACGTTAGGGATGGTGGTCAGTACACTGTTCCCTTAGGACCAAAGTGCTTTGGGTGTCAAGGTTTTAGACACATGAAACAAGAATGTCTAACTTATCTCAAGACTATTGGGAAAGGTAAAGCCCTTGCTGCTACCTTGGTGACATCGAGCCTCAGGATGATTCGGATAATGAGGATGATGGAATCCTGAATGCCTTCACTACCACTGTAAATCCTACTGAGGGGATTGTTGAAGAAGTGGATGAAGAAGATGACTTGGTAGAGTCTAAATATAAGAAGATGGATGAACAAGATGACATCTATACAGCCTATGCTAAATTTTACAAGGTCTCTGAAAAGCATGAGAAATTGTATAGGTTGGCCACCAAGAAGCTCAGTGATGTGGAGTTTGAACGAGAAAAAGTCTCCATGAAGTTTGATGAAGCAAATCAGACCATTGGAGCACTGAGATTTGAGAACAATTTCTTGGCTAAGAAGACCAAGAAGCTTGAGGCAGAGCTATTCCAAGTCAGAGCTTAGTTGGCGAGGACTTTAAGTGCAAAGCTTAATGAGATGCTTAGCCTTCAGAAATATGCTTCTGATTGAACTAGTTTAGGGTATGATTTCTCTTCTCCTCATATTGCTTCTTTTTGTACTATTGTGTTTGTTTCTCCTGCTAATAATATTGAATCTGAGAATAATGATGTGAAAACTATTTTAGCTAGTAAGAACATAGACAAAAGTAAATCTATCTTAGAAACAACCCTTAAGCTTGATAAGAAAGAGACAAAGAGACTAAAAACCCTAGGGCTAAGAAGGGCAATACCCAAAAGTCTAGGCAGAAGAAGCAACATCTCTATCATCATTGTGGAACGACTAGACATACTCGACCTAATTGCTATAAGTAGTTAGCCACTCAACAGAGCAATAGTATGATCTCATTGGGAAACCAGAATCAGTTTCCATCCTCTCTTCCTCCTCTTGGAGATCTTCTCAAAGCCCTCATGTTCCTTTCGAACTTGAACGGTTTCAATTCTTCCCCCTCATTTCCTGATCAAGGATTTGCGAAACGGAAAGGTTCTTCCAAGGTGTGGAAGGAAAAAGACTCTAAATAATTCAGTCACTTTCTCTCTTCCTCTCTTTTTGATTATGCATTACTTGTGTGTTTTGCTTTCTTGTTTTGAGTCAATCTAGTTTTTATGTTATGCTTTGTTTAACATGTTTTTGTTTGTTTGTTTTCAGTTTTGTTTTATTTTTTTTCATATAAAAAATGTTGAAAAATAAAAAAAAAAATACAAAAATAGTGTGTTTTGTGTACATTGGTACTTGTGTACCTTTGATGGCCATTGAAACAAAGTTTTCTAAACTTTGTATCTTTTGTAGCTTAGATGAGAATTTCGATGCACAACTAACCAAGTGAGCTTTGTGACTTGTGTTTGTAATGAGTAAGATTAAGTAATCTCTTGTACTTAACACTCATATCACCCTTTTTAATAGGAAGGACTAGAAAATCCTAAGAGAAATGCATAAATAACCATCTCACCATTGTTGTCCACCAATCATGAAATGACATCTGTATATTTCGGCATAGCAAAAGTGCAATTTCAAAGCTTAATATCATTGGGTATTTCTTCTCTCTCTCTTATATGCCCATGCATGATATGCTTAAAAGAAAATATGCGAAGAAAATCAAAAGCGAAAAGAAACAAAATACTTTATATATGATTGCAAACGTGTCTCTAGGAGATGTGGAAGTTATAAGATGTACCTCAAAGGTGATAGTCTCCATCAAGTAGTTATGATTGTGTGTGGGTTCAATTGATTTTCTCATATCTCAAATCATCATAACATGTAAACACTTATGCAATCTTATGATGTTTTTTTCAAACAACACGCAATATTCTTTGCTACTTTTGATATATGTGCAGGTACAATGTGATTTGACTATCACAAGGAATACATGTGTTAATGTATACTCACTAAACTATTTTGACTTGTTTTTGAAATATAAAATTGGTTAGACTTGTTTAGTGTGTGTGTGTGTGTGTGTGTTTTTTTTTTTTTTATCAAAATGCTTGTCATTTTTCTTGTTGACAGATTTTTTGTAAGCTTAAAATGTTGTTTGGATCTTTGGTTGAGTAGCATGCTTGATGGCATTCATGTCTGTGTTTTTCTCTTTTTTGAAAAACTATTTTTGAGTAATCTTAATAGCTTTTCCATACCTCTCAACAACTAGGCTATCTATTGAGCCTCTTGATCTTCCTTTCTCGATAGCTACTGTTGCAATTTCGATCCATCGAAGCTTTTGAGAATTTGTCTCTCTTGACAGCTTCTCGATCCATTGAGATAATTTTTGTCTCCTCGATAGCTGCTTGATAGGTTCTCGATCCATTGAGGACACTTTGCTATTGACACCTCTTAATAGCTCGTCGACAGTTGCATCCATCGAGTTTTAAAGCTCGACACCTCTCAATCCATCGAGCTTCGAGTTTTCTATATATAGTTTATGCGTGATTTCTTTCTCATTTCTCTTCGATTTCACTCAACAGAAAATCTCTTTTCTCTCTCCCAAACACTTCTCACTCAACCTCTTCATCTTCCCCACTCATTCTTTGACCTCAAGATTGATTTCTTCACTTGGTATGATCTCTTTTCTCTCATTTATCATGCATTTCATCTCTTTTGACCAAAATTTTGGAGTTTTTGAATTTTTTTTTTGGGTTTTTCAAAATTGATGAGGTTTTTGAAAAATTTTGGGTTGGGTTTTGCTTATATGATCATGTATGCTCATGCATTGCATCACATTTGCATTTTAACAATGATTCATGCATTTTAGATATGTGTTCTATATGTTGAAATCATGTGTTCTGCTAGGATTGGATTGGGCTGAGCCCATGATGTTTATATTGTTGCATGTCACATGTTCATGCATTTTTCATGCATATGTACCTCTCCTTTCTATCTTTTTGATATTAATTGTGTTGGTACTCTTCTACGTGTCTCTCTCCCTCTCTCATTCTTTTAGTTAGTCTGCGTCATGGCACCTATGCGTAAGCCTACTTCATCCCGGAACCCTCTTCATTCCGAGGCATCTACTTTTTATTCTACCCCCTCTCATGTTCAGTTTCGTGATGATAAAGCTTGTAAGGACTTTTCAAAGAACTTTCTTGACGTGGCATTCATTCGAAACGCCAAGTCATCCTTTCGAATTTTTCCAATACTGACCTTCCCACTGTCATCTACAGTAGGGGTTAGGAGTCCCTTTGTGATGTCCCGATCACTTGTCCCTCCGTGATCATACAGGAGTTTTACTCCAATATGCACGGATTCAATTAAACCGTACCTCAATTCTCTACTCTTGTTAAAGGTTAGAGGTACGCATATTGTAGTCACTCCAAATCCTATATCCAAGGTGTTACATGTTCCAAGGGTAGCGCATCCTAATTACCTTGGCTGTCGCCGTCTTAAGACTATGTCTAAAGACGAGCTCATGTCTCTATTTTGTGAGACACCTTCATCTTGGGGTGGACATCCAAACACCCTTTGCTCGACCTTTGCAAAAGGTCCGAAGTTCCTATATATGGTGATGACATTTGTTTTACATCCCTTGTCTCACTATAATTCAATTACTGAGCCTCGTGCTCTCTATTTTTTGTCCCTCCTTGAGAGGCTTACCATTGACTTTCCCTCTCACTTCATACTCTCCCTTATTGATGTCTATAAGGATATGGCGACCCGTGATAAGCTTATCTTTCCTTCTGCTATCACACGAATCATTCGCCACTTCTCTGTCTCCTATCCCGAGTCGGATCACTTCTTCGTCATATGTGCCATTGATGCGGTGACCATTAGACGGAGTGAGGCCCAGCTTCGACCTAACCAACCACAAACCGAGATGGCAACTCCTCTGGCTTCTTCAGTTCCATCCACATCCACTTCTTCTTCTTCTTCTAGGGTGGTGTGACCCTCGAGGAGGTCATAGCACAGCTTCAACGCATGGATGTTCGCCTTGACACTCTCAGTGCTATGTTTTGTCAGTTGAACACCCGTGGTTGTCGTATTGCATGATGATAAGCTCGCCTTGGTGGCTTCGTTGAGTCTCCCTCTCCTTTTCCAGAGGCTTCTGAGGATGTGGACGATGGTGGTGACTCCGATGGGTGGTGATGCTAATGAGGATGACGTTTCTAGCTCTTTCAATGACGAGGAGATGACTGCTTCTTAGTGACATACCCTTTGTCATTCGTGACAAAAAGGGGAAGTAGTTTTGGGTATGAGAGTAGTCATGTATTTAGGGGGAGAGTTAGTATAGGAGATATTTTTGGTAGGGGGAGTGTTTTTGTTTATGAGGGATGTAGTGAGAAATTTTTGTATTTTTTCATTTCTTTCTTTTTAGATACATTGTTCTTATATTGTGATAGCAAACCTTGTACTCTCTTTGTTATATATATTGAGGTTGTTATTACGTTCTTTCACCTATCTCTTCATGTGTTATTTATTTTCTCTCTTTATGCACATGCTTCTTATTTACTTGTATGAAATCTTTTATTTCTATTTCACACTATAATGATGAGTTTTGTTTAAAGTGTTTAAGAAATACGGGTTGTCAAAGTCTTTCTTGCCATGAACTCTCTTCTCGTAAAGTTTTTCAAGAGTTTGTGTTAGGATAGATTTTGTTGTATTCAACAAGTGAGTATGAGTTGAGTGATTTATGACTTCTCTCATATGTTCATTTGTTTGTTGTGGTTTTGTCAAGGATTGCAAAAGGGGGAGATTGTTACGACATATACGAATCTGTTAGGAACATATGTCATTTAGAATTGGCTAATCCTATGACAAAACACACTTTACTTGTAATTAGGTAAATCTAGAATGAATTTAATACTTCAAGGAACAAGAGTTCAAGTCCAAGTATTGAAGCGATAAAAATTTGTCCAAGAAATAAGTGAAGAAGTGTTGTATTTTAAAGCTCGACAGCTAGCTTGACAGATAGCATCTATCGAGGTTTAAAAGGGATCTTCAGCCCGATGCTCGACAACTGCTCGATAGATAACTTATCTATCGAGATTAACGAAAATCAGTTTTTTAGATCTAATTTCACACATATCCGTATATACTTGTTTGTGCTTTCTTTTCTTACAACCCTAAACATATATAAAGAATATTTTAAGGGCCGTCAAAGGTTGTGCGCAAGTGTGAGGCAAAGTTTTTGTTCATGCAAACTGTGACCAGAGATAGAATTTGCCCTAGTTCATCTTTCTCTTGAAAAAGCTGCTGCGTTTGTACGTCGTAGGGTTTTGTAATCAAGGAGCTTCGTGATCTTCATCGTGTTGATGATCCGAAGAACTTCGCAGCCAACATCCTTCTCAAGTTGGTGGGTTAGTCACGTACTTGGATTTATGCAAAGGAGTAAGCCACGTACTAGGAGCCATGCATTGAAAATGAGAGATTGTCACTACTATACAAGACAAATTGTGTATTGGGGTAAGGGTTCAACTGTAGCTTGGTATAAGGTACTCGGATTTCTTTACTTGTAACCGCTTGTTGTGATAATAGTGGATTCTCAGGAGTGGTGACCTTAAAATCACCCGGTAGGGTTTTTGCTTGGGAGATTTTCCCCATTTGTAAACAAATCACCACGTCAACTTAATTTTCTACTGCATTTTAACTTAGTTGGTGATTTGTTTGTGCTACCACACATTTTACATGTTAATTGAATTATTTAATTAACTTGGCTAAATTTATGGGTTAATTTATCACAAGGGGTTAATACATTCTTTGCCTATCATATAAACTTAAAGCAGTTGTTACTAAGTACTAAAAATTTAAAATCAAAATGCTGAATATAGTGAGTGATTAGTGATTACCTCTCCATTCGTGATGGATTGTTGAAAGCATGAACTCTCTCAATCTCTGTCTCCCTCAAAAATTAAAATGCTGAAGAAAAAAAAAGGTTAGTACTTAGTAGATTGTGACACACCGAGTCATTAATTAGCTAGCTCATGCAATGCAAATATGCAAGTTACTTAAAGAATTAAGTGGGACTAAAGTAACAATGTAACACTCCAAAGTCCAAACAAGTGCTGAAAAAATGATAGAAGAAAAAACATGATAAGTATTACTAAGTTTATAGTTTATACTGTTACTATCACTTGAGTCCAAACAACTGAAACAAGTGCTGAAAAAATGATAAAAAAACATGATAAAAGACTTTTTGTTTTGAGTCCAAAAAACAGAAACAAGTGCTATAAACTATAAGCTTAGTTTGGAGTTTGGACTTTTTGTTTTTGCCGAGAGGTGAGAGAGGAGAGGGGCTAAGTGGGTTACTGGTGATTTGCCGCGATAAGCCGGTGGCTGGTAAGCACCTGCTGGCTTCTGCAGAGGCCAGCCGAGCAGCGAGAGCTCAGAGGCGAGGCATTGGGTACTCAAGCCAGTGAGAGGTGAGAGCGAGAGAAAGAGTTAATGGTTCTGAGAGTGAGAGAAAGAATTTATACTTAGGGAGAAATTTGAAAACCTAGCAAAATACGACACCGTTTTGTTTTGTTTTGTTTTGTTTTGTTTTGTTTTTTAATAACACCCAATACGACGACGTTTTGTTCAAAAAAATTAAAATGGATACTCAGTAATTTAACGTCGTATCCAAACATTTGAAAATTATATATAGGTATTGGTTCGATTTAGCGAGACTCGGTTTCGAACTTTCTTCTTCGATGACAACACCGCACTAGTATCGGAAGTCCATTTGCGCTCCGATCGCCGGCATTGGCTCCATTGGTCAGTTGCAGTGGCGGTGCGGGAAGATCGGTGATGGTCGGTTGGATCGGTGACGGCATCTCCGTGCACAACCCTATCTAACACCATAAAAATAAAAATAAAATAAAATAAACAGTAGCAAGAGTAAAACCAAGCTAAGAGTAACTGATGAGATGATAAAATTACATAAACTGCAACCAGAAATATCACAAAAAATCAAATTGAGGAAATGACACTCACAACAAAAAGTGAGATGAAACATTTTTTAAATTCTTTTTTTTATTTATAAATAAGATGATTTTTTTTTTATGACAAAAGATAGCATCAAAAGTTGGAATGGAAGTACAAAGTATCTAACTTTTTTTTTTTTTGGAATAACTGGAGCAAGAGTACGTAAAACCAAACTAAGAGTAATTGATGAAATGATAAAATTACGCAAACAGGGACAAAAAATTATTATAAAAAAGCAAATTGAGAAAATGAGAGTGGCAATGAACAATGAAACTGTGAATTAACAATTTAACAATTCAAATACTAAGTTTAAACTTCAACAACATATATACAGAATAGTCTAAATATTGGAACATACTTTTTCTGCCATTTTCATTACTCAATCAAAACCAAAGTTTCAAAAATAATTCCAACTCAATTAAACCCAATACATACATACACATGAATGTAAAGAATTCCAAAAATAAAAACAACAATCTCCAAAAGCCTCTGCCTAATACAGTCACTATTTTTTTTTTTTTTCTAGATTGTGCGTTCTTTAGTTCTTTTGCTTTTTATGTTTCATCAAACTTTTTCTAATTGACCAAAATATCTCTCATATATGTTAACATTAAACTTGATAAGAAAACTTTACATACCTTTTGTTTCGATGGTGCTCCAAGAACCAAAATCAATGCAAGAGACTATACAGCAGAGTGGTGTTGGAAGTGGAGAAGTAGTTTTCTTAAATAGGAGAGAGTATGGACCGTGGGAGTGTTATTGTATTTTGCTAAAAGCCTAACTTGCGTTAGGTTATATATATATATATATATATATATATAGAGAGAGAGAGAGAGAGAGAGAGAGAGAGAGAGAGAGAGAGAGAGAGAGAGAGAGAGTGAGTATAAGGAGTCTAGGGACGGTGGGAGAGTATCTTGTCGTCAAATCAGATATTTAAGATTTAAACCCTGCATACCCTAAAGTCTCCACCGGCTTCTTGTGATGTTGCTACTCGTTAAGCCATGCTTTCCACATGCCCAAAACCTTGTTAAACTCCTCAGCCTCTATTTATAGTAATTGATTGTCTCTCTTAGTAATCAACTGTTAATTGCATACGAGGACCAAATTTCTCAACTAACCCATGACTTGATAAACCAATAAAATCCTCAACTTGATAATAAAAATAATCAAAGTTGACGTTGAAGACCCACTCAAATTTGAATTAGATGCTGAGTATTACCTATGATTCTTAATACTTTGTAACACACATTTCACAGGAGCTAAACAAAGACTAAAACTAATGAAAAGCACAAAAAATGAAGGATAAGATTAGAGATGGACCTTGGAGAAATACTTGTGGCGGGACTAGAGCAGAGAATTAGAAAAATGCAGATGACAAAAACATAATTTACAAAGATTTACAGGTGAGACTTGTGCGGCAAAAACCACAAACAACAAGAGAGAAATAGAGAATTGTGTATTTTAAATGCAAAGGAACTGTTTAAGGGTTTTTATTACTATTTGAAATTCCAATAGTAGAGTTTGATATAGACTAAAATTATCAAAAGCAGGCATGTTCTAATTGGAATTGGAACATAAAATAAATAAATAAAATATTTATGATGTGTAAAATTGTGGGACTACCAACGCTTATGTGACAAAATATTAAAAAGTCAACAAAATGGTCAAAGACTTCGATTTTATATATTTTATAGATATAGATATTGTTTTGTTTAAAAATAACAATAATGATGTGGCAAGCTATGAAGAGGTCAACAAAAAGTCAAAGGTTTCGATTATATCTATATATATATATATATATATATGACATTTCACTCCAAACCTGAAGGAAAAGCCCCTCCTTCCTTGAAGTTTAAAGAAATTAATACTCTCCCTTTTGTAAATATTAGTAATGAAATATTCTAAACTTTTATAAGAAAGTCTTTTCAAAAGTTTAACCATAGTTAGCAAAAAAATAATTGATAAATTTACAATAAAAATGAAAAATTTATCAAACACCAAAACACTTGCAACGACAAATCTCTCCTTCATCCATTGAAAAAAAAAAAGCAAAATTCATTTAATAATTTAAAATACTCTTTAATTAAAAATTTAAAATAGTAAACTTTAATTAATTATGAAATAGGATAAGTTTGGAAACCTGCCCTCAAGCAAATGGTAGGTTAGTACACAACATTTTTAATATTAATTTAACAAAATTTGGTTAATCGGATGTCAAGAGGGGAAGTGTTTTTTTCTTCAAATTTGGGGTGGAGTGTTATTTTCCAAAACCTAAATGGAGGGGAATGTAATTATCCAAAAAAAAAAATTGTAAAATAGTAAATGTGTAATAATCAAAATGTTTAGAACATTCACATCAGTTCATGTATAGTATGTATAAAGGGTAAATTCTGTACATCTAACTCCAACAATAGCCACATCAATCCATGTAAACTTATGTATATTTAGATTGTTGCTACAACAGCAGTATACATGATTAATATTCACATGAAAATCTATTTTTTTAATATTTATTTACTCATGTACACAGAGAGAGAGAGAGAGAGAGAGAGAGAGAGAGAGAGAGAGAGAGAGAGAGAGAGAGAGAGAGAGGGAGAGAGAGAGTTTTAAAAGTGGTTGTGTAAAATCGAAAAAATAGGTTTTTATGCTAAAATAAACCAGAAGTTTTGCACGAACAGATCCAAATACTCTAAGATAAATTATAGAATCCTTCAATAAATTAGAGATAAATTATTATGTACTCTCAAAATAAGGTGACATGGTGCTTCATCTTATTGCATTCATGATATATCTCATAAGTTATACTCATGGTGGAATCCACTATGTATATGAGAGTAGAGAATATCATGTCAACATATTCCAAGAGTACCCAATATATAAAAGGAACTTTTCATTGCCTTATAATTTGATTCCAAGTGAGCAATATGTTTCAAGCATTTGCAAAAATATAGAATAAAAATCAGTTAAACAGATTTCTCACTAAATAACTATTCACTTACTAACTTGTCTCTCCATAAAAATCAATTTTTCCTACATTTTTATATGGATTTATATTTTTCATGTGTGATTAGTGTCAGGGTCCATTTGGATACCGCTTATTTTGCTGAAAACTCAAAACTGAAAACACAATAGCAAAATAATTTTTAAATATATGAATAGTGCCGTAGGACCCATTATTAATAAAAAGTTGCTGAAAAAAAAAAAGAGATTTGTGGGTCCCGTAAACAGTGCGCGAGACCCCCTGGTGTTACACAATTTAGTGCAAAATTTGCACTTTCAAAGAGGTAGTGGGTCCCATGCACAGTGCACGGGACCCACTGGCAAGTCTGTCACTCCCACGTTCACGTGCTTCTCAAATAAAAAATAAATTAAAAAAGCTGAAAGAGAAAACGCAGACGGGCGGATAGTGCTTTTCAGCACTATCCAAACGCATACTTAGGGTCAAATTTTATGTAATTGACATATCCTATATACAAAACGCACTTTATATGTAGTTGAGTATTAATTTCTATTGTGTTCAAGAAGTACAACAAGTGGTATTATTAATGACACAAGATTGATCAAGAAATTACTCAAGAAAAGTTGAAATTGCATATTCCGATACTTACTCAATACCTGTCAATCTATTGAAATTTGATAAATCTCAATACCTACTCGACATCTCTCAATCTATCGAGCCTCGAGTATAAATTAAATTTAAAATGAAGTTTTTAGCCCACGATGATTTGGATTTCTAGGGATTTGTGTACTAGGGTTTCAAAGCATATAAAAAACATATTTTATATCCATCATCAAAAGAGATAGAGAGACACACACATAATAGGAATTGCTATAACATTTGTGAACCTACGATTTTGTACCAAGCTACTTCCGATTCATCCAAACATGGATTGAAGAATTCTGCAAAACTACAAAAAAAAAAAAAAAATGTTGTGGAGTTAGTCACGAAGGGGACAATTCGTGTAAAGGAGAAGTACAAGATCAAGTCCGGTTAGGGATTGGAGCTAAGACTAGTATAGCTCAGTAGGTTCCGCTATCGGTAGATATTTCAGGATAAACCTTTAGGGTAAGATTTCTTATACTTGTAACCACTTGTTCTTGATTAGTGGATTTTTCGGGAGTCATGACCAAAAATTCATCTTGTGGGATTTTTCCTATGATGATTTTTTCCATCATGATCAAATCATCGTGTTAAAATTATTTTCCACTGCACTTTACTTTAGTTTGGTGAATTGATTGTACTTTAATATGATTTGCATATAATTTGACTAAAAAATGTTGAATAGTAGGAGATGGGTAATTAGATAAATTAACTAGGGTCAATTTATAACCCAACAATTAGTTTTTTTTTTTTTCTTGGTTTATGAAAACCAGGTGCTTTTAGTTTATCTAAGCAAAGTTGAGGACGTATAGAATTATTACGGTTGAGAAGGGAATATTTGAAAAAAAGAAAAAGAAAAATCTTTTATGGAAAACTTGATGATTCATTCCAAATTTGCTACTAACGTTGTTTCCTACCCCTTGATTGCAAAAATTAAGACAGAGCATCTAGCTAAAGAACTATAAAATAATATACTCAAAAATACATGTCATACAATACTAATTTCATTCAAATAAAAATTTTGATTACATGTTAACTTAGAGTATCTATTTAACATATGAAATATCATTTTTTTTTATAATAGTTTCTTAGAACCTATTTGCTAAAGGCAATATCCACTTGCTAACAACTTTTTAGAATGATAATGAATAAAATCATCTTATATTTTATGTGTCTCCCTATGATGCTTAGCTTACTTAGTTTTTAATAAACACCCTTTCAAGCAAGAAGATAATAATAATAATAATAATAATAATAATAATAATAATAATAATAATAACAAGAAAATGCATATGTACAATTGCAGTTTCTGTTAGATAAAATTGTAGGTTTAGAAGATTAAAACCTAGTAAATTAGTGTTCTCTAAGTAATAAATAGGACTCCCTATTTCACGATTTCAACTCCCTATTCTCATTTCTAAAACATAAAATGGAAAATTGCCTGGCTTTAGAATTTAGGGGGTAATTGTGAATTACCCAAGTATAAAGGGGAGAAAATACATTTTCCCTAAGGTTTTTTGCGCGTAGATATATATAAACTATTTGCACGTAAAACTATTTGCTTAAAGTGGTGTGTTAAAAAAAAAAAAAAAAACAAACAAACAAAAAGAAAACTCAAGAAAATTGTGTATGAAACAATGAATTTTGGCTCACAAAATTGACTAAACCAAAAAAGAAGAATAGAACACAATAAATTATCACAACAATTTCATAATACTTTTATTTTTAGTTGTAGTTGCAATCAGTCTAATATTTTATTATTTTATATATATTTATTTTGACCTATAAGGAAATTACACCTTAGTAGTTGTGAAAATATTATGACATAAACAAAATGCCCCAACATTTTCATAATTCCTTTATTTTCAGTTGCTTTGAGTTTTAGTCTAATATTTTATTTTGATTTATAAGAAATTGACACTTTAATTAGTAGTTGTAAAAATATTGTAAAAATAACAAAATGTTATATTTTCACAATAAATATTTTATTTTATTTTGACTTATAAAGAGCTAACAACTTAATAATTGTGAAAATATTGTGACAATTTGTTATGTTGTTATAACTATTTCTAAACCAAAACATTATGTTAGCACATATAAATATTAAATAAATAAATAAAGTGAGTTCAAAGTATCAAACAAAAGTCAGTACATATAAATAAAAAAATAAAAAGAGAAAAAGAGGCCGACTGAAATGGAAAGTTTTGGCTCATCAATTGACTAATCAAAACGGCCTCTTCTCTCTTTTCATACAGATGTTGCGGGATCAACTCTCTATATTTATTTAGGTAATATAATATTAAAATGAGAAATGTTGCATTTACAACATTTTTACAACACATACAACAAATTGATGTAGCAATTTATTATTGGTTCTAATTTAAACTTACCATTGAATTTTTTTTTATATTAATAATAGTCGTTAATAACTTGATACTTAAGATTTACTATGAAAGTGTTAGGAAAATGTTGTAAGTAAAACATTTCTTAATATTAAAGTTTTCTTTTCTTTTTCATCCAAACTAACCGTTTTGGCTGTAATAAAAGTAAAAAACTTTACCAAACCAAGCTTCAATAAAAGATATAAACTATACTAAACCAAATTTATGGTAGAAAAGGCTTTGCACGCTTTCTATGTAGTTAGTGGAAAAAAGAGTTTCATGTTATGTATGTATTTGTCTTCTTTATTTGGTTATTGGAGATGATCATAACATTGTCAAATTAAGAAATTTCTTTAAGGTAATTCATTCTTAACAATTTAAGTGGTGAGATTGCTATTACTTTATAGCTAATGTTATTTAGAACTTTGAGGCTAAAATTGCTAGGCTTTGTAGAGCCTAATTATGTTTGATCCGGATTATGACTCAATCTAAAATAAAGTTCTATGGTTTTTAATAGAATTTTTTTCTAAAGCTTAGTCCATTGAGCAGAGGCTTGAGCTGACTACCATATAATTGCATGACGTGGAAGTAAGTTTTTCTGATTCTGATCATGACCCCAAAATTCTACGAGAACTTAGTGGTTGAATAAGTCTTTAAAGTTTGTGATGATGTATTATACCATTATACAAAACAATCCTATGCATCACTCGAATTTGCAATGCTTCCTAGAAAATCAAGATCAAAGCACAATATATGAGAAAATTGATAATATGGCCTCAAATGACTTGGGTTCTATGAATGATTGTTAGCTAAACACTACTGCACATTTGAATTGGTACAGCCATGACTCAATAACCTGGAATAAGAATTCATTCATTACTAGGCTGGATTCAGAAAGTGCAAAAGGGAAGGGTAAGAAATTCAATAGAACTTACAGCGCGGCAACTTTTGAAATCTTACATGTGCACTAAAAGGTTAAGAGCTTGTAGTTGATTAATATAGCACGCTGCCCTTTATTAAAACCAATATTTGAATCTCACTCCCCCGTTTTTAAGTATTGAATTATTAAAAAATAAATATATATATATATATATATATGTCCTAAAATATATAAATATATATATATATATATATATATATACACACACTAAAGAGGTCATGCTTGACATGAGAGTATATATATATTTTGAAACGGAGGTCATGCTTGACATGAGAGTCTATATATATATATATATATATATATATATATGTATATATATATATATATATATATATATATTGAAACAGAGGTCATGTTTGACATGAGAGTCTCTATAGATCTAACCCATTATCCTTTTCAATTTTAAATTCATGTCTTCAGTTTCTATGTTTTTTTAAATGTATTAGACAAGATTCAAGTCAAGCATAATCGTGTCATTTATCGAAATAGTCGAGATTCCTATATTCATAAATTCTTATTTTATTTGTCTTAGTGCAATTATAGGTGAAAGTCTTGAAAGAAGCTTGGAAATCAAATATAGAAATCACATCAAGAAGGAAAATGAATGGAAAGATAATCACTTGTATCGTATTTAATGGAATGTCACAACTTTTATATCCTTTCAAACAAATGTGACCCTTGCGAAGGACTATAATATATATTTAGCAGACAATAAGTCTACAAAATTTATAAGTACTTACCATCATTTTATATTAAAAAAAAAAAAAAAAAAAAAAAAAAAAAAAAAAAAACCCACAATGTGTGAAAGGGTCAAAGGGTACACTATTGTTCGGGGTGTAATCACCCTACAAATGCCTTCATATCTTCAAATTCTGTTCTCACGCTAGTTTGGGCCTTTGGGCAGCAGCGAAGTCATTTTAGCATGGTCTATTTCTTGCTAAACACAAAGTTAGCACTAATTTGGACTTGTGTCACACTAGAAAGGTGCAACATTCTCTATAATTTAGTTGATTAAGTGTGAAGGTACAACTTGACCAACTAATGCTACGACTTCTAGTGCATGTGTCCATTTTTTATGATTGTACTCTTTATTATTAGATTAAAATACCAATCAATTTTTGATTTAAGCAGGGATTGAACTCTAAAACTCTTAATCAATTATCAGATACTTCATCAGTTGAGTTAACTGAAACTTACTACTAATTTTTTTTATTTAGATCTGTCAGTTCGTTTAGACCTCTTAAACCCAACAGATTAACCTAGAGAATTAGCCAAGTTATTAACTTAGGTAATTTAATTAAAACTAGGTTAACACAGTTAAGCAAAAATAACAAAGCAGCGGAAAAATAAACAACACAAAGATCTAATGACCCTAGAAACCACACCGGTAAAAACCTGGGGAGGATTTAACCTAGCTATCCTCAAGGTAAAATAGCAAATCCACTAGAAAGAATTGAAGTTTACACAATAGCGACTTAGACCACTAACATCCTATTGCTACCCAAGTGTAGGAAACTTACTACCATGACCCCATGATAGCTCCGAGATCCACGGACTCCTTCTTTCCTTAATCTTTGCAAAACACAAACACCACCGTTTGTGACTTTGAGACTCCACTCAAAGGTTTAGCAACACAAACTCTCCTGTTTGTGACTCCAAGACCACCCTTGAAGGTTTAGATCATCAGCTCCTTTGATGACTAGAGAAGGCAGCAACTTCAACAATACCGGATCTTGAGATTCTTCAAGGAATAACACCGATAGAAGTAATAAGAGAGGTTTTAGGAACAAAACCCTAAATACAAAAGAGGCACACTCTTTTCTCTCTAAAAAGCCTTATAAAAAACGTGCTTAGGGTTTCCTTTATATAGTGGGAGAAGTAGATTTGAAACCCTAATCCTAAATGGGCTAGAACTGCTGTTTGGGCCAACTTAAAATTCTGCAGATACGACTTTCGATCGATCGAACCAGACAGATTCGGAATTCTTCTTTTTGTAGCTTACATGTTCTTGTGTGCTCACGATTTGCCAATTGTTCTAAGCTTTTAGAACCTAACAATCTCCCCCTTTGGCAATTCGTGACAAAACTTTCATACAAAATGAAATGTTAAAATACAAGAACAACCCAATACAATAAAATGCCCAATTACATCACAAATCCCAATCTAAGACTCTTAACCTAGAAGTTGCCAAGAAGAGGTAGAAGGTCTTGATCAGAATGCACCTGTCTTTCCTGAAACACTCAACAAACACATCAACGCATGTGTGGAAAGAAAGACATATAAACAAAATGAAGCACAATATAAAAACAAAAGTAAACTAACTCTCCCCCTAAGTTAGATACATCAAAAAGTTTTTATATTCTCCCTTTTTTAAAAACAATTTCATCTCCCCCTAAACAAGACAAACAGGCTTCCCAACATTTCATACATTTCATCTATTTCTCCCCCTTTTTGTCACGTATTGACAAAAAACAACTCAAACAAAGAGTAGAGTGACAGTAAACATGAGAGAAAAAAGAGAACTAAGGGAACATAAAACAGTTTAGCTCTATAGAAAATAGAGAGAACTCCCCCTATGAAGAGCAACAACTCCCCCTATGAACAACATAGGCAAAAAAAAGTTTTCTCCCCCTATAAAAATAGGAAAAACAAAACAAGTTTTGGGAAAAATTTAGGAGGTGGGGATAAATAAAAACACACAAACCTAAAAAAAATTAAGTTGAGGATACACATGAAGAAAAAATATTCTCTCTTTCAATAAATGCAAACTTGACACTATGTGACCCATAAATAGTTGCATGAGTAGAGAAAATATTTGCACATTGATTATCCATCACATCTCTTAAGAAAAATATTTTCTGTAGTTCACACATAAAAAATAGCATATACTAGAAAAGTACATAACTCAAAAATTAATCAATCAATTTTTAAATCAAGTTGAGTACCCAATTTAGCAAAGTGTATGCATGTTATGTGTGAAAACAATGAGAGATATGACTGCAAAACTGCAAGCTGGATACAAAAACAATGCAACTCATGTAAATCCTAAACATAAATGATGCATAAAAAAATTTGGTCAAAACTCTAAAAACTGAAAATTTTTCAGTTTCGATCGATCGAGTATCGATCGAATACCAATCGAGTCAGACAGAATCAAACCAAAATTTTAATCGCAATTTCGATCGGTCGAGAAATAGCTTCGATCGGTCGAAATTCTGGAAAACTCAAATTTTTGAAAAACAGAGCAATTTAATGCAGTAACTCCTCAAAGCACAATATTTCATGAATGAAATGCATGAGTATGAGACTAAAAGTTTTTCAAAAACACATGAATACAATCCAGATTTTCCAAAATTAAGATTTTCAATCAATTTGTCCTTAAAACTCAAATTTTGCATCAAAATCAAGGAACATATAATCTTGAATGGCCACAACAAAATCACACACAATAACATGTACAAAGTTTAGCAAAGAGTAACTTGTGTAGTGTGTGCAACTAGCAAAAGCTTGAAAGACATGTGAGGTGATATGTGAATAGTAATCAATCACAAAGTCTACAAAATTCATCACATAAATTTGAAAGAGACTATCACCTAAAGAGTTACATCATATAACTCTCACATCTCCTAGAATAAAAGCTTGCAATCATGTAAGTTTCTTGATTTGCCTCATTATTCAATTTAAATGATTAGAAACTTAATAATATAGCCGGGATAATGTACACGCCAATTTTATTTATTATGTGAAATTATTATAGTCCAATAATGTACACACCAATTTTAATTAGAGGCTACACCTTATGTTCTTTTTGTGCATGTGCTACACTTTCTCGAGCACAAAATCTTATGATATGCACTAAGGTGTTCATGATTGGCTAGTAAACAGTGGTGAGATAGTTATTTATGCCTTTCTCATTAAGTTCAAGTCCAACAATCAAAGACATACAACTTCAAAATCAAGATCATGTGATCAACAAATATAGCATCTTCCCACACAACATGCACAACAAGACTTTAGCTAGTAAAGTGCAATAAATAAGTGCATCAAAGCTAAACAAGGTACATAAACATGTTATGCAATAATTGATAGACCAACCTTGTCTTCAAATTCAAGGAAAAAATAGCAAAACACAATTTGCAACAAAAATTGAAGTTTACACAATAGCGACTTAGACCACTAACATCCTATTGCTACCCAAGTGTAGGAAACTTACTACCATGACCCCATGATAGCTCCGAGATCCACGGACTCCTTCTTTCCTTAATCTTTGCAAAACACAAACACCACCGTTTGTGACTTTGAGACTCCACTCAAAGGTTTAGCAACACAAACTCTCCTGTTTGTGACTCCAAGACCACCCTTGAAGGTTTAGATCATCAGCTCCTTTGATGACTAGAGAAGGCAGCAACTTCAACAATACCGGATCTTGAGATTCTTCAAGGAATAACACCGATAGAAGTAATAAGAGAGGTTTTAGGAACAAAACCCTAAATACAAAAGAGGCACACTCTTTTCTCTCTAAAAAGCCTTATAAAAAACGTGCTTAGGGTTTCCTTTATATAGTGGGAGAAGTAGATTTGAAACCCTAATCCTAAATGGGCTAGAACTGCTGTTTGGGCCAACTTAAAATTCTGCAGATACGACTTTCGATCGATCGAACCAGACAGATTCGGAATTCTTCTTTTTGCAGCTTACATGTTCTTGTGTGCTCACGATTTGCCAATTGTTCTAAGCTTTTAGAACCTAACAAGATCTATTATTGATATCATTTTTTACATATCACTAGTAATGTCACATCAGCAAATGTTACAGAAACTGTTTGTCAACTTTTTTGTTATTATAGACTTTCTCTAACTCAAAGTAGTAAATACCCCTTATCAACAACCTTTTAAAATCTAGTTTAATATATTTGTAGTTAAATATAGACATTCTCCATTTTCCTTGGAAACAAAGAGGATCCTTATGTGCTAAGTAGTTGGCAGACAGAGGTGCATTATTGGCTGATGAATGAGTGACTCAAAATATTTGTTAGTAGCAACCGCACATGTTAACTCAAAGAGAAAAATCTTGGATTATAAACTTTTTTGTCACATATATAAATTAATTTATTATTTCTTTTTGAGGAACAATTAATTTATTATTAGAAAAAGTCTAATGACACCCAAATTGTCTTTTATTTTTTTCACTGATGCTATACCTTTAGACTTTTAGTGTTGGTGTGATCCAGGTTTGTGTAGGGTAAGCTTGTCCAAAGAATCCGTTTTTATTTTTATTTTTTAACAGAACTCTATTGGGAAAATTAAATTAAATTACTCATCTGCCATCATCCCCTAATTTAGGTTGCATACTCTTTTCTTTTTTCTTTTTCATTTTCAAACCGTATTACATTTAATTTTTTTTCTCTAAAATTTAGTTTTGTTTCCCTTATATACTATTAATTTTTTTTTTAGTACTGGAAGTATAGAAGTAAATTTATACGATTTACATTTTTATCGTCTCATTTTTCTTCTCAACCAAGTACAAAATTGTTCTATATCTTCACTTTTCCACCCACCAACCAAACACCATGAGAAAAAACAAAAATCTCTTCTATTCCCCTACTTTTTCATCCCTTCCCTATTTTCTATCCTCTCACTTTTCTACCCGCCAAACCAAAAAAAAAATCTTAAACATGTTGTGGATTGATGTGCATTGATAATAGCATAATTTTGCATATTTATATCATTGTTAGAAAGTATTATCATACTCGTTTTGAGTTAATTCATGCATTTTATATTTGGTTTTGGAATAATGCTGAATAATCATTTTGTGCTTAATTGAATATTATTGTGTGAATTTGTCTTTTGTAGGAGAATGAAATTAAATAAGTGAATTTATGCAAAAAAGAAAGATGAAAACTCACTTAGTATATAAAACACTTGTGAATGTTTAGACCCCCAAATACAAATTTTCCAATACAAGTTTATATTCAAACAATATATGTGCAAAATATAAAATATAAGCAATACCAAATTAGAAAACTATTCTAAGCCATTAATTAATCACAACCAGCAAAAATTAAAAGCTAAGAGTAAGGGAAAGAGAAATGCAAACACAAGATAACACCGGCACGTGTTATTGAAGAGGAAACCAAAAAATTTGGCAAAAAACCTCTCCGCCGCCCCCCAAGCGGTAAATGATCCACTAGAAAACCAGTTGGGATACATGAATAACAATAGACCCTCCAAGCCTAATTTACCCAATGCACCTAATCCCTCCAAGCTTCTTGCTCCAACAAGGTTACGCCGAATTGTGTTTTTTTCTAGCTTTTTGGATCCCGCAATTAACCCATTGCATCAACCAATATGAATTGGTTCTCTCTTAAACTGCTTCCCAAACACCAAGAACCTTCTCACTACTTTGAATTTGATAAGGTAAGGATTTGGCTTATGATCCTCTCATGAGTATGACAATGGAGAGAGTGAGAGTACAGGAATTTTGGAGAATCAAGTGTATAAGATTGTGAATGAATCAATCTTGTTTTTCTCTAGGGTTTCTTTCTCAAAATTATCTCTGAAAGCTCTCTTCTTACATTCTACATTTCGTGGATATAAGGGTATATATAGTAGGTATGAGATGGAATGTGAAAAGTCACTTTTCAGTAAAACAGGGTGCAGTGGCAAGTCACTCACGACTAGGATGAGTCGCCAGTTCCAGTCGCCAGTTACTAGACTAGGCCAAACTGTATTTTTTGTCTTGTAGTGATCCAGCTATCCTGACTTTTCATCTTCCTGCATGCTTCACATATGTGCTTCATTTTGGCGAGTCACCACTCGCGAGTCAGTCTTGGTCACCTTCTTATTGCACACTCTTGATCAAATCTTCACACTCTCTCACACACAACCCTTACATTTTTTCCACCTAAATACATGGTTTCTAAATGCTGAATTACAAGCAAATTTGACATAAAATAAAGCCAACACATAGTTGAATAAATTCAACTTTACAAAAGCTAATAGACTTTACTTTACAAGGGCCATGATAAAGTTAAAGAAGGTCAACCCAATTAAATTTAAGTCCAATTAGAGCAAGGAATCAAAGGAACTTTGCATCAAATCCAAGTTCAATTTGGATTAGGATTACAGTCTGAACATCAATTAGTATTTTTGGCATAACTTTTGGCACAAATGTCCAATCGAGATGATTGAAGTTGGGCTGTAAAATTAACTTAAAGGGCTACAACTTTGTAGTTTTCTAAAAGTCCTAATTCTGACGTTAAATGGGCCAAAATTGTAGGCTAATTGAAGCATAAAAATTTGGGATTTTCCCCAAACAAGAATTCAACTTGTAATAGAATTCCTTGACCGATTTAAAGGCTCTTTAGGGCTAAATTCAGGATGGCTAGTGCTAGGGATGGGATACAAAATAGAAAATTGGAGCAAGAAGCAGTGCCGCATGTGGCTTCCTTATGGCTTTTCTCTAGTATTGTGACTATTTCTTTCTCTAATTTATTTGTCTAGTTTAATGTTTAGTATTTTATTTTTGTGTTTTATTTCAATTACCATGAGTAGCTAAATTTATAATTAGGGTTGGGGATGAAACCTTGTTAAGGATTATCAGTATTATTTATGTGATTTGATTTATCCCACAATATTTGTTCTTTAATGATTTAAATTGTTTTTGTTTCATATCAATTAACTAAAATGAGATTCTAGATATGAATCCAATCATGTTTTTCTCATGATTTAAATTGTTTGGTTTTTTTATTTCTTGATTTTAAAATTGAATATCTCTTGTGATTTGTTTGGCTATGGATACAATTAATGATTTGATTTTATCCCTAGGAAGTGAAGAAGAGCATGCTTTAGATATTTAAATAGAAGTTTTAATGATAATATTCTCCATGGTAGCTAGATTGATTTATAGATTATTATGTAGTTGTTGGGAAAAATTAATGATCGTAAATATATGTTGATATGAATTAATAAGGCGGATTCCAAAACCTTAATTCATTTCTCTAGATTGTTTACATCTCTTTACTGCTTTATATTATATCATTGCTTAGTTTAATTATTTGTTTAGTATATTTAATTACAAACAACCAATTTTCATTAAACTAGATTAGGATTAATTTGGTTAAGATTCGATTAATTTTCCTACGTTTATTCAAGTCCCTGTGGGTGCGACCTCGTTCTTGTCAAACTATACTTCGGTACGGTTCGTACAATTGCGAGTACTTTAAAATTTCACAACATGGATTAGGGTGTGTAGTTGGGTGTATCCCTATCATTATTCATTTACCGTAAAAGTGAAAAGTTGCTTTATCTCTCTATTTTCTTCCTTAGTTCCTTTAAATAAGAGCATTGGCAATAGTCTCTCTAAAATAGAGTAAAGGATCAAAATAGGGATGGAAACCCTAAAGGCACTAGGAAAAAACCTCACGTTAGCTTACTTATATCTTCCCTTGTACGTTTTTAGACCCCTTAAATACAACCAAATTAACCTAGTTAATTAGCCAAGTAATTACTTAGTCAAATTATGAAGTCTAGGTTAACATAATATATTATATCATTGCAAAGTGCGGAAAAAAAAGAACGCAACAATATGATAACCCAGGAAAACCAAACCAATAAAAAACCTGAAGCGGATTTAACCTAACTATCCTCAAGGTAAAAAAAGCAAAACCACTATGAAAGAATTGAAGTTCGTATAATAACGACTTAGACCACTAACATCCTATTACTACTTCGAGTAGAAAACTTCTGACCACGGCCCCATGATAGCTTCGAGTCCACGGACTACTTCTTTCCTTGGCTTTTGCAAAACACAAACACCCATGTTTGTGACTTTGAGATCCCACTCAAAGGTTTAGCAACACAGACTCTCCTGTTTGTGACTCCAAGACCACCCTTAAAGGTTTAGATCATCAGCACCTTTGATGACTAGAAAAGACAGCAACTTCTATAATACCCGTTCTTAATATTCTTCAAGGAACAACACTGGTAGAAGATATGAGAGAGCTTTTTAGGTACAAAACCCTTAATACAAAAGAGACACACTCTTCTCTTTCTGAAAAGCCTTATAAAAACGTGCTTAGAGTTTCTTTTATATACTAAAAGTGTTTTACTTGAAACCCAATATGTTTAATGGAGTTTGGGCTGAATTGAAATTCTGCAGAAAAATCAATCTGCACGTGGTTTGATCGATTGAATCTAATTTTCGATCGATCGAGCCTTGCAGATTAAGTCCAATAATTTCTGCAATCAGTCGATTCCAATTTTACAAATAAACATACTTTGAGCAAGCCTAAGCCTAGACTCTAAGTTTTAATCATGGTTTGCCAACACATTACATATTGAAGTTCTAATACATTAGTCCCTAAGGTCTTAGAACCTAACAATCTCCTCCTTTGGCAATTCGTGACAAAACATATATCAAAATTGAAATGCTTAAAGTTACAAACAACCCAATTACAACATAAATCCTAATCTAAGACTGTTAACCTAGAAGTTGCAAGAAGAGGTAGAAGATCTTGATCAGAATGTACCTGTCTTTCCTGAAAACACTCAAAAGAACATATCAACGCATGTGTGGAAAGAAAGATCTATAAACATAATGAAACATAAATAAAAACAAAAGTAAATTCTAACTCTCCCCCTAAGTCAGATACATCAAAATGTTTTTATATTCTCCCCTTTCAAAAACAATTTTAACTCCCCCTAAACAAAACAAACAAGATTCCCACATTTCATTTCATTTATTTCTCTCCCTTTTTGTCACATATTGACAAAGACAACTCAAACAAAGAGTAAACAGAAAACATACGCAACAAAAGTCAACACAAAACAATTCAACTCTATAAAAAATAGAGACAACTCCCCCTATGAACAACAAAAGTTAAATACAAGCTTCTCCCCCTATAAAAATAGGAAAAACAAAATAAGTTTTGGGAAAAACAGTTTTGGGAAAAATTTAGGAGGTGGGGAAAATAAAGACACACAAACCAAACTTAAAAACTAAGTTGAGGATACACATAAAGAAAAATATTCTCTCTTTCAATAAATGCAAACTTGACACTAAGTGACCTATAAACAATTGCATGAGTAGAGAAAATATTTGTACATTGATTATCTATCATATCTCTCAAGAAAAATATTTTTTGCAATTCACACATAAAAAATAGCATATACTAAAATGTATAAAGAACTCAAAAATTAATCAATCAATTTTTAGATCAAGTTGAGTACCCAATTTAGCAAAGTGTATGCATGTTATGTGTGAAAACAATGAGAGATATGACTGCAAAATTGCAAGATGGATACAGGAAAAAAATAATGCAATGCATGTAAATCCTAAACATAAATGATGCATGAAAAAAAAATTTGGTCAAAAACTTAAAAACTGAAAATTTTTCAGTTTCAATCAGTTGAGAAACAGATTCGATCGATCGAAAATTTGGAAAACTCAAATTTTTGAAAAACAGAATAGTTTTCTGCAATAACTCGTCAAAGCACAGTGATTCATGAATGAAATGCATAAGTATAAGACTAAAAATTTTTCAAAAATACATGAATTCAACCCAGATCTTCCAAAAACAAGTTTTTCAACCAATTTGTCCTCAAAACTCAAAACATGAAACATATTTTGCACCAAAATCAAGGAACATATACTCTTGGATGGCCAAAACAAAATCATACACAATAACATATACAAAGTTTAGCAAGAGTAACTTGTGTGATGTGTACAACTAGTAAAAACTTGAGATACATGTGAGGTGATATGTGAATAGTAATCAATCGCAATTTCTACAAAATTTATCACATAAATTTGAAAAAGACTATCATCTAAAGAGTTACATCATATAACTCTCACATCTCCTAGAAAACAAGTTTGCAATCATGTAAGTTTCTTGAATTGCCTCATAATGTACACACCAATTTTATTTGATTAGAACTTTATTAAAATAGCTAGGATAATGTACACATCAATTTTATTTTAATTGTGAATTTATTATAGTCCAATAATGTACACACCAATTTTAGCATTTAAACCGAGGCTACACCTTATGTTCTTTTTGTGCATGTGCTATACTATCTCGAGCACAAAATCTTACGATATGCACTAAGGTGTTCATGATTGGCTAGAAAACAGTGGTGAGATGGTTATTTATGTCTTTCTCAATAAGTTCAAGTTCGACAATCAAAGACGTGTAATTTCAAGATCAAGATCATGTGATCAAAAACTATAAATATCTTCCCACACAACATGCACTACAAAGCTCAAAATAGTAAAGTGCAATAAATAAGCTCATCCAAGCTAAACAAGGTACATAAACATATTATGTAAAGATAAAGTGGCCAACCTCAACTATAAATCCAAGATATATAATACAAAACACAAAAATCTTTTTGGTTTTAAAAAAATTTATGACCTAAAAATAAAATCACACATTATGCTAAATGATTTAAAAAAAATGTCAATGCAATGCATGACAGTGCTTAACTAAGCTATAGAGGGTACACAAATAAGAAATATCAATTTCTTAATTAACCCTTGAGTACATGTACAAACTAGTACATACTCACACAAACTCAGAAAAAGTTTAGCACTTATATAACACATACTATTCAAGTTTCTTCACAATGTCAAGCATGTTCTAAATCAAGAGAGAGTTATTATAATTCATGTAATCCTCAAAAAAAATAAAACAAGACACAAAATAAAATATTTTTGTCTTTTTGAAAATTTTCAATGTTTTTGGATTTTTAAATAATCAAAACAACTTAAGAAAATAAAACAACCAAAAACTAAAAGAAAACATGTCCACAATTAATTGAAAGAATTAAATCAAGGACAAGTAAACAACACTCACCTTATAAAATCTTTTCTGACCCATATAGCACGAGTCTTTGGCTTTGTAGGTAAAAATCCATGAGAAGCAGAGTGTATTTGAGGGATTACACCAATCTTCTGAAAAAGATTGAAATCCTGCAAATTCCTTTCACAAGCCAACTAGCTTAAATTTTTCAAAAAAATATGAAATAGTTTATATGGTCTTATGGCAGGAGAAATATCATCACATATCCTAGATTGAAATACAGAATGCTTAAATTTTAATTTATAACAATTAGGACGAATGTGACCAGAGACACCACAAAATTGACAAACAGAAACAAACTTAGGAACATCAGTATTCCTAACAGTAAATCTAGTCTCAGATTTTGGTTTTTGCCTCAACAAAGAACAATTTGGTCTAATATGACTAACAATACCACAAAGGTGACAAGTAGGCACAAAAACAGATTTCTTATGCTCTCTAACAGTAGGTTTAGACTTAGGTTTAGAAATTTCAGCGTCTACAACAGAATTTTTACCTTTGTCTAACCTAGTAAAATAAGTCTTTTCTTTATTATTCCTCTTGAAATAAGGGATATAAACTTTTTCAGCATTAGGCTTAAGAGAAATAGAAACACTTCTGTTATCAACAACAGGCTTGGTACTAGTCAAATTTTCAATTTTAGCCCTAGATTCAACTAATTCTTGTTCCATCATCTTCTCATCTTGAGAGGAAATTTGATTTCTCAAAAATTCATTCTTTATATTAGATTCATCTAATCTAACAACCAATTCATCTTTTTCAAAATTAGCCAATTTTAACACTTCCTTGAATTTCTTAGCTATTTTCATATATTTCAATAATTCCTTACGAAGAGTTTCACAGGCAGCAATAAGATCAACAGAAACAACAGTGTCCTTTTTATTCAAATCATCACAAACATGAGCAGAAAGACACTTCAAATTATCCATGATAACAGGGATCAAGGATCAACTCTTAGATCAAAAGATTTAACACAAAAGAGCTACCCGCTCTGATACCACTTGTACATTTTTAGATCCCTTAAACACAACCAGATTAACCTAGTTAATTAGCCAAGTAACTACTTAGTCAAATAGTCAAATTATGAAGTCTAGGTTAACACAAAATATCATATCACTGCAAAGTGCGGAAAATAAAGAACGCAACAATATGATAACCCAAGAAAACCAAACCGGTAAAAAACTTGGGGAGAATTTAACCTAATTATCCTCAAGGTAAAAAAAGCAAAACTACTATAAAAGAATTGAAGTTTGTACAATAGCGACTTAGACCACTAACATTTTATTGCTACCTCGAGTAGAAAACTTACTACCACGACTCCATGATAGCTTCAAGTCCACGGACTACTTCTTTCCTTGGCCTTTGCAAAACACAAACACCCACGTTTGTGACTTTGGATCCCACTCAAAGGTTTAGCAACACAAACTCTCCTGTTTGTGACTCCAAGACCACCCTTGAAGGTTTAGATCATCAGCACCTTTGATGACTAGAGAAGGCAGCAACTTCTACAACATCGGATCTTGAGATTCTTCAAAGAACAACACCGGTAGAAAATGTGAGAGAGCTTTTTAGGTACAAAACCCTAAATACAAAAGAGGCACACTCTTCTCTTTCTAAAAAGCCTTATAAAAACGTGGTTAGGATTTCCTTTATATACTAGGAGTGTTTTACTTGAAACCCAATACATTTAATAGAGTTTGGGCTAAATTGGAATTCTGCAAAAAAATCAATCTGCACGTGGTTTGATCGATCGAATCTAATTTTCGATCGATCAAGCCTTGCAGATTAAGTCCAATAAATTCTGCAATCACTCGATTCTAATTTTACAAATAAACATATTTTGAGCAAGTCTAAGCCTAGACTCTAAGTTTTGATCATGGTTTGTCAACACATTACATATTGAAGTTTTAATACATTAGTCCCTAAGGTCTTAGAACCTAACATCCCTAATTTGGGATTTTGCTATAGTTACTCCCTTTCTTTAGGGTGCATTTTTTAACTCCTATTTCATTTGTTTATTGCCTTTTGTGTCTTGATAACTATAATAAAGAAAAGTAACGGTGTTACAAAGTGAGAAATAAAATAAAATAAAATGAAGAAATAATATTTGAATAAAATAGGATTTAAAATAGGAAATCTAATGTAGGTGAAAATGAAAAGTAATTAGCTAAAATAGAAAAAAAAAAAAAAAAAAAAAAAAGGAGTAGGTTTTTATCTTAAAACAAGGAGGAACATACCCCCCCACTTCTATTGTTTTTAACATATCTTCCACCTTTGTCATTCTTACTTCCTCTTTGCAATTTTATTAAATTCCATATTGTGCAATTCTGCTTCTAATTCACTAATGTATTTGCTATTATTCATTTCTAAATCTATATCTGATTCTTCTGCCCTATTTAATGTTCGAATGTTCTTAGAATTCTTTGAAGAAAATCCAATAATAGTAATAAATAATTTAGAATCTTTTAGAAATTTCTTCCACTAACTCATTATTAAGGGTCGTCAATGGGCCGGGTCGGGCCGGCCCGGCCCATGTTTACTTGGCCCATGGGCAGAATGGGCTGGGCATACTGGGCTTTTAACTAGTTAATGGGCCGGGTTGGGCTGGGCCAAAAGAGAAAACCTCAGCCCATGACCCTGCCCATGGGCAATGCCCATATTGTTTTTAGCGAGCTGGGCTATTGGGTTAGGCCTAATGGGCTACCCATGGGTTTGTATTAGCATATTATTTTATTATTTTTATAAGGAAAGAATCAATTTTTTATAAGGAAATAATCAATCTATTTTTTAAAGGAAAGAATTAAAGAATTTAATACTTAATTACAAATTTTTTTACAGTCAAATCTATTTAATTTCGTTGATGGAAACCTATTTAATTTTTTTTATAAAGGCTTTAAATAGTTTTTTATTTTTATCTTTTATAAAAAAAAATGTCAAATGGTTGATTCAAAATTGCTAGACTACTAGAAAAATATATATTTAATAAACTAAGTTTAGCACAATTACTTTGAGTATCTTAGTTGTTGAGAGAACTCTCTTAAGAAATTCTTATATAATATCTCAAGATCAATCATTCATACACTTCCTATATATTTTTGTTATGAATTATGAGTTATTGGGCTGGGCCAACAGGTTAGGCCAATGGGCTGGACAACGGGTTGGGCTACTGGGCTAGCCCACTGGGTACCCATGGGCATTAAAACTAGCCCACGGCCTGACCCACTGAGCTAGTGGGCTACCCATGGGCCTTAATAACAACGGGCTGGGCCGCCCATTAGCCCGATGGGCCATTGGGTTTCTGGGCCGGGCTATGGGCCGTGGGCTATTTGATGACCCTTACTCATTATTATTCTTTTTAAATGAAAATTTTAAATGGGAAGGGATTGCATTAATGTGTTGAAAAAACCATAGTTATTGATTGCGTATCATTCTAGTCAGAATGGCCAAAAATACCATTTTGGTAAGAAATTCGGAACAAGAAACCCCCTCTACTACCTTGGGAAAAAAATTGAATCGTTTTGGGTCATTTCGATTTTCGACTATCTTTGGGCATTTTAGCTAATACCGAACAATATTAAGATCTATTACATTTTGTTTGTATTTTTCCTTTTCCCCCGATTGTTTTTTCCCCCCTCAATTTCCCTGCTTGTCATCTCTCAATTATTTTTCTCTCTCTCTTTTTCTCTCTCTAGAACATCTGTCATTCGATAACTCATTAATTTCCCACTCTTTATTATTTTTATTTATTCTTTCTTCTCTCACTTTTCCTCTCTAATCATTTGGATGCCTTTAGGACAATTGTTAATAATATTAGCAAAATTTTGACATCATTTTCTTGTGAAATATTAATAGCTGTAAAAAAAATTAATTGTTTTTTCATTTTCCCATAAAACTATTTTTAAAAATAGTTCCTAAACCTATACCCTTAGGGCATCTATTAACATTTCCATTTTTTTAATCTCTTTCCATGTCAATATCACATCACTCACTCCTCTCCCTTTTCTCTTGTCCGAACAAAATAAAATATACACTCTTACCTTGTTTTTTTCCACCTCTATCTTCTCATTATTTATTATCTCAATTTATTTCATATTTTAAACAAATTTTAATTGTGATATATATATATATATATATATATATATTTCATTCCATTGATGAGAGATTTAAGAAAATTTCATTCCAATTAACAAACCAAAACAGAGTAAGAAAAGGTATTTAAAACATTTGAAAAACAATGTCTCTCACGAATTGAGATCTGAACAGTGGTGTTTTTTACAAGAACAAAACACACAATATCCATAGCTTAAATACTTTGATAAAATTGATGAGAAAAACAAGAGAGAATTATTTGTGTTGCTCTCTACAACATCACATATTATTGAAAAATTCTATCACTTGCAAAAATGAGCCATTGGCCCCTTCATATAAACAACAAAAGGACAAAGCCAAGAATTGCAATTCTTTGGCAGTGGACAACTCTTTTGGCAATGGAAACCCACTATCGTAACAAACTTTAGCCCTCACAATTGCAACTTGTTTTTGGTAATGCAATTGATATAAAAATTGGTATGAATATTAAGAACATATAAAATATATAATTCAACGGAGATTACAGAAATCAACCTTTCTTTACGCCAATTGAAACTAAAAGAACAGTAAAGTTGTGCTATAACAATCAACTGATTAAACGTTGAAATAAAATAAACCTACCAAAATACTGCTATTTCCACGCCTGTTTATACAATGCTTAATTTTGTCTTATTCAATTAATACAAACCCTCACATCCAAAAAAATGTGGTAGTAGCATAAACAAAAGTGGAAATAGCATACATTCTATAATTACACATAAAAGAATTTAGCGATGGAGATTTTACTTGGACCTACAAGTTATATATTGTGATGATTAAGATATATGATAATATCAATAATGATGATGATAATATCTCGAACTTGATGGTGATTATATAATATATATGATCATGGGCACTGTGGATTGTTCCCAGGGCCCCCATAATAGAAGTAAGTGCCCCATTGATTGTTGGAGGAGCTCTTGATGTTGTAACAATTGGTGTTTTCAGCTAGGGTTGAGATATATTGCACTGAGCTGAGACTATTATCAGCATCAACGATCTCTAGGTTCCGAAAGTAGCTTGCTTTTCCGAACCCATCATTGGCAAAGTGACCTGAGCCCATTTGGGTTGAGGTGTGCTCTCCATTGGCCCGTGTGTTCACCACCTCACCACCCCATTCCACCATGGTGGCATAGTCAGCTAAGTGTGTAAATAACTCTGCTGGCCAATATCCTACTAATGTATTGTCGCCAAAGCTCATCCACCAATTTCCTAGTTTTGGATCCTATTTAAATTAAAGAAGAACACAATTAGATGTACATGTCATGTGATGTGAAGTAATGTAACAAGGAGCGGAGCTCCATGAAAAATTTATTAAAAAAATTAATACTATATATAAATATTTAACATTTTATTTACTAGCTTAAAAAATTGGGACTTCTCCCTCCAAATATTTGAGCTAGTCTAATGATGCTCTTAAAAAAATTATTCAATTGATATAGTAATTATAAAGAATGTTTTTTTTTCCTCACATTCATTTTTTTTTTTATTGTAAAATGTGTTCTCGTATCTGTTAAAGTTTTGGATCATTCATGTCTTTGAATACTTCATTAGTTCAATTGAAATTTTTTTACTCGCTTTGGTATACAATTTGATAACTTATATTAAAAATGATAACTTTAAGGATTCACTATGAAGGATACTAAATTATATGTGTGTATAGATGTATGTGTTTGTGCATATTTATGAAAGATTATATAAGCTAATAAATTAGTATCATAAGTTGGCCCCTCAAACAAAAATTTCTAGCTACGCCCTTGAATGTAACAAAGAAATTTTATTACACAATTTTTTGTCACAACTCTAATATGGTGAGTGAAATATTAAAAGTGGTAGGTACATGTGTAAATAATTAATCTACCATTTATGGTCAACCAGTTCAACAAGTTGTAACATACAATGTAGTTTTAGAAAAAGTGGGAAAAAAAATGAAAATGATGTATGTGTACCTTCCAAATAAGTATGGTGATGTCGTATTGATTGGATAAAAACGATGATACTGGAGAAATGGCAGCTCCGATGGCAATCCTACTGTTGGTTTGCACAAATCCTGCACAGAGAAGATTGTAGCACCCTGTTGCCTGATACGAATCAGTCTGTAAAATAGAACAAAAAGGATTAAATTTCTCTTTATCAATATAAAAAAAGGGGATTAGTTGTATTGCTTCGCTAAATTGAGTTATATATTCTTTTAAAAGCATAGGTAAAAGCATATCTACACCTGTTTAAATATTCACATGTTAACTAACAATATATTTGGGAGAATATAAAAGTATAGAATAAATACTTGCATTATTATAAAGGAATAGAAAAAAATAATAATAAATAAAATAGTGTTTTTTTAAAAGCATAAAATAGTGCATTTTCTTTTGTGTTTGGGAGTTTATAAAAAGAAAAAGGAAAAAAAATATAATTCGGCTATTGTAGTTAATTATTAGAGAAATGTTATGTCGACAATAGTTTTACAATATTTTCTCAATAAATCCTACGAGACAAATTGTTATTGTTGGGACAAAAAGTAATCTCAGTATTAGGTTCAAATTTAAATCAATAACAACTAACAACCTATAATTTATTGTGAAAATATTATAAAAATTTTGTGAACATATCACTTCTCTAATTATTAATTAAGAGCTTGGATGACTTAAGGAAAATTCATTAATTAATTAGTAGTTAGACACCGCATGTAAGGTCTCAACTTTTTTTCAACGAGCATGTGAGCATTTGTCCTATTTATTAAAATGGGTTCCATATGCGGGAATCGGAATCCATTCATCATTTATGAAGGGGTAGAATGATAAGGCGAATATTAAATATTTTCACCTAGAATCTGTCACATATAAATGCTAAGAAGCCCATATGACATTTTCCTGGAAGCCAAGGCACTACAATTTAATTCACACCTCGATTATATGTTTGGACAAAATGTCAAAATCCCAATGACAAGTATGCCCTCAGCTAGTGAATTCTAGTTCATCAAAAAAAAAAAAAAAGCTAGTGAATTCTAATAAAGACGTGGGTCAATGTGCATAGTTCTCCGAGTCTCGAATCTCAATTGTAAATGGCTTTAGAATCCACCAAAATAACGAAGCCCTGAGGCTGACTATTTCATCTCAATACTAACTGGCCTCAAATGATTGTTAGCTAAACATTACTGCACATTTGAATTGGTACAGCCCTGACTCAATAACCTGTAATGAGAATTCATTCATTACTAGGTAACTAGGCTCGATTCAGAATGTGCAAAAGGGAAGGGTAAGAAATTCAATAGAACTTGCAATGGGGAAAATTTTGAAATCATACATGTGCACTAAAAGGATAAGAGTTTGCAGCTCATTAATATAGCACGCTGCCCTTAATTATAAAAAATATGCACTAAAAGATATGCATACTAAAGAGGTCATGTTCATCCTTTTCAATTTTAAATTCATGTTTTTGGTTTCTATGTTTTTTAAATTGTAAACAAGATTCAAGTCAAGCACAGTCCTGTCATTTATCGAAACAGTCGAAATTATGATATTCATATATTTTTATTTTACTAGTCTTAGTGCAAGTATAGGTGAAAGTCTTGTAATAAGCATGGAAATCAAATATAGAAATCACATCAAGAAGGAAAATGAATGGAAGGACCTAACATTATCACTTGTGTCGTATTTAATATTTATAGATAGTTAGACACCTTTTTATAGAAGGTTACAACTCTTATATCCCTTCAAACAAATGTGACCCTTGCGAAGGACTATAATATTCATTCAGTAGACAATAAGTCTACAAAATTTATAAGTACCTACCATCATTTAAAAAAAAAAAAAAAAAGCCCACAATGTGTGAAAGGGTTAAAGAGTACACTATTATTCGGGTGTAATTACCCTACAAATGCCTTCATATATGTCAAAAGCAATGACTTTAAAATAAGATATAGAAGTTTAAGTTCTTATTCCAGCATGGATATCTCTAATGGAAGGAGTAGTAAGGTTCCAATGTTTCCAAACCCAAGTTTGCCTAATGTTTTGTTCTTGCAGTTAGAGGTTTAAGAATATGAATATCTTCTAATTCTCTTCCCACACTAGTTTGGGGCCTCTAGGCAGCAGCGAAGTCATTTTAGCATGGTCTATTTCCTGCTAAACACAAAGTTAGTATTAATTTGGACTTGGGTCACACCAAAAAGGTGCAACATTCTCTACAATTTAGTTGATCAAGTGTGTGTTTGGCAAAAATTATTTTTGCCAACTTATTTTCCTATTCAACTTATTTTTACTACTATTCATGAGCCTCATTGCACTTTTTGGTATTATTCATGGGTCCTACTGTACTATTTCAGTTAGGACAAAACTTAGGTACAGTACCTAAGGTGTTGTTTCTTAGATTCTCCTCTTAAGATTCAACCATGTGGCTATTTAACTTAAAAATATACTAGGTCCTTATGAAAAAAAATCAACATGACAGAATCTTAAAAAGAGAACCTAAAGAACAGTACCTAAGGACTGTACCTAAGTCTGGCTCTTTCAGTTAACTTTTACATTTATTTACAGTATTTTAACAAAAAGTTTTCAATTTCAACAAAATAAACAGATTTCAAACAAACCTTAAGTATGAAAAAAAGGTACGCTTGACAAGCTAATCCTACTACTTTTGGTGCACGTGTTTACAGATAAAAAAGTCTTATAGAGCTATGACAAATTCCCAAATAAATTCTAATAGATTCACTACCCTGGAAGATGAAGTTGACTTTGACATAATGTAATCTTAGTAAGAGGGAATCTTTATGACTCTAACCACATGAAAGTAACCCACATGATCATCTGCTCAAAATGATTCCATTATTTGCATATCCAAAACAAGACGTAAATTATAATAGTAATAATAATGAATGATTATTGTGATAATTATAACAACTGCAATAATAATAACAGATGGTTGTGTTAAGGAAGAGAGAGATCTGACCGTCCAGTAAGTGAACAATCTTGGCCTGCTGTCACCATAAAGCTCCGGACTGACCTGACTAGTAGAATGATCAAAACTTCAGAAAATTCAAAATTTTATAATTAATTAACCTATTTATTACTTTAATTAAGTTACTTCAACGAAAAAAGTAAAATAAAGATACTACCATTAATGTTCAAAGAGAATCTTGTAACTTGCATTACATTAATTAATCGGAAGCCCTCAGAATTCTATAAAGGTACAACTCCATGTTTTCATATTTTCTCGAAATAATTACTAATAAAATACAATAAATGATAGAATATTTTAATTTTTTTTTTTTGAGAAACCAGCCAAGAAGGCTACTTTAAATAAATAAAGGAAAATCCGACAAATAACAGTTATACAGATCCGGAGGAACAGAATTCTTCCAAACCAATAAGGGACAAGATAACCTAGCTCTCTTAGCCAAGGCATCTGCTAGAGCATTACCTTGCCTACACACATGAGAGAAAGAAAAACTCAAAAACGAGCTTGCAAATAATAAAATGTCGTGAATAAGATGACCACAAGACGAATGAGAAAGAAGTCTATTACTAATAGCTTGAATGGAAGACTCTGAATCACCCTCAAAGACAACATTGCGAAGACCAAGTTCTTGAGCAAAAAGAACCGCACGCCTAGCTGCCAAAGTTTCAAGAGTAAAAATAGAATTTGGAATAGGAATTTTCTCAGCCAAAGTTGCAACCACCTCACCATGCTCGTTCCGAACAGCCACTCCAATACCCGCTGCACTTAAATCCTCAAAAATTGCCCCATCAAAGTTTGCCTTCACAAAACCCGAATCAGGAGGTTTCCACTGCGGTCGCTGTGCAGAAACCTTCTTGCTGGGACAGCGCCGAGCTGACTGAAATTCATGTAAATGACGACGCGCTACACCAGCTATCTTGTTCAACGGCCAGACCACCTCTTCAACCCGCAACTTGTTTCGACGATTCCATAGATTCCAGCAAACCATCGCAAAAACTTCAGAATTGAGTGGAGACCAAAACACCAACTCAAGCAAGTCCTTGAACGAACTGACTCTAGAAAATTCAGAGGGAAAAGACGTAAAACAGGTGCCCCACACCGGACAGATAGCCTCACAAGACCAGAGAGCATGAAGAACTGATTCCTCCCCTACATGACAATGGTTACAAATCGAGGATGAAACAATTTTTCGCTTATATAAATTAAGCATGGTTGGGATGGAATTTGTACACGCCCGCCAAAGGAAAAATTTCACCTTGTTTGGAATGTTTAACTTCCAAAGACTGTTCCAAAACTTTTTCTGCCCAGCTGTATCCGAAGATGAAGCCACCTCATTATTGAGTGACTCACAAAGTAAATGATACCCGGAACGCACCTGATACATACCAGTCCGAGAATGAGGCCAAGCCAAAAAATCCTTCTGAGCAAAGTGGCAAATCGGGATGGATTTAATCAACTGTGCTTCAGAGGGTATGAAAATTGCATCCACCAGAGCTGTGTTCCACCATCGTGAATCTCTATCAATCAGCTGATCCACCGTGGCTTCTTCGGACAAGACAGAAACAGGAGAAAGAACTCTACTACCGTGGACATTGGGGAGCCAAGAATCTTTAAAAATCTTAACCGAAGACCCATCACCTATCCGCCATCGAGCCCCTAACAAAATCACCTTACGGGCTTTAAGAATACTCCTCCAAGCGTATGACCCCGAACCGGCCTTGGCATCAAAAATGGTACCCGTAGGGAAGTATTTTGCTTTGAACACTCTATAAAATAAGGAATCCGTGTCATGAACCAATCTCCAAACTTGCTTAGCTAACATAGCCTCATTGAACTTACCCAACTCCCTAAAACCAAGGCCCCCTTTGGATTTTGGTTCACACAAAATATCCCACTTTTTCCAATGTATTTTCCTACGATCACCCCTTTGACCCCACCAAAACTTTCGGATCATGGCTTCGATATCATTACACAGTCCAACAGGAAGTTTAAAACAACTCATAGCAAAAGTAGGAATAGCTTGCACAACCGCTTTCAACAACACTTCCCTACCCGCTTGAGAAAGTAATTTCTCCTTCCACCCCTGTAGCTTACCCCAAATCCGCTCTTTAATATAATTTAGGCTAGCCCTTCTATTTTTCCCCACCACAGCCGGAAGCCCCAAGTAACGTTCATATTCCTTAATTTCAGGAACACCAAGCAGATTTATAATGGCATTTTTTGACAAAAGAGATACAGACTGTCCAAAAAATAACGTGGTCTTATCCCGATTAATCTTCTGACCCGAAGCAAGTTCATACTTCCGCAAAATATTTTGAATAGTCTGAACCTCCTGAAGCTCAGCTCTACAAAAGAGAAGAGTATCATCTGCAAAAAATAAATGAGATATCCGAGGGCCATTACGACAAAGGGAAAAGCCTTTAATATTATCTGCTGCCACAGCTTGCTGGAGTAAACCATTAAGGCCTTCAGACACTAAAAGGAATAGATAGGGGGATAAAGGATCGCCCTGTCTAAGTCCCCTAGTAGGTTTAATATCCCCATGGGGTTCCCCATTCACCAAGATAGAGTAAGAAACAGAACTTATACAACCGTAAATTAATTGGATCCAACGATCCTCAAAACCCATCTTCTCCATAAGCCGGCATAAAAAATTCCATTCTACACGGTCGTAAGCCTTACTCATATCAAGCTTCATAGCCATAAAACCCGATTTGCCCACCCTTTTATGCTTCATATGATGGAGAGATTCAAAAGCCACAAGAATATTATCAGAAATCGCCTTATCAGACTGGAAGGCACTTTGAGACTCAGAAATAATATCTGGTAACAATTTCTTTAGCCTGTTTGCCAAAACCTTAGACACAAGCTTATACAAGACATTACATAAGGCAATAGGGCGAAACTCCGTAACTTGTTGAGGGCATTTTACTTTAGGAATTAAGGTAATATAAGTATGATTAAAAGATGGACAAATAATACCTGAATTAAGCCAAGTCAAAACTGCTTTCGCCACATCCCCACCAATCTTATCCCAGTAATGTTGATAAAAAATAGGAGGCAAGCCGTCAGGTCCGGGAGCCTTTAAAGGTGACATCTGCTTTAAAGCCATATCAACCTCACTTTTCGTGAATTCAGCCAACAGTCCATGGTTCATCTCTTGGGTCACAACCCGTGGAGTAGCAGCAAGTACTTCATCCATATTGCCAATATCGGGATCATCTGACCGAAATAAAGAAGTAAAGTAATTCACAAACAAAGAAGCAATCGGAAGCTCCCCTTCACACCAACTACCATCAACCCTTTGAAGTTTCAAGATCTCATTCCGTCTAAAACGATGCGAGGCCCTACTATGGAAAAATTTAGAGTTTTGATCACCCTCCTTCAACCATACCGTCTTTGCCCTTTGCTGCCATAATTTCTCTTCTTGCCCCAATAAAGTCCGCAACTCCTCCTTAAGAGATAAAATCAGATCTGATTGACTTCTCCCATTTAGCACAGCCTTTGATTCAGCATCCCTCAAATTTTTCCGAACACTGGCAATCTGTTTTGTAATGTTGCCGAAGGAACTTCTACTCCAATGCTTCAAGCCCACCTGAATCCTTTCCAATTTTGTCTTAACCAAAATTAAAGGAGACATATTGCTCTGAACCGAACTCCACGCCCCCTGCACAGTCACATGGCAGCCTTCATCTTGTAACCAAACTTGTTCAAATCGCCAAGGTTTGTTACGTCTAATGGGGATACCCAAAGGATGAATAACTATGGGCTTATGGTCAGAACATCCACACTCCAAATGAGAAACCTTTGAAGCCGGAAATAAAGCCTCCCAATCCCCATTTGCAACAGCTCTATCAAGTCTTTCCCAAACTGTATCACCACCCATCACATTCTTGTGCCAAGTAAACTTATTACCTATAAAGCCAAGATCTCGGAATCCACACTCATCAATCACATCTCTAAATTCTTGCATCTGAACGATGGGCCGAGGCCTTCCACCCAACTTTTCATGAGACTTGAGAATCTCATTGAAATCTCCTGCACATAACCAAGGATAAGCAAATTGTGTACTCAAATTACGAAGAAGGTTCCAAGAGATGTTGCGGTTTGAAGTATTAGGATCGCCGTAAAACCCAGTGAACCTCCAAGTATTTTCCTTACCCTCATTAATAATGGCATCCACATGGTTAAGAGAAGAGGAAGACACCCGAAGTTGAACATCCATTCTCCATAAAAGCACCAACCCTCCTCCCTGTGTTATCTTGGGAACAACATGCATATTCCCAAAATTCAGATCTTTCAAAAAAACTTTTAGCCTTGCTTCAACCAGCCATGTTTCGGCTACAAACACAACTGCAGGATCTTGTGCCCGTATTAAACCACCGAGCTCTTGAACTGTCTGGGGGTTCCCAAGCCCCCGACAGTTCCAACAAAGGATACTCATGGCTCTTGGCGGGGCTGACCACCAGCCTCCGCCATTAACAAATCACCATCTTTTTCTAATCGAGAAACCACTCTCCTCTTCCTAGGTAGCCCGTCAAGAGTATGTACTTCACTAGAACGCTTTACAGGAGCCTTACCAAATTCGTTAGAGATAACCAAATCAGAAACTGTTCTCACAACCCTTCTCCGTCTCGTACCGCTCACCTTATCACCCCCTGAAAGAGAGCTTGAATCAGAAACATCACCAGAAACAACATTTTTAGTATCAAAACAAGAAAGCCCACGATCAATCTCCTCAATTTGCTTTTCAAGAAAATCCCCCTGTACAGTCGGAGGCACAAGATTGACACAAGGAACTTGAACTTCAGCTAGACCACGAGATTCATGTACTGACTCACCCCCCTCCCCCACCTGAGAATCTTCTCTGATCAGTGAATCCGAATGAGTTTGCAATCCTAGCCTACTGTCCGTAACATCCAGAGGCTGCACCTGAACAGATACCAGAGGAACAGAATGAACCGGCCTGGCTATCTGATCAGTATCCACCGTCGTAGCTCGAGATTTACCAACAAAATTCTTCTTTCTGGCCTCATAAAACCCAGGTACAACCACCATTGATTGCCTACGATTTGGAGTAAAAGAAGCCCGCAACCATGGACCATACTCTTGATCTCCCGCCTTTAAAGAACCATCACTATTAATCCAAACCTCACAATCCCTATCACTATGAGTTAAGCACCCACACCAATAACAAATGTTTGGCAATCTTTCATACTTGAAACTGACCCATACTTCATTCCCTTCGTCCAAAGATAAGACCCGACCACGGCACAACGGAAGAGAGATATCAACTGAGACCCTTACACGCATAAAGTTTCCACCTTCCATCTCATCAGTAGAAGTAGTACGATCAACAACTCCAACCACTTCACAGATCTCTTCTGCAACCCGTCGATTCAAATAGCGAAACGGAATATCATGAATTTGAACCCACATTGCCGTCCATGTAAAACTCAAATCACGTATTGGCAAATTATTCTCAAACCTCTGCAGCACCACTAAGTGCTTATCAAAGCTCCAAGGTTCACTTGCAAAAATCTTCTCAACGTCCTTCTTATTATCAAAAACAAACAAAAGAATATGATCCCCCACGTTTCGAACTGTAAATCCATTCACAGCCCTCCACAAAGGACTAAAAGTCCTAATCACAGCATCTATATTCAGTGCTCGGTTTGTCAAAAACTTTGCTGCGATAAAGAATTCCACTGAGCTCTGGTCGTTATTCAGACGTACCTTACCTCCTTCCCGATCGTTCAGCGACATGTTACTCCAATGCTTTGTAAGAGACTCCATACTTGAACAAAAATTCACAGCGGCACCACTAACCCAACAACGTGATAACCTGATCACCGAATAAACCCTACAACCACAGTCCGCACAAGAACCCCACCACCTAAAGGTAAACCAAGTTACCCTAGGGACCAACAATCCTATTAGAGAAGGAACAAAATTCTACCGCCTATGACAAGTTTGGAAGCCCCAAGCCGCCCTAGCGCAGAGAAACCTAGAGAGGAATTTTCGGTTTTTTTCTCTAATTATTCGAAATAATTACTAGAGAGGAATTCAGAAAATTCATTCGAAATAATTACTAATAAAATACAATAAATGATAGAATATTTTAATTAAGATTGTTGGGTAGTGTGTTTGGCTAGACAGAAAATGAAAGAAGTACCTGCCATCCAGCTTCTATGCTGTTGAGATCTGAGCCGTTGAATGAACCGGAAAGAATCCAAATCTGGGAGAGACTGAACTCATTCACCACTTGGATTGCTGGGTCCCATACGTTTATTGTTGCTCTCGCCCCATACACTTCTTGCGCTCCAGTGTAGGCTATTGCGTGCTATAAATGTGTATACCAACAAATCAAATAGAATTTAAAATTGAATCCATTTAATAATCCAAAAGATAAACTCATAAAAGTATTGACTTGATTGAATTAAAAAAACAGAAGAGCAATTAAAGGGCAACAAGAAACACAAATCCCAACAATGAACTGAATAGTAAGATTTTTGAATGAAATTCTACAGGTTAATCTGGTGGAAGTCTTGGAAATGGAAAATAATTAAATGGTTAAAATTCAGCAAAATTCAAGGAGTGAAAATTTTCAATTTTTATTTTTTGTTGACGTGGGAGATTTTTGTCTGTGTAGAGAAAAGAAAAGCAAAAATATTTTCTTACAACTTAATTCTTTACACCATTTCATTTAAGAACCCAAATAATTTAACAGAAAAGTGGTAACAGGCTATCTATTTCCTCAAAAATTTATGTGGTGGACCGTAGATCTCATTTAAAGCATATTATAGGGGAAAAATAGTGATATCAACCATTACATATATTCATGGAATGCTTATTTTAGGCGCATTTAGTTGGTTGTGATATGCCCCTAATGAATTGCACATTATCTTAATATGGCATTAAAATATTTGGTTCATTTAATTTTTTCTAACATTATGGTAATCTAAGGTACAAAATATATCACATCCCTTTAACCACACTACCTTCTTAAAAGAGGGTGATCTTATATTACTTATGGGTGGGGATGTAATAAATTATTGAATTAATAAAATTGCCTAGATTAATAAATTTTATTTTTCTCGTGAGAATAACTCAAATATCAAGGGATCTCTAAAATACCCTCAAAACCTCTAAAATGAAAAAAAAAAAAAAAAAAAAAAACCCATAGAATAACCAAAATGACTAAAATACTCTACGAATATCCAAAGTATCCCTAAAACCTTAAAATGACGAAAATCCCCCCCCCCCCCCCCCCCCCCCCCCCGGCCCCCAAAACCTCCCAAATGACCATAATACCCCAAAAAATTTAAAATTACCAAAATATACCCAAAAGTTTTAAAATTACCAAAATATTCTCAAAACTTCTAAAGTGACCAAAATACCCCCTAAAACTATAATATAGCAAAAATACTTCCGAAACTACTAGAATGACTAAAATACACATGAAACCACTAGAATGACCAAAATACCCCTAAACCTAAAAAATTACTAAAATAACCCCGAAACTTCTAAAATGACAAAAATACCTTGAAATCTCTAAAATTACCAAAATACCTCCCGAAACCCTTAGAATAAGCAAAAACACCTTGAAACTTCTAAAATGACTAAAATACTATAGAAACCACTAGAATAACCAAAATACCCTGATACATCTAAAATGATATAAAAAAAAAAAAAAAAAACCCAAAACTACTAAAATGACCGAAATACCTTCAAAACCTCTAAAATGACCAAAATGCTCCTTAAAGCATTATAATGACCAAAATACCCCCAAAATTCCTAGAGTGGCCAAAATACAGCTGAAAACTGCTAAAATAACCAAAATACCCCAAAAACTTCAAAAACAATAAAAAATACACTAATACCTTTTGAATAACCAAAATACCCCTGAAAATTTCTAAAATGACTAAATAACCCTGAAACCTCTAAAATGACAAAGCCTTGAAACTTGTAAAATAACAACAACAACAACAACAACAAAAAACTCCGAAGCCTCTAATAAGATTAAAATATCCCCAAAATAGCAAAAATGACCAAAATTCCCTCAAATCCTCTAGAATGAGCAAAAAACCTAAAACTTATAAAATGACAAATCGCTAAAGTGAACAAAATGCCCAAAACCATCTGAATGCCCAAACTACCTCAGAAATTGTAAACTAGGCTAAAATATTTGAAACCTTTGAAATAAACAAGTCTATGCTCAATTTGTTTTGTATCAACTATTGAGCCCTAATGTTCACGAACAATTTATTTATTTTATTTTATTTTTTTTTGCTTGAATTTGAGCCATTTATTAAACAAGTCTAAAACCAAGGCTCAAGTTTGATTTGTTTATAAACATGAACAAGTTTTCTATAGAATTAAATCCAAACTATTTATAAATGGCTTAGTTTATTTACCACCTTAAATCAAAAGCAGATAGTTAAACATATAAATAAAAAATGTTTTTCCTTCAGAACTTGGCTACACATTATGAAATTGGATGTGAATACCTTTAGTAACTAGGCTGAAAATGGGAAGAGGACGCCACTGGACGACACCAAACATCCACTTAAGTACTTAATACTTAGTATGTTGTAGGATTAGAATATCAAGATTTTGTCTAAAGACTAGTGATTTATTCATTTAAAACTTTTTTTTGGTTACTAATTAATAAATTATTCAAATCAACATAATCAGCTCCGTCACGTGCAACAGTTGTTCCCTTAAAAGTTTACGAACTTGATGACTATAAACTCAACAACGAGCAATTATTGTTGAAAGAATGGAAATGGCCCAACGAAGGGGCACCATAGTCTCTGCGTTACACAAGGCACCACGTGCATTTTTTTTTTTTTTTTTTTTTGAGATAATATAAATAGAAGACAAATGAAATAGAGATGGAGAAAGTGGGAAGACAAAACTTAATGAAATAGGGAAGGAAAAAGTGGGAAGACAAAACTTACAACGCTAACACTTACGAAAATTTCTAACCTTTATAAATATTAGCGAGGTTTATAAACCAAAAACTCACTCATTAAATGACTGATGTGGTACTTTAGATCACTTGATGACTTGATTTTTGACTTTTTAGTTTGCCTTTTCTGAAAATTGTTTTCTAAAACAACCTCCCAAAAAAAAATTCTATTTTTTTTTTAATTTAAAATTTGTTTAGAAAGGCTTAACCAAAATCAGCAGGAAAAGAGTAAAAGTAAAATTAAAAATATGTAGCCTTCCATCCTAACACGGTCTAAACTTAAAAATCAGACAGCCAAGCGTACACGATTCCTACTACTGCTTTCTAGTGCGTTTGACAAGCCTAAAAGAAACACTAACCATTTGGATTTTTTGAGATTATTTTGATGGGTCTTACACCCACTCACACACATCTATATTCTCTTTTTACGGTACTTTTAACAAAATAAACAATCAGCAAAGTTCATCTACTTGATGTACATTTTGAAACAACTTATTTAATTTCTTGTTAAAAATATTTTGCTGTAAGTATGCTAAATGTGTAGGTTTGGAATTCCAACTCTCAAGTACAACAAATTTGGCTTGCCTAAACGGCTAAACTATTGATAGAAGGGAGTAAAGTGTACCAAATCATTACGTAAATGTGATGATATTCCAATCAAGAAGATGGAAAATTAATACTATAAAATAAAAAATAATAGCACCTAAGAAATAACAAATATTCACACCCACAAAAGGAAAGTATTAACCAAGGATGTTGGAGGTTTAATTTGGTAATCAAAGATTTTGCAGTTTTTTTTTTTAGTAAGTTACTACAAAACTCTTGAACTAAGATTAAGGTGTTTATTGGCTCATAAATTACATTCCAATTATAATTCAAGAATGTAACATTGATATAATTGATTCATAAAAAATCTTAGAAATAATATAAAATATTATAATAACAAATTGATTGAACATAGTCTTAACACCAGAAAATATCAAAATTACCCTTGAACCACAAAATACCATTGGACGACCCAAAATGACCAAAGTACCCCTAAAACCTCAAAAATACACTCAAAATCTAAAAAAATTACCAAAATACCCATATAACCACTAAAATGACCAAGAATACCCTAAATCCAATTGAAATGACCAAAATACCCCTTGAAACTTCAAAATGACTAAAATAGTCACAAAATTTCAAAAATAACCAAAATACCATCAAAATCATTAGAATTACCAAAATACCCCTAAAATCATTAAAATGACCATAAATACCTCTAAAATTTCTTAAATGACCAAAATACCCTGAAAATCTCAAAAATGACAACATAACCTTGAAACCAATAAAATGACCCAAAAAAAAAAAACTCTCGAAACCTCTAAAATGACTAAAATACCTTGAAATCACTAAAAAATTTTCAAAATACCCCCAAAAATCACAAAAGACCAAAATACCCCCGAAACATATAAAATGACAAAAAGATACCCCGAAAACCTATAAAATGACCAAAATACCCTCGTAGCCTCAAAATGAAAAAATACCCCCGAAGCATTAAAATAACCAAAATTTGCACAAAACCTCTAAAGTGACCAAAAAACCCAGAAACCTTTAAAATTGTCAAAAATTCCTTGAAATCTCTAAAATGACCAAATATACCCAAACTTATATAACGACCAAAATTGTCTTAAAATCTTTAAGATGACCAAAATATCCTAAAATCTTTAAGATGACCAAAATATCTTAAAATCTTTTGTTAGGTTCTAAGAGCATAGAACAATTGGCAAATCGTGGGCACACAAGAACATGTAAGCTGCAGAAAGAAGATTTTAGAATCTGCCTGGTTCGATCGATCGAAAAATAGGCTCGACCGATCGAGAATCGTACCTGCAGAATTTTAAGTTGGCCCAAACAGCAGTTCTAGCCCATTAAGGATTAGGGTTTCAGATCTACTTCTCCCACTATATAAAGGAAACCCTAAGCACGTTTTTATAGGGCTTTTTAGAGAGAGAAGAGTGTGCCTCTTTTGTATTTAGGGTTTTGTTCCTAAAACCTCTCTTATTACTTCTATCGGTGTTGTTCCTTGAAGAATCTCAAGATCCGGTATTGCTGAAGTTGCTGCCTTCTCTAGTCATCAAAGGTGTTGATGATCTAAACCTTCAAGGGTGGTCTTGGAGTCACAAACAGGAGAGTTTGTGTTGCTAAACCTTTGAGTGGGATCTCAAAGTCACAAACGGTGGTGTTTGTGTTTTGCAAAGGTCAAAGAAAGAAGGAGTCCGTGGTCTCGGAGCTATCATGGGGTCGTGGTAGTAAGTTTCCTACACTGGGTAGCAATAGGATGTTAGTGGTCTAAGTCGCTATTGTGTAAACTTCAATTCTTTCTAGTGGATTTGCTATTTTACCTTGAGGATAGCTAGGTTAAATCCTCTTCAGGTTTTTTACCGGTTTGGTTTTCCTGGGTCATCATATCGTTGTGTTATTTATTTTTCCGCTGCTTTACTTGATATGATTGTTATTGTTTTAACCTAGATCTGAATAATAAACCTAAGTATTCACTTGGTTAATTAATTAGGTTAAACAATCTAAGTTTACAGGGGTCTAAACGAACTCACAAGTGGTATCAGAGCGGGTAGCTCTTCTGTTGTAGATCCTTTGATCTAAGAGTTGATCCTTGATCCCTGTTATCATGGATAATTTTAAGTGTCTTACTGTTTTTGATTGTGATGATTTGAATAAGAAGGACAATGTTGTTTCTGTTGATTTTATTGATGCTTGTGAAACTCTTCGTAAGGAATTATTGAAATATATGAAAATTGCTAAGAAATTCAAGAAAGAGTTAAAATTGGCTAATCTTGAAAAAGAGGAATTAATTGTTAGATTAGATGAATCTAATAAAAAGAATGAATTTTTGAGAGATCAAATCTCCTGTCAAGATGAGAAGATGAAAAGCTTGGAACAAGAGTTAGTTGAATATAAAGCTAAAATTGAAAATTTGACTAGTACCAAGCATGGTGTTGTTAACAGAAGTGTTTCTGTTTCTTTTAAGCCTAAAGCTGAAAAACTTTATATCCCTCCTTTCAAGAGGAATAATAAAGAAAAAGCTTATTTTACTAGGTTAGACAAAGGTAAAAATTCTGATATAGATGCTGAAGTTTCTACACCCAAGTCTAAACCTACTGTTAGAGAGCATAAGAAATCTGTTTTTGTGCCTACCTGTCATCTTTGTGGTGTTGTTGGTCATATTAGACCAAATTGTTCTTTGTTGAGGCAAAAACCAAAATCTGAGACTAGATTTGCTGTTAGGAATACTGATGTTCCTAAATTTGTTCCTGTTTGTCACTTTTGTGGTGTCTCCGGTCACATTCGTCCTAATTGTCATAAATTGAAATTTAAGCATTCTGTGTTTCAGTCTAGGACGTGTGATGATATTCTCCTGCCATAAGTCCATATAAATTGTTTCATATTCTTTTGAAAAATTTGAGCTTGTTGGCTTGTGAAAGGAATTTGCAGGATTTCAATCTTTCTCAGAAGATTGGCGTAAACCCTCAAATACACTCAGCTTCTCATGGATTTTCACCTACAAAGCCGAAGACTCGTGCTATATGAGTGAGAAAAGATTCTCTAAGGTGAGTGTTGTTGACTTGTCCCTGTTTTAATTCTTTCAATTATTTGTGGACATGTTTTGTTTTGTTTTTGTTTTTGGTTGTTTTGTTTTTTAGTTTTTTTTTTTTAAATCCAAAAACATTGAAAAATTTCAAAAAGACAAAAATATTTTATTTTGTGTCTAGTTTTATTTTTCTTAAGGATTACATGAATTATGATATCTCTCTCTTGATTTAGAACATGCTTGATATTGTGGAGAAACATAAAAAGTATGTGTTATATAAGTGCTAAGCTATTTATGATTTTGTATGAGTATGTGCTAGTTTGTACATGTACTCATGGGTTAATTAAGAAATTGATATTTCTTGTTTGTGTACCCTCTATAGCTTAGTTAAGCACTGTCATGCATTGCATTTGCATTTTTGTTCATTTAGCATAATGTGTACTTTTTGTTTTTGGTCATAAATTTTTTTAAAACCAAAAATATTTTTATGTGTTTTGTATTATATATCTTGGATTTATAATTAAGGTTGGCCATATTATCTTTACATAACATGTTTATGTACTTTGATTAGCTTGGATGAGCTTATTTATTTCACTTTACTAGCTGAAGTCTTTGTAGTGCATGTTGTGTGGGAAGATGTTTATAGTTTTTGATCACTTTGTCTTGATCTTGAAGTCACATGCCTTTGTCTGTCGGACTTGAACTTAATGAGAAAGGCATAAATAACAATCTCACCACTGTTTATTAGCCAATCATGAACACCTTAGTGCATATCGTAAGATTTTATGCTCGAGAAAGTGTAGCACATGCACAAAAAGAAAATAAGGTGTAGCCTCGGTTTAAATGCTAAAATTGGTGTGTACATTATTGGGCTATAATAAATTCATAATGAAATAAAATTGGTGTGTACATTACGAAACAAATCAAGAAACTTACATGATTGCAAGCTTTTACTCTAGGAGATGTGAGAGTTATATGATGTAACTCTTTAGGTGATAGTCTCTTTCAAATTTATGTGATGAATTTTATAGACTTTGTGATTGATTACTATTCACATATCACCTCACATGTTTCTCAAGCTTTTGCTAGTTGCACACACTACACAAGTTATTCTTTGCTAAACTTTGTACATGTTATTGTGTGTGATTTTGTTGTGGCCATCCAAGATTATATGTTCCTTGATTTTGATGCAAAATTTGAGTTTTAAGGTCATATTGATTGAAAAACTTGTTTTTGAGAGATCTGGGTTGAATTCATGTGTTTTTGAAAAACTTTTAAGTCTCATACTCATGCATTTCATTCATAAATTACTATGCTTTGAGGAGTTTCTGCATAAAATTGCTCTGTTTTTCAAAATTTTAATTTTTCTAGAATTTCGACCGATCGAAGCTGTTTCTCGACCGATCGAAATTGCGATTAAAATTTTTGGTTTGATTCTGTCTGACTCGATTGGTATTTGATCGATACTCGATCGATCGAAATTGAAAATTTTCAGTTTTTAGAGTTTTGACCAAATTTTTCTTATGCATCATTTATGTTTAGGATTCACATAAGTTGCATTGTTTTCTGTATCCATCTTGCAGTTTTGCAGTCATATCTCTCATTGTTTTCACACATAACATGCATACACTTTGCTAAATTGGGTATTCAACTTGAATTAAAAATTGATTGATTAATTTTTGAGTCCTTTGTACATTTTAGTATATGCTATTTTTTCTTGATGTGTGAACTGCAGAAAATATTTTTCTTAAGAGATATGATGGATAATCAATGTGCAAATATTTTCTCTTCTCATGCAACTGTTTATGGGTCACATAGTGTCAAATTTGCATTTATTGAAAGAAAGAGTATTTTTCTTCATGTGCATCCTCAACTCATTTTTTTTTGGTTTGTGTGTCTTTATTTTCCCACCTCCTTAATTTTTCCCAAAACTATTTTTCCCAAAACTTGTTTTGTTTTTCCTATTTTTATAGGGGGAGAAGCTTGTTTTTAACTTTTGTTGTTCATAGGGGGAGTTGTTGCTCTTTATAGGGGAAGTTATCTCTTTTTTCTATAGAGCTAATCTGTTTGATGTTCCATTGGTTCTCTTTTTTCTCTCATGTTTACTCTTTGTTTGAGTTGTCTTTGTCAATATGTGATAAAAAGTGGGAGAAATAGATGAAATGTGGGAATCCTGATTGTCTTTTTTAGGGGGAGAAAATTGTTTTTGAAAAGGGGAGAATATAAAAACTTTTTTATGTATCTAACTTAGGGGGAGAGTTAGTTTACTTTTGTTTTTATGTTGTGCTTCATTTTGTTTATAAGTCTTTCTTTCCACACATACGATAATGTGTTTGTTAAGTGTTTCAGGAAAGACAGGTGCATTCTGATCAAGACCTTCTACCTCTTCTTGGCAACTTCTAGGTTAAAAGTCTTAGATTGAGATTTGTGATGTAATTGGGTATTTTACTATATTGGGTTGTTTTTGTATTTTAACATTTCATTTTGTATGAAAGTTTTGTCACGAATTGCCAAAGGGGGAGATTGTTAGGTTCTAAGAGCTTAGAACAATTGGCAAATCGTGGGCACACAAGAACATGTAAGCTGCAAAAAGAAGATTTCAAAATCTGCCTGGTTCGATCGATCAAAAAATAGGCTCGACCGATCGAGAATCGTATCTGCAGAATTTTAAGTTGGCCTAAACAGCAGTTCTAGCCCATTAAGGATTAGGGTTTCAGATCTACTTCTCCCACTATATAAAAGAAACCCTAAGCACGTTTTTATAGGGCTTTTTAGAGAGAGAAGAGTGTGCCTCTTTTGTATTTAGGGTTTTGTTCTTAAAACCTCTCTTATTACTTCTATCGGTGTTGTTCCTTGAAGAATCTCAAGATCCGGTATTGCTGAAGTTGCTGCCTTCTCTAGTCATCAAAGGTGTTGATGATCTAAACCTTCAAGGGTGGTCTTGGAGTCACAAACAGGAGAGTTTGTGTTGCTAAACCTTTGAGTGGGATCTCAAAGTCACAAACGGTGGTATTTGTGTTTTGCAAAGGTCAAAGAAAGAAGGAGTCCGTGGTCTCGGAGCTATCATGGGGTCGTGGTAGTAAGTTTCCTACACTGGGTAGCAATAGGATGTTAGTGGTCTAAGTCGCTATTGTGTAAACTTCAATTCTTTCTAGTGGATTTGCTATTTTACCTTGAGGATAGCTAGGTTAAATCCTCCTCAGGTTTTTTACCGGTTTGGTTTTCCTGGGTCATCATATCGTTGTGTTATTTATTTTTCCGCTGCTTTACTTGATATGATTGTTATTATTTTAACCTAGATCTGAATAATAAACATAAGTATTCACTTGGTTAATTAATTAGGTTAAACAATCTAAGTTTACAGGGGTCTAAACGAACTCACAAAGTGGTATCAGAGCGGGTAGCTCTTCTGTTGTAGATCCTTTGATCTAAGAGTTGATCCTTGATCCCTGTTATCATGGATAATTTTAAGTGTCTTACTGTTTTTGATTGTGATGATTTGAATAAGAAGGACACTGTTGTTTCTGTTGATTTTATTGATGCTTGTGAAACTCTTCGTAAGGAATTATTGAAATCTATGAAAATTGCTAAGAAATTCAAGGAAGAGTTAAAATTGGCTAATCTTGAAAAAGAGGAATTGATTGTTAGATTAGATGAATCTAATAAAAAGAATGAATTTTTGAGAGATCAAATCTCCTCTCAAGATGAGAAGATGAAAAGCTTGGAACAAGAGTTAGTTGAATATAAAGCTAAAATTGAAAATTTGACTAGTACCAAGCATGCTGTTGTTAACAGAAGTGTTTCCGTTTCTTTTAAGCCTAAAGCTGAAAAACTTTATATCCCTCCTTTCAAGAGGAATAATAAAGAAAAAGCTTATTTTACTAGGTTAGACAAAGGTAAAAGTTCTGATATAGATGCTGAAGTTTCTACACCCAAGTCTAAACCTACTGTTAGAGAGCATAAGAAATCTGTTTTTGTGCCTACCTGTCATCTTTGTGGTGTTGTTGGTCATATTAGACCAAATTATTCTTTGTTGAGGCAAAAACCAAAATCTGAGACTAGATTTGCTGTTAGAAATACTGATGTTCCTAAATTTGTTCCTGTTTGTCACTTTTGTGGTGTCTCCAGTCACATTCGTCCTAATTGTCATAAATTGAAATTTAAGCATTCTGTGTTTCAGTCTAGGACATGTGATGATATTCTCCTGCCATAAGTCCATATAAATTGTTTCATATTCTTTTGAAAAATTTGAGCTTGTTGGCTTGTGAAAGGAATTTGTAGGATTTCAATCTTTCTCAGAAGATTGGTGTAATCCCTCAAATACACTCAGCTTCTCATGGATTTTCACCTACAAAGCCGAAGACTCGTGCTATATGGGTGAGAAATGATTCTCTAAGGTGAGTGTTGTTGACTTGTCCCTGTTTTAATTCTTTTAATTATTTGTGGACATGTTTTGTTTTTGTTTTTGGTTGTTTTGTTTTTTAGTTTTTTTTTTTAAAAATCCAAAAACATTGAAAAATTTCAAAAAGACAAAAATATTTTATTTTGTGTCTAGTTTTATTTTTCTTGAAGATTACATGAATTATGATATCTCTCTCTTGATTTAGAACATGCTTGATATTGTGGAGAAACATAAAAAGTATGTGTTATATAAGTGCTAAGCTATTTATGATTTTGTATGAGTATGTGCTAGTTTGTACATGTACTCATGGGTTAATTAAGAAATTGATATTTCTTGTTTGTGTACCCTCTATAGCTTAGTTAAGCACTGTCATGCATTGCATTTGCATTTTTGTTCATTTAGCATAATGTGTACTTTTTGTTTTTGGTCATAAATTTTTTTAAAACCAAAAATATTTTTATGTGTTTTGTATTATATATCTTGGATTTATAATTAAGGTTGGCCATATTATCTTTACATAACATGTTTATGTACTTTGATTAGCTTGGATGAGCTTATTTATTTCACTTTACTAGCTGAAGTCTTTGTAGTGCATGTTGTGTGGGAAGATGTTTATAGTTTTTGATCACTTTGTCTTGATCTTGAAGTCACATGCCTTTGTCTGTCGGACTTGAACTTAATGAGAAAGGCATAAATAACAATCTCACCACTGTTTATTAGCCAATCATGAACACCTTAGTGCATATCGTAAGATTTTATGCTCGAGAAAGTGTAGCACATGCACAAAAAGAAAATAAGGTGTAGCCTCGGTTTAAATGCTAAAATTGGTGTGTACATTATTGGGCTATAATAAATTCACAATGAAATAAAATTGGTGTGTACATTATGAGGCAAATCAAGAAACTTACATGATTGCAAGCTTTTACTCTAGGAGATGTGAGAGTTATATGATGTAACTCTTTAGGTGATAGTCTCTTTCAAATTTATGTGATGAATTTTGTAGACTTTGTGATTGATTACTATTCACATATCACCTCATGTTTCTCAAGCTTTTGCTAGTTACACACACTACACAAGTTATTCTTTGCTAAACTTTGTACATGTTATTGTGTGTGATTTTGTTGTGGCCATCCAAGATTATATGTTCCTTGATTTTGATGCAAAATTTGAGTTTTAAGGTCATATTGATTGAAAAACTTGTTTTTGAGAGATCTGGGTTGAATTCATGTGTTTTTGAAAAACTTTTAAGTCTCATACTCATGCATTTCATTCATGAATTACTATGCTTTGAGGAGTTTCTGCATAAAATTGCTCTGTTTTTCAAAATTTTAATTTTTCCAGAATTTCGACCGATCGAAGCTGTTTCTCGACCGATCGAAATTGCGATTAAAATTTTTGGTTTGATTCTGTCTGACTCGATTGGTATTCGTTCCATCGAAACTGAAAATTTTCAGTTTTTAGAGTTTTGACCAAATTTTTCTTATGCATCATTTATGTTTAGGATTCACATAAGTTGCATTGTTTTCTATATCTATCTTGCAGTTTTGCAGTCATATCTCTCATTGTTTTCACACATAATATGCATACACTTTGCTAAATTGGGTACTCAACTTGAATTAAAAATTGATTGATTAATTTTTGAGTCCTTTGTACGTTTTCGTATATGCTATTTTTTCTTGATGTGTGAACTGCAGAAAATATTTTTCTTAAGAGATATGATGGATAATCAATGTGCAAATATTTTCTCTTCTCATGCAACTGTTTATGGGTCACATAGTGTCAAGTTTGCATTTATTGAAAGAGAGAATATTTTTCTTCATGTGTATCCTCAACTCATTTTTTTTGGTTTGTGTGTCTTTATTTCCCCACCTCCTAAATTTTCCCCAAAACTGTTTTTCCCAAAACTTGTTTTGTTTTTCCTATTTTTATAGGGGGAGAAGCTTGTTTTTAACTTTTGTTGTTCATAGGGGGAGTTGTTGCTCTTTATAGGGGGAGTTATCTCTTTTTTCTATAGACTAATCTGTTTGATATTCCCTTGGTTCTCTTTTTTCTCTCATGTTTACTCTTTGTTTGAGTTGTCTTTGTCAATATGTGACAAAAAGGGGGAGAAATAGATGAAATGTGGGATTCTTGATTGTCTTTTTTAGGGGGAGAAAATTGTTTTTGAAAAGGGGAGAATATAAAAACTTTTTTATGTATCTAACTTAGGGGGAGAGTTAGTTTACTTTTGTTTTTATGTTGTGCTTCATTTTGTTTATATGTCTTTCTTTCCACACATACGATAATGTGTTTGTTAAGTGTTTCAGGAAAGACAGGTGCATTCTGATCAAGACCTTCTACCTCTTCTTGGCAACTTCTAGGTTAAAAGTCTTAGATTGGGATTTGTGATGTAATTGGGTATTTTATTATATTGGGTTGTTCTTGTATTTTAACATTTCATTTTGTATGAAAGTTTTGTCACGAATTGCCAAAGGGGGAGATTGTTAGGTTCTAAGAGCTTAGAACAATTGGCAAATCGTGAGCACACAAGAACATGTAAGCTGCAGAAAGAAGATTTCAGAATCTGCCTGGTTCGATCGATCGAAAAATAGGCTCGACCGATCGAGAATCGTATCTGCAGAATTTTAAGTTGGCCCAAACAGCAGTTCTAGCTCATTAAGGATTAGGGTTTCAGATCTACTTCTCCCACTATATAAAGGAAACCCTAAGCACGTTTTTATAGGGCTTTTTAGAGAGAGAAGAGTGTGCCTCTTTGTTATTTAGGGTTTTGTTCCTAAAACCTCTCTTATTACTTCTACCGGTGTTGTTCCTTGAAGAATCTCAAGATCCGGTATTACTGAAGTTGCTGCCTTCTCTAGTCATCAATAGTGTTGATGATCTAAACCTTCAAGGGTGGTCTTGGAGTCACAAACAGGAGAGTTTGTGTTGCTAAACCTTTGAGTGGGATCTCAAAGTCACAAACGGTGGTGTTTGTGTTTTGCAAAGGTCAAAGAAAGAAGAAGTCCGTGGTCTCGGAGCTATCATGGGGTCGAGGTAGTAAGTTTCCTACACTGGGTAGCAATAGGATGTTAGTGGTCTAAGTCGCTATTGTGTAAACTTCAATTCTTTCTAGTGGATTTGCTATTTTACCTTGAGGATAGCTAGGTTAAATCCTCCCCAGGTTTTTTACCGGTTTGGTTTTCCTGGGTCATCATATCGTTGTGTTATTTATTTTTCCGCTGCTTTACTTGATATGATTGTTATTGTTTTAACCTAGATCTGAATAATAAACCTAAGTATTCACTTGGTTAATTAATTAGGTTAAACAATCTAAGTTTACAGGGGTCTAAACGAACTCACATCTTTAAAATGACCAAAATACTCTTTAAACTCTAAAATGACTAAAAAAATATTCTGAAATTTCAAAAATAACCAAAATACCCCTGAAACCTCTAAATGATCCCAAAAAAAAAAAAAAAAAAAGAATTGTTCATAAACGTTAGGGCTTGATAGTTGATACAAATCAAACTGAGCATAAACTTGTTTATGAACTTGGTAATAAGTATGATATGAGCATGAAATCTGCTTGATGGATTAAACCTATATCTTATTTGTCCAAACTAGATAGACTTGTTAATAAATTTGATATATGCTTGATAATATACTTATGCTAGATCTCTAACTCAAAAGCTTGATACCGAGCTCAAACTTTTAGACTTATTGACGAGCTCAAGCTCGAACATTATTTATAGACTTCGTTTGAACTAGAACCAAGCTTAAACATTTTAGATTCCTTGTTGAGCCAAGTTTAAACACTCACTATTTGATAAAGCTCGACTTTCAGTTCTACTTTTGAAATACATCTCACATCTAGCTTTACATGCTTAATCTTTTGAGGCCACGGTAGAGGAGATGGTGTGTGAGAGGACAAGAGAGAGGACTTTCTATGGTGACTTGTGGACCATTTGGGCTAGGAGAATAAAACACAATAAAGTGTTATACTGGCTAGTTTGATTATGACTAATCATAACTAGACGATGTCCCACGCGATGTGCAGATACTTTATAATTTCATTTAAAATTATTTTTATGTATATTAAGACCTATATGTAGTACTTATTTTGTTGTATAATAAGTATATTTGCTCACAATATTGTTGAATACTTTGAAACTTGATTTTCCTAATTCATATTTATTTTAAAAAAATTGTATAACACTATAAGACTATAACATATTATAATATTTATTGTTAAAGTAGACTTTATTTTATAAACTAATTAAATGATTTTGAAATTTATAAATAAGAATTTAAAGCTTAAAATACTTTTATATCCTAAAATTACATAAATTTAAGAAATCTCCCAAATGTTTCCCCATTCACTCCATTCTCATAACCAAATATCGAGACCTCAATCTCAAATACCCAATTCATTATCTCAATGAAATTAAAGAACTCATTTATAAGTATTAAACATAAAGAGAACGTGATTAAACAAAGAGAAATTAGCTAAAAACACATCCATTTATCAAAATTTAATTATCTTTAGTTGGAATTTTGTCTCCTTAATAAAAGCGAAGAACACTTTGAAATCGTCATCGATTTTTATTTTATCACTATGACACATACCACACAAAATTGCAATAAAAAAAATTACCTACAAAGAAACCTGCGCATTATGAGTTCTAAAACAAAAGTAAAAATTTACTAATTTCATAAATAATCAATTAAAATGTTTCTTTTTCTTTCTCTTTAGTTCTAAAAAAAGAATATATATGATTTTTCCAACCAAAATCCCAAATATCCAAAGACTCAAAGCGAATCACAACCTTCATAAAATTCACAATGTTCGACTTCAACATCAAAACTGAAAGCTACCGTAACTAAATAAAAAACGCAAGTCACTTTCCTTGGTAATAGCCTACTCATATGGGTTAGGATATAAATGATACGACAATATTGGAGTTATGTAGGTGTCGTTGAAAGGTTGAGGGAAAATAATATCATTTTTTGTTTGAGTGTATTTGAGATGAGATGACATGAAGGGTTGTGAGCATGTGAATATAAAAGAGTAGAAGTGAAAAGGGTCAATGAAAATGCAAAGAGTTTTGTGTTTTTGAGAGAGGGAAAGTCTTGAAACATTGAACCAAATGAAAAAAAAAAAAAAAGTCTTGAAACATTGAATAAAATGAAACAAAAAGTAGTCTTGAAACATTGAACTAAATGAAATAAAAATTTTATATTTTAAAATTTGTTCTTATCTCTCATATGGCTTAAAATTTGTTCTTATCTCTCAATTCTCTTCATAGAGTACGCTACATGACAGAACCTCATGCTAATCTATACATATAAATAATAATAGGTGAAGCAGAGAGAATATTCAATTAAATTTCAAATTGGAATTCAATTAGAGTCTAATTTTGCGCCATGTGTCTCATCTAATCCAAATTTTAGAATTTTGTGTCAAATGAGTTAATTTAATGTAAAAATTGAATTTCAATTAGAGTTTAATTTTGCGCCACGTGTCCTATTTGATCTAAATTTTTAAATTTTTTTTGCCAACTATATATATATATATATATATTAATAAGTAAAACTTAGAGAAAATTGAATTAGAATTTGAAATTATAATCCAATTTTGCGCTATGTGTCGAAATTTATGTGGAACTACACCATAATTATCCACTTAAGCTTATGCCTTGTGTCTACTTACATTTTTTAATCTTTGTGTCAAGTAAGTTAATAAGTGCAAAATACAAAGAATCTAATATTAATGAATTATAAAATTAAAAAAAAAAACACATATATTCAATAAAAATCACCATATGTTTCTTAAAAAATAAATAAAATAAAAATTATCACATAACAAAAATCACCACACATTTTATTTTATTAAAAATTAGAAAAAAAATGATCATAAGTAATATTACTTTTAGGTAAGAATTTTAATATGTGACTAATTACGTTTATTTTTAAAAAATAATTTGACTAATTATCTATATTTTATGAAAAAAATTGTGTTTAATTTTAAATGTATCTATTTGTATGCATGTGTTACATGCTTTTAAAAAAATTAATTTGACTAATTATATATATTTTTATAATAAAAATTTTGTTTAATTTTAAATGCATCCATGCGTTTACATGGAGTTACATGCTAGTATTATATAACATACGCAAATGCTCTTATACAACTTCCATTACTATTAAAAAGGAAAATAATCTTCTTTAAAAAAAAAAGGAAATAATTGGTGTATGGGAATATTAATTAATTAAATATCTAGCGAAATAAAATGCCATTCTTAAAAACATGAGCAAATTCACAAACATTTCCTAAGGTTCAGCTTCAACATGCTTGCGCACGTTATAAATCTTTCCCTTTTTTCTCTCTCTCTCTCTCTCTCTCTCTCTCTCTCTTTTTTAATGCGAACATTTTTATAAATCTTAAATGTACTTGAACTGGGTAAAATGATGCAAACTAACATTTTTTTATAAATAACATTATTTCTATAGATTATTAGATAATAGGTAAAACTTAGAGAAAGTTGAATTAGAATTTGAAATTATAATCCAATTTTGCGCCATGTGTCTAAATTTATGTGGAACTACACCATAATTATCCACTTAAGCTTGTGCCTTGTGTCTACTTACATTTTTTAATCTTTGTGTCAAGTAAGTTAATGAGTACAAAATACTAAGAATCTAATACTAATGAACTATAAAATTTAAAAAAAAAATCACATATATTCAATAAAAATCACCATATGTTTCTTAAAAAATAAATAAAATAAAAGTTATCACATAACAAAAATCACCACATGTTTTACTTTATTAAAAATTAGAAGAAAAAAAATGATCATAAGTAGTATTACTTTTAGGTAAGAATTTTAATATGTGACTAATTACGTTTATTTTTAAAAAATAATTTGACTAATTATCTATATTTTATGATATAATTTTTTTTTTTAATTTTAAATGTATCTATATGTATGCATGTGTTACATGCTTTTAAAAAAATTAATTTGACTAATTATATATATATTTTTATAATAAAAATTTTGTTTAATTTTAAATGCATCCATGCGTTTACATGGAGTTACATGCTAGTGTTATATAACATACACAAATGCTCTTATACAACTTGCATTACTATTAAAAAGGAAAATAATCTTCTCTAAAAAAAAAAGGAAATAATTGGGGTATGGAAATATTAATTAATTGGATATCTAGCGAAATAAAATGCCATTCTTAAAAACATGGGGAAATTCACAAACATTTCCTAAGGTTCAGCTTCAACATGCTTGCGCACGTTGTTATAAATCTTTCCTTTTTTTTTTTCTCTCTCTCTTTTTTTTTTTTTTTTTTTAAATGCGAACATTTTTATAAATCTTAAATGTACTTGAACTGGGTAAAATGATGCAAACTAACATCTTTTTAGAAATAACATTATTTCTATAGATTATTAGATATCGTTATTAACCATTAAAAGAAATTTTCATGCACTTGTTTCTCTCCCTTTCTCACTCTTTTCAACACCATCGCTTTCCTCGATTTTGTTCTTCATCCATTAGTTCATGTACCATTACACTTAACTGTGCTACAGCTTTGTAGTACTATTACTTACCAAAAAATAATGTAAGAACTTTGATCACCGAAACCTCCCCACATCCTTAGTAAGTACTTTCCTATTGTGCATGTTAAAATTCATTATTTCTTATGTGCTAGTATTATTGTTTCTAGTAATTTTTTTGTTTTATTTACTTTATATTAATGTTCCATCTTCTTGATTGAATATTCTCACATTTCCGTAATGATTTGGTACACTATACTTCCTTCTATCAATAGTCCTAGGCAGGCCAAATTTGTTGTATTTGAGAGTTTTTTTTTTTTTTTGATCAACTGCAAAGGAATTTTATTGAGAAGGAAACAGATCAGTTACAAAATATTGGCTTGCTCCAACAATATGACATAACAAAAGGATTGAGGAGCAGGAACCTAAACCAAAGGAGTTAGCTAGTCTGTTACATAGAGACCAAGATGCTAAGGTGTGGACCGCAACATTAGCTTCTCTAGGAATCCAACTAAATCTGCAATTTGGTATTAATGTTGGCAGTCAGGGTATCATGAGAAAGAACAAAAATCCTCCATGTTTCTGAGCTGCCTGGTGATATAAGAGCATCTACTGAATTCTGAGTCACTTTCTAATGTCACATAATTAAAACTCTGGTCAACAGCAAGCTGAGTAGCCTCGTTGATTGCTTCAGCTTCTGATTGGACGGGAACATTGGTTTCCACTCGCTTTGATATAGCGAAAACCAATGCTCCTCTCCAATCTCTTGCTACTATGGCTATATAGGAATTCTTATCTCCAATTGTTGCGTCACAGTTGACCTTAATTGTTCTATACTCCGGCTTGTCCATTTGCATTCCTGGGAGGTTTCTTGAGAATTTGGTTAGGCTCAGAAACAGCTAAATGTTCTAGATAGCATCTCATGAGACTTTGGTGTACTCTATCCACATTTATCTTTGATCCTTCGAAGACCAATGAATTTCGGGTCTTCCAAATAGCCTCTAGCACTAGATTTCCATATAGGAGGAAAGATGATCTCTCTTGCTGGGATTGGAACTCTATCATTGGAGGAGATATTAAGAACTCAAGGAGCTGGGTTGTGGATGAGAATGCCTGTTGATCAGGTCTAATACCCCAATTACTAGTGAACAATAGAGCTCTTGTAAAATCACAGAGAATAAAAATATGCATTGGAGATTCAGCTTCCGGTTCACAGAGAGGGCACAACTGACTAACCTGGGAATAAAATCGGTGCAGTTTGTCTCTAGTGGGGAGGACATTAGCAGCGATTCTCTAGAGGGTCATTTTCATCCTTTCATGAATATTTAACTTCCATATCATTGCCCAGATACTGTCAGCTCTTTCATTGATTGAAGAACCACTATGGAGTCAATAAGCTGATTTAACTAAGAAATTTCCACTTGGGGATTTAACCTAGATCCAGCGATCCTCTGTAGGTCCAGGTCTAAATGGCAAAGATCTAATGCCTTCGGCAGACTGTTTATCAAAGGGGGTGTTTAATTTTTCATCTTCCCAACTCAATCCGTTGGGCTCCAAAAGATGCAAAACAATTAGACAACTATTAGTGCATTCAGTTGTCTTTGGCACCGGTTTGAAGTTTGGTAGATCAGGGACCCATGGGTCCTCCCAGGTACGTATGCTTTCCCCATTACTAACTAATTTGCAGGCTCCATTCAAATTAATTGGCTTAGCATTGTTGATACTCTTCCAAGCCCGAGAGACTCTTTTTTGGAGGGTCTTCCAAGCCCAAGAGGCTTTTTTTTGGAGGGTCTTCCTAAAGCCAATTCCCGCCCACTCTATATTTGGCTTTAATAGCTTGAACACAAAGGCTATCTTTGTCCACCAAGAAACGCCATACTGCTTTTGACTACAAAGCTCGATTGACATCATGGAGGTGCCTGAAGCCTAGACCTCCTTGATTCTTTGGATGACATAGGTGATCCCAAGCCATTAGGGTGAAGTAACGGCTGGAGCTATATTTTGGGTTCCACCAGAACTTGAGTATTAATGCATCCATCTCCTCACAAAGATCTTTTGGAATCTGAAATTTTTCCACTATAGGTTGGGGTTGCTAATGCCACTGCATTTATAAGCGTTGCACATCCCATCCAGGACAAACTCTTGCTCTTCCACCCACTAACTTTTGACTCAATGCTTTCCTTTAAATAAGCAGAATATTTCTTTTTGCTTCTGGATAAGAATAGGGGGACTCCAAGATATTTTGCACCTTTGGGTAATAGTTTCAAACCCCTTTCGTTCCAGATCTGTGTTAGGAATTGGGAATGAACTCCATGAGAGGAAATTAATCCTGATTTCTCTAGGTTGATATTTTGACCAGAATAGGCACAATATTTCGAGAGACACTCTTCCATGGCACTAACTCCCACTTGTTTAGCTTTGAAAATTAGAATCACATCATCTGCATACACAAGCTTTGTGATTGCTGGGCTTGTACGACCAAGTTTAACTCCATTGATTGCCCCATTGCAAACAGCTTAATTGATTAGTCTAACACTTCACTACCCAATATGAATAGATAGGGGGATAGTGGGTTGCCCTGTATAAGCTCCCTTGTAGGAGACACTGTTGGGCCAATGCCTCCATTAATGAGAACAATATACATTGATAGGCTATCCAGATAAATTGCTAGCGAAATCCAAAATTATTAAGTACTTGTGCAAGGAAAGACCACTCCATTCTATCATAGGCCTTTTGAAAATCAATTTTCAGCCCTAAATATCCCTCTTTTTTCTTTGTTTGAGAAGAGGTGTGCACTACTTTTGAGCTAAGAGAATGTTCTCAATGACATTTCTGTTAGGGACAAAAGTGACCTAGGCTGGATCAATCAGCATGCTTAGTATTGGTCAGAGCCTAGCCACCAAAATCCTTGTGATAACCTTATAGCAAAAGTTGCAAAGGCTTATGGGTCTGAATTGAGAAAATTTACAGGCACCTTGAGCTTTGGTAATCAGAGTTATATAAGTGTGATTTAGCTCTCTAAGCATTCTTTTATCTCTGAAGAAATTGTTCACCACTTTGATAACTTGCTCTCCAACAATTGAACATAATTTTTTGAAGAAAAGCCCAGGCATACCATCTGGTCCCGGGCTCTTGAGAGGGTTCATATCAAAAACAGTCTGCTTAATCTCATGCACTAAAGTTATACGGATCAGGTCCTCATTCTCTTCTTGCTTTGTGAAAGGGGAAATGAGGTTCTCTAGGTATCTAGGGAAGTTAGGATTTGAGGAACTGTATAATTCTTTGAAGTGTCTTTCAAAATATTTCTCTATGTCTTCTTTTTCATAAATGTGATTCCCATTCTCAAGCTTGATTTATGCAATGTTGTTCTTCCTTCTTCTGATTATAGTAGAGGCATGAGAGAATTTTGAGTTGCAGTCCCCTTCGTTCAACCAGAGTTCCCTAGATTTCTGTTTCCATTTAATGTCCTCCCTGGCTTGTCATTCTTCAAGTTCTAAGAACAAATTGGCTTCCTTCTCCAAATTCTCTTGGGATGGGCTGCTAGCCTGCTATGTTGTAGCTTCTCAATCTTTTTATCAATTGCAATTATTCTCGTTTTCACATGGCCAAAACTGTATTTGTTCCATCTTTTAAGTTCCAAGCTCGTGTGATAAATCTTCCTCATTAATCTGAGCTCGTGTGATAAATTGTTTCCTCCAGGCTGTCTCAACCACTTCAGCACAGGAGGGGGGGATCGACATTGCCTCAAATCTGTAAGGCCTATTTTGGTTGTTAAACTCCATTGTTGTGTCCATCCTAATGGGTTTGTGATCTGAAAATGGGTCTATTAAGTGCAAAATTCTTGCCTTCGGAAATAATTTCTGCCACTCCTGATTGCAGCAGCCTTGGTCAAGTCGTTCCATAATTATAGATGAGCCTCCCCTTCTACTGGACCAAGTGAAGCGTGGGCCTATAAACCCCAACTCTATTGCCCCTGCATTTGCAACAAAATTACAAAAAGCATTTTGAGGTCTGTTGTGGCTAGAACCTCCAAACTTGTCATCACTAGCACTTATACTTTTACAGTCTCCCACTAGTAGCCAAGGCTCAGCAAAGGAGGTTGTGATGCTAGTAATCAAATTCCAAAATAAGCATCCATACCTCAGTTGGTGGATCTCAGTAGATTAGACAATCACATTCTTGTTGTTGAAAACCACCTCTAATTCAACGCCTCTCTTCTAGAAAAGAGGCAATCCACCAGCTTTTCCTATCACATCAACACTAAAGCTTCCACCAAAACGAAGATTTTCTTGAATTTTTTTTATTCTTGGAGCATGAGCTTTGGTTTCAAAGAGGAATACAATGTCAGGATTTTCTTTCTGACCCAACTTCTCAATGGCTCTGGCTTTCGGGGTTCTACCAGCACCCCAACAATTACAGGCAATGATCTCATCGCAGGGTTGATTTTGCTAGGAATTATAGGGAAAATGAGGATGGGGATGATGAAGAGTGTTGTTTGTTGGGAACTATTGGTGGTTTGAAGAATGCATTGAAAGTCAAAAACACAAACACCTGGTGTGCATGTGGTTGTCAGTGCTTTTGGGTATAAGGATATGGGTTAACGAAAGGAAATAAACGAGAGTAATTATGGGAGGGTGCAAGAGGGCGAATATAAAAGTGAACTAGCGATATCATTGAGATTTTTGATCATCAAAAATGGTTGTTGGATAGTATCAGATGTTGGTGGGACAAAATTGGCATATGCCCATTTTAAAAAAACAATCCAGCATTTTGTCTCTCTTTTCAAACTAATTAGGAAAATGTCCCTCTTTTGAAATTAGATTTTCTCAAAATCGAGTTTAAAAAAAAAAAATTTTTTTGAAACCCTATAGTGACGTTTTAAAGAGCCTATAGGGGCATTTTTCTAATTAGTTTGAGAAATAAGGCAAAATATTGAGTTTTTTGCATGAAAAGGTCAAAAGCCCATTTTGTCCGCTGTTGGTGTTAAAAGCCTTGAAGGGAGTATAGTAGAGAAATGAAAAGAGCAAATAAGAGTCCCCAAAGAGGACCAAAGGAGACTTAGACAAACCTAAGGGAAAAAACTAGCACACGCCCAAAGATGACTTTGCGAGGTAGAGGCTTACTACTAGCTGCATGTTGTACTCGAGAGTTGGAATTCTAAACCAACCGTTATGTATAGTTTCAAATTATGGCTAATTACGAGTGACTTTTTTAAATTTCATTTTAATATTCTTTGATAAACCATAAAGATTCTATAATATGAAATTATTTATGATCATTCTTATAATTTAGAAAAAGTTTAAGATAGTTTAAATGTATGTAAACTATGGTTACTTAAGAAACACCCAAACCAGAGCTTACATAAAGTCAAACACCCGTTCCTATGCCTTTCTGTATAATTAAAAATGGTTAAATTGTCAATCAAAAAAAAAAAAATTGTTAATCTGGCAATGGCTACGAGAACAATTGCAGCCATAGGAGATTCATGATTTAGGACCACTGATAAATTATAAAGAAAAACACAGAATAATGTGATTATGTAAGCAAAACAACTAAACAAGTGAATTAGGTCTTCAAATTATCTAGTAAAACTTGATATTTGATTATAAAATAAAGAAACCCAGTTGCCATTTCCATAAGACACAAGTGATTAGATTCTTATTGTGAGGTGCGCACAATTGTTAATATATCATGATGGGGTCTAAATCAAGTAAAGATCGTCCATAACCAGACCACATCCACTAGCCTTTAAAAGAAGAGAAGCTCCGTAAGCATGGGTAAAGCCCGTGAAGCGAGAGCGCACTCATCCAAGAAAGAATAGTTGTCCATGTCACAAGGGCATGGACGACCAAACAACACTTGGTTAATTTTAAAGAAAACTTTCTAATGGATTTGATATGATCAGACCACAATTCACCAGTTCAAAAATGTGGGGAGGATTCCCCGTAATCCACTCCACTTTCTCCATTCTCTCCATTAACTCCACACATTCCCCATAATGATAGTGGATCCGAGCAAATAGACCCACTCCTAACTCTCTATGAAAGGGTCAAGTCACATTTAACCAAGGTAAGTTCAATTATTCACCATTTCCCATCCTTATGTTGTAGAGAGAAAACTGACTTAACTGTTGGCTAGTTTACACCAGTCGCCCCTGACAATCCTTTCTTTCTCTTCAAGTCACCAAGCTATCATCGTAGCCTAAAGCATTTTAAACTTCAAGTCACCAAGCATTTTAAGCATTTTAACCTACTGATTTTCATGCATCATCATATCACAATCTATTTTAAACTTTAAATTAGTATCTACATAGAGATTCTTTGTGTCTAGAACCATTAATTACTTTTGAAGTTGCAAGTTGGCATTATTTGTGTGTGTTCAATAACCTGAGTTCTTTTTTTTTTTCTTTTTTTTTTTTTGGAACTAATAACCTGATATTAAAAAAAAAAAACTTAGAAAATATCAAGTGATGGTGCCAAAAATCATCTATTGGGTCACTCATCCAATTCAGAGCTTTTGATGATCTTGTAGAAAAATAGGGTTAATTGAAGAAACTACCAAGTTGAGCCCCGCGAGGGGGGGGGGGGGGGGGGGGGCGCAAGGGAGCCTTTGATGCTTAAATTAGAATTAGCCCATATATATATTTCGTATATAAATAGTAGTTTTTGACATACCTTAGCAAGTGAGATAGATTGTCCCTTTTATAGGTGACTTAGGTAGCTGTTTGGACATAATTGTAGGTGTTTATTACCATGAGTATAAAGGTCATTGTGTTGATGGGAGTTTAAGGGCGATGAGTAATGGTTGTCTTTTAATGCGTTGAATGTACTTGAACAGTTACATATTTTGCTTTGATGGCTTACTGATGACGCAAGGTCGTCCATTAAGGTGGACGACCTTAATGGTTTTTCTAGACTCATCATTTGCCCCCCATTCCCAAGTCTGATTTTGCCTTGTACTAGTCATGCTTCGAGAATGTTCTTGACTTGTTTAGCTTCAAATTTCTTTGTCTTTCAATTAATTTATTCTTCAAGGGTGGTGGTTTATCTTTAACAACTTTGTAGTGTTTGCCTTTTCAAGGATCTTATGGACATTTGGAGGATCATTACTTAATCTTGTGAGCAAGCTAATTTTTTTTTTTTTTTTTTGATCGACCATTCTAGATGCCCTCTACTGAAAATGTGAGAATTTTTGAGTGCCCATTGCTTTAAGTGGAACTTTTTTAGTGAGGTTTAGTGGGCTCTTTAAAAAACAATCACTTGGATCGATTTTGGACGAGGTTTAGTGGCCTCTTTGGATGACAATCACTTGGATCAGTTTTTTTTTTTTTTTTTTTTGGACGGTTACTTCTTGAGTAGATTGAGGATCACGTGGATTGTTTTTTGAAAGGTTTCTTCTAAAGTAGACCAACGATTTCGTGGATCAATTTTTGGACTGTTACTTCTTGAGTGGACCGACGATCCTATGGACCAATTTTAGGCCTTTGCTTTTAATGGGCCATTTTGGGCCTTTTCCTTGAATGGGCTTTATGGGCCTTTACATGATTTATATTCCTATTGGGAGAATTTGTATCATTTATATTCCCACTTGGGAATTTGTAATATTTTGCTTATCGTATGATTTATATTCCCACTTGGGGAATTTGTATCATTATTTGTATCATTTTGCTTATCGTATGATATATATACCCAGTTGGGGAATTTGTATCATTTTGCTCGTCGTATGATTTATATTCCCGCTTGGAGAATTTGTATCATTTTGCTCGTCGTATGATTTATATTGCCTCTTGGGGAATTCATATCATTTTGCTTGTTGTATGATTTATATTCCCACTTGGGGAGTTTGCATCATTTTGCTCGCCGTATGATTTATATTCTCACTTGAAGAATTTGTATCATTTGTTTCTAGAAAGATTCCTTAACGCTATGTTGTTTTGGACCTTCTTGAGGCTATTTTGTTATCTGCATTAAGTAGTACACGCGCTTGCCAAAATTCGATTAAACAAGAATTTTAGAACATTTCATACATGAATAATAAGTTACGAATGGTCTAGTTGGGCCTTTTCTTACTTTCTTGTAATAAAATCTACTTCATCCACTTCATCCACCTTAGACGCTTATTAACAGTGGGTTAATCTACCTATCCTATTGCCAGGTCAGCTCTCCTTCCTTTCTTCTAGGGATGGCCATACACATTAGGTAATGGATATCCAAACCTACCCGATCCAAATATTCTGGTTAATACCCAGTTCTTAATAGATAAAAGGTAATTGGGTAGGGTTTGGATATTACCCAAAATTTTCAAGTAGGGTTTGGATATTACTCATTTACCCATTATTACCCATTTAACTAATTAAACTAACCCAAACCCTACTTAACCAAATTATTATGGGTAAACCTCAACCCACCCAATAATCAAAACTACCAAATTGCCCCTAGAACTTGAAAATGATCAAAGTACTCTTAAAATCCTCTAAAATTGCCAAAATGCACCCTAAACCTCAAAATTGATTGGAATACCCCCAAAACCTAAAACTTAACAAAAATACCTCCTAAATATAAAAAACGACCTAAAGACTCCTAAAACTTAAAAAATGACCAAAATACACCTCGAAACTTAAAAATTACCAAAATACTCCCTAAACCTAAAAATGTCTGAAATACCCCCAGAACATTAAAAACTTACCGAAATAATACTAAAACCTATAAAATGTCCAAAATACCCCCAAAAACTAAAAAAAGACCAAAATACCCTCCTATAAACCTAAAAAGTGACCAAATTACTCTTGAAAACTAAATATTACCAACATACCCCCTAAACCTAAAAAATAACAAAAATACTCTTGAAACCGAAAAAATGACCAAAATACTCCCAAAACCTAAAAATGACCAAAATACCCCTTAAACCAAAAAATGACCAAAATACCCTCAAAATCTAAAAAATAACCGAAATACCCTTGAAATCTAAAAAATGACTAAAATACCCCTAAAACTTATAAAATGACCAAAATACCATCTAAAACCTATATAATGAAAAAAGAAAAGAAAAGAAAGCCCCTAAAACCTATAAGATGATAAAAATACACCCTAAACCTAAAAAATCACCGAAATAGCCTCAAAACCTAAAAAATTACCGAAAGACCCTGAACGCTAAAAAATGACCGAAATACCTCAAAGCTTAAAAAAAAAAAAAAATCCCAAAACCTAAAAAATTACCAAAATACCCTGAAACCTATAAAATTACCAAAATACCCCTGAAATCTTAAAATTACCAAAATAACTCTAAAACCTCGAAATTACCAAAATATCCCTAAAACCTAAAAAAATGACTGAAATATCCTTAGAATCTAAAAAATGACCAAAATAATCCCAAAACCTAAAAAATTACCAAAATACCCTCAAAACCTACAAAATGACTGAAATATTCTTAGAACATTTAATTTGATGAAAATACCCACGAAACATCCAAAATACCTCAAACCTCGATTTTGGTAATTTAAGAGTTTTAGGTGTATTTTGGTCATCTTACAAGTTTCGGGGTATTTTGGTCACTTTAAAGGTTTCAAGGATATTTTGGTCATTTTAGATATTTTGAGGGGGGTATATTGGTCGATTTAGGTTTAGGGCTATTTTGGTCGTTTTATAGGTTTCGGGGTATTTTTGGTAATTTTACAGGTTTGGGGTTATTTTTAGTCATTTTAAAGATTTTGGGTGTATTTTGGTCATTTTATAGTTTTTGAGGGAATTTCGTTATTTTTTAGGTTTAGGGTGTATTTTTATCATCATATAGGTTTTAGGGGCATTTTTGTCATTTTATAGCTTTCAGGGGTAGTTAGGACATTTTATAGGTTTCGAGGGTATTTTGGTAATTTGCTTAGGTTTTAAGGGGTATTTCGGTCATTTTTTAAGTTTAGGGTGTATTTTGGTAATTTTTAAATTTTGGGTGTTTACCATTAGTTTTTAGGTTCCAGAGGTATTTCAGTCATTTTTTTAGGTTTAGGGGGCATTTTGGTAATTTTTATGTTTCAGGGTATTTCAATAAAATTTTAGGTTTTGGGGGGTATTCTGATCATTTTTTAGGTTTATGGGGAGTATTTTGGTAATTTTAAAGTTTCAGGGGTATTTTGGAAAATTTTTAGGTTTCATGTGCAATTTGGTTATTTTTTATGTTTCAGGGGTATTTTGGTCACACTTTAGGTTTAGGGGGGGGGTCTATTTTTGTAATTTTTAATGGTTTTTTTTTAAGTATATTTGGTGATTTCTGGAGTATTTTGGTTATTTTAGAGTTTCATGAGTATTTTGCTCATTTTAGAGATTTTGCTCATTTTGGTCATTTTAGTGGTTTTTGAGCATAATTGGTGATTTTAGAAATATTAAGGATATTTTGACCATTTTGAAGGTTTAATGGGTATTTTGCTCATTTTAGAGATTTTGAGAATATTTTGGTCATTTTAGTGGTTTTTGAGCATATTTGGTGATTTTATAGAATTCGGGTTTGGATTGGGTTTGGATATCCATGGGTAAACAAACCGGGTAACAATTAGGTGTGGGTACTAATTGAGTAAGGTAATCGAGTATCTATGGATAAATTAATTGGGTTGGGTATGGGTATACCCTACCCATACCCTACTCATGGCCATCCTTACTTCCTTGTACTTAGCTATCTCTATCTGTACCTCAACCCAATTCCTCTGTACTCTATCACCATTATTCTATGTTTTTCCTACTACACTTATATTACAAATACAAGTCCTCTGTATCATTTATTGTTTTCCATTTTATATTCTACCAAGCACAATTTGTCATATACTTGTTTAACTTTCCTTAAAAAATAATCAAAGTTTAAAATGGAAAAAAAGTAAACACATGACAAGTTATGATTGGTGGAGCATAAAGTGGAACACAAAAAGTGGTGAAAGAAATTTGTTTTCTTATATTACTTGTATAAGAAATTTGTTTTCTTATATTACTTGTCATATACAAGTCCAAATCTCCTATCTCATTTTGTTTGTTCTACTTTATACTCCACCAATAAAAATTTGCCACATGTCCTCTTAATTAATTAAATTCTAATTTTATGCTTTTACTATTTATTGCCTAAAATAAATTACAGTAAATAATTAAAATAAATAAAAAAACCATCAAGACCAAGACAACCCCATGACCGGTCCATCACCACCACCTTTGCCAACAGTAGGAGCAACATACTGCCGACGTCATCAACTTCGACCAACCACCATCACTACCTTGCCGATAGCAGTAGCAAGAGTATCAAAAGTTATAGAGAAATAAAACCTCAAATCAAAGGAAAGCTTTTTCTCTCTCATATTGTTGTATGTCTCTCATGAATTTTCAAAATTTTCTTGCACTTTCTCTCTATTTCCTTTTCCTTTTCTATCTTCCCGATCCATCTCATTCTCCTATTCAATTGCCCAGATGACTTGGAGACAAGAAAATGCATCTCTCTCTCTCTCTCTCTCTCTCTCTCTCTCTCTCTCTGTGTGTTTGTGAAAATGCCATTGAAAATGGTTTGAATTTGATATGGTTTTTCACAGGCAAGGATCAGTGCCAAAAACTTAAAAAGGGTGGTTTCTTCAAAGCTTTTTATCCCACTCGTCCAAGGTCTCTGTGTGTGTTTATTTTGATAAACTTCAGGCTATGGTGGTATGGGTGTGAACTGGTGGTAATGGTTGGCTAGCGTTGACAACGTCAGTGATCTGTGGTGGTAGCAGTGTGGCTGGTGGCGGTGGTTGGTTGGCACAGACGTTGCGGATGAAGGTACAGTTGTGGCCTGTGGGATGTCTTGGCTTGGGTGGTTTGTTTATTTTAATTTATTTACTGTTGTTTATTTTAGGTAACAAATAATGAAGGCATAAAATTAGAATTTAATTAATTAGGAGGACATGTGGCAAATTTTTATTGGTGGAGTATAGAGTAGAGCAGGCAAAATAAAACAGAAGATTTGGACTCGTATAATACACCTTGGTTATTAATATAAATGACAAACCTTGTGCTTTATTTTATACATTTCAATACAAAGTCTTTCAGCCTTTACTGATTACAATGCTACAAGCAAAGTACACATAAATTTTTTTTTTTTTTTTTAATATAAGATAGAATTTCTACTCTAGCCTAATCTAAGTTTATATATGTGTGAAGCTCATTCTTGGAAACTTGAACCCCGACTCTTACCCCCACACCCTACAAGCATTTATACTTGTGAAGTGATCACTGCACCAAGGATGCACAGTAATAAGTACACGTGAATTAAATCAAACAACAAATGAAAAAAGAAAAAAAAAAAAAAAAAAAAAAAAAAAAAAAAAAAAAAAAAAAACGAGAAGGAAATATAGAAGCTACGTACCTTTGTTTAGGATACCAAATTATCAAAGAAGCAAGAACTGGTTGCTTTCCGCTGCGTATACCTCCATTCGGAGGAAAATGCTGAGCAACTGAGCAAGGACAGTCAATTTGGTGAATGAGAATAAATGTGGAGGGCAGATGATATCGATCTTTCTCTCTGTTTTTTTGCTTTTAAAAATGAAGGAAATAAAGAGCCCAATTGAAAAGGCTTTAACATCAAGAAGACTCGACTTTGGTGTAAGGCACTTCACGTCACTTTTTATGGAAAACACTTGCCATTATACTAAGGCTCAAATTTTTTCCCCTTGTCCACCACTCAATTAAAAATAAAGAATATAGCATAGAGCAACTAATCAAAGTACCTGTCTCCTTCGCGCCACAACGTTGCAAGTTGTTTTTCTGCTCGGTAATGTGAATCAGACTTTAAGTTGAAATGTTGGAACCGCCTAACACACTTTTTTTTGTCCTTTAAAAAAAAAAATATTTTTGTGGGGAAGAAGTGTAGTAAAAGTAAAACCAAGCTGAGAATTCATTCTCAAAAAAAAAAAAAAAAAAGCTGAGAATGAAATTTTAAAAAGTAAAACAAAAACTATATGGTAAAGAGTAGGAAGTATCTTTTTTTCTCTGTATTTACAAATGTAGTAACGTAAGACCAAATTGAGGAAAATGATAACTCACAACAAAAACTAAGATGCAAAGTTGGAAGTGCAACGCAGCGGGTTGGCCGAGTGATTGGGCACTCGGTCTCAAAATGACTGTCTTGGGTTTGACTATGAATTTTCTATTTCAAGTCCGGACATTAGCACTTTGAAAAAACTCTCTAAACCAAATCATTATGAGCCTACCCATCGCGAACAGTGATTAGTTTCTGATTGAAAGTTTTGAAGAAAAATACTGTGGAAAACAAAAAAAAAAAAAAAAAAAAAAAGTTGGAAGTACTAAGTATATGACTTTTCTTTTCTTTTTTTTTTTTCTTTTTTTTTTTTTTAAATTTAAAACCAAATTGAGGAAACTCGCAATAAAGACTAAGAAGATTTTTTTTATGTGAATTTTTTTTTCCTGTGTTATAAATAAGTCGAAAGGTTGGACGTATCTGACTTTTTTTTTTTTTTTTTAAATGTAAAATCAAATTGAGGGAACGATAACTTGCAACGAAAATTAAGATAAAACTTTTTTTAATATAATAAAATGAAAGTAAACATATATCTTCAGAAAAAGAAAAGAAAAGAAAAACTATGAACTATCTGACCTGACTTTTTTTGTTTTTTTTTTGTTTTTTGAAGTAAAGAAAAATAAAATGAGAGGAAGACACAACACACAAACTGCAGCAAAAGTTTGAATAAAATGATGTTGAATTTGTATTTCTGACCCTCCGCTTAGTCTGCAAAACAAAGATTACTCACACGGATCAAAGGAATTAATGCAGTACTGATCTCCACATGCGAGTGAAAATGGACAGTCACACGCTCAAAACGATAAATAGATTATGATCTGAATTGAAGCAGATCTGACTCTGCGCATCCTCGTACAGAAAAAAAAAAGGGGGGGGGGGGGGATATAAAATTAATGCAGATCTGAATTAATGCAGTACTGGAAATAAAATTAACACCAACAATCACTCAACAAAATTAAAATTCTATTAGGATTTGGTGTAGAACTTATAATTACACCATCCATTCAAATAGTATCAATATTTTTTTTTTTGGGTCAAATAAAACAATAGAAAGTAAACAATCACAATCCTATTAATCCTCTATTAAAAAAGAACGAGGATAAATAAATAAACACGCCAGGCAGTACAACCTTAACACCTTCTACTAGGACAAGCCGCCAGAAAATGCCTATGCTTCAGGTAATATTTCCAACACCACACAAATACACGTTTCGTAAGAACTCTATTTTCTTCTTCTTCTTTATTATATAACATTTAGGCAAGATTTTTGCAATCTTGTATATCACTCACAAATAAAAGGCATTACTTTAGCAATAAACAAAGAATTAATCTCTTACCAACAAATCAAAAAAGGAACAATTAACCAAGCATCTTCGATGTCCAAGACAACAAGATAACATTGGGCAGAAGGACGAGCGGGCCAGCGGGGGCCATGACCCTCTGAACTTTTGAAATTCTTCCCCCCTCCCTTTATTGCATTGTTGGTTAAGGTATATAAAGGTAACAGTTTTCGTTCATCATCAAAAAAAAAAGGTAACATTTTTTTAATTTATCTAAAATTAATTGATTTTTATACATTTTATATTTTTCAAAACTATTAATACACTTAGACATGTAATTTAATTTGTTTAACAAAAAAAAAAAAAAAAAAAAAAACTTCATTTAACATGTTTACAAAAAGAAAAATTGTTTTTTTTTTTTTTTTGAGAACCACAAAATGAAAAATTGTGATTACTATAATTTAATGGATAATTACACATTGCTTAATAAAATAAAATATTTATTTTGAATTATATAAAATTTACTTCATGAATTTTTCTTATATATGAAATATATATTATTAAAGGCATGCTTTAAGAATTACGTGTGTTGGCGTGTGTTTAAAATGTACAATGTTTGTCCCTAAAAAAATGGACAATGTGTGTCTACAACTTCACACAATATATTTAAATTTAGATGTGAATTTTGATAAATCTATCATTGAATAACATTTTCTTTTTATACCTTTCATACTTGCAAGATTTTTAAAAGATCAAAAATTAATATTTATATCATCAATTGAATGTTTACATTTTAAGTTTTTGTAGTCTAAAATTATGCATTAAAAATGAATTTATGGATCAAATAGTAAATGATTTCTGATCGACAAGAAATTTGACTTGCTTGTTGAGAATATAAAGAACAGGTAATCCAATAATTAAATTTTCAAAATATGTAGAAAAGTTATATTTTTTTAGTGGGAGTTGGAGCATACTTGAAGTACACGTACACATGCTTAATACACGCGCATGCATATTTAGGGTTTCTGTATGTTTTTCTTTCACTAAAACATCCTCTAAGCTAAAGACTTACAAGATTAGGCCATAAACCAACCCTAGGCCTCTAAGTGATATCGTCATTGGGGAACAAGGGCTTGAGTTTTAATGAATACAAAATAAAGTGTCTACAATAGTGCTTGTATAAATTTATTCTCATGACTCTATTACATAAAACAAATTACTCTCTTCATCCCAAAATGTTGGTCTTGTAAAGAAAATTCAACTTTTTAAGAGAACATCATTTATGAGATTGATAAGTTTAAGAGAAGGTGCAAATTAAAAAGGTGCGAATTTCCAAAACCACACTCATTAATTTAAGAGAAGTACTACATCTACAATATTTTCACAACAAATCATAGGTGATAACTAGTTATTGGTTCAAATTTGAATTCATCAATGATATACTTTTTTGCCCACCAATACCTATAATGACCTACCACTGAAGATTTGTTGTGAAAGTATTGTGAAAATATTGTAGATATAGCATTTCTTTTAATTTAAACTATAAAAAAAGAATGACATTGAATTTTTAAATAAAGTAAGGGTAAAATATAAATTTTATTTATTAATTTTGGAAAGGAGATTTAATTTTGGAACATCCCAAAATATTATTTTTGTTCTTATATTTTGGAACCATAGTCAATTTGGTCTTTACATTTTGGTAGCAGTTAATTTGATCCTTGTTGTTTTCATCATAGAGTCAATTTGGTCCCTACCATTAAATTACTAACTGAAAATGTCTATGTGGCAAACAGTGTGTATTATTGACACACTTAGGGTTGATGTGGCTTATAAAATAATATTTAAAAATTATATTGAACCAAAAAAAAAAAATGCCTCGTCGCCTTAAAAATTAGAAAAACTCAAAAACAAAACAAAATTAATTCCTCAATTAAATCAAAAAAAGAAAAATAAACCGCATAAATTTTTTTTTTCTTTTACTTTCTTGCCAACTGATCACACAAATACATCTAAAAAAAAATCATCTCTAATTCATTTTCTCTTCTTTTCTTCCACTTTCCTGGTAACCAAACACTGAAACCCATCTGGATATCAAATTCCCCAAGAACAGCTGTCGACCACCACTAATCATCCACACCCACTAAAGCCCAATCACACCGCAACAACAAAACCCAAATGAACCCATGCTAGAAACCTTAAATCAATCCAACCTATCCGTAGCAACAAAACCAGATCAACTTAAAGCAAAATTTTGAGACCCATCAAATCTCAGTTTGTTTATTGCGCAAAACTGGGATGACATTGCCATGACTAGCATGTTTGTGCATATATATATATATATATATATATGTGTGTGTGTGTGTGTGTGTGTGTGTATATATATATATATATATATATATAGGGTTGGGTTCAACTTACACCTGGTGTAACTCTAAGCAATATTACACCACTTAATATTTTTTTAATTAAATGCGAATATTGACAAATCCACCGTTACATTACATTATCTTCATATATTTTCCATGCTTGCAAAATTTTAAGGTAATCACAGATTAATAGCCATGTCATCAATTAATTGTTAAAATTCAAGTTTTTATAGTTTAAAATAATGCATAAAATATAAGTTTATGGATCAAATGATAAAAAACATTCGATTAATATGAAAATTGACATGCATGTTAAGAACATATAGAACATGTAATTTAACGGTTGGATTTTCAAAATATTAATGGCAGAAATCACATTTTATTCCCTATATTTTAAGAAAATTCCCATTTTAGTCTTATTTTTACCGCTTGTAGTCCCTATCCTGAAAAATGCTTCCCGTTTTGGTCCCTGTCGTTACATCAGAAATGAAGAAAACAGACGTGACAAATGGCATGAATAAATTAATACTAAATTAATGTCCACGTGGAAAGAAAAAAAATATTTTATTATAGTTTAAATGTTTTATTCATTTCTTCATTCCATGCCTTCTCTCTCCTCAGTCATCCATTTTCTTCTCCATTCGTCCCTCAGAGTCAGCGGTGGCGCCACATACAAGTCAGGGTGGTCTTAGGACCACCCTGACCTGAATTTTTATTTTTTTTATATATAATAATTAAAAAAATTTTATTTACTTACCCTTAAAAAAAAATAGGAACACCCTCAAAAAAATTAGGAACACCCTTAAAAAAATTTTATGCCAATAAAATTAAATTTTGGTAGATTATTTGTTCCATTTTGGCCAGTACCAGTTTTTAAAAGAAAAAAAGAAAATTTCTTAAACTGACAAACTTATAAGCACATCATGTCATTACTTGCGTCGAATGCCTAAAAAAACAAATCCAGCCATCGCAAAGATCACCCCTTCTTCATCTCTTTCCTTTTCTTCTTCTTTGCTTCATCTCAGACGCTCTGCTAGTCTGCTTCTTCTTTCCCTTTTTACTCTAGTTTTTGTTTTGTCAAGTTTTTTCTTTAGTTTGCCTTTTAGACTTTTAGCTTGCTGACCCCACCCACGTGACAAAGCTTTGAAAATAACAAAACTCAAAAAGCTGACAAAAGAGTTTGATTTCAAACTTATTTATTGAGTCTTGTCTCTTCCCAATATTATGATATACATATATACACTCTTATTGTGCTATTTTTTGTTGTTGTTTTTCATTATTTAATTAAATATTTATGTTTTAATATTCTAAAACAGTAATTGTTATGTAATAATTAAATGATTTGAGTGTCAAAAAAAAAGAAAAACTTAAATGATTTGTTTTATTTGAGGTTTACTTACTTAGATCAATAATTTTATGTTGTATAAGAAAATATATATAAATATATATTATTTTTAATTTTTTTTAAAACCCCGAAACACCCTGAAATAGTACCTCAAAATAATTCAGTACTGAAATATTTCATTTCACTAAACAAAACGAAACAAGATCCCAAAATGGTATTCATAACATTGCTTTCAAGCAAAAAGAAAAAGCTAAAAAAAAAAATTTTGAACTAAAATCTAAAAGAGAAAAAATTGTAATAGAGCAAGGCCTTCTAGGAACACCCTGAGAAACATTCCTGGAGCCGCCACTGCTCAGAGTTTCTCGCCTAGCCCAGCCACCACAGATCCTTAGAGTTACACGTACATGAACCCATCCATTAACCTTTCCATCATCCTTAACAACCACTTCCATCATCAGGTACTTAGCAATATAACAATATATTTAAAATGTTTGTATAATGACTCATTGGGGCATCGACTATAGTCCTGCTGCTTTAAGCTGAAGTGGTGAGAAATTTTAAACTTGGTTTAGTAGAAGATTATTTTAATTAAAAAAGGACTTAATTAAGAAATGAAGTGATATGAGAAAAAAGCGTTTTGACTGGCTTAAAAAACACTCTGTTTCTGGACCAAGAAACAGAGCATAGCTCCTAACATGAAAGGCAATTTACCTCTCCCTTTAAAACAACCGGAAGATGATAAATTAATTGACCTTTTTAACATGTAGATTAATACCATATCATTTGCTGCTTTGCTGGAGAACCTGTCTTCTTTCAACAAGCGCACTGCCACGTCCCAGCACCACTGTGCATTTTATGGTAACTCAATTTAAAATAGCAATGGTAAAACGTAAAAGAGTGGATGGCGCTCAATTCCAGGCAGCCCGTTCTGCAGCTGGAGATGGCGCTCAGTAGGAATTGTAGACCCAAACCATTGTGGCTTTGGATATCATGTGCAATATTGACACCTGTGGCATTTTTTTCACAAATATTTGCTCCCATTATTGGCGAGCATGTGGTGACGACCGATTGCCTTGATCAGCCCGTGGCTTTCGAACCACAAAGTTGAAAGTCAAATCCTTACCACTAGGCCAGATGAAGAGTCAAACAAAAGGAGAAAGAGTGGTTGTCGTTCATGTGAGCTACCTAATTTTGGTGGTGATATGGGTTGATTGTGTGATGCTTGTTTATTTACTTGACATCATAAAGAAATCTTCATAATGCTGTGTAGTGGGAATCATGTTGGTTGGTATTATATGTCACCCAACTTGTGGTTTTATATGGAGAAATGTCAGGACCACTTAAACAAAAGTTGTACAAAAGAAACACAATTTTACTTTTGAGAAATAGAGTGCCATCAATTACTTTCTTCACTTGTATGATTACTAGTTTAGATCTTGTTGGGTCTCTATTTTGCCACCTCACTGTTTCAAGGGTGAATTAGCTGCCTTGTCATCTTGAATCAACAGCAGCTTTTGGCTTTTGCCAGATGGAATAGCATAGATGGGCATGCATGATTCCTTCCAGAGTCAGTTTTTACGTTTTACCATTGCTATTTTAAATTGAGTTGCCATAAAATGCACAGTGGTGCTGGGACGTGGCAGTGTGCTTTGTTGAAAGAAGACAGGTTCTCCAGCAAAGCAGCAAATGATATGGTATAAATCTACATGTTAAAAAGGTCAATTAATTTATCATCTACCGATTGTTTTAAAGGGAGGAGTAAATTGCCTTTCATGTTAGGAGCTATGCTCTGTTTCTTGGTCCAAAAACAGTGTTTTTTAAGCCAGTCAAAACGTTTTTTTTTTTTTTTTTTCTCATATCACTTCATTTCTTAATTAAGTCCTTTTTTAATTAAAATAATCTTCTACTAAACCAAATTTAAAATTTCTAACCACTTCATCTTAAAGCAACAGGTCTATAGCCGATGCCCCAATGAGTAATTATACAAACATTTTAAATATATTGTTATATTGCTAAGTACTTGATGATGGAAGTGGTTGTTGTGGATGATGGTGGTGAAACGGCCTTCATTGGCCATCTCCATGGTTTTGAGACCAACGAGCTTCGTCAAAGGAATGGCTAAAGAGGCAAAGACGTCTTCAGCTTCAAGCAAACCGATACTAATCTGAGACTTGAGGTCCGTGAATGCCAGGGATTAGGGGACCGTCGATGGTGACTGGAGGCAAAATCGGGTTAATGGGTGGGTTCATGTACGTGTAACTCTGAGGATTTGTGGTGGCTGGGCTAGGCGAGAAACTCTAAGGGAAGAGTGGAGAAGAAAATGGATGACTGAGGAGAGAGAAGGCAGAATTGAAAAGAAAATGAATAAAATATTTAAATTATAATAAAATATTTTTTTTGCCACGTAGACATTAATTTTGTATTAATTTGTTCTCGTTGTTTGCCATGTCTGCTTTTTCCGTTTCTGATGTAACGGCAGGGACTAAAAAGGGAAGTGTTTTTCAAGATAAGGACTAAAAGCAGTAAAAATAAAATGTAGGGATTAAATTGTGATTTCTGCCAATATTAATTCAATAACATTGCTTAGAGCTACACCAGGTGTAACTTGAACCCAACCCATATATATATATATATATATATTTATAGATATGGGTTTGGTGGCCGATAGAAGGCTTAATGGATTGATGCTATTGCTAAATCTTAGTTTTGATTGATGACATTTTTATTGCTTAATTATGTGTTCATTACAGACCCACTTATGCCCCCCAATCCATTCAATTGCTCTGCTCCAAGAAACTTTGCCCTTTGCAAATTACCCACTGGGTTGCACTGACACGCCATTTTTGGCGACATGTTGGTGTCCAACACATGTCAGACACCGGAATCGATACGATTCGCCGGACACCAGTGTCCGAGCAGTGTCTTTTTTTTTTGTTTTTTTTTTTTTTTTTTTTTTCGCTTCTCCGACACGACACTGACACAGCTCTGACGCAGCTCCGATGAGCCAGCAGTGAAAAAATAAAAGAAAAAAGAAGAAGAAAAACATAGATTTTGATAGATGGATTTTGTGATATACCCTAACACAACAAAGCCTGAGGTCATTAGACTGAAACCCACATCTCAATTTCTCACTTCCCAACCCACTCTCCCTCTAACCTCTGCCCGCTACCGTCGCCGTTGCCCTTTGTCCCTCGCCGAAGCTAGATCGGGCCGATCGGCGAGCTCCTAGACGTCGACGCCTCTCTCTGTCCCTTCCGATCTCTCTCTCTCTCTCGGCGTGGACAACAAATCAGGCCGACCTCTTCTTAGTTCTCCAAGCTTCTCTCTGTTTTTTTTTTTTTTTTTTTTTAGATATTTGGCCGGGTTTTGTTTTGTTTTTGTTAGTCAATCACTTATAACGCGTTTTGTTTTTGTTTTTTTGTTTTTTTTTAATCCTACTCTCATTATCACTGTGTGAGAGTGAGAGTAAGTCTATCAGGTTAAAAATTATAATGTGGTTGCCGTATAAGTTATAACATATAAATTATTATTATTATTATTATTATTTGTTTCTTTACTTAGCTTTTATTTTGTCTTATAAATTATAATGTTTATTATGAATTTAGTGATTTTTGTTTTTGTATGTCCTGCTATAGTTTTATTTATTTATTAAAGTTAAATATTTATTATTGAATGTAGCCTATTTAAACTTTTGGTTGTACTTTAAACATTTTATGTGTATTATTGTACTACTTTGGATGTTAGTTTACTTATTTGTAGTTCTTAAATAATTTAAATTCTAGACATAAATGTATTTTATGTCTAAAAATATTAAAAAATATGGCTAAATATAAAATATAATTAATTATTTAATTGCCGTGTCCACGCTATGTCGTGTTTTGGTTTTTCAAAAATTGCCGAATCGCCATGTACGTGTCCGTGTCGTGTCCGTGTCCGTGTCCGTGCCCGTGCATCCTAGACTACCTAAACGGCATGTCTAACAACTTAGAAACTGTAGCTCACTGTGAAAACCTTCAAGAACTCATCTGGACCCCAATCAACCCTCAAACACCAATAAATTTGATATTGCAAACGAATTGCAGTGGGCGATGATGCTGTGTTATGAAACCGTGTTAACGGATTTCTTCTGGGATGTAGTTAAAATTTTTAGCCTAATTATTTTTGTTTTTATATTTTTCTAATTTTAATATTTTTTTTAGGTGATGTGGCATTTTTTTATGTTAGTTATTTTTTTTTAAAATATTATTTTCTAAGCCAAGTCAGCTTTAAGTGTGCCAACTTTGCCGTATAGACATTTTTCATTAATAAATTAACGGTATGAATTAAATTGACTCTAAGTTGAAAATAACATGGACCAATTTGACTGCTACTAAAATGTAGGGACTAAATTGATCGCAGTTGTAGACACCAAAATAGTATTTTCACCTAGTTTATAAGGAAAAGAAACTAATGCTTGAAAAAAAAAAAAAGAAAAAAAAAAAAAGAAAAGAAAGGGGTACCTGATGTGAAGGTGGAGAGGCGCAAATGGATAATTTCTTATCTTAAGCCCACTTTCTCCCCAATCTGGGGAGAAAAAAAAACCTTCACAAAATCATCCCCTATAACCAAACACACACCTCAACTATTTTCTCACCTTACAAATCAGTAATTAGCAATCACCCCACTTTTCTCTCCAACATGTGAGAAATGCGTGTGTAATTCATGTCGCTTTTCAGTTGATCATAAACTTTGAGTAGTACATATATTTTTGAAAATGGAACTTTACATGTGCTAGCTAAACGGTAAACCATACATAAATGCCAGTACTAATCATTAATCAATACCCTATATTTGGATTCAGCCGGCAGAGATACCAACAAGATGACATATGGCAGCAGAAGTAAATTATTTGCACAGCAGAAGCTTTTCCAAAGATGATTGCCAAAGGGACAGCGGATGGTTTCTATTCTAGCTAATTAGCATAAATGTATGAAATAATAATGTTGTTACGTGGCTTTTAATTTGGTCAAAGGAATTAACCAAGTCCTAGTACTAATAGGACTACATTTTGCCGACTTAAGCAATTTTACTCCTAGGTGGAGTTTGTATTGTACTCCACTAGAAAAGACCCACATCTCTTCTATATATACACTAGTTATGTAACTATTGTTCTAAGGTGTGTATGAGAGCCACATATAGTATAGAGTTCTAAAGCGTGACTTTGTTTTAGAAGAGATTTTCAGGTTTCTCTAGTCACGTGCTTCTGATGATTGAGAGCTCTTTTGGGTATATTTGGGGTTTGGGTTTTGTGAGAGTGTTTTGGTACCACCTTTGTAATCTCCTTCTTTTGTTAGTAAAACTTTCTCCTCGACACCGCCCGTGGACGTAGGCCAAAAGCCGAACCATGTAAATCTTTGTGTTCCCGTATGATTATTTCTTTTATTGTTCTATTTTTATTTTGCATAAACCCACTGTTATTTGGATACACACACAACAAATAGATATTCATGCTTCTGCTATTCTCAACAAATTGGTATTAAAGCTTTCGCTTTTACAACAAACTGGTATCAGAGCCTTGGGTTCTTTGTTTTAATTTGAGATTGTTCATCAGATCTATTCGGTTGTGTTGTTATTGGTTCACTGGGTTTTTTGGTATGGCGACAAAGGCTTTGTCAGCAACAAGATTTGAGACTGAAAAATTCAACGGGAAGAATGATTTCAGTTGATGGCGTGTCAAGATGCATGCTTTGTTAGTGCAACAAAAATTGTGGAAAGCATTAAAGGGCAAGAATACTTTACCAGCGACAATATCAGATGAGGAAAAAGAAGATCTCTTGGAACGGGCACATAGTGCAATTCTATTGTCTCTTGGAGATGAGGTTCTAAGGGAGATTGTAGACAAAGAAACAGCTGCAGGATTGTGGCTTAAGTTGGAGAATCGGTACATGACTAAGTCTCTTACAAATTACTTGTACATGAAGCAACGACTGTACACCATTCGAATGAAAGAAGATACACATGTTTCTGATCATCTTGATGAATTTAATAGGATTGTTATTGATTTGAAAAATATTGAATGCAAAGTAGAAGATGAGGATCAGGCTTTAATTTTGTTATGTTCATTGCCTGCTTCTTTTGAGCACTTTGTCGACACCATGTTGTATGGTTTTGGAAGAGATTCTATCTCAATTGATGATGTCAAAGATGCATTGAATTCTAAGGAGTTGAAGAAGAAGGTTTCTGAAAATTGGGGCGATAATCAGGCTGATGGTCTTGTTGCTAGAAGTAGATCCAATGAAAATGGGTCTAGTAGTAATAGAGAAAAATCTAGATCAAAGTCTAGATCTGGTAAGTGTCACTATTGTAAAAAGGAAGGACATTGGAAAAAAGAATGCACACTACTCAAAGAAAAAAAGGAGAATGACAGTCCTTCAAATACTATTAATGTAGCTAGTGTTGCGGAGGTTAATTCTGTGGGTGACAACATAGTTCTATCAGTATCTACTGGTTGCTCCAGCGACGCTTGAGTTCTTGATTCAGCTTGCTCCTATCATATGACTCCTAGAAGAGATTGGTTTACTACCTATCGGTCAATTAATGGTGAAGTTCTGATAGGAAATAATATGACCTGTAAGGTCTTGGGGATAGGAACCATGAGAATTAAGATGTATGATAGTGTTGTTAGGACTCTGTCTAATGTTCGTCACGTGCCAGATTTGAGGAAAAATCTTCTATCTTTGGGTATATTCGATTCTCAAGGGTATAAATACACCAGTGAAGGTGGAGTTATAAGAATTAGTAAGGGTGATTTAGTTTTCATCAAGGGAAAATTGGTGAATGGTCTCTATATACTATAGGGAAGCATAATTGTTGGTGTTGCAACAATATCATCATCAATAGATCTAGATTCAGATAATACTCATTTAGGGCATATGAGTGAGGTTGGCATGTCAATATTATGTAAACAAGGTTTGTTGCATGGTCAGAAAATTGGGAAGTTGGACTTTTGTGAACATTGTGCCTTTGGTAAACAGTGTAGGGTCAAGTTCAATATAGACTTTTTGGTGTATTTTCTGAAATACAAGAGTGATGTTTTTGTCACCTTAAAGCAATATAAGACGCTTATTGAAAAGCAGACTTGTAAAAGGATTAAGTGTCTTTGGATAGCTAATGGTTTGGATTATTGCTTAGGTGAATTGGATGAGTTCTACAAGAATAGAGGTATAGTGAGACACTGCACTGTTAGAAGAAAACCACAACAGATTGGGGTTGTAGAACGTATAAACAAAACTCTTTTGGAGAGAGCTCACTGTATGCTCTCAAAATTTGGTTTGTCTAAGGACTTTTGGGCTGAATAAATAAATATGGCCTGCTATTTGGTAAATAGGTCTCCATCAACTGTCATTGAATTTAAGACTCCTTTTGAGGTATGGATTAATACTCTTGCTGATTACTCTATTTTGAGAGTATTTGGTTGTCCTATTTTTGTTCATGTGAATGATGGTAAACTTGAGCGGAGGGCAAATAGGTGCATATTCCTAGGCTATGCATTGGGGATAAAAGGTTATAGGTTGTGGTGTATGGATTCAGGATCCCCATGGTTAATTTTCAGCGGAGGTATGAAATTTGATAAGTCTGTTATTGTTGACTAGCCAAAAGAGGGTATTGAGATAGTCAAAGACGACGGTGTTGGTGAGCAGGTGGAGCTTAAGATTGAAGTTTTGTGAATTGTTGCTTTAGGTGAAGAGATTGTGTCTCTTCAATATTTGAAAGGTACTGCAAATGTTGACTTGGTATATTATAGGGATTCTACAAAGAGTAGTAGCATTGTTAGATTTGTGGATTTTGATTTTATTGGTGATTTAGACAAGAAGAGATTTCTGACAGGTTATGTCTTCACTTTTGGTTGTGCTATTAGTTGGGAGGTGACACTACAGTCGACGATTGTTTTGTCTACTACAAAGACAGAGTATATGGAAGCAACAGAGGCAGTGAAAGTAGCTATTTGGTTGAAGGGTTTGGTTGGTGATCTGAGTTTACAGCAGGATGATATTGTTGTATTTTGTGATAGTCAGAGCGCCATACATTTGACTAAAAATCAGATGTATCATAAGATAACGAAACACATTGATGTCAGATATCACTTCATTAGTGAGATTGTATCTCAAGGCACCGTTGCAGTCAGAAAGGTTGCTACATTGGATAATCCAGTAGATATGATGATCAAGCTAGTTTTTTTTGGACAAGTTTAAGTATTGCTTGGACTTGATTTGTGTTTGCAGTTTGTGATAGCTCTTAGGGGCTTTGGTTTGGCGGTGGAGAAGTTTCGTTTGTGGGGTTTGACCAAATTCAAGCCAAGGTGGAGATTTGTTGCTACGTGACTTTTAATTTGGTCAAAGGAATTGACCAAGTCCTAGTACTAATAGGACTATGTTTTGCCGACTTAAGCAATTCTACTCCTAGGTGGAGTTTGTATTGTACTCCACCACAAAAGACCCACATCTCTTCTATATATACACTAGTTATGTAGCTATTGTTCTAAGGTGTGTATGAGAACCACATATAGTATAGAGTTCTAAAGTGTGACTTTGTTTTAGAAGAGATTTTCAGGTTTCTCTAATCACGTGCTTCTGGTAATTGAGAGCTCTTTTGGGTATATTTGGGGTTTGGGTTTTGTGAGAGTGTTTTGGTACCACCTTTGTAATCTCCTTCTTTTGTTAGTGAAACTTTCTCCTCGACACCGCCCGTGGACGTAGGCCAAAAGCCGAACCACGTAAATCTTTGTATTCCTGTATGATTATTTCTTTTATTGTTCTATTTTTATTTTGCATAAACCCACTGTTATTTGGATACACACACAACAAATAGATATTCATGCTTCTGCTATTCTCAACAAATTGACAACAACTAATAAATAATAGATGACACTGATAATGCAATTATGTAAGATACTATTGCAAAATTATTAATATAAATTAAAAAAAAATGAAGAACAAATGTAATAATTATGAAACACAAAATAGAATCTAATATCTATAATTAAAAAAAGAAAAAAGAAAAAAAGAAGTTGTAATCATATCTCCCACTGATCAATGAAGAATTCCACTCTTTTAGTGTTGTCTTATTTAATATGGCTCCTGCTATTCTTGTGATGACTCGTTGCCTTGTCCTCTTTGGGGAGGTTACTGTCGAAGACAAAAAGTCAATCGGAAGCTAAAATGTAGTCGTTTACACATTCATTAAAGGACAGCAATGACACGATGTCGTTTAGCATAAACAAAGAACTTATGAGTTTCATAAATACGACACTGTTTTGCAGTCAATTTAATACTTACTCCATCCCAATTTGTTCGTTATCTATTCTATTTTGGGATGTCCCAAAATATTAACCCGTTTCTAAAATTAAAAATTATTAATTTACTAATGTTCCTATTTTGCCCCTACTTCATTTCCAAAACTACTTTTGATAAATTTATTTAAGGGTAGTTTTGAAAACTTATATATTTTTATACTACAAGAAAAACAATAAATGATGTTTCTTTAAAAAGTTGGATTTTTTAAATAAAACAAACAAATTGAGACGGAGAGCATTCTCAAAAAAAAAAAAAAAAAAAAAAATTGAGACTGAGAGAGTAACTGTTTTATGGAAACGGCGCCGTATATCACTTAGACTCCTTATCCTTGAGTTTACTAGTTCTTGGCTAACTAATGCCACGTGTATATCTCTTATTGGTAGATGTTAATAACAGTTTTTCCTGCTTAATTTAGGAATTAGTTTTGATACTTTGAGTTAGTTCATCCTTTCTTATTGGTAGTGATTGTATCTATTCTCAGTTCTTCTTATCAAATAAATAAATAATAATAATAATAATCTATTCTCAGTTCTCTGTAATCATTTTTGCAATCAATAAAGTCTTTTACAGTTGCCTTTGGTAAGTTGGGTTCTGTATCGGGTTGAGAAACTGGTTCTAAGACAGTTTCTGAGGTGAGGTTCACCCTTACGGGTTTGGGCATGGTAGGCCCATTTGCAAGAACTAGGTCTTGTACTAAAATTTGGATCACGGTCATAAGTTTCCTTGAGCTTAATAGACTCTTGGATTTGGGATAAAAAGTTGGTTAGCACTTAGCAGCAATTGAGCTTCAGTGAGGTCAAGCATTTGGGCACAAAATAAAGACATGGTTTGAAAGGGTCACTAGGATCACTGTGTTCCTTTATTGTATTGGGATTGCTTGGGTGTTCGAAGTGGTATCCTCTTGGTTCCTAGTGTGGCTTGCTGAGTTTCTTGCATCATTCCCATAGGTTTGGGTTGGCCCAACTGAGCTTTGGTGGGTGCTCAGTTCACATCAGACCCTCCGTTCTTCTGCTTGGGTTGCGGTGAAAAGCTCAGATTTCAAAGTGCATATTTGACCCGAATTTGGAAGCTGAGTCCAAACATTTGGTCATGAATATTAATTCTTACACATCGGTCCATCTGGCAATGGGTTCTCAAATTTCCTATATGGCCAAGTTATTTCTTGCGCACCTTGAAGAATCTCTCGTAGCCGCATGAAAGTTACATGTTGCTTCCATTGTCTGATGCTTCCGATTCACGATTGTTTGAACTTGGTTCCATGGTGGTTAGCTATGATGGAAGATGAAAGGTAAAGGAGGAGCAAAGCTGTGAAAGTGGGATATGATTTTAAGGTGGGTTTAAAAAATAGAGAAATCAGAAATGGGCAACTGGAAAATGATAGAGAAGATTCTTAAGATAAACTTGGATGATGATATGGCTTAATTTAAATTAGTTAGTTATGTTGTGCACTTGTTCTTAACGACAATCTAATGAGGCATCAATTTTGGTTTTTGTGAGGACTTGTTTAATTATTTAGGTTATTATCTGTCATTTTTTATTACTATTATTATTTTTTTAAAATAAATAAATAACTCAATCACTATATTTTTAAGACCAGTGTTTATTGTTCGCAACGTGTGTCACACGCTGTCCAATATAATTGAAAACGTCAGAATTTTAAATGAGTTATACTTTTTATTTTTATCAAAAATAGTTTTCTTTTTACTCATTTATTTTGATGTTACTAAATATTAGAAAACACAAAAAACTATCTTTATACAAGATTTTTTTATTGAAACAAACAAAGCGTAATAGAATATTAACAAAATTTTGTCTTCTTCTTTCACATTTTAATGAGATAGGTTTGATACTTTCATTGATATGCTTTAAAATGATCCAAATTTACAGTCTTCCCATTTAAGTTCAGCACTTGGAAAGAAACTTTTAGAAAATTTCACTCAAATCTTTTAAGTAAGTTGTTGACATTGAGCAAAATATGGTAACCAGAACTCAAATTCCTCATCAACTATCTACCATTATCATAAACATGTTTATTTTGCAAAAGTTTACAAATTCAGAAGCAATCCATTTTCCCAACTACAACTGGTCTTTAAATCTCTGCCCCAAAACTAACAAGCAGTGTGTACTACTACCAACAAAACTAAAGAAATACTCAAATACCACAACATAGAATCAGTAAACAGAACAAAAATTTAAAATTAAAAGTAAAATAGGATATGACTATTTAATTTATATTATGTAAAGTCATACATCCATAATATGGTTTTAACATGTTGATAAATTTTGTAAAAATTCGTATGGGATATCATAGACATCTCACTCTCAGTCCCTTTCACATTCAAACTTGCTGAATTTCTTTTTTCATCTTCTTCTTCTTCTTCTTCTTATTATTATTATTATTGGAGGGGGTGGGGGGTGAAGCTATGAAGAACATACAGTGGGGAGCAGATAGGACAAGAAAGAAATAACCTGCTTATGAAAAATTTCACAAGAAGCTCTCAATACATTGTTCAAATTAAGGGCGTAGGGCTCCCCAGACTTTGAAGCAAGAAAAAGAGTAGCAGTAGCAATCAACTGCAGCAGAGCCAGATTAGAATTAATAAACTGATATGCAACCAGATTAATAAATAACATTTCAAAAGCAAGTAGAAAATCACTTCCAGTGGTCTTTGGAAAATTTCATCTCATCCCCTCTAAAAATAAGGAGTTGAGGGTGAGGTGTATTGTCCGTTAAAACTAAATTTCAACCCAAATAAAGAAAGAGTCACCGGATCTAAGAAAACCCCAACACAGCTAAGGACCAAAAAAAATAAAACGGACACTCACCAAGAAGTTATAATCTGAGAGAGCTCACTGAAAACCCATCTCTTTATCATATATACTTTTCAAGCCCACAAGTGCCTAAAACAATTGAAAGCGAGCTCTGGTGTCAAGCATCAAGGGAACAACTAGACAGAGACTTGCAGTGTGGAATAATAATGTGTGTTGTAGTAGTAGAACTGCAGAAGTAGTAGTGGCTCTTTAATTTGTAAAAGTTTTAAAAAGTAAGAAAAATAAAAGTGAACAAAACATCAAATATAAAGAGGTGATGGCTCATGGGTGAGCCACCTGAGATCAAATGTAAAAGCTTGAAATAATTTAACTTGCCAGTTCAAAACTAGCTGCAAAATTACCTTGCAAGAATTATTGGTCTTATTTGGAAGACTTATAATGAGCCTAGAACAATAAACTTTTTTTTAAGCAACATAGGTCTAGGTTTACAAAGGAGATATACTAGATTGGGGAACCTTTTTATGTGTGTGCCAGTAGAGACACAAGTCTCATGTTCTGCATCGAATCATGTGACTTGGAGACTTAATAGAGCATGCAAAGCTAAAGAGGAGTCTAATTCTTAAGCAAGGCACTAGATTCCCCAGTCTCAACTAGTGAAGAACATACTTCTAAAAGTGCCTCTATAGCTGCCTATAGCAAAAATCAAGGAGACAAACATCAAGAACAACAAAAGCTCCTACTCTTCCTATTATAGCAAGAAATTCCCAGCGACAAGGCTGACCAAACACAAATGACGAACCAAAGGATTCTAATACAGCATTTAAATTACTTTATGGAAACATGACAAACAAGGCAACCAGCCATAGACTTGAAGCAGACAAAAAGACTTGCAAATAAGACAAAAAGATTTGCAACCGGCAGCTCGTAGTTTATCTAAATTAGAAAGACTTAAAAACCCTGGCCCTGTTTAGAACTAAACAACTAAACCACAATATATTCTTAAAACAGAAATCCCATTAACAATTACTTAAGAGAACCAATGAATGAGGTCCAAAAATGAAAAATAAAAAAACCAAAAGGACAAAAAATGACCATCACCATATATAAACACAAGGGTTAATTGCAGTTTTTCCCACATGAGGTTTCGGTAAAATTTTATTAATCAATTGGCTTTTTAGTTCATTAATTCAATGTATTCTTAATCATGCAAATGATTTTTTTTTTTTTTTTTTTTTGGGGGGGGGGGTGGGGGGGTGGGGGTTGAAAGCATTAGAAGCAATATTCTCCAAGTTAATATAATAAACTCTAAGAGATACTGAATATCCAAAACTATTTCTAGTACAATATGAATCGAAAACTAAAGTAATACATTGAAAGCACACAATACACAAATGACAAAACCAAGATGAATCCAAAACTAAAGCTATCATTAATTGACCTTCTTGTTCCTAATAAAAAATTTAAATTCAGAGTGTAAATTATTCAATCTATAAGTCAGTAATTAAGATCCAAGAAAAGAAACAACCGAATTTAAGAATTGAAAAACAAAGAAATACGAAGATTGAAAGTTAGGTTTTTAAGGAAAATGAAAAATTGGATTCATTAATGAACAGATAGAAGATACCTAATCAGAGGGTTTGGATAGGGAAAAGTGTGAACATATAGAAGATAGTACCAGCTTGGTGCATCTGAAGAAAAACGAAATCAACGGAAGTCAAGAACTCTGTTTGGTTGCCGAGAAAATAATAGAGAAATAGAAAGGTTTTCTCAGCAACTAAATAAGGCAGAGAGAGAGAGAGAGAGAGAGAGAGAGAGAGAGAACCCGTGAGGAGCTGAGATTACTGCATGGTTTCTGACTCATACATAACACAATGTCGAATGACGATGAAAATTTCTTTGGACATTTCACCGAACATATGGCATGCACTTCTATTTCCAACACTCAAAGAGTGAGGGATCACCTCAAAATGTTGCCGAAATACATGAGAAATATGCCTTAGGGGGCCAAAAACCACTCAATTACATCCAATCTCAATCAACCAAAGAAAAAGGTTTGACAGGAAAAAAGTTTTCTACTCAAAAACTCCAACATTCCCAATTTTGAACCCCCAACTCTCTAAAATGAAACCCATGGCTTAAAAATGAGAAAGAGAAATTAAAAATATCTTAAAAATAGATGTTAGGAATGAGATATGAGTGATTTGGGGCCAAAAATCTCAAGTTTGGGGGATTAAGGACAAGAGAGAGTCAAGAGAGGGAAATTAGAATGAAATAGAAACCGTTTTGATGTAAGCATAGTTTCTAAAATCATACCGAACTGTCCAATTTGATTGTGTTAATCGGAAACTAACCGTGTCCAATTCAATTTTTAATTAAGAAAATCGGCCAACATTAAGAGCACTCCGTTCGTTTGGGGGCGAAAATACGGAGCTGAATGAAAGTCACGCTAACGCTAGGAAGCTGTTATTGTATGTACTTATTTACTTTTATATTTATCAAAATATAATCTAAAGTGCATTTATTTTGTCGCACTCTTCCTTAAAAGTTATCATGACTTTTGAGTGAAGTTGTGATGTGATTTTGTATTAGAACTCCTTTCCCTCTCCCATGTGTGTATTTGTTTCTCAAAAAAAAAAAAAAAAAAAAGAATGGGTAATTGTCCCGTGTTGCATAAGAGAGTGTGTTATGTGTAGTATAATTTGCCCCACCCTCTCTTAAAAGTTACAGTGGCTTTTGAGTGCAGATGTGGTGTGTCTTTATGTTAGAACCTCTTTTCCTCTCTCTTAGTATAATTTGCCCTAACCTTCCTTAAAAGTTACCATAGCTTTTGAGTGAAGTTGTGGTGTGTATTTATGTTAGAACCCATTCCTCTCTCCCGTGTGTGTGTTTGTTTCTCAAAAAAAAAAAAAAGTGCATTTATTTATAAGCCTAAGTATTATCCTAAGACCATTAACCCAATGTAATCTTTTTATTATATTAGCTGAAACATTAATATTGGCCAAAATGTCCAAAAAATCTCTAATATTGTTGCTATAACATGGCACAACTCGTTGTTTTTTCTAATAAATTTTTAAAAAAATGCCAGTATTGGTTTAATAACCGATATGGAATATATCGTCAGTACGACTAGTATTGACTTTCTTGATACTAACACCATTAAATCGAAAAGTTTAAGTTTATGAGTTTGGCCCTAATTATGTTATACTAACCACTCATTATCTAATGTGAAACTTTACTATTTAACCAACAACACCACTTACATGTGAATATTATAACACACCTTTAGTAGTAACACATCATATTAACATTCAATAAGGTCTATCATAAGTGAATAGCATACAAATTCATAATTTCCTCCAAAAAATAAAAGTATACAAATTCATAAATAAGGTCTATCATGACTATTGACTAACCACACCACTTACATATAAATATGACTCCAACTGTAACAATGTAAAAATTATTGAAAATTAGTCGAGCATAGGTTAATAGTTTACAAATTCCAGATTACAAATGCGCAAGGAGTATTAAGTAGTCTAGAACCACAACAAAGTTATACAGCGTAGCAATCACATAGGTTTCAAAAATAATTAAATAATATATTGCAACAATCATATAGGTTTCAAAAATAAATAGCTCACATAAAGACAACACTTTGAAATAAAACAATCAATAAAAGGAAGATCCATCTTCTTTTGAGTTGCTCCCTAATCATCATTCTCCATCAGTTTGTGCGTCCCCAACTTCACTAGTAGTATCTCTCTCCAAGTTATCATTAACGTCATATTCATTCTCACCACCTTCACTGGCATCACTCTCCCCACCTTCACTAGCATCACTATCTTCACTAGCGTCACTCTCCCCTTCACTAGCATCACTCTCCCCACCTTCACTAGCATCACTATCTTCACTAGCATCACTCTCCCCACCTTCACTAGCATCGGTCTACAATAAAAGTATTTTGGAATAAAAAAAGATACGAAGTAATCCAAAAACAACATGATATGAAAGAGCACTATGTTAACATATTATGAACAATGTTCCAATCTCATCCACCAAATATGCAGATCAACTAAAACCAAAAGCGACAAGATCCAGCAACCACAAAAACCAATGTCAACTATTTTCAAATTAAATTTCTCACATTCTACACCATAGTAAGATACAACATTTCAAATAACAACAATAATTACAACACCAATATGGGAGTTTATCTTTTTTTTTTTTTTTTTAAATTCCATAATTTAGAAGCAGTTGCGGCTCCATGATTATTTTCTAGGGGTTAATAAGAAACATAAATGATACAAAACCTAAAACAAAAGAGAACTTGAATATATCAAGTCACAAAAAAAGAAACATTAAGTTTTATACAATTGCCTTTGATAAGGTTTCATATTTTGAAATCATTGCATAATATTTTTATTATTAATTCTACAAATTATATCTCTTTCAATGTACATAACCAAGCAATCATTCATCCATTAATTTCTTATTTGATTGATTTATTTCAAATTTGCTAAGATCTAAATGGGCTTTTTCTAAGGTTTTTGATTTTAAAATTTCTACTTTCATTATTGAGCTTATTAATTTTTATTTTATTTTTCCAAATTTTAGCTCAAATTTTTATTTTATTTTAGGTTCAGCTAGCTGAGATATGAGATATCAACATGTTGACATATGGCAGTGGAAGTAAATTAATTTGCAGCCACTTACGATTTTTTTCCCTAAAAAACCTTTAAAAAAAAAAATATAAGGAACTACGGCATGAAAGCATGGCAACGTACCTTTTCAGCGAACTTTTGGTCGCAAGTCTCCAATTTAGCCTCCCAATACTCTTTTATTGTAGCGTTAAGATCAACATCTCCATCCCCTTCCATTTTGAGTGTCGGCGTTCCTTCCATCCAAACCTCGTTTAGCTTTGGCGTGCTTAAGACTCCACTACAGAAAATTTTCAATTTAGGACAATTGACCACAATTACATAATCCAATGATGGGAATTTGATGGTGCGATTCCCCAAATGGAAGGCTGTGAGACTCGGTGAGTCATAAAATTTCAAATCTGTCAAATTATTGAAAGCGATCTCATCTCCTGCTTCTGCTTCACTTCCCTCATTTGCAACTATTTCTGTCATTCTTTTACATCCAGAAATTCTAATCTCTTGGAGTTGCACGAGAGTTCTGGCTGTTGAGGGAGTTAATAAACTAATCAATACATCAGATCCGTATACTTTCAATTTCTTTAAGTAGTGGAAAGATGTGGATGAGAATGGCACAATATTCTTTAATCTGCGAATATCTGATACTCCTGCTCTTGCAATTGGAGCCTCTACATTTGGAATTTCACCATTTTCGTACAACCACAGCACTTTTAGGTTGCAACAGAATTCTGCTGACGGTCCGCCACATGTCTCATTCATCTCATCGCCCTCATCCAATGTCAATCTTTCCAAGTTCGGGAATTTATCCTGGGAAAACACCAAAGTAATGAAAAAATTAAGGAAATAATGAGTTTAATATCCTCTAAAACAAGTTTGGGATTATATTATATATATTGCAACAAATTTGAACAGGGACTAGATGTATCTAAATCATCTAAACATCTAAATCCATGGCACTAATTTAAATTGAATAAATTCAAGGGATGTGGTTCCTAACAAGCTCGCTCAAGTACAGAAAAAGTATTAGCACATTAATTGAAAATTTTAAAAGAATGAAATAGCCAAGCAACATAGATAAAAGGACCGATTCAAGGAAAATTATTTAATACTCGGAGCTTTTGTTAACACGAATGAATTGAGTTCAACTAGGAGGTAGCAACTCATGGTTTAAAATGTGATCAAAAATTGATGTCCAATTAGAAATTTTCAATATTAAAGCTTGAGATAAGCAATAAAATATTAAATTACATACTAAACTAATTGAACCAAGTTTTGTTCAATTTAAATTAGGACAAGACAAATACGATCTAGCATATCAAAAATAATAACCAAGGAAAAAAAAAGAAAAATATTTGAATAGCTAACCAATACACATTGGTTCAACCATCATATCATTCAGAACTAACTATGAAGAATTGGGGAAAACAAGGCACTCACATCCTATTTGACTTGAGCTATTAAATCAATAGTACTTTGGAGTAAAGACCTGAACATGAATTTGCCAATAGAATTACATCTTTTTAAAAATGTGTAAATTTTTAAACACTTCTAAAATATAATCAGTTTTTTTTTTTTTTTTTGGCCAAGTAATTACACTTTTGGTTAACATTAGTTAATTGCACGGAAAAAAATATACTCGAGTTTTTTTTTTTTTTTGATAGAAATATACTTGAGCTTTGAAACATTAACAAAGGAGTATTAATTGATATCTACTCACCATCATCTATTTATACCGTAACCCCCCCCCCCCCCCCAAAAAAAGGGGGTACGGTACCCCCTAAATCCGAACCCTTCATTTTGAATTGTTTTAATCTTGATCGTTGATGTAATTTTAATAGGTTTTGGTTACCGGCTAAACAGGTGTAGAGAGGGAAAATTCCCGACCTATCACAAGCTGACACGTCATGCTATCAAGTCCACAAAATACAGCTAATTATAAAGCATCGCGCATGGCAACTAGGTTTTGTTATCAATACTCAGAAACCAATAGAAATTTGCCAAGTGTCATTGAAGTCATTGAAGTAAACCAATCACACATCAGCACATGTAAGCGATGACACAAGCAGTCCAGCATGTGTAAGCGATGACACAAGCGGACCAATCAGGCTGTGACATGTGTCACCAATCAAAGTCTGCCACGTGTCACTCACCTACCTCTAAACTCCTATAAATAGAAGCCTTCCTAAGGCATTTGGGGGGAGAAGCCATCTAAAGCATAAGCAGCATCAAAGAAGATTCAGGAGCACTCAGAGGTACAAAGACTCTACAGGAATCAAGCCTCAGCACCTTCAAGAACTTCAAGATCTTCAAACTTAAATGCAAGGAACATTCAAAGCAGAATCATCCAAGCTGTCAGCCTAGATCTTGAAGTTTGCTGGAATTAAGCTCAAAAGCCTTCAGAAACCTCAACAAACCATAAATCAACCAAACTCTACGGATTCAAGCCTCTAAAGCACCGAAGAACTTCCACCACAAACCTTCGAAGATGAAGAACGCACCAAGAACACGAAGAACGCACCAAGAACACGAAGAACATGAAGAACGAAGGATTTCTAATAAGCTCATAGCCAGAGATTCCTTGAAATTCTGTTTCAAAGGTTTTCGATCCATTCTTCAGCCAAATCAAAGTATATTTGGTGTTCGAATCAAAATCACACCACCACAATTCCAATCAACAAATCTTTCGAGGAGTTCAAATCGGAGGATCACTCTTTTGTAATCACAGAGAATTGTACCACACATTCATCAATACAAATTCGCATTTGTGAAACTATTTTACTTGTTTGATTTATTTCGAACTAGAAATTTAGTTGTCTACATATTCTGGCACGCCCGGTGGGACATCTCTGCCTCTCATCTCTTTCTCTTTCAAAAGAAAAGAAATTCGATTCGCTACTAGCTTCAATGGCCTCTAACAAGAATGCCCGAAAGTCAGTAGTTGATGCTTCCATTGCTGATGATTATGTCGGCCCAATCACTCGCAGTCGATCCAAGGCACTTGACTGACTTCAACCCCAAGTAACCAAAGAAAGCGAACCTCATACTGTCATCTCCCTAGACTTTCTTGCAAATAGAGAAACTACCCCCAAGGATTCATTTGTCTCAGAAGATTTGGAGATCGATAATGAATCATCCACAACAAAAACCTTTTCTATCGACTCTTCACCAATAATGAGAATCTTAAGGAATGAAGTACCTTTAACTCATCCTGTTTCATCATTTTCTCCATCATATCTAGAGGTCATGCCAGTGATGATAACCAACACTTCTACCATGGAAGAAAAGATGGGTGAAATGGAACAAAGGGTCACCCTTCTCACAAAAGCACTTGAAGATAAGGATGTCCAAATTGCAACCCTGATGAACAAACTGGAAGTACAAGATTTTGGTGAATCAGATCTTAACCTTGAGCACCGACCTGGCTTTACCTTGAAAGGAGATAATGCTAGGGTAGATAAAGGAAAAGGAGGTGAAGGCACTTCACAACACGGACATTCCACCTCAATGGCCTCAATATCTATCCAAAAATTGCAGGATATGATAACAAACACCATTCGAGCACAATATGGAGGTTCTTCTACAAGTTCTCTCATATATTCGAAACCCTATACCAAGCGCATTGACAGTATGAGAATGCCGAATGGGTATCAACCCCCCAAGTTCTTGCAATTTGATGGCAAAGGAAACCCTAAGCAACACATTGCTCACTTTGTCGAAACCTGTGAGAATGCGGGGACACAAGGAGACCTCTTTGTAAAGCAGTTTGTTCGTTCACTAAAAGGGAATGCCTTTGATTGGTATACAGACTTAGAACCTGAGTCAATCGATAGTTGGGAACAACTTGAAAGAGAATTTCTCAACCGATTCTACAGCACACGTCGCACGGTAAGCATGATGGAGCTTACCAATACTAAGCAATGGAAAGATGAGCCTGTCATTGATTACATCAATCGATGGCGTTCCTTGAGTCTAGATTGCAAGGATAGAATTTCTGAAATATCTGCTGTAGAAATGTGCATCCAAGGCATGCATTGGGGACTTTTGTACATCCTTCAAGGGATAAAGCCCCGAACGTTTGAAGAATTAGCAACTCGTGCACATGACATGGAGTTGAGTATCTCTAGCCATGGAAATACAAAACCTCCCATTCCTGAAGAAAGAAAAGAAAGACGAGAAATAAGGAAAACTGACAAGAATGCAAAGGGTAATATTAAAGACTCAATGAATATCAACCCTGCCCCAGTCAAAATTACGACAAGAAATGTGAAGGCCAATGAGAAAAGACCTGAGGAAGGCCAACGGCATGAGATGCGTCGCCCATCACTTAAGGAATGGGAACAAAAAGTGTATCCTTTCCTAGATGCCGATATGCCCGAAATGCTAGAACAACTGCTCAAGTTGAAATTAATTGAATTGCCAGAATGCAAACGACCAGGAGAGATGGAAAAAGTTGATGACCCGAACTATTGTAAGTATCATCGCATCATAAGCCATCCAATCCAAAAATGCTTTGTTCTTAAAGAACTCATCATGAAGCTAGCCAAGGAAAGGAAAATCGACCTAGATTTCAATGATGTTGCTCAGTCAAATCTTGCTACATTTGCTTGCATGTTACCTAGTTACATGTCTCCAACTACTAAGCATGATGCAAATACCACGCTCATCCAGTTCGGTTCCCTGGAACCTATTCAAGTTCAGCTCTCGCAAAAAGCATCTGATTATAATGCAAATGAGGATAAAGGGTCAACGGCAGATGAGGAAGAAGGCTGGACGATGGTTACTCGCAAGAGATGGAAAAAGAAACAAGCATTCCCTTTTCATCTGATCACCCAAGAGGCCAGAAGAGCACATAGCCAAATTCAGTCTTGGTCAAGAAGAAGGAGTAATAAGAGGCAAAGAAGACTGGGAACAAAAATGTATGACCATTCGGCACAAACCCAAAAAACTCAAAAGCTCATCACATTGGAAGAATTCTTCCCCAAAAGATTCTTTCAAAATGACTCAGTAGAAGCCGTTCACATAGTCTCTCGTCACAAAATCCATGAGGATGTAGACCATGGTGGTCCAAATGAGACTTCGTCATCTTTAAAGGAACTCCAATCTCAGGATAATGAAGTCGAACCTTCGCAATCCTCCACCTCACCAAAAGAGGTGCTCACCCAAGTTCTTGAAAAGCCAGAGATGTACACCCCTTATACCAGTACGCTTCAACAAGTACAGGGATGTTACGCATGCTCTCCAGACTTAACTTTCACTGACGAGGATCTGTTATTAGGCTCTAAGCCTCACAATCGTCCACTTTATGTCTCCAGTTATGCTCGTGAACAAAAGATCGATCGTATCCTCATTGATGGAGGTTCAGCTGTTAATATCCTACCAAAAATGACAATGAGACGACTTGGTCTTACTATGGAGGAATTATCACATAGTCGTTTAGTCATTCAAGGTTTTAACCAAGAAGGACAACGCGCAATCGGCATGATACACTTGGAATTAATCATTGGAGAATTGACAAGCAGCGTTTTGTTCCATGTCATTAATGCCAAGACAACCTACAACATGTTAAGACGTCCATGGATCCATGGAAACGGAATAGTGCCGTCAACTTTGCATCAATGTTTCAAGTTCTTTCAAAGAGGAATAAGAAAAGTCAATGCCGATTTAAAGCCCTTCGCTGAGACTGAAGCTCACTTTGCCGACGCGAAATTTTATGTAGAAGATGATATTCTTAGGGAAGTCCTCCCGGTTGAGATTCCGTCCATGGAAAGCAAGCAGGATGAAAAGAAGCATGTTGAATTCATCACTAGAAAAAATATTCCTTCCCCAAAGGAAGGTCCAAAATATGAGAATGATCATTCTAGGGAATCTACCAGTAATTCAGTAAGAGCAGAAATTTCAACTCCTTCCAATAACCTTCCATTCCTCCGTTATGTACCATTATCACACCGCAAGAATGGACAATCACCATTCACGGAATGCCTTCAATCCACAGAAAACATGGGAAGGGCTCCTGCAAAGCTCACAATGGAGGATGTAGCTGTATTAAAAGAAAATCATGTCATGCCTTTAACTTCATCCACAAATCCTTTACCCTCAAAGCCACTAAATGGATTCGTGAGGTCTTCACAAAGTCTGACAGAGCATAGTATTCTACCAAATGAACGGACGAAAGAATGGTTCGACCCAAAGGCATATAGGCTGTTAGCCAGAGCAGGCTACGACTTCTCAAAACAAGGGGACTTAGGGAAACTAATTCCAGAAGCCACCGGAGAAGAAATGCATGGCCTTAGCAAAACACAAAGGAAAATGCGGCTTGAAGGGCATATAATTCCCATCCCAAAGACCGGATTAGGTTATACTCCAGAACAACCGGCTCAAATATGGATCAAAAGAAGAAGCAATGCTTCAAGTTCCCAATACATAACAGTGGAGGTCGGTGAAGGTTCAAAACAAAGAGAAGATCATTCTTCATCTCGCGTCTCAGTGTTCGATCGCATCGAGGCCTCATCATCACGAATCACAGTGTTTGATAGGTTAAGTACAACTTGCTTAACACAAAATCGAGACACTCTTTGTTGTAAATCAGTCTTTGATCGGTTGGGGGCAACAAAAAGGCCTGTTGATAGTCATCCTCAGAATTCAATAAATTTTGAGGTTCAAGAGGAGAAGAAAGCTAATGATGAAATCTGCAGTAGCATTCCTTCACGCATGAAGCGTAACTTTACTCTAGACATTAGCACTGAAGGATCAGTCAAAGTCAAAAGGCGAACGATTGTACACACTGGACAATCATTTGTACACAATGAGCAAATTGAGGAAGTATCATCCTCGTTTCATATCACAATAGAAGAGGGTACACTTTCAGATGCCGAAGCAACCAATGAAGAGGTTGATGAAGCTCCCCCAGCCTTGGAAGATGAAGTACAAACTACAGTTGATGAACTTAAAGAGATCAATTTAGGAACTATTGAAGAACCCCGACCAACTTTCATCAGTGCACTTCTCACTCCTAAAGAAGAAGAAGAATACCTCAAGCTCCTAAGAGAATATAAAGATGTGTTTGCATGGACTTACAAGGAAATGCCTGGGCTCAACCCAAGTATTGCCCTACACCATTTGGCAGTAAGGAAGGGCGTGTGCCCAGTTAAACAAACTCAAAGACGCTTTCGGCCGGAGCTTATCCCTCAAATAGAAACTGAGGTCAATAAGCTAATTGAGGCAGGCTTCATTCGTGAAGTACAGTACCCGGAATGGATTGCTAACATTGTCCCTGTAAAAAAGAAGAACGGACAAATTCGGGTGTGCGTTGACTTCCGTGATTTGAACAATGCATGTCCCAAAGATGATTTCCCATTACCCATCACTGAGGTCATGGTTGACGCCACTACTGGTCATGAAGCTTTATCTTTCATGGATGGTTCTTCAAGTTACAACCAAATTCGAATGAATCCTAAAGATGAAGAGCTTACAGCTTTTCGTACTCCTAAGGGCATTTACTGTTACAAAGTGATGCCTTTTGGACTAAAGAACGCTGGTGCTACTTATCAACGGGCTATGCAAAAGATCTTTGATAATGTACTTCATAAAAATGTGGAGTGTTACGTCGATGATCTGGTGATTAAAACAAAAAGAAGGGAAGACCATCTGGCAGATCTGCAATCTGTGTTCAAACGCCTAAGAAAGTATCAGCTTAAAATGAATCCCCGCAAATGCGCTTTTGGCATAACATCTGGGAAATTTCTTGGTTTCATTGTGAGGTACCGCGGTATTGAAATTGACCAGTCTAAAATAGAAGCTATCTAGAAAATGCCAGAGCCCAAGAATCTGCGAGAACATAGAGGTTTGCAAGGAAAACTAGCCTACATACGACGATTTATTTCGAACTTGGCTGGTCGATGTCAAACTTTCCATAGATTGACGAAGAAGGATGTGCACTTTGAATGGGATGAAGCTTGTAGTAATGCTTTTGCATGCATCAAAAGATACCTGCTTAATCCTCCAGTCTTAGGTGCTCCTGTCCCAGGAAAACCTTTGGTGTTGTATATTGCAGCACAAGAAAAGTCTCTAGGTGCTCTTATAGCACAAGAAAATAAAGAGGGGAAAGAAAGAGCCCTTTATTATCTAAGTCGAACTCTCCATGGGGCTGAATTAAATTATTCTCCTATTGAAAAGATGTGTCTCGCTCTTTTCTTTGCCATAGGCAAACTGGAGCACTACATGCAAGCATATACAGTCCGTTTAGCAAAAGCGGACCCAATTAAATATGTCCTCTCTAGGCCAGTGGTTTCGGGTCGTATAGCTCGATGGGCAATCCTGCTACAACAATATGACCTTACATACGTTCCACAAAAAGCTGTCAAAGGACAAGCATTGGCAGATTTCTTAGCTGATCACCCAGTTCCATCTAATTGAGAGTTCTCTGAAGATTTCCCAGATGAAGACGTGTTTTTCATTGAAGTAATGCCACCATGGATGATGTTTTTCGATGGGGTTGCACGTCGAGAAGGAGCGGGGGCAGGTGTAGTGTTTGTTTCTCCACAACGGCAAATACTTCTATACTCATTCTCATTAAGCGAACTTTGCTCTAACAACGTAGCTGAATATCAAGCGTTGATTTTTGGTCTACAAATGGCCATTGAGATGGGCATATCGCAACTTGAGATCTTCGGGGATTCCAAATTAGTTATCAACCAAATCTTGGAGCAGTATGATGTCAAGAAAGAAAACCTTATCCCTTTTTGCAAGTATGCAAAGAGGTTGCTAGCAAATTTTGTGGCCATCACATTGGAACATATACCAAGAAATGAGAATAGACAGGCTGATGCATTAGCTAATTTGGCTACTGACTTAGCATTATCCCAGGAAGAGACAGCCAAAATTGTTGTTTCCCAGAGGTGGGTGGTACCTCTCTTAGAAGAAGAAGAAGAAGAGGAAGAAGAGCAAGCCAACATCATTTCTGTATGCCTTGTTGAAAAAGAAGATTGGCGACAAGCAATCATTGGATACCTTCAACATGGAAGACTCCCGGATGATATACGCCATAAGACTGAAGTACGGCGAAGGGCTGCCCGATTCATTTACTATAAGGACACTCACTTCCGCCGTTCCTTTGATGGTTTGTTTCTCCGATGCTTAGGAGAGGAAGAGGCTAAACAAGCCTTAGAAGAGGCTCATTCTGGAATATGCGGTGCACACCAATCAGGTCCCAAGTTACACTATAGGATCAAACGAATGGGTTACTATTGGCCTACGATGGTGCAAGATTCTTTGGAGTATGCTAAGAAGTGTGAAGCTTGTCAGTATCATGCAAACTTCATCCATCAGCCGCCAGAACCTCTACACCCGATTGTAGCTTCTTGGCCTTTTGATGCGTGGGGATTTGATGCAATAGGGCCATTACCAAAGTCATCTGGTGGCCATTTGTACATCTTGGCTGCAACTGATTACTTCTCAAAGTGGGCGGAAGCTGTGCCTCTTAGGGAAGTAAAGAAAGAAACGGTAGTCAATTTCATTCGAACTCACTTGATCTATCGGTATGGTGTCCCTAGGTATATCATAACTGATAATGGCAAGCCATTCTACAATAGGCTCATGACGGAGCTATGCGAGAAGTTTGGATTTAAACAATACAACTCCTCCATGTACAATGCCCCAGCAAATGGATTAGCTGAAGCCTTTAACAAAACGCTTGACAGTTTGTTAAAAAAGATAATATCCAAAACAAAGCGAGATTGGCATGAAAGAATCGGAGAAGCATTATGGGCATATCAGACCACATTTCGAACGCCTACTCAAGCAACGCCATATTCTCTTGTTTATGGAGTAGAAGCTGTCCTTCCTTTAGAACGCCAAATCCCATCATCACGGATTGCCATTCAAGAAGGATTGACTGAAGAAGAAAATGCCAAGCTTAGATTGCAAGAATTAGAGGCACTTGATGAGAAAAGGCTTGAGGCCCAACAACGCCTTGAGTGCTACCAAGCTCGTCTTTCAAGCGCATTCAATAAAAGAGTTAAACCACGATCATTCCAAGTAGGTGACTTAGTCCTTGCCGTTCGAAGACCTATCATCACAACTTATCGTACAGGCAATAAGTTCACTTCAAAATGGGATGGACCTTATGTTATGCAAGAAGTCTACACCAATGGAGCCTACAAGTTGATTGATCATGAGGGTGTAAGGATCAGTCCCATCAATGGGAAGTTCCTCAAACGCTTCTATGCTTGAAAATTCAAGATTGCTCCTCGGTAAGAGCTTAAACTACCCACTGCAACGCTGCAAAGGTACATGATGTCTTCCCATTGCCTTTGAAAGCATACCAATAAGGAGAAATTAATCCCACTCCATGTCACCAATTGCTAGTGTGGCATAGTGGTTGGATGCCCATGTCGCCCTTGAGAAGTCTCGGGTTCAATTAGTGGTGATACCCACTATTACACACTAAGCCCCCCTTTTTGCAAAAAAAAACAAAAAAAAGATAACAAAAAAAAAACACAAAAAAAAAAAAACAAAAAAAAACAGAGAAAAAAAAATCATTCAAAAAAAAAAAAATCAAATGAACTACGTGATGACTTGATCCCTATCAAGGGTACGTAGGCAACTTAGTATCTTTTGCTAAGTCCAGTCACGCACTAAAAAAAAAAGGGGGTGTTATTATCAAATTAAAAAAAAAAGAAAAAAAAGAAAAAGAAATAGAGAATAAAGTCTTCTTTATTGATTAACAAAAGGAAAATAGTACAAAGGAAAGCATAATGATACGTTTGAAGGAACTTAAAACAAGAAGACTATGACATCCATTTCAAGTCTTTTAAGCTGGAACGATTATCTTCCAAAAGGGCTCGTATCTTCTCTAAAGCCTCCATATCTTGGTCTTCAACAACAAGATTGGATTTGACTTCTTCAAGTTGTTCTTCTAAGGCTTGCACAACACTGTCTTGTTCAACTTGATGAGTTTCAATTTGAGACAACGATTGCTCTAACTGGACGAGCTCGGTTTTCAGGTCAGCCATCCTCAATCTAACAGTGTCAAGCTCGATCTTCAAAGATGCTTTCTTGTGCGATGCTTCAGAAAGGAGGGATTCAATTTCAGCCTCGCGCCGAATCAAAGTAACAGAACTTGGTTGTTTGTTCAGAGATTCCTTCTTCTTCAAATAGTCTGCGATAACCTCGCAATATTTGTCAACATTTTCGCATAAGTATTGAGGGTCCACTCCAAGACTTTCAATCTCATTATAAATTGCATGTACTTCAGCCTATGGGAGGGTTTTGTCTATTGGAAGATTCGAAAGCCTGTTTAGAAGAACATCTCCCAACATAGAAGCCCATTTCCTACGTACGGAAGAAATATGCGCCTTGGCTTGAAATTTAGAAACTTCCGGAAGGTTGGTTGGTTGCGAGGATAAAAGAGATGCCTTTTCTGTCTCAATCGGAAATTTGGACAAAGTGCTAACATCAGCAAACTTACACCTCTTGAGATCTGAACTCTTTGCAGAAGGTTTTGAGGTAGAAGACTCGCTATTTGTAGAAAGATGCGCATGATCAGTAGAAGTTCCTGTATCAACACCTTTAGTTGGATTCTTCAAATGTTTCCAATTGTGGTCAAAGTCATCACACACCTCTTCTTCAGACATTTTGATGGCATCCTTAGTAGGTACAACAAGCGGACTTTTGATGCCTTGACTTCGTGCAGACTTTGACAAGGGCTGTGGAATGTATAAGTCTTGTAGTTCCCTTTTTCCCTTTTGAGATTTCTTGAATGTCAATGATTTAACGTGGGATGAGGCAATCTCAACTAGAAGATCTGTCCCTCTGGTAAAATCATTTCTACAAACTCCTTCCCACCATTGTTTGTAGTTGTGTCTGACCCGGCTTCCACAGTCTGTCGCAAAAGCAGAAATGAATACCTTAGAATTTGTGTTGCAACAAGTGAAAGATTGGTAGAATTGGTATAAATCTTTTAAAGAGCCAGTATGAATTTCTTCCTTCAAGTCACTTGGGATGTCTTGATGAAATCCAAAGCGCCGACTAAATCTATGAGGACTATATGCTTCTACAATGTGTTGGTCTTCACATCGAAGTGACAAGTACCCTGAGCGAAGGCTTAAAAAGTAGTCAAACTTCTCAGTGGATAAATGATCATTGTTAATAAATGTCTGGTCATAACTTTTCTTGAAGGCAGCCCCGTGCCAAAGGAAGTCGGTAGCGGTTCGTATGTGCTTTCGCGCGAAGAATTCATTAAACGGAGAAGCATAGCCTACACCAGAGTATTTAGTCATCAAAGGATCAGATAGTTTGTCATGGGTGATGCGATTGCTTCTAAAAAAATGAGCTACCCAGGCATAAACATAATGAATGGCAAAACTAGCCCCAGGTTTGCTTGGTGTAGGAGAGGAAGAGATGGTGTTAAGTCCGCGATAAATACTAGCCAATACTGAGGGGGCAAGGCCAAATGAGCGACCGTTGGCCATACAACTAGCAATCTTAAAAGTACCGGGACGGATGTTATTCAGATCCTTGCTAGGAAAGACAAAAATGCACAGCCAACAAGAAAGAAGTGCTGATAAATAAGTCTCCTCCTTCAAGTCGTCCTCAATTTGGAGATCTACAAAGACTCCGTGGTCCTTATCAGACCATGGTCCATGCTCATTTATCTTGCCAAATGGATTCTGACTAAACTTGGGAACGATTGTCCGTCTCGCCAGTTTTCTAGGAGCTGGGTACCTGCTAATTCCTCTATACCAAAAAGTAATCCAGTCACGAACACTTACTTTTCCCTGTCTCTTCAGCCGGTTTTGAAGATGATGGTATGCGATGAAAAGGAAGCGACAACTGTACGGCAGATAAGGTCGTCCTTGGTCGTTGGTGCCATCCAGCTCTTAGGCACTGGGTACCACTTCGTCATAAAATTCACCTGTGCAAGGAAGTCCGCCAAGAATGAAAAGATCCCATGGTGTAATGGAAATTTCCCCAGCCAAGGTGTGGGTGGTATTGGTCGATGGACTCCAACACTCACAAAATGCTTTCATAAGGTTCTCATCATAATCATATGTGAACAAAGAGGCAAAGACAGCACCGTAAAGGTGGATTGCATCAAGGAGGTGTTTACACCGACCGAGCACATCTTCTAGCCAATCCCAATAAAGGGGGAAGTAGGAAAACGCTCCATTCACACTAAAGGAAAAATCCCAGTTGGCGCGCTTTGCAATTATCTCTTGTCCCAAAGTAATGTAGGGCTTTGATTTAGCAAAATTTTTGTGATGCGAAGCAAGAAGAATAATTGTCTCCAAGTTAGAGCCGCCATCAGAAGGAACAACCTGTGACCATTTTGGCAAATTGGGAGGATAAAAGTTATGGCTCCACCTTTCCGAAAATCTTCCGATTATAGGTGGACGAACAATCAAAGTTGTGGCCTTTGCATCCTTGTCATCTTTCTTCCTATAAATGAACAAGGTTGGTTCTCGACCAATCTTTGAATCCTTGAAAAAGAGCATCATAATAGCTATATACATATATATATATATATATATATATATACATATATATATATATATATATAAAAGTGGGTTAGTATGAACCAAGCAAAAAAAAAAAAAAAAAAAGAATGAAAAGAGACATTAAAAAAAAGAAAAAAGAAAAAAAGAAAAAGAAGAGAAGAGCGTAATTTCTCTACGTATTATGTTACTCACTTTGGAGAATAGGCTGATACAAACTGAAGCATGCTTCAGCAGACTTTATATAGAAAATTTATGAGATAACAGACAAAAAAGGATGAGGCAAAGCCATCAAGTGCTATCACCAAACAGATTATTTGAAATCAAATTTTACGGCACAAATGCACTCATGTTGCCTAAAAAAAAAATGATGCACTAGCCCTAGGATAAGGTTCTAGCCTGCACATTGATTCAAAAGTAATTGCACTGCCAACCTTGAAAGCAGAGACACTTGCTGATTCACCAAAGACAAACACCGTCAGAATCAATAGACAAAATAGCAACGAGTTCAACGATGCTTTCATTTTCCTCATTTTCCTCATTTGGATTTTTAGCAACTTCCGATAAGATTTCACAAGAAATGAATCCACTGAGATCTTCTAAGGACTTTAAGCTACAAGATATCAAACTCAGTAGACAATCCATGTGCTCTCATGCGCAGTCATAAAACTTACAGGACCTACAGAATAGTCTTTTGAATCTGAGCAAATCAGTTCAGGATTTCACAAACCTGAACCTACGGGGATTTTCTACAGACTTCGATCTACAAAACCCAGAAATATCATCACCAATGGAGTGACCACGCGCCACCACGCGCAGCCACAATCTCACAATGAGCCGCGGCAAAGTTCTTCAAATTTGTGCAAATCTGTTAACAAATTCACAAAGCTGACACCGTAGGGGTCTTTTACGGCCTAAAAACTACAAAACCTGAAAATTTCAGGCCCAGAAATAATGCCACGCGCCGCTAGAAGGTCCGGTAACAGCTGCCTTAGCAACACGCGCTCCCACGCGCCACTCCAGCAATTTCACGCGCTCCCACGCGCCAGAGCCTTTCACACGCGCCACACGTTCCAAGCGTGACACGCGTGTTTCAGCCCTATGACGTGATGGATGACGTCATCTTCTCCGGTTTAGACCCGTTTTTCCAAACCGACCCGGTTTGACCCGTAGATCCTGACCCGATCCGAACCGCCTGAAAAAAAAAAAAAAAAAAACTTTGACCAAATTAAACTTTGACTTCGACCAAAAAGTCAAAATTTTCATAAAGAGCCTGTCTTACTCAGTTTTTCGAGTACATTCCGTTTTTGGGATCCATTTCTTCATTCGAAACTCGAAAATTGTGTAAACAATCGAATTTTCAAAAAGTTGACTTTTGCACGAATCCGGACCAAAAGTCAGAATTTTCAAGAAGGGCCTGTCTTGTCCAATTTTTCGCGTAGATTCCGATTTTGGGGTCTATTTCTTCATTAGAGAATTCAAAATTGCTCAAATGGTGTGATTCTACAAATGTTGGCTTTAATGTGAACTATGACCAAGAATCATGATGTCCAAGTAAAGCTTGTCCTATTCAGATTTTCGCAAAGATTCTGATTTTGAAATTCACTTGTTTGTTTTGGACTTGGAAACCACTAAACTAACCCACTTCTCCGAAGTACTAGCAATGTCCGAAACTTAAGCTCCCAAAATCAAAATTGGAGATTCACCCATTTGTTCCAGATTCCTTCAGGGTTATCCTCTATACTTCATCAAGGCGTCTCTTTCAAAGAGCAGATGAGCTCTCACAAGTGTATCCTAAATTGGGAATTACTTCAGGTCACCAATTCAGCCACTCCCGTTCGGCGCCTACCAGTCTCCAACCTACCATTCCCATTTGGTGCCTACCGTTCTCATCCGCCATTCTCACCAAGAAGTTCTCGTCCGCCATTCTCACCAAAAACTTCTCATCCACCATTCTCAACTACCTATCTACCATTCTTCGTCTTTTCGGTATAAATAGAAGGTTCGGATTTATTGAAGCTCATCAAGAAAAACACACTGAACCATAAAATGAGGATTCAATTCTTTCAAAATTCCAAACCCTCATTCTCACAGCCATTTCTCGTTATAGCCTCATCATTCTTGTTAGGTTCTAAAGATTAGGAACTAATGTATTTAGAACTTCAATTTGTATGTTGGCAAACCATGATCAAAACAATGTTTAGTCTTGTGTTAGACTTGCTCAAAGTATGGGTCTTATTGTAAAGTTGGAATCGAGTTTTTATGCAGAAGTACTGTTCACTTTCTGTATGACTCGATCGATCGAAAATTAGACTCGATCGATCGAAAATCGTGCAGAACGTTTTTCTGCAGAAAATTCCAACTCAGCCCAAGCCCGTTTTAATGTATAGGGTTTTATGTTTTGCCCTAAGTATAAAAGGGAAAACCCTAGCCACGTTTTTAGAGTTCTGTTTTGCTGTGTTTGTGAATCTCTCTGTGAGATCTAGAGGTGTTTACCTTCACATACACTTAGGGTTTACAAACTTGAGATTTATGTCAAGAGTTGTGTAAATCATACAGTTGCAGAATCATTAGAGCACAAAGATATACAAGCAGGTGCGCTTGTGGATTTGCTGAAGAATTCCGGAAAGAAGGAGTCCGTGGATCTCGGAGCTATCATGGGGTCATGGTAGTAAGTTTCCTACACTTGGGTAGCATTAGAATGTTAGTGGTCTAAGTTCTATTGTGTAAACTTCAATTCTTTCATAGTGGATTTAGTTTACCTTGAGGATAGCTAGGTCAAATCCTCCCCAGGTTTTTACCGGTGTGGTTTCCTGGGTCATCAGATCTTTGTGTTATTTATTTTCCGCTGCTTTGTTATTTTTGCTTAATTGTGTTAACCTAGTTTTAATTAAATTACCTAAGTTAATCACTTGGCTAATTCATTAGGTTAATCTGTTGGGTTTAAGGGGTCTAAACGAACTGACAAGTGGTATCAGAGCGGGTAGCTTTTTTGTTTGATCTTTTGATCTTTGAGCTGATCCTTGACCCCTGTTGTCATGGAACACGGACACTCTCTTGTTGTTCCACCTCACTTTGATGGAAACAACTATGCATATTGGAAAGTAAGGATGAAAGCTTTCCTGAAATCCATAGATGAGAGAGTTTGGAATTCCGTCGAATACGGATGGGAGAAGCCTACTACTCCTGTGAGTGAGTGGCAAACTTCTCAAAAGGAGGCAGCCGCTTTTAATAGCAAAGCTATGAATGCTATTTTTAATGCTGTTTCCATGGAGGAATTTAAGAGAATCTCTAATGTTGAGGTTGCTCATACTGCTTGGAAAATCCTCCAGACTGTGCATGAAGGTACGAAGGCTGTTAAAATTAATAAGTTGCAGCAATTAACCTCTAGATTTGAAAGCATAAGAATGAATGATAATGAATCTTTTGATGAATTCTATGCTAAATTGAATGATATTGTTAATTCTGCTTATAATTTGGGTGAAATCTATGATCAACCTAAAATTGTTAGGAAGATTCTTAGATCTTTGACTGAGGATTTTAGACCCAAAGTGACTGCCATTACTGAGAGTAAGGATGTGGACTCCATCCCTGTGGATGAACTTGTAGGATCTCTTCATTCCTATGAGTTAGACCTCCCCAAGACTAATAAATCCAAATCAATGGCTCTTAAGTCTGTTGATGATGTTGATGTTGGTGGATTTGATGATGAACTCTCTGCTACAGAGATTGCCTATCTTGCCAAGAACTTTAGAAACTTTCTGAGGAATAATAACAGAAGGGCAAGAGGCAAGAACACTGTTGAACCTAGAAATTTTAGGAAGAATGAACCCACTAAGGTTAATAACATTGAAAAACCTAAGGAGAAAGTAGGTCAATCTTCTAATAATTCTTTGGGACAACAATGTTATGGTTGTCAAGGGTATGGTCATTTAAAGTCTGAATGTCCTACTTATTTGAGGTCTAAGGGTAAGGCTATGGCTGTAACCCTTAGTGATGACGAAGTTTCCGACAATGAATCCGCTAGTGATGAGGACGGAAACTTCATTGCTTTCACTGCTACCACTGTAGTAAATGAAAGCATATCTGTTGAAGAGAACCCTTCTGATGGGGAACTCTCTGAGGATGCAGATTTACAGGAAGCCTACAATAAACTTTGCACAAAGTTGCTACAAAGGATGCCATGAATGTTGAATTAGGCTTGAAGAAAATTGCATCTTTGGAACTTGAAAAGAAAAATTTACTTGTTAAATTGTTTGATGCAAATGAGCTTTTGAATAATGTGAAAACTGAGAACATGCTCTTACTTGATAAAGTTAAATGTTTGGAACTTGATTTATCTGTTGCTAGAGAACAAACTAATAGGTCTGCAAGCTCCAAACTTGATCACATGCTGAGTATTCAAAAGTCTCCGTCTGATAAAACTGGTTTAGGTTATGAGGAAAGTATTTCTGTGCTTGAACCTTCTTCCACTAAATTTGTTCCTTCTTCTGAACCTCCTAAGAGTGAGATTGTCAAACCCTTGGTAAGTGAACCTGTCAAACCTGTTAATGTTCCTCCACCTAGAAAGATTAGGGTTGATCTTCATGCTTCTCGTTCTAGAGCTTCTTCTTCTACTAAGAGCAAATTGCATGATAAGCCTACATGGGTTTGTCATTTTTGTGGAAAACCTGGACACATTCGTCCAAATTGTTTTAAGTTGCAAGCTGCGAAGCGAGCAAATAAAACTAAAGTACCTGTGCCTCAAGCACATGATCCTATGGTACTTATTGGTGAATTGGTTAAAGCATTAAACCTTTATTCCAATCCTGGAGTTGCTCAGAATTCTAATGTGAATCATAACCCCAATGCAAGAGTTGCATCTAAGAAGTCTTGGATGCAAAAGGCTCAATCTAATTGAGTCTGTCTGACATGGTCCTTGTGCTTCATTGCTCAATCTTTTGTGACCTCTGTTTCTAGGATTTGCATTGCATTACATTCATGCATTTCATTCTAGGATGTGTTTTTTTTTTGTTTAATAAAAAAAAAAAAAATTTTTTGCAAATTGTGTTTTGCTATTTTTCCTTGAATTTGAAGACAAGGTTGGTCAATCAAAATTACATGTCATAAGTATGTACCTTGTTTAGCTTTGATGCACTTATTTTTATTGCACTTTACTAGCTAAAGTCTTGTTGTGCATGTTGTGTGGGAAGATGCTATAATTGTTGATCACATGATCTTGATCTTGAAGTCTTATGTCTTTGATTGTCGGACTTGAACTTATTGAGAAAGGCATAAATAACCATCTCACCACTGTTTATTAGCCAATCATGAACACCTTAGTGCATATCATAAGATTTTGTGCTCGAGAAAGTGTAGCACATGCACAAAAAGAACATAAGGTGTAGCCTCTAATTAAAATTGGTATGTACATTATTGGGCTATAATAATCTCACAAATTCAAATAAAATTGGTGTGTACATTATCCCGGCTTTTAATTAAGTTTCTAATTAATAAATTTGAATATTGAGGCAAATCAAGAAACTTACATGATTGCAAGCTTTTATTCTAGGAGATGTGGGAGTTATATGATGTAACTCTTTAAGGGAAAGTCTCTTTCAAATTTATGTGATGGATTTTGTAGAAAGTGTGATTGATCTCTATGTGTATATCACCTCACATGTTTCTCAAGCTTATGCTAGTTGCACACACTACACAAGCTATTCTTTGCTAGAATTGTGTACATGATATTGTTGTGTGTTTTTTGGCCTGACCAACCAAGTTTGAGAATTTTGGGAATTTGATGCAAAACATGTTTGCTTGTTTTTTTTTTTGGGTATATTGAGAGAAAATTATGCTTTGAGAAATCTGGGTTGAATACATGTGTTTTTGGAAAACATTTCATCTCATACTCATGCATTTGATTTATAAAATCTGTTGCTTTGAGGAGTTTTTGATCTAAAATGTTTGGTTTTTCAAAATTCTGATTTTTCCAGAATTTCGATCGATCGAAACTGATTTTCGACCGATCGAAAATATTTCAAAATGCTCAGAAAACTCTCTGGTTGGCTCGATCGATCCAAGCTTATTTTGGATCAATCGAAGGTAATTTCGATCGATCGAATGTAATTTTCGATCAATCGAAACTCGGGATGACAGTTTTTAAAAAGGTCCTTTTCCACGTGACTTTTCACTTTTCAAAAACTTTTTCAAACTCTTTTGTCTTCCTACCAACCGGTCAGCATCTTTTTTGGAGATTTTGTCGCTCTCTTCCAAATCTTTTGCTACAATCTCTCTCTCCCACAGCTGGTAAGACCTATATACCCTTTTCTTTGCATTTATTCTCTATTTTCATGCATTATTTTCATGTCTATTTGGGTATTTTCGGCATTTAGGAATTTTCTATTTTTGGGATTGTTTTTGAATGTTTCTTTCTCAAATTCTTTATGGGTTTTTGTGGGGACACCTTACCTAAGCTCTACATGTGGTTTAATTGGATTATTTTGGTGGTTTGAAGGAAATTTGAAATTCTAGGGCTTGAAATTGAGCAAATTGGGGTTTTGTTCAATTTAATTGAAATTGATGAAATTGGCTTGTTGAATTGATTAATTTGATCATTATATTGAGTTAATTGAATGTTGTATTGATCAATTTATCAATTTGTTGTGTTTTGAAAAATTAGGTTTTTCAAATTGGGTATTTTTGATAAATATTGCTTGCTCAAGCCAATTTTGTTAATTTGGATCAAAATTGAACATGTCACTGCATTAGTACATGCATCATGTTATGTTCATGCTCATGCATCATATAGAATTGTTATATTCTATTTTTTTTGCTGTGCTAACTTGCAGTCTGCCCTTGGTATTGTTTTTGCTCTTTTCTTTCTGTGTCTATCTATTCCTTAGCACTATGCCTAGGAAAACTAGAGCCCATAGGACTTCTGATCCTTCTCCTTCTTTTGACACTGAGCGGTTCCCTAGTGAGTCAAACCAAGTCACCTATGAGACTCTGAACCTTAGGCGTCAGATTTGGGCTGAGCGTAGGGTTATCTTAGATGAGTTGGATCCTGAGGTGCGTCATAACTTTTCTCGTCGAGGTTGGTTACCTTTGCTCGAGTATGAGCATTCTTCTCCTCCTGCCACCTTGATTAGAGAGTTCTATTCGAACCTCTCTATTCATGTCTACGATAACGACACCTTAGTCAAGGTGTGGTTACGTGGTGTGGAGTATCGCATTACCCCTTCGGTAGTGTCTGATGCTCTTGGGGTGCCCATTGTGGACCATCCCGTTTTTCCTTACGAGGAGTCTCCTCCCCTTGATGACGTCTTGTCCTACATCACTAGGTCTTCTATCCAGTGGGGTTTTGATCCTCGGATCACTTCTGCTGAGCTGTCTGAGCTGCACTATCTTTTCTTTAGGATAGCGTGTCATTCTTTGTGGCCTATTTCGCATGTCCACACCATTCCTCTTGAGAGGTGTGTCTTTTTGTATGCCTTGGTCACTGATGCTCCTATCAGTTTTCCGCATCTGTTCCTTCGTTCTTTGAACGAAGTTCATCGATCTAGTTCTACGGCTCATGCTTTGTTTTTCCCTGTTTTTATTCATAGGATTCTCCTTTTTCTTGGTTTTGGTGAGTTTCCTGCTTCTGAGCCTGTACATGTTGTTGCTCCTATTGGTGCTACCTTTTTGAGGCAAAGGGCTGCTCAACGTCGAGTTAGCTCTAAGCGTTCTAGGGTAGAGCCTTCCGATGTCACTCCACCCCCTTCTTCTTCTACAGATACTCATGCAGCTGGGACTTCTTCTGATCCTGCTGTTTCTGCTGCTGCTGCTGATGTTCCTCCACCGTTTGATGAGGTTTCTGACCTTCGTCGGACTCTAGATACTATCGTGACCGTTCAGGCGGCTCATGGTCAGTTTTTGGTGGACATCCTTGATGAGCTACGTGCTTTGCGAGCGGATTTGGCGAGCTCTCGTCATTCTCCTCCGCCTCCTTTTGATGATGAGTGAGTGCCCTTTGGCAATTCGTCACAAAAAGGGGGAGTACATAGTTCATTGTATCTAGGAGATTTTGATGTGGAGATTTACATTTTAGGGGGAGTTTTTTGTTTACTTGGTAGTGATACTGCGGAGCTTGTGGAGTTGTTAGATTGTATCTAGGCGCTTCACTGTGTATTCTCATTTTTAGCTCTTGTTTAGGAGATTTATTTTGTTGAGATACATTTGTATGTATATGTTTCTTATTTCACTATGCTACTACTTTGCTTATTGATTTATATTGATGATGTTATTCATGATATATGTCTTTATTTTGTGTCATGTGAAATCAAGAAATTTTTATTTATGTATTTCCTTTTTTTTTCCACACATGCGTTTATGTGTTTATTAAGTGTTACAGGAATATACAGGTTGCTTTCAGTCAAGCTGCTGTCTACTTTGCGACTGTTAGATAGTAGTTTAGGTTGAATTGTTAAGTGGCTATTTTTATTGTAATGGGCTATTTCAAATTGTAACTTTGAGCTTTTTGTTAAGTCTGTGTTTTGTCACGGATTGCCAAAGGGGGAGTTTGTTAGGTTCTAAAGATTAGGAACTAATGTATTTAGAACTTCAATTTGTATGTTGGCAAACCATGATCAAAACAATGTTTAGTCTTGTGTTAGACTTGCTCAAAGTATGGGTCTTATTGTAAAGTTGGAATCGAGTTTTTATGCAGAAGTACTGTTCACTTTCTGTATGACTCGATCGATCGAAAATTAGACTCGATCGATCGAAAATCGTGCAGAACGTTTTTCTGCAGAAAATTCCAACTCAGCCCAAGCCCGTTTTAATGTATAGGGTTTTATGTTTTGCCCTAAGTATAAAAGGGAAAACCCTAGCCACGTTTTTAGAGTTCTGTTTTGCTGTGTTTGTGAATCTCTCTGTGAGATCTAGAGGTATTTACCTTCACATACACTTAGGGTTTACAAACTTGAGATTTATGTCAAGAGTTGTGTAAGTCATACAGTTGCAGAATCATTAGAGCACAAAGATATACAAGCAGGTGCGCTTGTGGATTTGCTGAAGAATTCCGGAAAGAAGGAGTCCGTGGATCTCGGAGCTATCATGGGGTCATGGTAGTAAGTTTCCTACACTTGGGTAGCATTAGAATGTTAGTGGTCTAAGTTCTATTGTGTAAACTTCAATTCTTTCATAGTGGATTCAGTTTACCTTGAGGATAGCTAGGTCAAATCCTCTCCAGGTTTTTACCGGTGTGGTTTCCTGGGTCATCAGATCTTTGTGTTATTTATTTTCCGCTGCTTTGTTATTTTTGCTTAATTGTGTTAACCTAGTTTTAATTAAATTACCTAAGTTAATCACTTGGCTAATTCATTAGGTTAATCTGTTGGGTTTAAGGGGTCTAAACGAACTGACAATTCTCAACACCAAGCAACCAATATTTCTTCACAATCAGTTTGAAATTAGCCCTCCCATGGCTCAGTAGAAACCCTCTTCACAACATCATTATAGCCTTGAGATCCAAACAAATTTTGTTTCTCCCCTTAACGACCACATTTGTTCATAAAATTATACATGACAAGGTCTGCATTGTCGTTCCACGCTTCCTCAGATTTGGTTGACCGGGACATCTAAGTCTAGCGGAGACACCTGTTCCTACCCTCATGGCTCTCGTAGTCTCTCTCCAATTGCTTGGTCTTCCAGTAGAAGCAGTGGTTCGGAACAAACAGCAACTTGGCTGGTTTCTAAGACCAGAATCACAAGTTAGCTCCATCTTTCATTTTTTTGTGCTTTTCCAACAAGCGACAATAGATGAAGATGGTAAAAAGTGTTGGGGTATCCTACAGATTGTCTTCCATCCAACACTTACGATGACCACCAAGGTACCAGCTCATCAGAGATCAGCCTTTGGGGCCGGTAAATGGTCGCCAAAGCCTTATTCCATGTCCCCACCAGTGTGGAACCCAAAGGTCATCGTCGCTGGTACCTCAGAACACACTTTTCTGGAATTACTCCAACTTAAATTCCGCTTGAAGTATTTTAGAAAGTACTTTTCTGAAATTACTTCAACTTAACGTCCGTTGGCATGGTTCTATCACACAGGCGCATTCTACGACTGGCCACCGGACCTCACCCAGCATGCAGTCAGTCCCATATCTCAAGGTGTACTCCCTAGAAACATCTGCACTAGAGAGTCCCCAACATACAGGATCAGCACCATGGTGTCATGTGTTTCACCCATTCACTTAGCTTCATCCCCGTTTTCTTCACCACCCAGCATGCAGTCGGTCCCATATCCTAAGGTGTACTTCCCAGAAACACCTACACCAGAAATTCCTTGACGTACAAGGCCAGCTCCATGGTTTTGTATGTTTCACACAGTCACCATCTCCTTTCCGTCTTCATCGTCTTGTTCTTTTCACAATCTCCCCCAACCCAGAATCTTATACTTGTGAAATTACTTCAACTTAACCTGAGTGATACAATTACACATGCACATTCAACCACTTTCCCACATGTCCTCGCCGTGATCCAAAATAGACTCCTCCGAGATAACTTCACCAGGAGTTCTTAAAAATGCGAGACCAGCCCCATAGCTCTGCATGCTGTACCCAGCCAACATCCTCGCCTCTTCCCCATCTTCTACACCCTGTGATCGCCACCAACGATCCAAAATACTCTTCTGAAATTACCTCAGCTTAACCTCTGCTGAAATGATTCAATTTTGCAAGCATATCCAACTTCTTGCAAATAATTTTCAGCCTCACCAACCAGTCCAAGTACCATGGAACACTCATGTGAAATTACTTCGACTTAACCTCTGCTGAGAAGGCTCCGTCACGCAAGTGCATTCAAATACAGGCAGATCCCTTTTCGGTTTCATCAAAGCCTTTCATCTAGGTGGGTTTACTCTTAAGAAATTACCTCATCCTGCTGAAAGCTTCACTACCTTCTGGTACTTCACTTAAAAAGTCAAGTGTAAAAATTTGTTTTCGAAACTCATTCCAGCACCACACTCCGAAACTGTGTGCATGAACGAGTCTCGAGGGGGCATTTGTAGAGAGGGAAAATTCCCGACCTATCACAAGCTGACACGTCATGCTATCAAGTCCACAAAATACAGCTAATTATAAAGCATCGCGCATGGCAACTAGGTTTTGTTATCAATACTCAGAAACCAATAGAAATTTGCCAAGTGTCATTGAAGTCATTGAAGTAAACCAATCACACATCAGCACATGTAAGCGATGACACAAGCAGTCCAGCACGTGTAAGCGATGACACAAGCGGACCAATCAGGCTGTGACATGTGTCACCAATCAAACTCTGCCACGTGTCACTCACCTACCTCTAAACTCCTATAAATAGAAGCCTTCCTAAGGCATTTGGGGGGAGAAGTCATCTAAAGCATAAGCAGCATCAAAAAAGATTCAGGAGCACTCAGAGGTACAAAGACTCTACAGGAATCAAGCCTCAGCACCTTCAAGAACTTCAAGATCTTCAAACTCAAACGCAAGGAACATTCAAAGCAGAATCATCCAAGCTGTCAGCCTAGATCTTGAAGTTTGCTGGAATTAAGCTCAAAAGCCTCCAGAAACCTCAACAAACCATAAATCAACCAAACTCTACGGATTCAAGCCTCTAAAGCACCGAAGAACTTCCACCACAAACCTTCAAAGACGAAGAACGCACCAAGAACACGAAGAACGCACCAAGAACACGAAGAACATGAAGAACAAAGGATTTCTAATAAGCTCATAGCCAGAGATTCCTTGAAATTCTGTTTCGAAGGTTTTCAATCCATTCTTCAGCCAAATCGAAGTATATTTGGTGTTCGAATCAAAATCACACCACCACAATTCCAATCAACAAATCTTTCGAGGAGATCGAATCGGAGGATCACTCTTTTGTAATCACAGAGAATTGTACCACACATTCATCAATACAAATTCGCATTTGTGAAACTATTTTACTTGTTTGATTTATTTCGAACTAGAAATTTAGTTGTCTACAACAGGTTTTATATATAAACCAAAAATTACAACATTCATCAAACTTTTCTCCTCTCATGTTTGCTTCTCTACCTCTGCTTGCTCTGTCTCAGTTTGCCTCTCTAAACAAAACCCTCAAATCACAGCTAAAACAATACAAGAACCAGACAGCCACACACCCACAACCTCAAATCGGCGGCGCTTCTTCTCATCCAATCCAACCCGTCGGCGCCGCTCTCTAATTTCGTCTCTTTCAATCCATCCTCAAATAGGCGGCGCACTTAATTCCAATCCAAAGGTGAACTGTCAAAAGATGATTATCCATGTCTGAATGACCCGAGTCAAAATTTTCATGGGACATCTTAGATTGCTGCAGTAAATCATGCTTTAGTTGCTAATCCAGCTCAATCAAAGCGGACACATACATGGGCTCGGCCTCGGAACTCTGATGATGGGTATTCAAGGTGCTAATTTCATGCTTCCCTCACGTGGGTCTGTATGCATTGTATGCTCTTTCAGGTTCTTATCTTTTTTGCTTGTAGGAGATATTTTGTATGGTGCAAAACTAACTTAAAGCACAATTAAATTTAAGGAATTGACTTATTAGCTAATGCTACACATGATTAAATTTAATTTGAGAATCTAAGGTACAACAATGAAGGAATTGTAACTAAGTTTTGCCCGTTTGTATCTTTCAATTTCTATGAAGGAAAAACCAAGTTCAAGCAAATTGTTTGTGTTAGGCGCATTTAGTATTTGAAAATTTCAGCATTTGACTTAGCAACCAAGCTGACAGTTGTTTCATAGGCTAAGATGCAAATATGAGCAAATGAACTAACTGAATCTTAGTTGAGAGAGAGAGAGAGAGAGAGAGAGAGAGAGAGAGAGCAAACCTTGAATGAATTATAAAGAGAATAATGTAGTGATAGATATAGGAATAAAAAATGTGGTTGATCATTGAAGTTAAATTGTGGCAGGTTCTAGATGCTCCATCACTTCAAGATGACTTTTACTTGAACCGAGTGGATTGGTCCTCGCAAAATGTCCTTGCAGTTGGATTGGGAACCTATGTTTATCTATGGAGCGCATTAAACAGCAAAGTAAGTTTGGTATTCCTTTGTTGGGAACAAATTGAAGTAGAGTTTGGTATGGGTTGTGTGTAATATTCTATTATGCTATTTTGTTCTCAGGTAACAAAGTTGTGCGATTTGGGACCTAATGATGGTGTGTGTTCTGTCCAATGGACCTGAGAGGGTTCATACATTTCCATTGGTACAAATCTTGGTCAAGTTCAGGTAGCTAGTTCTCTAAACTTGCATATGATCCTTTAACTATCACATCTTCTTTGCAGGCTAGTATGTTCAATTAGTCTCTTATAGAGTTGAAATTAAGCTAGCATTTCGGTATACTGTTGTAGGTCTGGGATGGGACACAGTGCAAGAAAGTCCGAACCATGGGTAGGCATCAAACAAGAACAGGGGTTTTGGCATGGAATTCGCGCACATTGGCCTCCGGAAGCAGGGATCACAACATACTTCAACATGATCTTCGGGTTCAAAATGAGTTCGTTAGCAAGCTAATTGGCCACAAGTATGAGGTGAAGCCATTGAAAATTTCCTAACTCCTCTTTTCAACAACTGAAGCCCTTAGTCCCACCTACTTGGAGCTTCCTATACATATCTTTTATTGTCATTTAGCTTTATAGAGGATCATATCCTCTGTTAAGTGTTATAATCCAACGTTATTGATATGCTATCTTTAACATGGACCACAACTTAATGGGAGAAAACAGAGAAGTTATAGGGAAAATGGCAGTAATCTTAACCTTTCCTTAACTTCAATGCAACAAGTATGTGGGCTAAAGTGGTCCCATGATGACAGGGAACTTGCATCTGGTGGCAATGATAATCAGGTATTCATCATTAACTTTTAGTTGTTTCTTATTCTTTGGAAGCTTTGTGTCTAGCCAATAACTAATCTGATTTCTTGCTGGTGAGCCTCGCGATTGGTCTGGAACCAGCATTCTCAGCAACCAGCTTTGAGACTAACAGAGCACACAGCTGCTGTCAAGGCCATTGCTTGGTCTCCCCACCAAAGTGGCCTTCTTGCATCTGGAGGTGGAACAGCTAATAGATTTATTTGCTTCTGGAACACCACAAACGGCCACCAACTGAACAGCGTTGACATAGGGAGCCAGGTAGTTCTTTTCAATTCTTTATGCATCAGAATACCAGTTGATTTTCGTAAGGGAAAAAAAAATTCTACTAGCCTTTGTAAATGCCCATAGGCAACTTATGATTTCTAATAAAGGATGGGAGGGGAAGTGGGTGCTATTGCCAATTCAAACAACATATGATCTTGTCATGTGGAAATTTGTTCTTGAATAAATGCATGTGCTGAAGGAATACTTATATAGAGTTTGCTGCTTAACATGCAAGTTTGCAATATTGCATGGAGTAAAAATGTGAATGAAATAGTAAGCACTCGAGGGTATTCCCAGAATCAAATTATGGTGTGGAAGTATCCATCAATGACAAAGGTATTAGCTTTTTAGTCATAACATTTTCATCATAATCTGTCAGCAAACCTTGGTCTAAAGTAAATAACCTTTGAAATTATAGACAACTAGACTTGTCTGGTTTTTTATTATTATTGAAACTGTTGGATTGATTGATAGGTTGCAACTCTATCGGGACATAGTATGTGAGTGCTTTACCTTGCAATGTCACCCGATGGTCAGGTACTTCATCATTTCCTTTAAAGCATTTTTCATAGCATGCGAACCTGATTGGTAGCATAGGAGTAACACCAAACATAGATGCAAATATATATTATAATGCATGTAGAAATGTTTTAATTTGAACTCAATTGCCTCTTGCAGACTATAGTTACTAGTGCAGGTGATGAAATCCTCCGGTTTTGGAATGTCTTCCCATCCATGAAAACACCAGTAAGCATGACCATTGCAGACCATATTTGATAATAATCAAACTGCACTTTGCTATCTCTTTCTAATTCACTTCTCTTGTTTCCTATTGTGTTTTCGGACACCAGTGAGAGACACAGGTCTTTGGTCTCTTGGGCGAACCCAAATTCGATGAAATTCTTTGCACACGGGAATATGTTTTGGTCTTTGGTCTTTGGTCTTTGGTCTCTTGGGCGAACCCAAATTTGATAATATTCTTTGCACACGTGAATATGTTTTGGTTATGAAGATGGAAAGGAAAGGGCTAGTTTATACTGTATATGAAACTGTAATTTATTTGTAAGCAGCTGAGATGTGCTGAGAGATTGGCAATGATGTATTCTATTTATTTATTTATTTTCCCCTTCTGCTATAAAGTTTTGAATTTGTAAAGTGTTTCCTCGTTTATAAAATACTTGGACATCAATAACACTAGATAATTTGTTCTCTCTCTCTCTCTCTCTCTCTCTCTCTCTCTCTCTCTCTAGCCTAATGTTATTGTATATGTGATACTCATAGAAGCGCTAATAAAAGGTTTGAACGACTGCACATAACAAGAAGAAATGATTCTTGAACAGGTTACAATGACTTGTTTATCATTTAATGAAATTTCAGTTTCCAACTTGAAAATACAAACACCATGCTTACTACATCCTAGAGAACACAACAAGTAAAAATAAAATTACAATGATCTTCATCCTGAGTTTTGGTTGCCCGAGTCTGGCACAAAAAGCCAATTATATGGAACAAAATTATTTTGATAATTTTTTAAAAAAGGACTGGGTTGTTCGTTTTTGGTAAAATCGGTCAATTATGCTTAATTATTTTTAGCTTTTCTTTTGGTAATTTTTGTTATTGTGGAAATTTTTTGGGATGTTTATTTTGTTTTAGATGGGACTAATTTTTGGTTCACCATCATATATAAATAATAAAAATATAAACATCAAGAAAATGACCTCAACTATGTTGTTTTATAGGGAGGTATGCCCCTGAATGTGATGAAAGCAACCAAGGGAGTTACGTAGGAAGTTAATTGGTATATTCAAATATTTGTGGAAGAAACCAAGATATTTCCAGCTGATTTTTTTTGTGAACAAGAGTAATTATTGTGGTTGGACTAATTTCATGGGATGCTTTTTTTTTTTTTTTAGGGTTTTCGACTTTAGATCTAAATTTTTTAATAACTTTAAAAAAAATTACTATTGTGATGAGCAGTTATTAGTAAGTAAAAATGTGACCTCAGTGATAAGCCTGAATGTAAAATTATGGTCAGATATGATATTGGTAGTGCTTACTATGACGATTGAACTTTCAATTGCAAGGAAAAAAATAGGGTACCACTGTAATATTGGTATCGCCCAATGTAATAATGGAACGGTCAAATTTGAGAATAAAAAAATATGGTACCACTGAATGTGACAAAAATAAAGCCAGATGCGATGTTGGCATTACTTAATGTGACAATGGAACCATCAAATGTGAGAAAAGAAGTAAGGAAACTACCAAATGTGAGAAAAGAACTGTCACATGTGATGTTGGAACTGCACAATGTGAGGATGAAATCGTCAAATATGAGAGAAAAAAGTAAGGGAACCACAAAATGTGAGAAAAAAACTATTACATATGATGTTCGAACTACACAATGTGAGAATGGAACTGTCAAGTGCAAGAAAAAAGTAAGGGAACACCCAATGCAACAAAAGAACTGTCATATGTGATTTTGGAACAGCATAATGCGAGGATGAAACCGTCAAATGTGAGAAAAAAGAAAGTAAGGGAACCACCAAATGTGAAAAAAAAATTGTTACATGTGATGTTGGAACTACATAATGTGAGGATGAAACCGTTAAATGTGAGAAAAAAGTAAGGGAACCACCAACTGTGAGAAAATAATTGTCACATGTGATGTTAGAACCGCACAATGTGAGGATGGAACCGTCAAGTATAAGAAAAAAGTAAGAGAACCATCTAATGTGACAAAAGAACTGTCATATGTGATATTGGAACCGCACAATGTGAGGATGAAACCGTCAAATGTGAGAAAAAAAAAGTAAGAGAACCACTAAATGTGAGAAAAAAACTGTCACATGTGATATTGGAATTGTATAATGCGAGGATGGAACCGTCAAATGTGAGAAAAAAGTAAGAGAACCACCAAATGTAAGAAAAGAACTATCACATGTGATATTGGAACTGTACAATGTGAGGATGGAACTGTCAAGTGTGAGAAAAAAATAAGGGAATCACCCAATGTGACAAAAGAACTGTCATATGTGATGTTGGAACCGCACAATGCGAGGATGAAATCGTCAAATGTGAGAAAAAAAAGTAAAGGAACCACCAAATGTGAGAAAAAAACTATCACATGTGATGTTGGAATTGCACAATGTGAGGATGGAACCATCAAATGTGAGAAAAAAGTAAGGGAATTACCAAAAGTGAGAAAAGAATAGTCACATGTGATGTTAGAACTGCACAATTTGAGGATGGAACCGTCAAATGGGAGAAAAAAAAAAAAAAGGGAACTACCCAATGTAACAAAAGAATTACCCAATGTGAGGATGGAACTGTCAAATGTGAGAAAAAAAAGTAAGGGAACCACCAAATGTGAGAAAAAAACTATCACATGTGATATTAGAACTACACAATGTGAGGATGGAACAGTCAAATGTGAGAAAAAAGTAAGGGAACCACCAAATGTGATAAAAGAACTGTCACATGTGAGGTTGGAACTGCACAATGTGAGGATAGAACCGTCAAATGTGAGAAAAAAAAAGTAAGGGAACCACCAAATGTGAGAAAAGAACTGTCACATATGATGTTGAAACTGCACAATGTGAGGATGGAACCGTCAAATGTTAGAAAAAAGTAACCGAGTGTAGTAGGTTACCTACTAGTGGGTACCGTACCCCCTTTTTTTTTTGGGAGTACCATAGAATTACTCATAGAATAATAGGTAAAGTAGAGAGCAAATCCAATTAAATTTCAAATTGGAATTTAATTATAGTATAATTTTGCGTCATGTGTCTCATCTAATTTAAATTTTAGAATTTTGTGTCAAGTGAGTTAATTTAGTATAAAAATTGAATTTTAATTAGAGTTTAGTTTTGCGTCACGTGTCCCATTTAATCTCAATTTAAAATTTTTTGTGCCAAGTTAGTTAATTTAGTATAGAAAACGATGAGTACAATATAATAAACCATAAAAAAACATAATCATATAACTAAAAAAAATTCAAATTTATAAGTTATATATATTGTAGGGATGAAGGGCCCAAGATTGTGTATTGGGCCATGGATTTTGTCTGAGGACATTTAGCTGTCCAAGGACGGGTAGACTTTAATGGAAAAATATTAGTCAGTGAGTTATGGAAGGATTCTAGTCATGAGGGTTTGGGAAAGTAGTTCGAGGAAAAGTATCTCCTTGGCTTAATAGAGAAGAGGTCAGAAGGGTTGATCTGTTATCAAGAGCAAAGCTCAGGGAAATTCTATTTGTAAGGATAAACACCTAGAGGGAAGTCAAGAAATATCTAGGGGAAAGCTGTTACCACCGCATTAAATGCACTGTATCTAACTATCTGGCCGCATTAATGTGGAGGTGATACTTGAACAGTGATATTCAGCCTTTCAGCTACCTCCAAAGACTTTAAAAAGGGGTTGATGGGACTAAGGTCAAAACAAGCAACTTAATCTACATGTGGAAGGTGGAGATGAAGTAATAGAAGGTAATATGAGGAAGAAAGACACCATTATATAAGGGGTATCTAAGAATCTATAGAAAATGGACTGTAGCACTAAGAACTATAATTGTAATCAAGCCTATGAGAAATATATTTGAGAATTACTCTCCTCGGACTTTGCCGAAGAAGGATTTCTTTGCATAAAACCTGTTTTTCTATGTTTTATTTCCATCTTTAATCCATTGTGAGCGTTATCCAATTAATTGAAACCTAGTTTTCAGGCCGCTCTCTACAAATTCTTTGTATTGGAATCTTTGGGCCTTAATCCTTTTACCTCTTGGGCCTAGGATCCAAAAACAGCCCTTACACACACACACACACACACACACACACACACACACACACACACACATATGAATAGGTAAAACTTAGAGAAAATTGAATTAGAATTTGAAATTATAATCCAATTTTGCGTCATGTGTCCAAATTTATGTGGGAACTACACTATAATTATCCACTTAAACTTGTGCTATGTGTCTACTTAAGTTTTTTAATCTTTGTGTCAAGTAAGTTAATAGATGCAAAATACTAAGAATCTAACATTAATGAACTATAAAATAAATAAATAAAACTCACATAAACTCAATAAAAATCACCACATGTTTCTCAATAAGTAAATAAAATAAAAATCACCACATAACAAAAATCACTACACGTTCTATTTTATTAAAAATTAGAAAAAAAAATGATCATATGTTGAATTAAATTTAGGTAAGAATTTTAATATGTGACTAATCACGTTTACTTTAAAAATATAATTTGACTAATTATTTATGTTTTATGATAAACATTGTGTTTAATTTAAAAAATATCTATATGTATGCATGAATGCATGTGTTACATGCTTTAAAAAAAAATTAATTTGACTAATTATTTATATTTTTATAATAAAAATTATGTTTAATTTTAAATGCATTCATGCGTTTGTATTGAGTTAAATGCTATTTCTTAATAATAAAAAAAGAGTGGGGTGATTTGAACCCTTATTGTCATTGTTAGAGACGTCAACAAGTGACAATTGAACTGCAGCAAATTTGCAAGGCTCGTTTCCACTTATTATCATTCTAATCTTATTCATATTGAAATTTAGATGTGAAGAAGAACACGGGAAAGTTAACCATTCTAATTTTTAACTTAATAGAAATAGTAGACATAATTTTGGATGTCAATGTATAAAGAAAAAAAAAAAAGTGCACGTGTGGGAATAAGAAGAAGAACAATCTAAATGTTTTAGTTCATTCGGCAAGCGACGAAAAGTCAGTTTTCTGAAAATTTTGAACCTATTTTTATGGCCCACACATGTAAATAAAAATAAATAAACTTTTCCCATCGTTTTTAATAGTAGTTTTTTAAGCAAATAAGAAATCATCAAAATGCATCTAAATTTACTCATAGCCAAATTATAAGGCTTGCATTATTGAATAGGAAAATTTCAAATTTTAAAATAAATTTGAAATTTGTATGTTTAGATTTGTGATGATTATTTTTTTATCATTATGTCAAGACATTCACGAATTTCTTTTTGGTCTAAGCAAAATTGAAACCTAGTTTGTAAGTAAAACTTAAGTTTTTTTTTTTTTTTAGAAACAAATTGAACTTAATAGATGTTCAATATTTCCATAAGTCCAACTATTAAAAACCATATATTTCAAGAAAAGTGAAAATTGACATTACAGAAGATATGGTCCATAATCCCTATAAAAATTTAAGCATATGAGTAAACAAATTTCAGGGAAAAAAATTACTCTAACCAAAAATGTTTAATCTATTATGCATAAAAAAAATTATAAATAACTGAAAATTTTCACAAAATATATTGTCAAAATAAAACTCTCTCGTGAGTAAGCATTAAGTAACCAACTCATATTAATTTGGTAATTATCTTCAGACAAGTAAAATTTAATAGCTTCTCTATATCAAACATAAATAATAATAATAAAAAATTCCAAATTAGGTTTTTTTTTAAATTTTTTTTTATTACAAATAGAGAATCCTTTTATATATATATAGGTAAATTAGAAAGAGAATTCAATTAAATTTCAAATTAGATTGTGCCAAGTGAGTTAATTTAGTGTAAAAATTAGATTTCAATTAAAGTTTAATTTTACATCAAATGTCCCATCTAATCTAAGTTTTTTAATTTTTGTGGCAAATGAGTTAATTTAGTATAACAAAAAGGAGTCCAATATAAATAAATTATAAAAAAACATAATCATATATTTAACTTTATATATAAAATTAGAAGAAGAGAGAGTTTGAATGATTTTATATTTATGTGCTTTTTTTTTTTTTTTTTGTATAACTAAAAACAATTCAAATTTATAAGTTATTTATGTAATATACCATGACTACGTACTATCTATTACTAACTAGGTAATATATATATATATATATATATATATATAAACAATGGACATTTTTTATACTATTTCTATTCAGATATTTCATTTGTGAAGATATTGAACGTAATAAACTGTAATTAAACTAAACGATCTTATGCACTCATCCCTATTCAATTTGCGAGATTCTATTTGACCAATTTATTATTTTATTTTGTGTTGTATCTAGTAGAATTTCACAAACAATAATTGCGAATTGATATTGTAGTATATGTAGTATTGAATAGTAATTTTCAAAATTATATATTTAATAGCAATGTAATTAGAAACTTGGCGTAACAAAAATCATGAAAATTGCAAGAAAAAATTATTTTAGTACTTCTAAATGTCCTGTTGAACTATGTTTTATATGTTTAATAACCTAAACTAACATCAATAACATCACTACAATTCATCATTTCTGTACTTATTACATACCAGTTTAATTAATTGAAGGGCATCTCAATTTTCAAGATCGCCAAGATTTTCTGTTTTGATCGCAATTCACATATGGCAAATAATCCAATGAGTATATATATATATATATATATATATATATATATATATTAACAAAATGTAATGACATGCAAGGGAAGTTCTTACCTTTTCGATGAAAAAGAGCGGTTGTTGAATAAGATTAGCATGATGGGCCAGCCCATTTGTTTCTTCAATGCTTGACATATTGGAACCAAATATTTTCAGTTTGTTGCATTTGAAAATCTGCAAGTAATTCAACAACGGCCACTCTGAAATGTGCTTTCCTCCATAAAAACTCTTGAGTTCAGGCAAATTTTGAAGTTCTAGAGTGGTCAATTGTGGGAATACAAACAAAGTGGTTGTCTCTATTCCTTCTTCTTTTGCTACGATTTCCTCCACCGTTGCACAATCCTTTATCTTTAGCTCCTCAAGTTGCACAAGAGCCCTCGCCACAGATGTTGGAAAAACACTTTTTAGACTGGAACAACCGTCAATTTTTATGGTACGTAATTTCGCAAAGGTGATTATTCCTTGAGGATCCATACTCCACACGTGCTTCACTTTTTCCAGATTTCTTAATTTTAAGGATATAAGTTCAACTGCTGCTATATCACATGATTCTTCAACATTATTTGTCCCTTGGATTTCAAATACCTCTTCTAAGGAGTCGCAATCATATATCTTCAATTTTTTTAGATTCCGGAGCGTTCTCAACATATTGGGTGGAACAATATTTGTAAGATTTGTACAACCTGAAACGGTCAGTGTTTTTAGTTTGCCAAAGAAATCTAAAATGAGTTGATTTGGCCAAATCATCTTCATGCTATCCATGCCATTTATTTCCAATTTCTCCAAGTTCGGAAAGAAAACCTGCAATTCTCATCAGGTACACGTTGAGTCAATAAATGAAACTTAATTAAATTATATTCTAAAGACCACGATTAGCAAAGAGGAAACTATTATAAGGAAGAATTAAGAAGGAAGAAGAGTAATAATTACTGGCATATAAACGGTGAGTTCTCATAGAAATAAAGGTTACAACGTGTAATAACAAATTTCAACTCTCCCTAAAAACATGAACTCATTAAGCCACTCTCCTATCCACTCGCTTGCGTTTTACTCATATAAAACTGCTTTACTCATATAGAAAAAAAAAAAAAAAAATAGTAGAGCTTCTGAGCACACGAGTGAACACGTGTTCAGAGGCTAGTATATATAAATGCCAATATCACGGAACTATATTTTAAATATAAAAAATAATAAATTCTTTTTTCATAGAAGAGGTATTGTGTTGCATTATAGGGGTTTATTAGTTCAAGTTCTTTCTCATCAATCCGTAATTAAAAATTGGAGATGAAATTTAGATGAGAATAATTTATCCATGAAAAAAGAGAAATTGAGATAATATGCAGCTTGATTCCTAAAAGCCTATTAAAGGCTTTGACTCTATGACGATACTATAACAGTGTATATGTTTGACTCTCTTTTTTGTACATTTTGAAATTCAATAAGCGATAAGATTTCTCCCCTTTTTGTTAAACCTACAAAAAAAAAACCAAAGGTTTAAAGTTTTTAAATTGGATCATTGGGATTCAAATTTATAATGACATCATATTTATCTTTAATAATTAATTAAAATAAATAAAATAAATGTATACAATTTAATTATTTAACAATCTTGTGTAAAACCAAGTTTAAAGATGTTCAAATATATCTTAGTCAAAAGATAAGATGATTTTCTTCAAAATTTACCACAAAGATTAAGTATATATTCTCTTATTAGTTAAAAATTAAGAGGACAGTTGTAAGAGCTCTAATCTTTGTGCTCTTACGTTAAGCAGGCTAGTTTGCTACGCATATATAGTCATCCTACTATACATATTTGTATTAACAAATTATTAATAATTTTACGAAAAAATAATTAAAACCAAATAAAATAAACACAGACAAAAAAAGTAGGACAGTTGTAACTTGTAATTAGAGCTAACCTTTTCGACGAAAAAGAGGGGTTGTAGAATAAGACTAGCATGATGGCCCACCCCATTTGTTTCTTCGACGCATGCCTTTTTGGAAACAATAATAATTTTCAGTTTGTTGCATTTGAAAATCTGCAAGTAATTCAACAACGGCCACTCTGAAATGTGCTTTCCTCCGTAAAAACTCTTGAGTTCAGGCAAATTTTGAAGTTCTAGAGTGGTCAATTGTGGGAATACAAACAAAGTGGTTGTCTCTATTCCTTCTTCTTTTGCTACGATTTCCTCCACCGTTGCACAATCCTTTATCTTTAGCTCCTCAAGTTGCATAAGAGCCCTCGCCACAGATGTTGGAAAAACACTTTTTAGACTGGAACAACCGTCAATTTCTATGGTACGTAATTTCACAAAGGTGATTATTCCTTGAGGATCCATACTCCACACGTGCTTCATTTTTTCCAGATTTCTTAATTTTAAGGATATAAATTCAGTGGCTACTATATCACGTGATTCTTCAACATTATTTGTCCCTTGGATTTCAAATACCTCTTCTAAGGAGTCGCAATCATATATCTTCAATTCTTTTAGATTCCGGAGCGTTCTCAACATATTGGGTGGAACAATATTTGTAAGATTTGTGCAATTTGAAACGGTCATTGTTTCTAGTTTGCCATAGAAATCCGAAATGAGTTGATAGGGCCAAATCATCTTCAAGCTATCCATGCTCTTTATTTCCAATTCCTCCAAGTTCGGAAAGACAACCTACAATTCTCATCAGGTACACATTGAGTCAATAAATGAAACTTAATTAAATTATATTCTAAAGACGATGATTAACAAAGAGGAAACTATTATAAGGATGAATTAAGAGGGAAGAAGAGTAATAATCCCTTTTCATTTAAGAGGTATTGTGTGGCAATACTTCAAGCTTTTTCTGAATGGTCATGTACTTACTAAAAGAATTGGTGATGAAATTTAGATTAGGACAATGCTTATAAGGATGAAAATTCAATTTAATTTCCTAACCGGATTCTCTCTCTACATGCGTAACAAATAAAACTCAAATTCAATAACAGCATATTGAGAAATTGTTAAATTAATATGCACAATTTTTGGAAAAATGTTTCATTCCAAGCTGTAGTAGAAAATCAAAAGAGAATTCTAGTATTAGTATTATACTAAATTTAAACTATTTTTTTAGAAAATTTGGCAAGTGTAAAAGTATATAAGGATGTGTCAAAGTCACAATATAATAGATAGATAATCAATTTAAAATATAGAATACATACACTAATTATATAAGTGTGTTCTTCGAAAAAAACATTTTATATAAGTATGTTCCATTTGGGTTTTATCTCGATTAGAGAATTTGGTTATTCTTCTGTTAAACTCTTGCTCATTGACCTTTTCTTGTGATATTTTACAATGCTGCCTACGGTAGTTGCTAGATTTTGTAGTGGACATTTTTTTTTATGCTACTCATTAAATATTTAAAGTGACCACCAGTGTTGGTTCTCAAAAAAAGTGGCCATCAGTGCTAAGTGGAAAAAAAACTAAAAAAATAAAAGAAAAGAATAAAACAGCGGTGACCATTAGATTATATTACTGGCATATAAATTGATAAGTATTAGTGAAAATACATAGCACCAGAAAAAAAAAAAAAAAGTGTCCAACTTTGAATTTGACGAAAATCTAGGAATTAAAAGTGAGAAACTTCAAAAAATTACATGAATTTATAATATATCCAAATTACTTTGTATGTTTCTATTACTATTGTGTAAAACAAACCCATTTAAAAAAACAGTTAATAGTAAGGTGCCAATCCACTAGGCAAACTCATTGCACCTTAATCCATAATAAGGCATCAGATTACTTTAGATGAACTAAAGTTTGGTGCAATATAAAAATCAAGTAATTAATGTTCATATTGGCGTCGAATCAAATATAGTTCGGTCAAACACCTTTATTTTTCATCAAAAAAGAACAAACGAATAAATGAGACAAATAAAAAAAAGATTATATATTGACAAAAAAGCAAAAAGAATGCTTTTGATCATTTGGTGCAGTTTTCAAAAAGAAAATGTGTCTTGATATCGACAATACATAGTTTAATCTCTTTTATTTATTTTTTAGGTTGTTGAAAACTTATCAACATTTAAAGAGTAAAATTTAAAAGTAAATTTAAACATACCTTCCCGTTGAAAAGTACATGAGAATCAACAACAGAAAGGAAGCCCTTTAACTTGAACAACTCCCATAATTTCAGCGAATGGAGATTTGCAAACATAATGCTGTCGTCACTATTGACCTCAATTTCTTCTTCTCTTTCTATCGCAACTATTGCACTCATTATCTCACAATCTTCTATACTCATATCTTGCAGGTGTGAAAAGCATCCAACCATAGCTGAGGAGAAGACAAATTCCAACTTATAGCAACTGCTCACTCTTACTACTCTCAAGTTACAAAAAGTCTTTGTTGGTAGTCGCGTGTAGCATATCCGTTCCAAATTGTTCACTTTGAATAGAGTAATTGACTCCAAACTAGGAAAGACAGAATCAAGAACCCCCATAGACTTGATAATATACTGAATCTCGTCATTCCATTGGACTGTGAGATGCTTCAAACTTTGAAAACCTTCCGAATCCAATTCGTAAAGGATATTTTTGACACCCTTCATTTCATAAAAAATGAGAGTTTCACATTTCCTAAATAATACTTTATACACATAGTCCGATTGAAAGCTTATATTGAGCTTTAAAATTCGTGAAGTTTCCCAAGTTTCATGTCTGAGCCAAGCACGGCCTATGGCTATTCTATAGCTTTCCAACCTTTCAAAAACCATGGCTTTTGGAAGAATCTTTGCATTCTTAATACATATATGTAACTTGGTCAAGTTATACAAATGGTCCAACTCTGAGACCATTGCATTATTTTTTTCTGTGCTTTGTACTTCCACCTCCCATTCAACATCATCTGGCAAATATAATTCCTCTAACCTCTTCAGATTAGATAACACATTGGGTGGAATAAATTTAAGACTGGAATATCCTCTCAAATCTAGTAACTGAAGGTGAGTCAGCTGCCCTATCTCTTTTGGTAACCGTCCAGTATCGGACAATGAAAGGCTAAGAGCTTTCAAATTCTTCAGTTCTCCAATTATGATTGCATTCTGTCCCTCATAACCGTCTAAACACAATATTTGGAGGTTTTTAAGGGACGAAAGTGATGAAGGAAGTACTCCACACCAGCTTTCAGATAACTTCAACACTTTGAGATCCTTTAACCCTTCAAAAAATGAATCTGGAATACGGAAATCAACTTCTTGGTCGAACAACAAAAGTAACTCAAGCTTTGTACATTCAAACTGATTAGGAAGGTCTAAATCATCATTAATGTAAGGCAGCGAAATTGCAACTGTATCTTTACGTTTAGACAGAGTTTGCAATTCATTAACAGTTCTTATAGTAAACATATGCCTTTCTTCAGCTGCAATATTAATGACGACGTCACGAATTACGTCATGCATTTTGACTGTTCCATTATAATTACCATCCAACAACAAGCTAGAACCTTTGAGTCTTTCAACCAATGAGTGCACCCTACATCTCGCACCCTCTATTGTATCCACGTTATCAAACAAGCCCAAACCCACTCCATATCTCAACAAGTCTTCTACTTTTATATTGTAATCCTCTCCATGTAGACTACAAAGCAACAATAATGACTTTGCTTCGTTACTTTTTAAAAACTCATAACTCATCTTTATACTTTTGTACACCACCTCATTCATTCCCTCGATCTCTCTTGGGCTAGACATCTTCAACTGATTGAGGAAATCTTTCCAAATACGTGGATTTTTCTGATTTTTTAATGCATTTGCAACTGTTGTAATGGCAATTGGTAGTCCAGCACATTCTTCGACAATTTGAAGCATAGTTGGTTTAATTTCAGATGTTTTAGCTAAATCACCAACTATCTTCTCAAACAAGTTTCTCGCTTCATCGTTTAAGAAAACTTTGACTTCGAACTGCTTTTGGGTATCCATATCATTGCATACTACATTATAAAATCTGGACGTCAACAATAACTTGCACCCCTTATTATCATCTCCAAAGGAAAAAATCCCAAGAGCTTCCAAGTCCAGGTACTTCCAAATGTCATCCAAAATTATAAGGACCCTATTCTCTTGTTTCAATCGCTTTCGTAGTTTATCTTTTCTTGCTAGTTCACTCTCCTTCTCAAGTATTAGATCTAACTGCTCCGCGATTTCCGTTTGAATTTTTTTAACGTCTGGATCATTGGATACAACTAAAAAAAGGTACTTGTCAAACAACTTGCCTTTCTCAGCTTGTTTTAGAACTTCTTTGACTAGCATGGTTTTCCCAACACCTCCCATACCGTGAATTCCAATCCTAGTGATATTAGGATCTTTTAGTGCCTCTAGAACTCCAGTTATTGTTGACCTTCTTGACTCAAAGGCCTCATACCCTTTATTTGATGTCACAGTCTCTACCACTTGTGTAGACTCATGATAGCCAACACGATCGCTATTGATCGTTGATATCTCATCCTTCAAATTCTTCGCTTCCAATGCTGCCTTGTCAGCCCTCTTGCTCACTTGATAACGGGACATCAAATTAGGACACCATCCATTGCAGTAAGTAATCTTTGCTGGTCTATCATCTTCAAGGATTACCCCTGCCACTGCTATTATGTCATCAGATTCGGTAAGCCGTCTCTGTACATCATCTTCAATTTTCATTAGATTCCTTACAGCAGAATCAACATCATGTTGCACCCTATCTCTGGCCTCACCCAGCTCCTTAACTTGGGTTTTGAGATTATCAACGTTACTTTTGTAGCGAATCAGATAGCCCAGCTGACGTCCAAGTGCTGCAAGTACGCAATCGAGAATTTTCTCCCCGATTTTGTCAAGAAAATTCATTCTCACAACTGGCGGTTGTCTAGAAAGGGGAAGCAATCAATAACGTACGAGAATTCTGAAAAAGGGAAAACATATATAATAAAAATAATAATAAAAAAAAAAACAAAAACCAATTAAATTATAATTTTTTTGAATCTATAAAATTGGTTTTTTATTTTAGCAATCTTCTGGAGTTTATGGGATGTGGCAGGTTATAGAAAACTATGGGATTACTACCTTATCGATTGGGTGGCACACTTTTTCATTGATAATTTGTTATTTTCACGTTACACACTTTTACACGTGAATTGTTACTTTTATGGACATCCTCATAATTGTCAAAATTAATTAGCATTTTTTTTTTTTTTGAATTGGTATAAGATTTTTATCAAAATAGTATATAATGGAGTAAATCATATGAACATTCCGTTAAATTAAAAAACAAAAATTATGCAAACACATTTTGAAAGAAATTTGTAATAGATATAAGATAATGAAGTAATGTTCTATTTCACAATTGTTGATGTGTTAATTTTTTATAGGTCAAAATAAAATATCATACTAGAACAAACCATAACTAAAAATAAAAGTATTGTGAAAAAAAAAGTGTTATATCCATAATATTTTTCACAACACTTTTATAACAAAAGTGTGAATGCGTAAAGCTATAGTAGTACTGCTGGGTGATTGCTTGGTCAGTGCGAGGCTGGTTGGCTGCTATCTGCTCTTAATGCTCGATCATATGGAGGGTGTGAAATGCTATAAAATCCTATGACTTGAAAATAGAAGCGTAAATTACAGTCAAATGGAAAACATTTTCAAGTTGACGGTGATTTTCAGCCCAGCTAAACACCTGGCAAATGCACAAAATTTTTTCCCGAAAAACATTTTAAGTCTAAACAAACACAAGAAAACCCAAATAACTAACAAAGTCATTAATAGGAATTTGAGGGATTTACCCATATTTTCCTTAAGTGAAATGATCATTTAACCAATTGTAGAACTCCTTTACTTACTTTTCTATTAAACTGGGTCCTCTGAGTGGTCTTTTCATGGTAGAAATTGGTCTTTGGTTTTCTACTAAGCAACCGAATTTCATGTCTTACTTTTATTCCTTTACTATATTGCTTTTAGATTTGCTACATGATTACTACGGATAAATTGTTTGTCAGCATGGATTACTTTATAACTGGTGTGATTGATAACTAAATCCAAAAATTCCACTCCCCAACCAAGCTTATCTCCATGATAACCACGACTCAATGGAATGGACTGAATCATTTCCCCTTTATGTGGGCAAACAATTATCATGTACCTGTTAGAAATAAATTAGATCCTCCAAATATGCTAGCCTGACTTTGGAAGAGTGTTTTGAGCGGTAAACACTATAAACGCGGATGGCTTTGGGATCTATTTGTCGTGCCTACTCTGCATCTGGATTCCAATCCCAAAAATTCTTTAGCTTCCCTCATGCACCTCCAAATAAAGAAGCCTTTTGAGGTACACTAGCTTATAACTAGGGGTGGCAAATGGGCGGGTTGGGTCATAATTGGGTTAGGTTATAAATAGATTGGGTGTATAATTATTCATTTATCCATTTATGAGCCGTGTATATATAAATTAATTATCCATTACCCGCCCAACCCATTTAATTAGTAGCCCACCCATTTAACCCAATATAATCTAAATAAATAAATAACTTGTTACTAAATTTTCCCATTAAGTTAGCAATTACAAAATTTCTCACAAACCAAACAGGATCGAAAATCAGATTAAAATCTTTTAACTTTATAACAACACCATCCTCTTCATTTTCATTTATTTTCCCAACCTTTCTCACAAACCAAACAGAACTTCTCCTCACCCAGACCAATACCTAGCTAATCAAACAATATTTAAAGCAAACAAACAAATACTCATAGAACTAACTTGAACTTTAGTCTAAACTCTAAAATACAGATTTTCTCAAGACTTTCTCAGCAACCAAACAGAAAAACTCAAAAAATGAAAAAAAAAAAACTGTTACCAGTATCTTTCTTGTATTATTTTGAATATTTTCGTTAAAGTTTTGTTGTTTTTGACCTTGAGAATTTCACAAGCTTCAGTGGAAGAATAGTTAGACCCATCGGCGCATGACAGAACTCGGCTCAAACTCAGCAGCCACCACCGGCGCCACCACAGCCGAGCCATTAAAGCCGTCCTTCTGAAAATAAGGCTCCTCGGCCACGACCTTCTCCGGCGCCGCCGTGAAATTCCTCGGAACGAGCAGGAACTGGAAATCAAAAAACCTCTTCAGCTGAGACTTCGCCGTTGGTTTCACTAAATCGATCCTCATCGTCTCTTCCGGCGTGTTAAAATCGATCGTCTCTTTGTATTAGTTAGACCCATCGGCACAACCGACAGAACTCGGTTCAAACTCAATGGCCACCACAACCGAGCCATCAAAGCCATCCTTCTGAAAATGCGGCTCCTCAGCCACGACCTTCTCCGGCGCCATTGTGGAATTCCTCAGAACGATCGGGAACTGAAAATCAAAAAACCTCGATAGGCGATCACAAGGAAGTGAGAGCTGATCATCGCCGCATTGGACAGCCAGAGATTGTTTCGACGATTGAAGAGGAAGCTAGAATGCAGGAAAAGTTGGATATGGAGAAGGATGATGCTGATGCTTTGGAGGAAAGGAGGAGTCGATCCTCATCGTCTCTTCCGGTGTGTTATTTCTCTCTTTGGAATTTTCTTTTGTTTTTTTGTTTTGAGGGACAAAATTTCTTTTTGTTTGGTTACTGAGAAAACATGATGAAAGTGTTTGGGTTTAGAAATCTAAATGTTAAAGGGTTTGGAAAAATGTTTGGTTACCCAGAAAATCTGACGGAAAGTGAGACTGAAGAGATACTATTTATTTAAGTTTTAGATTTTAGTAGGGTTTAGTGAGTTTATTTAATTTTAAATGTTAGATGGATTTAGTGGGTATTAGTGGATTAATCTATTTAGATCCATCTAATTAAATAACCAAATAGGTCTTTATTCATTTAACCCAAATACTCAAATGGATTGGGTTAAGACTTATCCAAATAAGGTGAGTAATAGACGGATTCATGGATATGGATAAAAATTGGCATCCCTACTTACAACAAAGAACTCAAAGGGTAGTATCAGAATTTAAGAACCCGGAAAGCCAAAGATTGAGAATTATGAATCAACCACCAACATTCTTTTGCTATAGTAAAGCATGGTTAAAGAATTTAAAATCCCTAAAATCCAGTTCTCCATTCCACTTTGGCTTGGTTACTTTCTAGTTCTACCAAATCTGATGGTATTTTCGCTCCTCTCGACTTTGTCCCCATCAAAAAAAGTAACTGAACATGGTCGTTAATTCCTTACAGAGACCACTGAAATACGAAAGTAATTAACGGTGTATGTTGGAATAGTCAAGACGAATGCCTTTAGTAGGATCTCCTTCCCAGCTGCAATAAGTAGTTGTTCATTCCACCCCCTCAATTTTTCCCATACCACATCATTCTGTTGTGTAAAATAACTCTTTTGATCCCTTCCAACTAAAGTGGATAGTCCAAAATATATTCACGTCCACTAGCAGATACAAGTACGCAACCCATTAAGGGGCGCCTCTATATAGAAGCCACAGTGTTCACATGAACGAGACAAAAAAAAAAATATATATATATATATATATACATAATTATACTTATTTTATTTTTCTCTAAATCAGAATTGAACACTTAACTTGAGATCTAAAGAATTTGGGTTTAGTAATACTAGAAACACAACAAATTAAATGTCACAACAATTTTAAGCATTTTTCTCAATGTATGTATTTTTGAATTATCTTTTAAAGTTTTTTTCCCAATGAAAAGAGTGGTAAAGTGAGCTGTTCCCAAAAGTGAGCAACAAGCTTTCCCTTTTTCAATAAGGAAATGTCTCTCTCCTTTTAAAGACATTTCTGTGGTCTCCATGTTAAGTCTATGTATTAAAAAAAAAAGGTATATATATATATGTATATATCTTACTCCTTTTAACATTGAGTTGGCTTGAGGACTTGATTGGGTACATTAAGTTTCCAATTGCTTGCAAATTCTTGATTAAGGCTTAAAAAGGGATCAAGATGTTTCTCAATACTCGTAGGGTGATTAGGCAGAAAGTTGAGTTGAGGTGCAAGCAGTGCAGGGACTGGGTATCGGGTTCGGGTTAGGTTTGAGCCTATTGACCCAAACCCGCCCCATGGCCATCCATATATGATATGACCAATATCTGATTTTAAGAAAAGTGAGAGCCAAAGAACAAGGAGACAGTCTAGAGTTTTTTTTTTTTAATTATTTTATTTTATTTTATTTTATTATAAGCCTTTTTCGTTATGGGTTGTAGAAGTGAAAAGAAACCAGGGACCGATCTTTATATTATCAAATTATTACAAGAATCAAATAAAGCAACAAATGAGAAAAGGGAAATGTAGTAGGTGGTGTGTACCTCTCTTTATGATAACAATTTATCAATGAAGCAGGCAGAGGTTGTTTTCCCACTCGAAAGGCGGAGCAACTGAACAATAACAGTCAATTTGTTGAATGAGAATAAACACGAATGGAAGAGACTTACAATGTTAAATTCATTGTTATGCCTAAGGAAAAAGCAAAGCATGAGGGAAATATGTTAATAGTGCTTGAAAAAAAAAAGATTAAACAAAAATAAAATTGTGATTTTTTTTTTTGTACAAACAAATTAGGCAACTTGTGCATACTCATTAAAGTTTATATAGATGATAAATTGTATATTAAAAATTTATTTGTTAGAGTAAAAAATTATTATGTATTGAAAACCCATTTCCAAAATGGATCCAAATATGTTTTTGTTGCAAGTCTTTTTTTTTTTTTTTTTTGGTTTTTTTGTTGCAAGTATTTAGTGTTTTAGAAGTTGTAATTGAAGATTAAGTACGAAGACTAGTCAAGGAATGCATCTTGACTACTCATGACTTTCATAATTTCTGCACCAACCACGATGCCTCTCATCCGATTGATATTTACTGATTATGTTTTAGTTGTTTTGTATTTTGTTTTAAGTTGGCTCTAAAAGTGGATATTTGTACTACTAAGAGAGACTAGAGAGCCTGTATGAAGACCCACTAAGCATGACTTTTTATAAGATTGTAGAGGATGGATTTGGGAGCCTATATTTGTAATCCTACTTTAGAAGGAGGGATTTTTGTATTCTTTATAACTCAACTTTGGATTGATGAGATTTAGTTTTGTGTTTTTAGTTGTTATCTTTTTTGTTATCTTTGATTTTTTTTTTTTTGGAGATAACTGCCCATAAGGCAAAAACTTTATTCAAAGGAACTAAAGAGATTACATAGCATCATAGACAACTAGAGGAGCTATATCTTCAGGAATGGTGTCAAACCAGACTTGTAGCTCACAGCCGGACTTAGAGCGTCTAGCTAGATGATTGGCAACTTGATTGCTTGATCTTTTAACATGATTGAAAGAACTAAAATGAAAGTCCCTAACTAGCACAAGGATATCCTTAATGACATGACCATACTTGGGGTTGCTAACATCTTCCATACAAATGGCTTTTATAAGGACCTCTGCATCACCTTCAAAGATACAGTCCAGTGCAGAAACTTCTTTGGCGAACTCCACAGCCCTTCGACAAGCTAAGGCTTCAGCCGTAGCTGCAGAGAAAGGGATTGGGACCCGTTGAGACAAAGCAGCTCTGACTGAACCCAAGGAGTTTCGAATCACAATACCAAAACCCGCAGAATCCAAATCCTTGAAAAGAGCTGCATCGAAATTAATTTTGACAAGGGGCCGGATAGGTGGAGATCAACGCACAGCACTATTTCTGGGCATAGCAGATTGGACATGAGGGATTTGGGCTTGTAGGAAGTCCGAGAGCAAATCCTTAGCTTTCTCCCTGATCCGATGCAGCTCCACCCCCTGTTCTTAAAGTCTAGCAGAGTTCCTATTTCGCCAAATCAACTAGAAAACCATTGCTAACAAATCCATATTTATTCAGTCCCTCATGGAAAACAACAGACCCAACAAAGCATTAAAGCCATGAAATTTATAGCGAAATAACTTCATCAGCATGGCATCATCCTTCCATATAACCAACAGAGAGCTACAGTACCATAATGCGTAAATTGTGTCCTCATTCTGTGTGTGTGTGTGTGAATCGTTAAAGGGGCTCTTCATGCTGTGTGTGTGAATCGTTTGTAAGATTTAGAGGTATTTGCCTTCACATACACTTAAGGTTTCCAATCTCAAGATTAATGTTAAGAGCTTGGCGATCATTCAGTTGCTGATTCAAGAACTTAAAGATATACAAGCGGGAGTGCTTGTGCTTGCTGTGAATTCAAGAAAGAAGTAGTCCGTGAATTCGGAGCTGTCACGTGGTCGTGGTAGTAAGTTTTCTACTCGAGGTAGCAATAGGATGTTAGTGGTCTAAGTCACTATTGTACAAATTTCAATTCTTTCATGATGAATTCTGTTTTACCTTGAAGATAGCTAGGTTAAATCCTCCTTAAGTTTTTTACTAGTTTGGTTTTCCTTGGTCATCATATCATCGTGTTCTTTATATTTCCGTTGCTTTGCATGATATGATATATTGTGTTAACGTAGACTCATAATTTACCTAAGTTAATCACTTGGCTAAATAACTAGGTTAATCTAGTTATGTTTTAAGGGATCTAAAAATGCACAAGTGGTATCAGAGCCGGTAGCTTTTTGTTGGAGATCTTTTGATCTTAGAGCTGATCCTTGACACCGGTTGTCATGGAACACAGATACTCTCTTGTAATTCTACTTCACTTTGATGATAATAATTATGCTTAATGGAAAGTAAGGATGAAAGTATTCCTGAGATCTATTGATGAGAGAGTTTGGAACTCCGTTGAATACGGATGAGAGAAACCCACTACTCTTGTGAGTGAGTGGCAAACTTCTCAAAAAGAAGCAGCCGCTTTTAATAGCAAAGTTATGAATGCTATCTTTAATGCTGTTTCTATGGAGGAATTTAAGAGAATCTCTAATGTTGAGATTGCTCATATTGCTTGGAATATCCTCCAGACTATGCATGAATGCACAAAGGCAGTTAAGATAAATAAATTGCAGCAATTAACTTCTAGATTTGAAAGCATTAGAATGTCTGATGATGAATCTTTTGATAAATTCTATGCTAAGCTTAATGATATTGTTAATTCTGCTTATAATTTGTGTGAAATCTATAACCAACCTAAAATTGTTAGGAAGATTCTTAGATCTTTGATTGAGGATTTTAGACCCAAGTGACTGCCATTACTGAAAGCAAGGATGTGGACTCCATCTTTGTTGATGAACTTGTAGGATCTCTTTAGTCCTATGACTTTGTGCTACAGAGATTGCTTACCTTGCCAAAAACTTTAAAAATTTTCTTAGGAACAATAACAAAAGGGCAAGAGGTAAGAACACTACTGAACCTAGAAATTTTAGGAGGAATGATCCTACTAAGGTTAATAACACTGAAAAACCTAAAGAAAAAGTAGGTCAACCTTCTAATATATCTATGGGAAAACAATGTTTTGGGTGTCAAGAGTATGGTCATATTAAATCTGAATGTCCTACATACTTGAGATATAAGGGTAAGGCTATGGCTGTAACCCTTAGTGATGATGAAGTTTCTGGCAATGAGTCTGATAGTGATAAGGATGGAAACTTCATAACTTTCACTGTACTGCTATAGTTGATGAGACTGTTTCTGTTGAGGAGAACCCTTCTGATGGAGAACTCTCTGAGGATATAGATTTACAAGAAGCCTATAATAAACTTTGCAAAGTTGCTATAACGAATGCTATGAGTGTTGACTTAGGCTAAAAGAAAATTGCATCTCTTGAACTTGAAAAGAAAAATTTGCTTATGAAACTGTTTGATGCTAATGAATTGTTGAATAATGTGAAGACTAAGAACATGCTTTTGCTTGATAAAGTTAATAATTTGAAACTTGAATTATCTGTTGCTAAAGAACAAACTAATAGGTCAGCAAGCTCCAAACTTGATCACATGCTGAGTGTTCAAAAGTCTCCCTCCGACAAAACTAGACTAGGTTTTATAGAAAGCATCTCTATGCCTGAATCCCATTCCATAAACTTTTTCCCTTCTTCTGAACCCTCTATGAGTAAGGTTGTCAAACCCTCTGTGAGTGAGGCTGCTAAATCTGTAGATATCACACCTTCTAAGAAACTTAGGGTTGATCTTAGAGAGTCTAAACCTAAGAATTCTACTCTTTTGGCAAGCTGCATGATAAGCCTATATAAGTTTGTCATTTTTGTGAAAAGTCTAGGCACATTTGTCCAAATTGTTTCAAGCTGCAAGCTGCTAGGCGAACAAACAAACCAAAAGTATCTGTGTCTCAAGCACAAGATCTTATGATACTTATTTGTGAATTGATAAAGGCTTTAAACCTTTATTCCAATCCTGGAGTTGGAAATCATTCTAATGTGAATAAGAACTTCAATGCTCGAGTTGCATCTAAAAAGTTTTGGATGAAAAAGGCTCAATCTAATTGAGTCCTTCTAACATGGTCCTTGTGCTCCATCGCTCTACTCTTTGTGACCATCTTTCTTGCTGTTTTGTTTTCTCTGTTTTTTGGGATTTGCATTGCATAACATTCATGCATTTCATTCTAAGATTGTTTTTGTTATTTTTTTTTTTTTTTAAAAAGAGAGAAAAAGAGAAGCTATTTATGTTTTGCACTATTTTTCTTGGATTTGAAATCAAGGTTGGCCAATTTATTTATGCATAACATGTTTATGTACCTTGTTTAGCTTGGATAAGCTTACTTATTGCACTTTACTAGTTTGAGCTTAGTAGTGCATGTTGAGTGAGAAGATGTTTATAGTTTTTGATCACTTTGTCTTGATCTTGAAGTCACATGCCTTTGATTGTCGAACTTGATCCTTTTGAGAAAGGCATAAATAACCATCTCACCACTGTTTATTAGCCAATCATAAACACCTTAGTGCATATCGTAAAATTTTGTGCTCGAGAAAGTGTAGTACATGCACAAAAAGAACATAAGGTGTAACCTCAGTTTAAATGCTAAAATTGGTGTGTACATTATTGGGCTCTAATAACTTTAAAATCAAATAAAATTAGTGTGCACATTATCTCGGCTATCTTTAATAAGTTTCTGATCAATTAAAATTGGTGTGTACATTATAAGGCAAATCAAGAAACTTACATGATTGCAAACTTTTATTCTAGGAGATGTGGGAGTTATTTGATGTAACTCTTTAAGTGATAGTCTCTTTCAAAATTTTATGTGATGAATTTTGTAGACTTTGTGCTTGATTTCTATATTCATATTACCTCACATGTATCTCAAGCTTTTGCTAGTTGCATACACTACACAAGTTTTTCTTTACTAAATTTTGTACATGTTATTATGTGTAATTTTGGTTTGGTCAACCAAATTTGAAAATTTCTTGAGTTTTATACAAAACGTGTTTGCTATTTGAGAATTTAAGGTGAATTGATTGAAAATCTTAATTTTGGGAAAACTGGGTTCAAAACATGTGTTTTTGAAAAACATTTTATCTCATACTTGTGCATTTTATTCCTAAAATTCAATGCTTTGAGGAGTTTCTCATAAAATTGCTTTGTTTTTAAAAACTTTGATTTTTTCTAAATTTCAATCAATCGAACCTGTTTTTTGACCGATCGAAATTGCGATTAAAAATTTTGTGAGGCTCTGTTTGTTTCGATCGGTGCTAGATTGCTAATGGATCAATCGAAACATTTTTGACCGATCGAACCTATTTTTCGATCAGTCGAAAATCGTATAGAAAGTTTTTTAAAAAATTGAAATTCTCACGTGTTCATACACTATTTCAGAAGTTTCAAAACTTTTTCTCTCTCTATTCAATTGGTCTAAGAGTTCAAGCAAAATTTTTGTCATTTTCCATTAAAATTCTTCAAGGGTTATTCTCTCCCAAGGCCGGTAAGACCTTTTTACCCTTCCTTTTGCATTTATTTTCATGTTTCATGCATTAAATCATGCATTTTTGGGAAAATTTCGAACCAATGGATTTTTGGGATTTTTTATGATTCAAGCTTTTTCTTTGGAAATTGATCAATAGGTTTTTGTTGTAAGATGCTATATAACTATTCTTGATGGTTTAATTTGATCAATTTGGTGATTTGAAATAAATCGAAAATTCTAGGGCTTGAATATACCCGAATTGGGGTTTTGTTCAATTAGGTTTAAATTGATGAAATTGGCTTGTTGAATTGATTCATATGATCATTAGTTTGTGTTATCTATATTGTTTAATGATCAATTGGTCAATTTTTTTAAAATTGAACAAGTGTTTTTTTTTTTTAATTTTGGGGTTTTTGATATAAACTCTATACTCAAGCCAATTTTGTGATTTTGGAGTAAAATTGAACTGATTCTTACTGCATTAGAGCATGCATCATTTGATTTTACTATTCATGCATCATATAGAATTGTTATTTCTACATTTTTTTGGTGCTAACTTGCAGTCTGTCTTAGTTTTCTTTTTTGTTTCTTTTTGGTTCTTTCCTGTGTGTCTCTTCCTTACCTTAGCATCATGCTTAGGAAGACTAGAGCCCACAGACAACCCTCACCATCCTTTAAGAGTGATAGATTTATGAGTGAGAAATATCAAGAAACATATGAGAAGCTTAATCTTAAAAGGAATATTTGGGCTGAGAGAAAGGTTCTTTTAGATGAGCTAGATGATGAGCTTAGGTGTAATTTTGAGCATAGGGGCTGGTTACCATTGTTAGATATTGGTCATCCACCTTCGACTACTCTGATTAGAGAGTTCTACTCGAACCTCTTTATCCACGTCTATGATTCCAACACCTTAGTTAAAAGTTGGATACGAGGTGTAGAGTACATCATTGTTCCATCGGTAGTGGCTGATGCTTTTGGGGTACCTGTGGTCCAGCATCTTGTCTACCCCTATGATGAGTCTCCTCCCTTAGACGACATCATGTCTTACATCACTAGTACTTCTCTCCAATAAGATTCTGATCCTCGGATCACTTCTGCTGAGCTCACTGAGATCCATTATCTCTTCTTTAGGATTGCTTGTCATTCCTTGTGGCCTATCTCTCATCTGCACACTATTCCTATTGAGCGATGTGTTTCTGTACGCTCTTATTACCGATGCCCCTATCAGTTTTCCTCACCTTTTTCTTCGTTCTTTGAACGAGGTGTATAGAAGTAGTTCTACTACTCATGCTCTTCTCTTTCCGGTTTTCATTCATCGGATTCTTTTATATTTAACGTTAGCAGACTTTCCTGCATCTGAGCATGTCCATACTATTGCTCCCATTGGAGCCAACTTTCTTAGGCAGAGGGCTGCTCAGTTGAGACTGAGCTCTAAACGACCTAGGGTTGTGTCTTCTGGTGTCGAACCTCCTCTTCCCTCTTCTATAGGTACTACTTCTGCTGAGATGTCTATTGATCCTACTTCTGTCGAACCTCCTTTGGTATTGTGATTCGTCGTATGTTGGACACTGTCATGACTGTTCAGGTGACTTATGGTCAGCTTTTGATAGAAATTCTTGATGAGCTTCGTGCTTTGCGAGTAGATTTGGAGCATCTTTGACATTCACCTCCGCCATCTCCTTTTGATGATGAGTGAGTGCCCTTTGGCAATTCATCACAAAAAGGGGGAGTACATTGTAGTTGTAGTAGAGGCGTTTTTTGTTGTTAGGGGGAGATTTTTGATGTTTTTGGAGCTGTGGAGTTTTAGATTGTATTCTTGGTGCTTCTTTGTGTATTTATCTTTTTGGCTCATGATATTTTGTTTGGGTTGTTTTTGATAAGGGGAGATACATTGATTTGTATATGTTTCTTGTTTCACATTGCTTATTGATTTATATTTATGAGGTTATTTATGATATATGTCTTTATTTTGTGTTATGTGAAATCAAGAAGTTATTTTCTATGTTACTTGTATTTTCCACACATGCGTTTATGTGTTTATTAAGTGTTACAAGAATATACAGGTTGATTCAGTCATGCTGCTGTCTACAATTGCAACTGATGGATAGTAGTTAGGTTGAATTTGTTATATTGTGTTATCTTTTTGTAATGGGCTGTTTTTGTGTAAACTTTGAGCATTTTGTTAAGTTTGTGTTTTGTCACGGATTGCCAAAGAGGGTGTTTGTTAGGTTCTAAGGAATTAGGGACTAATGTATTAGAACTTCAATTTGTAAAGTTGGCAAACCATGATCAAAACATTTTAGTTGTGTTTAGACTTGCTCAAAGTATATCTGTTTATGTAAAGTTGGAATCGAGTTACTGCAGGATTTACTATGTAAATCTGTCTGGCTCGATCGATCGAGAATTAGACTCGATCGATCGAAAGTCCTGCAAATTGCTTTTCTGCAGAATTCTCCAACTCATCCCAAGCCCGTTTGACGTGTAGGGTTTTATGTTTTGCCCTAAGTATTAAAGGGAAAATTCTAGCCACGTTTAAAAGGGGCTTTTCATGCTGTGTGTGTGAATTTTTTGTGACATCTAGAGGTGTTTGCCTTCACATACACTTAGGATTTTCAATCTCAAGATTAATGTCAAGAGCTTAGTGATCCTTCAGTTGCTAATTCAAGAACTTAAAGATATACAAGCGGGAGTGCTTATGCTTGTTGTGAATTCAAGAAAGAAATAGTCTGTGGATTCAGAGCTGTCATGTGGTCGTGGTAGTAAGTTTTCGACTCAAGGTAGCAATAGGATGTTAGTGGTCTAAGTCGCTATTATACAAACTTTAATTCTTTCATAGTAAATTCTGTTTTACCTTGAGCGGGAGTGCTTATGCTTGTTGTGAATTCAAGAAAGAATTAGTCTATGGATTCAGAGCTGTCATGTGGTCGTGGTAGTAAGTTTTCTATTCGAGGTAGCAATAGAATGTTAGTGGTCTAAGTCGCTATTATACAAACTTCAATTCTTTCATAGTAAATTCCGTTTTACCTTGAGGATGGCTAAGTTATATCCTCCCCAGGTTTTTTACCGGTTTGGTTTTCTTGGATCATTATATCATCGTGTTCTTTATATTTCCGCTGCTTTGCATGATATGATATATTGTGTTAACTTAGACTTCATAATTTACCTAAGTTAATCACTTGGCTAAATAACAAGATTAATCTAGTTGTGTTTTAAGGGGTCTAAAAACGCACAAAATGAATTAAACCAAATTGTTGTAAGTTCAAGAAACTCAACAAAGCCCCCACTTACATGGGTCAAGTTCACGAACAAAATGAAGATGCTCTTGATAGTGGGTGGAGAGATATGAACATAAAACTGACCTTTGATGCAAACCTATAGCAATAGGAAAATCACTTGCAATTCCTCCACTTGTTCTCACGCTAGTTACAATTTCGTCATAAGTATCTTTAATTATCTTAATAGTTAAGAGAAACTCCTTTGTTTTTGGAAACGCACCCCATAACCTCTATAGAGATCTTACCATATAATTTCTCTAAATAAATGAAAACTGTGTAAAGGTCTTTACAGGCCTCTCTTTTTTCTCTTTTTTTCTTTTTTTCATTTGGGGTCTAATAAGAAAATAGCTTACATGGTAGATCATCCTCGCATAAAACCAAATTGATTCTCTGATAATTTTGTTTCATGTCTTAACCTATGTTTGAAAAATCTTTCCCAAAGTTTCAAAGTGTGGCTCATAAGTTTAATTCCACAATAATTTTTATAGTTTTAAATATCCCCCTTGTTCTTATAAATAAGTATTAAGGTATTTTGTTAGTACTTTAGATCTTATTGAAAACGTTTTGTCAACCAACATACACCACATCACCCAAGCACTTCCTTACTTCAATAGGGATTTCATCCGGTCCCATGAGCTTTCTCATTTTCATCCTCTTTAGTGCATCATTTACCTCGGTCATCCTAATTCTTTGAGCAAATCTACAATTTCTATCCACCATTGGGTTACCCAAATCGATCCAATCTTTCATATCATTTCCATAATGTTGGTTGCCCACATCCTCTTGATTCTCCAATAATGTCTTTAGCCATTCTATTAACATCTTTATCTAAATTTTACTTGCCTTCTTTGATTGAAACGAAATTATAGAACGAATAAATATGACTCTGTTGAACATGACCAGATTAATAATGGTGTATGGTAATGAACTAATGAATTTTTGGTAGATGCCTAATAATATAGCATACATTAAACTGAATCAAGATAAATGCCAAGGCACTCGCACCTTATGAATGTTGGACTTGATATAAACAAAACTTGTCAAATCTCAAGGTATGGTATGGTGATATAAATCATATAATGCACATGTATTATACGAGTACCCAGTAGGGAGGAGATGAATTGCAAGACTTGGGAATGCAAATTCTTAAGATTGGTAGAAACAGGTAGTAGATATCCATTTTACCAGCCCAACGTGACTCTGCCCCTGGGCATGACGAGGTTGGTGTCCTTAAAGAAGATAGCATCTCTATTTCTATCAATCATTTTCGGAGTATGTATTTAAAATTTTCACAATGTACGTATTTTCAAAGTATTTTACTATTTTTTAAAAGTTATTTCCAAAAGGAAAGAGATCCCCCCACTCCCCAGTTCCCCCAAAGTGAGCGGTCCCCAAAATTTTAATATAAATAAATAAAAATTAAAAAATTCCTACTCCTTTTATCATTAAGTAATCCTTTGCTCGAGGACTTGATCGGGTACATTAAGTTTCCAATTGTTTGAAAATGCTTGATTAATACGTAAAAGGTTAAATTCATTGTAATGCTTAAAGAAAAGGCTAAACAAGAGGCAAATATGTTAATAGTACTTGAAGAAATAAGAAAGATTTAACAAAATTAAAATAATTGTGAATTTTTTTTTTTTTTTTTTTTTTTTTTGTATATTGTTAGGACATATGTGTTTCACATGTTAGGAAAATATGTCACTGTTTTATGTAATTGGCTAATCCTTTGACAAAACGCACTTTACTTGTATTTGGGTAGATCTAGGATGTGTTTAATACTTCAAAAAAACATTGTTTCAAGTTCAAGTGTTAAGGCCATGCAAGTCTGTCCAAGAATCAAGTTAGAAAGTGATGTTCATTAAAACTCGACAGCAACCATCTATCGAGATTTAAAGAGAGCTGTTTCAGCCCGACGCTCGACAGCTTCTCGATAGATAGGGTATCTATCGAGGTTTATGAAGTTCAGCATTTCAGAACTGTTTTTCATCCAATCCGAGATTATATGTTTAGGCCTTCTTTTCTCACAACCCTAAACATATATAAGGATTGTTTTAAGGGCCGTCAAAGATTGCTCATATGTGTGGAAAAGATTATTCATGCAAATTGTGACCGTAGACAGAGTTTGCCCTAATTCATCTCACTCTTGAAGAAGCTACTGTGTTTGTACACTGTAGGGTTTTGTGCCAAAGCAACTTCATGATCTTCATCGTTTGGATGAGCTAAAGAACTTTGCAACCAACATCCTTCTCTAGTTGGTGAATGAGTCACGTATTGTGATTCGTGCAAAGGAGTAAGTCGCGTACTGGGATCCGCGCATCAGATTGGTTAGTCACGTACTGGGAGCCATGCATCAAAAGGAGAGATTATCACTACAGAACAAGTACAATTGGATATTAGGGTAAGGGTTCAACTATATGTTGGTATAAGGTATTGTAATTCCTTTATTTGTAACCACTTGTTTTGATAATAGAGGATTCTCGGGAGTGGTGACCTTAAAATCACCCGGTGGGGTTTTTTCCGTGTAGATTTTCCCCATTCATAAACAAATCACCGTGTCCATTTATTTTCCGCTGCATACTTAGTTTAATTGGTGATTTGTTTGTGCAATCATGCATCTTGAATGTTAATTTGATTAATTAATAAAATTGGCTAATTAATCAATTAATTCATCACAAGAGGTCAATACATTCTTGGCCTATTAAGTGGTATCAAAGCAGGCACACTCTGATTAGGTTTTAATATTTACTGTGTGATCCATTGAACCCTATTTGTCATGGATAGAGGACAGTCTCTTATTATACCACTTTTATTTGATAGCATTAACTATGCATACTGAAAAGTACGCATGAGAACTTTCTTGCAGTCTCTAGATGAAAAGGTGTGGCAAGTTGTGGAGATAGGCTGGACCAAGCCTACAGAAGCGCCGGCCGATTGGGATGATGCTAAGATCAAGGCGGTAAACTTCAACAGCAAGGCATTGAATATGTTGTACAGTACGTTCACAAATGAGGAGTTCAAAAAGATATCTTCCACTGAAACTGTAAAGGAAGCATGGACCATTCTCCAGACAACCTATGAGGGAACTAAGGCTGTCAAAAACTCAAAGCTTCAGAGGCTCACTACCAGCTTTGAGGAGATCAAGATAGAGGAGGATGAGTCGTTTGATGAATTCTATGCCAAGCTCAAGGACATAGTAAACTCAGGCCTTAATCTTGGGAAAACCATTCCTAAACCCAAGATTGTGAGAAATGTACTCAGATCTCTACCTGAGAGATTCCATGTCAAGATCATCGTAATAGAGGAATCAAAGGATATTGATAAAATTCCTTTAACAGAACTGGTTGGCAACTTCCAGACCTATGAGTTAGGGTTGATAAGGATCGAGAAAACGAGCAAGAGTAAAAGCATGGCACTGAAGGCCAAGAGCAGTAATACGGATGAATTTTTTGACGATGAAGATTCTAAGATGAAGTCCTATATCACCCGGCAATTCAAAAAGTTTATGAAGAATGCCAATGTAAAGGGCTTCAACAAGGACCGTAGACAGTCAAGTTCTTCTCAGTCTAAGAGCCAAGACAAAGGGAAGAAGGATGCTAGAGATGGCGGTCAGTACAATGTTCCTTCATGACCAAAGTGCTTCGAGTGTCAAGGCTTTGGACATTTGAAATAAGAGTGCCTCACATATCTCAAAAGCATTGGGAAGAGCAAGGCACTTACTGCCACATTAAGTGACACTGAACCTGAGGATAATTCTGACAATGAAGATGACGGAATCCTAAATGCTTTCACTGCCACTGTCAATCCTACTGAGGGGATTGTTGAAGATATGGATGAAGAATAGGACTTGGTGGAATCTAAGTTTGAAAAGATGGATGATCAAGATGATATCTATACAGCCTATGAGAAATTGTACAAGGTTTCTAAGAAGCATGAGAAACTATATATGATGGCCACCAAGAAGCTCAGTGATCTAGAGCTTGATCGAGAGAGCTTTCTACAAAATCTGATAAAGCCAATCAGACTATTGGTCCACTAAGATTTGAGAACAACTTCTTGGCTGAAAAGACTAAGAAGCTTAAGGCAGAACTGTTCCAAGTCAGAGCTCAGCTGGAGAGGACTTTAAGTGCAAAGCTTGATGAGATGCTCAGTCTATAGAAATCTGCTTCCGACAGAACTGGTTTAGGGTATAATTTCTCTTCTTCTTATATTGCTTCTTCTAGTAACATTGTTTTTGTTCCTCCTACTAATAATGTTGAAACTGAGAATATAAATGTTAAAAATGAATGAGCTAGTGAGAACATAGACAAGGGCAAATATATTTTAGGACACCTCCTAAGCAGAATAAGAATGAGACTAAAAACCCTCGGGATAAGAAAGCTAACTCTCAAAAGCCTAAACAGAAGAAGCAGCATCTTTGTCATCACTGTGGTGCAGCCAGTCATACTCGACCTAATTGCTATAAGTGATTAGCCACTCAATAGAGCAATGGCATGATCGCATTGAGAAACCAGAACTAGTTTCCATCCTCTTTTGCTCTCCTTGGAGATCTTCTCAAAGCCCTTATGTTCCTTTCGAACTTGAACGGTTTTAACTCTTCCCCCTCACCACTGGATCAAGGGTTTGCTAAATAAAAAGATTCTTCCAAGGTGTGGAAGAAAAAGGGCTCCAAGTGATTCTATCACTTACTCTATCTCTCTCCCTTCTTGTTTTTTTTTTTTTGCATTACTTATGTGTCTTGCATCATTGCTTTAAGTCAGTCTAGTGTTATGCATTGCCTTGTTTTGTTTAACATGTTTTTGTTTGGTTAGCTTTCAATATTATGTTATTTTGTTTTTCATATAAAAATAAAATTAAAAAATTGAGAAATACAAAAACAGTGTGTGTTTGTATACATTGGTACTTGTGTACCTTGGATGGCTATTGAAACAAAATTTCCTAAACTTTGTATCTTTTGTAGCTTAGATGAGCATCTCTATGCACAACTAAGTGAGTTTTGTGGCTCGTGTTTGTGATGAGTAAAATTAAGTAGTCTCTTGTACTTAACACTTGTATCACTCTTTTTGAAGTGTAGGACTAGAAAATTCTAAGAAAAAGGCATAAATAACCATCTCACCACTATTGCCTGCCAATCATGAAATAACATTCGTATGATTCGGCATAGTAAAAGTGCAATGTCAATGACATCTGTATGCTTCGACATAGCAAAAGTATAATGTTAAATGCTTAACATCATTGAGTATTTCTTTTCTTTCTCTTATATGCCCATGCATGGTTTGCATAAAAGAAAAAAATATGCAAAGAAAAAAATATGCAAAGAAAAATAAAAATGCTTTATATATGATTGCAAGCGTGTCTTCTAGGAGATGTGGAAGTTATAAGATGTATCTTGAAGTTAATAGTCCCCATCAAACAGTTATGATTGTGTGTGAGTTAAAGTGATTTTCTCATATCTCAAATTGTCATAACATAGATACACTTATGCAATCTTGCGATATTTTTTCACACATAACACGCAATATTCTTTGCTACTCTTGATACATATGCAGGTACAATGTGACTTGGCCATCACATGGTTTACATGTGGTAATGTATGCTCACTAAACTGTCTTAACTTGTTTTTGAAATATAAAATTGGTTAGACTTGGTTTACATGTGGTAATGTATGCTCACTAAACTGTCTTAACTTGTTTTTGAAATATAAAATTGGTTAGACTTGTTTAGTGTGTGTGTGTGTGTGTGTGTGTGTGTGTGTGTGTGTGTGTGTGTGTGTGTTTAGTGTGTGTGTGTGTGTGTGTGTGTGTGTGTGTGTGTGTGTGTGTGTGTGTGTGTGTGTGTGTTTTGGGATCATTATGTTTAACACCTTTTGTTGTTGAGAGATGATTTTGAGAGGTCAATATGATGTTTGGATCCTTGTTTGAGTTGCATGTCTAGTTGCATTCATGTCTATGTTTTTCTCATTTTGAAAAACTGTTTTTAAAGTAATCTCGACAGCTCCTCAACATTTCTCTACACCTAGCTTATCTATTGAGCTCTTCAATTGCTTGTTATCGCAGTCTCGACACTTCCCGATATCTGAGTCGATCAATCGAGATACCTTCTGTCTCCTCGATAGCTTCTCAATAGCTAGGTCGATCCATCGAGATACTTTCTGTCCACTCGATAGCTTCTCGACAGATCCTCGATCCATCGAGCTTCCTTTTTGCCTTGGACACCTACTCGATAGCTGCATCTGTCGAACCCTTTAAAGCTTGACACCTATTGACAACTCTCGATCTGTCGAGAATTACTGAGCTTGTATGTAAAGGGTTCTCGCGATCTCAGCATCATTTCGCTCGATCTTTCTCGATCTCTCTAGCCTTTTCTCCTCCCAAAACCTCTCTCATTCATTCCAAACCTCTTCCTCAAGGATTTTTCGGCCTTGATTAAGTTTTTCTTCACTTGGTAAGTGTCTAAATCCCTTAGATTCATGCATTTCATGATTTTTAACCTAAGTTTTTGGGATTTTTCTTTGAAAATTTTGGGGTTTTTCAAAATTAAAGAGGTTTTTGCAAGATTTTCGGGATGGGTTTTGTGTTTTTGATCTTATTTGCATTGTAACAATGTTTCATGCATTCTTAGATGTGTGTTTGCCTTGTTTCATTCTTGTGTGCTGGTACGATTGAATTGGGTTGAACCTATGATACAATTATTTTTGCATGTCACATGTTCATGCATTCCCATGCATACGTTCTTTCTCTTCTATATATTTTGAGCTACTTGGGACTTTTCTGATTGTATCTTTCTTCCTCTCTCCCTTCTGTTTGCGTTAGTCTGCTTCTATGGCACCCAAACGCAAATCTACTCTGTCACGAAACCCTCTTCGTTATGGGGCATCCATTTCTTCTAACCCAACTCCCTCTCATGTCCGGTTTCATGATGAGAAGGCCAAATCGGACTTCTTTGAGAACTTTTCTCAACCAGGTGCTCATTTAGAACGCCAAGTCATTTTATCAGATTTCTCCGACACTGACCTACCCATTATCATTCACAGTAAGGGTTGGGAGTCACTGTGTGGTGTCCCAGTCACTTGTCCATCTGTGCTGATCTAGAAGTTCTACTCCAACATGCATGGATTCGATTATTCAGTACCTCTGAATAATCGAATCCATGTCCCGAGGGTAGAGCATCCTGACTACCCTGGTTGTGAACGTCTGAAGACTATGTCCAAAGACGAGTTGATGTTTGCTTTCTGTGAGCGTCTCTCAAATTGGGGTGAGCATCAGTTTACTCCATGTTCGACCTTTGCTAAAGGTCTTAGATTCATGAACATAGTTATAACTTTTGTGTTACATCCCTTATCTCATTATAACTCTATTACAGAGCCCCGTGCTCGGTTTTTGCTTTCTATTTTAGAGCATCTCACTATAGATTTTCCCTCTCATTTCATTCTTTCAATTATAGACGTTTATAGGGATACGACGACTCGTGATAAGCTCATCTTCCCTTCAGCTATTATAAGGCTTTTGCCCCATTTTCTTGTTCCCTTTCTCGTGTCTGACCACTTTTCTATTATGGGTGCTATAGATGCCGCTACCGTTAAAAGGAGCGAGGAACAGTTACGGTCGAGGCCGTTCGGGTCAGCAGCTCCTCCCACTACTTCGGCTCCATCCACCTCCGCTCCTTCTTCTTCTGCAGGTGGTGTGACTCTGGATACTATAATGGCACAACTTCAGCGCATGGATGCTCGCCTTAACGCGCTCACTGATGAGTTGTGTCAAGTGAAAACCCGTGTTGGCCGTATTACCAGACTGTAGGCTCGCCTTGGTCGTTTCGTAGAGTCCCCCTCTTCTCCTCTTGAGGCATTCGACGACGATAACTCCGACGGTGATAACGATGAGGATGATGGAGATGATAGCTCTTTCAGTGCTGACGAGACGTCTACTTGACACTCTTACCCTGTGTCACTTGTGAAAAAAAGGAGGAGTAGTTTTGGGTTATGAGAGTAGTCATAGTTAGGGGGGAGAGTTAGTATAGGAGATTTTTGTTAGGGGGAGTGTTGATATTGAGGGATGTAGTGAGGATATTATGTATCTTTTTTTTTTTTTTTTCTTTTCTCTCCTTTTTAGATACATTTATCTCTTGTACCTTAGGTCTTGTGACCATTTTGATATACATTGTACTTATATTTGGTTTATATACATTGATGTATGTTTTTCACCCACCCTTACATGTGTTGTTTCTTTTCTCTCTTTATGCACATGCTTCTTATATCTTGTATGCAATCTATTATTTCTGTTTCACACTAAGATGCCTTGATGAGTTTTATTTAAAGTGTTTCAGAAATTCAAGTTTTCAAAGTCTACTTGCCATAAACTCTCTTCTTGCAAAGTTTTTCAAGAGTTTGTGTTAAGATAGATTTTATTGTATTCAACAAGTGGATATAAGTTGAGTAATTTATGACTTCTCTTATATGTTCATTTGTTTGTTGTGGTTTTGTCATAGATGGCCAAAGGGGGAGACTGTTAGGACATATGTGTTTCACATATTAGGAACATATGTTACTATTTTATATAATTAGCTAATCTTTTGACAAAACGCACTTTACTTGTATTTAGGTAGATCTATGATGTATTTAATACTTCAAGAAACATTGTTTCAAGTTCAAGTATTAAAGCCATACAAGTCTGTCCAAGAATCAAGTCAGAAAGTGTTATTCATTAAAGCTCGACAATTAGCATCTATCGAGATTTAAAGAAAGCTGTTTCAACCCGAAGCTCTATAGCTTCTCGACAGATACGGTATCTGTCAAGGTTTATGAAGTTCAGTTTTTCAGAAATGTTTTCATCCAATCCGGGATTATATATTTGGGCCTTCTTTTCTCACAACCCTAAACATATATAAGGATTGTTTTAAGGGCCGTCAAAGGTTGTTCACATGTGAGGAAAAGATTGTTCATGCAAATTGTGACCGGAGATAGAGTTTGCCCTAGTTCATCTCTCTCTTGAAAAAGCTGCTGTGTTTGTACACCGTAGGGTTTTGTGACCAAACAACTTTATGATCTTCATCGTCTGGATGAACTGAAGAACTTTGCAGTTGACATCCTTCTCTAGTTGGTGAGTGAGTCACGTATTGGGATTTGTGCAAATGAGTAAGTTGCGCACTGGGATCCGCGCATCAGATTGGTTAGTCACGTACTCGGAGGCGTGTGTCAAAAGGAGAGATTGCCACTACAGAACAAATCCAATTAGGTATTGGGGTAAGGGTTCAACTGTAGGTTGGTATAAGGTATTGAGATTCCTTTACTTGTAACCGCTTGTTTTTTTATAATAGTGGATTCTCAAGATTGGTGACCTTAAAATCACCCGGTAGGGTTTTTGTCATGTAGGTTTTCCCCATTTGTAAACAAATCACCGTATCCATTTATTTTCCACTGCATATTTAGTTTAATTAGTGATTTGTTTGTGTTACCACGCATTTTGCATGTTAATTTGATTAATTAATAAATTTGGCTAATTAATCAATTGATTTATTACAAGGAGTTAATACATTCTTGACCTATCATACATATCTATAACAAACTAGATAATTTGTATAGTTAATAAATGTTATAAAGACGATATATTGTATCTTAAAAATTTATTCGCTAGAGTTAAACATTTATGTGTTGGAAACCCATTTCCAAAATGAGTCCAAATATGTTTAAGTTGTGAGTATTTAGTGTCTTAGAAGTTGTAATTAAAGATTAAGTTAAAAACAAAAGGACTTGTTGAGGATTGCATCTTAATTGATCAAGACTCACTTAATTTCAGCATCAACCTCAATACCTCTTGCCTGATTGATAGTTGTTGATTCTGTTTTAGTTGTTTAGCATTTTGTTTTAAGTCTGCTCTAGAAGTGGATTAGTGTAACCAAGATAATATGAAAACCCATTAAACATGACCTATTATAAAGTTGTAGAGCTAGATACCCTAAGGTTTGCACTATAAAGTTGTTTTAAGTCCCTTGTCATACATATAGATTAAATCAAATTGTTGCATCAAGACACTCAACAAAGCCCCCCACATACATGGGTGGAGATAAAAAAAATGATGATGCTCTTGATAGTGGATGGAGAGAAGAAAGCCCTAGGATTCCATACAACTAGGGAAAACTCGACTCATATGCTTGTTTTTGGCTTATTTTTATTTAAACATTTTTTTCCTAGAAATTTGGAACAAAAAACCAAAATTCTTTTAAACCTAATTTATGCTTTTCCTGACTCCCTCTCTCTTTGTGCTATAGGCATCACCGCAAAGCTTGTCGTCATCATTGTCCACTGCCTCAATGTAGTTCGTAAAGCCTCATGAATGCTCAATGCTCCAAACTACTACTCATTGAGATTCAGTCGTTATCACGCCATTGGCGTACTACTCAATCTCAATATGAAGATACCACCTCTCAATCTTTGTCTCTCAATATGTATGTTTTATGGCATTCATTAGGATTTAACAAAAAAAGAAAAGAAAACAAAAGCAGATCGGCTTGGTTTTGAGTACTCATAAGGAGATTTGACAAAAATGTTAGGTTCTAAATATTTAAGAATAAATGTTTAGGTTCTAATTTTATGTAAGTTGGAAAACTGAGAACAAAAACATGTTTAGTTTAAGCGTTAGACATTGGTCATGATAGTTCAAATCAAGATTCAAAAACATTGTCGTGTCAAATTTTGCCACCCCCTAAGAATAAGTGAATTAAGTTGCTGCATACAAGATCAACAACTACCGATGGTCTAAAGTTTTGAGTGAGATCTCAGAGTCACAAACATGGGTGTTTGTGTGTGACAAATTCCGATAAAAAAGGCCGTGGATTAGAAACTATGTGTGGTCATGTGAGTAAGTACTACAATAGATAGCTTTAGATTTAGAGAAAAATATATTGTAAAAATTCCATTCTACCATAGTGAATTTGTTATCTTAAGGATAGTTTAGATTAAATCCTCCCCAGGTTTTTTTATCTTGAAACGGTTAGTTTTATTAGTTTTCTTGGGTTATCATATCGCTGTCTTTTTTCTTTTTCCGTTTTAAGTGATATGATTGTTTGTGTTTAACCTAGATTTGCATAATAAACACCTAAGTAACAACTTGGTTAATTAATTAAGTTCAACAATCTGAGTATACAGGAGTTTAAACGAATAAATAGAAAAGTCGGATTGGGGAGTGGGTATCGAGTTTGGATTGGGCTTGAGACTACTAAGCCTAACCCACTCCATGGCCATCCCCACATTGATATGACCAATATCTGAATTTGAAAACAGTGAGAGCCAAAGAATAAGGAGACAATCTACACATTTTAAAAATACAATTTACTGGACTCATCGTATTTTTTACTTTTAATTCCGACATAAAGATAATTATAGTAATGCCTTAGGAGACAATCTACATGTAAGGATCGCGATTCTTTCTTACATTTTATTTTTTTTGGGGGGGTCTTAAGCCTTTTTCATTATAAATAGTATAAGCAGAACAAAAACAAACAAGTGACTAATCATTACATTATCAAAGGATAGCAAGAATAAAATCAAGCAACAAATGAGAAAAAGGAAATATAGAAGGTCGTACGTACCTCTCTTTAGGATAACAAATTATCAATGAAGCAGGAACAAGTTTTCCCAGTCAGACTGCTGAGCAACTGAACAATAACGTTTAACTTGGTGAATGATAATAATTAAACATGTAGGGCAGAAAATATCGACTGTTATTCTTGGAGACCATATTTTACGAACCAGAAGCCATTCCATTGCATCAAAAAAAAAAAAAAAAAAAAAAAATTCTCCTTCCATCATTCACATAATAAATAAAAAATCCAAATCAAAGAAAATTCTAAATAAAGAAACTAAACAAAGTACCTCTCTCCTTCGTGCCACAAGTTTGACAGATGTTTTTCTCTTTTTCTGCGAACTTCACTTACCAAAGTGAATAGTTGGAAAAGTGTCTAGTGTTTTTGTTTTTGTTTTTGTTTTTTGTTTTTTTTTTTTTTTTTTTTTTGGAGAAATGGAGCAAGAGTCTGAGAGGATGAGATCACAAAAGCTGACTCGAAAACTATTTAAAGAAAGCAAATTGAGGAATGACAACTCGCGAAGGCAGTCAAATGAAACCCCCCCACCGTTTTTTTTTTTTTTTTTTTTCTTTTCGAAAGTAGAGAAAAATAAAATGAGAGGACGACAACACAGAAACTATAGCGAAATTTTGATTCAAATGAAAACTGAAAACGAGGAAAGGATGCAATTTTTTTTCAACTGGATTTCATTTCAATGATATTGAATTTCCTTTTCTGATCCTTCTGCCTTAAACTGCAAAAACAACGATTACTCACACAGGTCAAAGTAATGCAATACTTATGGCCACATGCGAATGAAAACCGACAGTCGCACGTTCAAAAGGATGCTGAAAATGACGAAGACATAAACAAATATGTGATGTAATAGCTTTTAAGGATTAAGATGGAGAGTTCAAAAAAATAACTTTTAAATTTTAATCTCATCTTTTCAATCTCAGTAAAAAAAAAAGTGTAAAAAAGGTAAATATATTTAATATTTGTGAGTGGAAGCAGGTAATTGCATTGGGGTCCGATCCTAACCCGAGGACAACAATATTTGTGAGTGCGAGCACCGTGGGCACTGAGAATGTTACAAAATATTTCATAAACGATATATATTTTATTATTGAAACCTATGCACCATGTCTTCTCCTTGGAAAGTTAAAACGTTAGTAGACGAAGGAGCACCATTGTCTGGCTTCGGACGGGTGAAAGAGCTGGAATACTTATTATATTATCATTTTTCATAAAAATCTTGATTTTTGTGAACTGTATGAAACTTTAATAGACATATTACCTTTTTATTTTATTTTTTTCTATCACTAACAATCTATTAAATGAGAACAGTGACAAGGTAAATAGCAATGCTAGGTAAAGTTATTTATTCTAGCATCACAATATTTATTACATAAATATTTATTACATCTTTTTTCACAACTATTTTGTATGATAAATTGTGATAAATTGTCTTTTACAGTTTACTTATACATGAACTAAACCATTTTTTTTTATACTATTGGGTCTAGCTTAACTTAAGTAGTTTTTTCACTAGACATCTTATTTTGTATTAATAAAAAACTGTCACATCAGTAATTAATTTAACAAAATGTAGAGATTAAAATCGACTACTATATCATTCTATCTCAAAGAAAAACTAACTAAATGTTCACTTGAAAAACTACTAAAGGTAAGGTCAAACCCTTCACAGTTAATCACGTAGAGTCATTTTGAGAATAGTGTTTAAAGGTTGTATTCTTAGAATTATTACGGTAGAAGCTATTATAGAACCACAATCTTTACAATTTGGTTGTCTTTTACTTTCACATTGATCATTATATTTTCTCTATCATCCCAAATCAACCAAATGAGATATTTGTGAGAAATAGTGCGATAAATATTATGTTTCTAAAATTGTTGTTGATGCCGTAATAATTATTCTAGTCTTCAATAAAAATAATAGACCGACTAGTCACGATAATAATAAAAAAAATGTCTACTAGTCACCACCAGTCAAACCTAGTCAAATATGATAGCTGGAAAAGATTACAATAAAATTATAAAATAAATAAATAAAAGAGGTGGATATTGTGATAAAAAACTACAATATCTTATATAAAAGTAAAATTTTTAGTACACATTGTCTTCTCTTTAATAAAGTGTATGAAAATATGTAAAATTTTATTTAAAAATTAAAAATTATTATTTAAAAACACTTGTCAAACAATCCATTTCTCAAAAAACATCTTCGAAAAAGTTATAAAGTTGGCAGACAAAGGAGCATCACGCGTAACTCAAATACCAATGCTATATAGAAAAAGAATCTCACAATATTTAAGTGGGTAAATTTCAAACTTTTTCTCCCAAGGCACATGGGATCATTATTTTTTTTATAAAAACACATAGGACCATTTAATATAAAGTGTGTTAATTTTCGAGATGACACGAGTTAGTATTTAATTGGATTGTTTATGTTATTGTCAATATGTGGCCATAATGTCGTACGTACCTCTCTTTATCAATGAAGCTGTAACAAGTTGGAGCAAGTTGCTTTCCCACTCGGACTGCTGAGCAACTGAACAATAACGTTTAATTTGGTGAATGATAATAAACCTGAAGGGCAGAAAATAAATAAAAACTACAAATCAAAGCAGAAGCCATTCCGTTGCATCCAAAAAAAAAAAAAAAAATCTCTCCTTCCATCGACATAATAAATAAAAACTACAAATCAAAGAAAATTTTAAATAAAGAAACTAAATAAAGTACCTCTCTCCTTCGTGCCACAACTTTTCACTTTGAATTGGAAAAGTGTCTAGTGTTTTCTGTTTTTTGGTCCTTGTTTTTTTTTTTTTTTTTTTTTTTTTTTGAGAAATGGAGCAAGAGTAACTGAGGGGATGAGATCACAAAAGCTGACTCGAAAACTACTTAAAGAAAGCAAATAGAGGAAATGAAAACTCGAGAAGGAAGTAAAATGAAACCCCCACCGTTTTTTTTTTTTTTTTTTTTTTAAGAAATAAGATGCAATGTAGGAACTAGGAAGTAAGAAGTATATCACTCATTCTTTCTTTTTTTCTTTTTTCTTTTTGAAGTAGAGAAAAATAAAATAAGAGGACAACAACACAGAAACTATAGCGAAGTTTTGATTCAAAGGAAAACCGAAAACGGGGAAAGGATGCAATTTTTTTTCAACTGGATTTCATTTCAATGATATTGAATTTCTTTTCCCGATCCTTCCGCCTTAAACTGCAAAAACAACGATTACTCACACAAGTCAAAGTACTGCAATACTTATGGCAACATGCGAATGAAAAACGACAGTCGCACGCACAAAAGGATGCTGAAAATGACGAAGACACAACACAATATAAACAAATATGTGAATCATGTAATGTGAACTCAAGCAAAGGATAGGGAATTACACTGATGTAAGGTACCAAATATGTTTGTTTCTTTTTCTCCAGAGAGTAGATTTATTTGTGAGTGGGGAGCAGGTAATTGCATTGGGGTCCGATCCTAATTAATCCAAGGACAACAATATTAAAAAAATACCAAATGGGTTCATTCTTTTACTGTCATTGTATTGAAGGTTACAAAAAATTGCATAAACGATATATAATTTATTATTGAAACCTGTGCACCGCGTCTTCTCCCATTAAAACATTAGTAGAAAAAGGAGCACCATTGTTTGACATCAGACGGGTGACTTGAACAGCGGGAATACTTTTGGGATCGCATTTTATTCTAGGTTAAAATGTAAAATTGGTTTTCTATTTTTTTTTTCAGATTTCATTTTAGTTTTTCAACTTTACTTTAGTTTATTTCAGACCTTCAAATTTTAGATTTATTCACTTAAAGCATTTTCATTAACTTTTGTTAAAAATTTTTGAAAAAATAAAGGAAAATATTTTTCAATCATTAATTAGATTTTTTAATTTAAAAATTTTGAAAAAAAATTTATAAAATTGAAAAATTAACCACAGCATATAATAAAAGTTGATGAAAAAGCTTTAATTGAATAAATTTGAAAATTAGAAAACTGAAATGAACAAAAATAAAGTTATAAAAATGAAATGAAATTTGAAGAAATTTAAAAGATCAGTTTTACATTTTACCCTTTATTCTATTATCATTATTCATTACAATCGTGATTGTTACGAACTGTATGAAACTTTAATATACATATTTCTTTTTTTCTATCACTAACAATCTATTAAATCAGAATTGCAACAAAGTAAATAGTAATGCTAAGTCAAGTTATCTATTCTAGCATCACAATATTGTAAGTGCTAGTATTATAAGCAGGAACGAACCCAAAATTTATTCTAGCATCACAATATTCTAACATCACAACTTGTAAGTCTTGTCTTCTCACTCATTTCTTTTCCATCTCTTGTGTCTTCTGTATATATTATTTAAACAAAAAAAAATCACAATATTGATTATATAATATTTATCACATCTTTTTTCATAACTATTTTACATGATCAATTGTGATAGATTGTCTTTTACCTACACATGAGCTAAACCACTTTTTCTATATTATTGGGACTAGCTTATCTCAAGTAGTTTTTTAACTAGACATCTCATTTTGTGTTAATGAAAAATTGTCACATCATTCATTAAATTAACAAAATGTGAAGATTAAAATCGACTACCATATCATTCTATTTCAAAGAGAAACTAACTAAATATTCAATTGAAAAACTATTGAAAGTAAAGCCAAACCCTTCATAGTTAATCACACGGGATAGTTTTGAGAATGGTGTTTAAAGGTTGTGTTCTTAAAATTATTGTTGTTGTAGAAGCTACTATAGAACCACAATCTTTACAATTTGGTTGCCTTTTACTTCACATTAACCATTATATTTTCTCCATCATCCCAAATGAACCAAATAAGATATTTGTGAAGAAGATTCTAAAATTTTGTTGACGCAGTAATAGTTATTCTAGTCTTCAATAAAAATAATGGACCGTCCAATCACAATAATAATAAATAACGGTCTACTTGTCACCACCCGTCAAACCTAGTCAAATATGATAGTAATAAAAAATACAATAACTTATATAAAAGTAAAATTATTAGTAAACAATGTCTTCAATTTCTCAAAAAACATCTTCGAAAAAGTTAAAAAGTTGGCAAACAAAGGAGCATCACGAGATACTCAAATACCAATGCTATATAGAAAAAGAATCTCACAATATTTTAAGTGGGTAAATATCGAACGTTTTCTCCTAAGGCACATGGGATCACATTTTTTTTTTTTAATAAAAACCCATGGGACCGTATAAAGTGTGTTAATTTTGTTGACACATATTAGTATTTAATAGGATTGTTTATGATATTTAATAGCAAAATTAGTCTACTTTTAAAAAACAAGAAACAAAACACGTTTATTTCTGAAAATAATTTCGAATCCATGATGGTTCTTTGAATCCACAAGTAGAAAGGATCTGGAATCCTCCAGAAAATAGAGAGACAAAAAGTTTGAATTTTATTGATTGAATAATTGTTAAAAAAAATTACAGACTTAGGAGTCTTATTTAAGAGCTCCGTAAAACTTGATAAACAAAAAAATATATTCTAAAATAACTCTTGATTAATATCTAACTATAATAGGAACCAAATTTGACCTAAAAAGCATTAAAAGCACCTAAAAACAAGGAAACAAATTCCATAAACCTAAAATAACGAAAATTACATAAAAATAATAAATATAACAAATTACAGAAATTAATTTGAAGATTCTGTCTTACATCAGACCCTTCTACTTGAAACAAACTTGTCCTCGAGTTGATGATTGAAATCTGAAATCTTTCATGCTAAGAGAACAAATACTTTGAATACTTCATCTTCTTTGTATTCTAACCAAACTTGAAATTCATCAATTAGGCAATTTGAACTTCGTGTCCCTTGATCTTCATGCAATTGAAAATATTCACCAAATAAGAGTCAATGATCAAATCAAATCTTTCCAACCCAATAAAATCAATAAATGCTGTTTCAATGTCTCCCACCAAAATAGTAGGAGCTTGAATGTTGCAATCATCCTACGTGACTTCATCAAGATCGTTGACAATTTCCTCCATAATTTCTTCTTCAATGGTCTCTACTATATATATCAACCTCAAGATCTTTCTCTCTAATAGAGTCTTTATTAATTTCCTCCACAATCTTGATTTTATGTTCTTCTTCTATAATAAGATCTTCATCAACTTCCTCAAAATAAAGAAACTAAATAAAGTACCTCTCTCCTTCGTGCCACAACTTTTCACTTTGAATAAAACCTTCAAAGTGAAAAGTTGGAAAAGTGTCTAGTGTTTTCTGTTTTTTGGTTCTTGTTTTTGTTTTTGTTTTTGTTTTTTGTTTTTGTTTTTTTTTTTTTTTTTGAGAAATGGAGCAAGAGTAACTGAGGGGATGAGATCACAAAAGCTGACTCGAAAACTACTTAAAGAAAGCAAATAGAGGAAATGAAAACTCGAGAAGGAAGTAAAATGAAACTCCCACCGTTTTTATTTTTTTTTTAAGAAATAAGATGCAATGTAGGAACTAGGAAGTAAGAAGTATATCACTCTTTCTTTCTTTTTTTCTTTTTTCTTTTTTCTTTTTGAAGTAGAGAAAAATAAAATAAGAGGACAACAACACAGAAACTATAGCGAAGTTTTGATTCAAAGGAAAACCGAAAACGAGGAAAGGATGCAATTTTTTTTCAACCGGATTTCATTTCAATGATATTGAATTTCTTTTTCTGATCCTTCCGCCTTAAACTGCAAAAATAACGATTACTCACACAGGTCAAAGTAATACAATACTTATGGCCACATGCGAATGAAAAACGACAGTCGCACGCACAAAAGGATGCTGAAAATGACGAAGACACAACACAATATAAACAAATATGTGAATCATGTAATGTGAACTCAAGCAAAGGATAGGGAATTACACTGATGTAAGGTAAATATGTTTGTTTCTTTTTATCCAGAGAGTAGATTTATTTGTGAGTGGGGAGCAGGTAATTGCATTGGGGTCCGATCCTAATTAATCCAAGGACAACAATATTAAAAAATACCAAATGGGTTTATTCTTTTACAGTCATTGTACTGAATGTTACAAAAAATTGCGTAAACGATATATATATATATATATATATATTTTATTATTGAAACCTGTGCACCGTGTCTCCTCCCTGGAAAGTTAAAACTTAAAACTTTAGTAGAAAAAGGAGCGCGGGTGACTTGAATAGCTGGATTGCTTTTGGGATCATATTTTGTTCTATACAAAAATGTAAAATTGACTTCTTCTTTTTTTTTTTTTTTAATTTTACTTTAGTTTTTTAAATTTATTTTCATTTATTTTTAGTTCTCTAAATTTCAGATTTATTCAATTAAGACATTTTCATTAGTTTTTGTTAAAAATTTTTGAAAAAAAAAAAGGAAAATATTTTTCAATCATTAATTAAATTTTTTCATTTAAAATTTTTTTTAAAAAATTTATAAAATTGAAAAACTAACCACAGCATATAATAAAAGTTGATGGAAAAACTTTAATAGAATAAATTTGAAAGTTAGAAGACTGAAATGAACAAAAATAAAGTTAGAGGACTAAAATGAAATCTGAAGAAACTTAGAGGGTCAGTTTTGCATTTTACCCTTTATTCTATTATCATTATTTATTACAATCGTGATTGTTACGAACTGTCTGAAACTTTAATATATATATATATATATATATATAAATATTTCTTTTTTTCTATCACTAACAATCTATTAAATCATAATTTGTGGCAAAGTAAATAGTAATGCTAAGTCAAGTTATTTATTCTAGCATCACAATATTGTAAGTGCTAGTATTATAAGCAAGAATGAACCTAGAATTTATTCTAGCATCACAATATTCTAACATCACAACTTGTAAGTCTTGTCTTCTCACTCATTTCTTTTCCATCTCTTGTGTCTTCTGTATATATTATTTAAACAAAAAAAAAAAAACATCACAATATTTATTATATAATATTTATCATATCTTTTTTCACAACTATTTTACATGATAAATTGTGATAGATTGTCTTTTGCCTACACATGAGCTAAACCACTTTTTCTATAATATTGGGACTAGCTTATCTCAAGTAGTTTTTTAACTAGATATCTCATTTTGTGTTAATGAAAAATTGTCACATCATTCATTAAATTAACAAAATGTGAAGATTAAAATCGACTACCATATCATTCTATTTCAAAGAGAAACTAACTAAATATCTAGTTGAAAAATTACTGAAAGTAAAGCCAAACCCTTCATAGTTAATCACACATAGGATAGTTTTGAGAATGGTGTTTAAAGGTTGTGTTCTTAAAATTATTGTTGCGGTAGAAGCTACTATAGAACCACAATCTTTACAATTTGGTTGTCTTTTACTTCACATTAACCATTATATTTTCTCTATCATCCCAAATCAACCAAATAAGATATTTGTGAAGAAGATTCTAAAATTTTGTTGATGCAGTAATAGTTATTCTAGTCTTCAATAAAAATAATGGACCGACCAGTCACAATAATAATAAATAACGGTCTATTTGTCACCACCTGTCAAACCTAGTCAAATATGATAGTAATAAAAAATACAATAACTTATATAAAAGTAAAATTATTAGTAAACAATGTCTTCAATTTCTCAAAAAACATCTTCGAAAAAGTTAAAAAGTTGGCAAACAAAGGAGCATCACGAGATACTCAAATACCAATGCTTTATAGAAAAAGAATCTCACAATATTTTAAGTGGGTACATATCGAACGTTTTCTCCCAAGGCACATGGGATCAATTTTTTTTTTTTTTAATAAAAACACATGGGACCGTCTAAAGTGTGTTAATTTTGATGACACATATTAGTATTTAATGGGATTGTTTATGATATTTAATAGCAAAACTAGTCTACTTTTAAAAAATAAGAAACAAAACACGTTTATTTCTGAAAATAATCTCGAATCCATGATGATTCCTTGAATCCATAAGTAGAAAAGATCTGGAATCCTCTAGACAATAGAGAGACAAAAAGTTTGAATTTTATTGATTGAATAATTCTTAAAAAAAATTTACAGACTTAGGAGTCTTATTTAAGAGCTCCGTAAAACTTGACAAATAAGAAAATATATTCTAAAATAACTCCTAATTAATATCTAACTATAAATGAACTAAATTTGACCTGAAAAACATTAAAAGCACCTAAAAACAAGGAAATAAATGCCATAAACCTAAAATAATGAAAATTACATAAAAATAATAAATATAACAAATTACAGAAATTAATTTGAAGAATCTGTCCTACAACAGACCCTTCTACTTGAAACAAACTTGTCTACGAGTTGATGATTGAAATTTGAAATCTTTCATGCTAAGAGAACAAATACTTTGAATACTTCATCTTCTTTGTATTCTTACCAAACTTGAAATTCATCAATTGGGCAATTTGAACTTCGTGTCCCTTGATCTTCATGCAATTGAAAATATTCACCAAATAAGAGTCAATGATCAAATCAAATCTTTCCATCCCAATAAAATCAATAAACGCTGTTTCAATGTCTCCCACCAAAATAGTAGGAGCTTGAATGTTGCAATCATCCTACGTGACTTCATCGAGATCGTTGACAATTTCCTCCATAATTTCTTCTTCAATGGTCTCTACTATATATATCAACCTCAAGATCTTTCTCTCTAATAGAATCTTCATTAATTTCCTCCACAATCTTGATTTTATGTTCTTCTTCTATAATAAGATCTTCGTGAACTTCCTCATAAACATCCATATTTTTTTCAAGAAAAATGTGTTGTTCAACATACAATTCTTCTCATAATTGTGGAATATATGATTCTTCAAAATAATTCTAGTGTGAACTTCTTGGCCAATAATAATCTTGTTTTGTATACGACAAAATTTCATTACAATCCAAATGATAAAATTTTATAGCAAGCATCTTTTTCATCCTTGGCCATGAACGAATTTTGCCTTTACCTTGTTGGATTCTATCAGTCTGTATTCGTTCCCACTAATGTAAGACATGTTATCTAAGTTTATACAAAACAAGTTTAATTTTTCTCTAATCACAAATATTCTCATAGCCAAATAAATCCTTTAGATCAAGTAATAAATCAAGAAAATCTTCTATATAAAAATAACCATTAAAACTTGCAATTCTTCTATGAGGCCTATACAAAATTTGCTTACAAATAGGTTGCTCATGAGTTATGTCTCCGTGATAGTTGTCCTATTGTTTCCATGCTCCAACGGCGGCATCCTAACAAAGATATTTGTGAGTGCTAGCTGTATGTCTCATAATACTTGCTAAGTTTTTTGTCACCAGAATTGCTAACGTCTCACACATTTGCCACCAAACTAGGATAAGTCAAGGTTCTGATACCAACTGATACGGGATGTGGAAGCATCAAGAAGCAGAATACATCTACTTCTAGAAAACAAGAAACAAAACATGTTTGCTTCTGAAAATAATCTTGAATCCACAAGGAGAAAGGATCTAGAATCCACCAGAAAATAGAGAGACAAAAAGTCTGAATTTTATTGATTGAATAATTGTTAAAAAAACGTTTACAAACTTATTGGCCTATTTAAAGGTTCCATAAAACTTAATAGTAAGGTTGTTCACCAAATCACACAAACTACAAAAACTGCACCAAAACCACCCACACAATGGCATAACCACACCTCATGGTGAAATGCAATTTGTGGTTTTATAATAAGAAAACTGCACAAATCGCACAGCACTGCACCCTCTCTATATATTAATATATATTTTTTAATATTTAATATATTATTAATAGTTTAATAACCCTAGTGTTGAACAAAAAAAATAGTTGAATAACCTTAGCAAGTGTTGATTAGGAAAGCCAGCCCAAAATATAGAAAAACTAACTCAATAGTTTAAAACTTGGCCCAAAACAAAGGGAAAAATTAGTTTTAGGTTGGGGAGGAAAAGCCCAAAATTTTAAAAATATATCAGCTTTAAGAAGTTCAAACTGAATCTTATACACCACACTGCACACGTGATCGTAAAAATGTGGTGTGGTGAAATTATGGTTTTGGCTAAACTCTAAACCGCACCACACCACACATGTAACTGCAAAAATGAGATTCAGTGTAGTTATAATTTTAACTAAACTGCACCACACCGCAAACACCTATACCTGAGAGACAAAAAAATATATTCTAAAATAACTCCTAATTAATACCTAACCATAACAGGAATCAAATTTGACCTAGAAAACATTAAAAACACCTAAAAACAAGAAAATAAATGTCCTAAACCTAAAATAACAAAAATTACATATAAATACCAAATATAATAAATTACAAAAATTAATTTGAAGATTTCTATCTTACATTAGGCGATGTGTGATTGTATCTTGCATGTCTTTGTGCTTTATATCTTGTAACACTAGGCAAATTTATGTTAGTCTTTAACAGTAGCAATGGACCTATTAAGTAACATGTGACGTCCAATTTGTGATTGGTCAAAAATTTTCCCTCACTACAAGTTTTCCACTTCATTACAAAATATTAAGTCTTGCTTTGTTTGCTTTCAATATGTTACTTCTAGATTTTGTACTTGATTACTGTGGTTTACTGTTTAATTTCTATAAATCGATTACTTCAAACTTTGTTACAATTTCGATTCGATTCCCTTTTTTTTCCCTTGAATCTTGTCTCTTGTTTATAAATTTTTTTTCTTCTTTATCTTTTGTATTTTTTAATCCTGATTTGTTAGATGTCATTTTTACTAATTTAATTGATAATAAATAATAAATTTTGACATAATAATTATTATAAGATTAAATTTATTCCAATTTTACTTTTATTTTCAATTAAACAAGAAAAAAGAGTAATATTAGTATTTCACCATCTTGCTCTTCCTTCTCCCAACAAAACAAAGCATAATAAGGTGGGAAGGGACGGGATATTCCCATCTTAATCCTTTTTTTTTTTTTTTACTTCATCAAAATTATAGAAATTTGAAGGGAGAGTAGATCGATTAAAATCATTTATATTGTCATATATATGAATATATCTCTGGAAATTTATATCTTTTTTCAGAAAATAGCAAATAAGGATTATAATTATCAATTTACATGACTATTCTTCTCCGCTCACCTCTCCTTTCCCTACTTATCTAAACAAGCAAATAAAGTAAACGAATAACCATTCCATTTCCTTTTAAAATATCCAAATAAAATAAACATGTTAAGTTCTAAATATTTAGATATAAATGTTTAGGTTCTAAATTGAAAGCTCAATTAGTGTAAAAACACTAAATCTTGTTCAGACCCCAAATTTTAAAATTACGGCTAGATTGCTTTTACTCTAATTTATCTAAGTGCAGAATAAGAGTAAATGAGTGCAATACACTACTCTAAGCCATGTGCAACCACAATAAGCAATAAAAGTAAAGCTTAAAGAGTATGGAAGAGAGATGCAAACACAAGACAACACCAAAACGTGTATTCGAAAAGGAAACCAGAGAACTCGGAGAAAAACCTCTCCACAACCGTCCAAGTCAGAATTGATCCACTAGTGAATAAGTTGGAGTACATAAATATCAAAAAGACTCTCCAAGTGTAATCTACCCAATGAACTTGAGCCCTCCAAGCTTCTGCTAGCAACAGACTTCTCGAAGTCGTGTTTTCACTAGCTTTCCGAATCCCATAATTCAGGCCGATTGCATTCGCCACTTAATGCCTTCTTCCAATGTGTCCTAAAGGCACTAAAACTTCTCACAACACTCAGATCGGGTGACGTAAGTGTTTGAGCTAAGAACCTCTCAAGGATGTATAGATGGAGAGGTAAGACTAGAGGAAAACCAAGAGAAAATGTGTAGATGATTGTGGGTATGACAATCTCTAACTCTCAAGTGTTTTGCTAGGGTTTTCTCTCAGAAAAGTACACCTTACAGTTCATGGGTAATGAAGGTATATATAATGTAGGTAAAGAATTTGGTAAAGCACTTTTTTATTTTACTAACCAAAGAGTTTCGCAGGTCCTCGCGAGATGGTCTTTCTCATAAAGTGCTTGCAAATTGGACAGGCTGGCATAACTCTTCAACTTTTAGTCATATGCTTTACACGTGGCCTTTTCGTGGGTTGCTTTACTCGCGAGCTAGTCGTGAACTGTACTGATTCTTTTCTTGAAGATCGATTAGGAATAGATCGTAATGTCTATGAAGTGTTTTAGACATTGTTCAAAGTGATACAAATTTGAATTCAAGAACGTACAAGCTACAAAAAGAAGAGTTGAAAGCCTAACTAGCTTGACTAATCGAGAGGAAGTTTTGATCAATCTAGATGCGATCTATAGAATTTGTTTTAAAAAGCCTATTAGCCCATTAAATGTTAGGGTTTCAATCCAAACTTACTCGGTATATAAGGAAAACCCTAAAGCCCATTTTTCAAGTCTTGGAGAGCTACTCTTTTGAGATCTAAGAGGTTCTTATACCTTCCACTCTTTCAAGTATCTGCTGGAGATTACACACATATTGCTAGTATCGGTGCAAAAAGTTGTAGCTCAAGCTTCAGCTATCAAGCATACTGAAGATCAAAGACATGAACTGGAGGTTCATGTTAGAGCACATCCACATCAAAGAAGTCTTAGGGGTACAGAGCTAGATTGGATAATCTTAGTTAAGTTTACTACGAATAATATATTCGTGACTGTAAACTTCTATTTGATATAGTGGATTGTTCTCTTGGGATCATTCCCTCTAAATTTTTTACATTGAAATTGGTTTAATGCATTGGTTTTCCTAGGTCATCATATCTTGTGTTATTTATATTTTCTAGTGCATTATATGTTTAATGAATGTTTAACCTAGATCTACATAATTGACCTAAATAACAACTTGGCTTTTACATTAGGTTAAACAAACTGTGTTTTTAGTGGTCTAAAAACTAATAAAATGGACGACAATTTCTCGTACCTTTAATCTCCATTCCCTCAAAACTTCCAAACAAAATGTTAGTAAATATATAATTCAAATCATAGAAAATTTTAAATGAAGAAAGTAAACAAAAAATACCCCTCCATTGCGAGAAAACTATGCAAGTTGTTTTTTCTATAACCTTGACTTTAGGCGAATTGCACGGTCACTATTGTAGACAAGTACTTTAAGGTGTACTCTAAGGTATGCACGGTTCGGTCAGCTCGGTTTTTTCTCAAATTTGTTACCGAATCGATAGGGATCGGTTTTCTCATAATTAAAACCAATGCATACCGCTTAGGGTTGGTTTTCTGACCTATAGCAGTGCGGTTTGGTCGGCACGGTTTAATCGGTTTGGTTAGTTTGAAACATTAAAATTCTATTTGTTTTTTTTTATATAAAAAAAATCTATTCAACCTATTTAGTATTCACACATAAAATCTGTTCAATCTCATCAAAAAACAACAAAATTTGTTCAAATTTCACAGGAACTTCATAAAAATCTGTATAACTTATTCACACAAAATCTGTTCAATCTGTTTAAAAAACAGCAACAAAATCAATTCAAATTTCACATAAACTTCATAAAAAAAATCTATTCAACCTGTTCACACAAAATCTGTTCAATCTGTTTTATATGTTCAAACTGTTCAAATCTGTTCACACATAAACAATAATGATCCAAAGTTCATCATTTCATTTACACGTAAACAATCTATGCAAATTTTTTACACAGCAAACTGTCCAAACAGTTTCACACATGACAAACTATCCAAATTTTTTCATTTCATTCACCATGCAAAAATATATTGAAATTTCCTTAATAAGAGTTCAACTCCCAAAATACTATCATGTAGCATATAATATCATTAGTGTCATTGTGTGTGTCAGTGTCAATAACAATAAGCATAATGTATCTACTTAATAACGTATTATAAAGCCATTTGTTGCTATCCACAAATGCCAAAAGAAAGATATATAAATTAAATTAGCATTTAGGCAAAAGAATGCTAATTGCTTGCATCCCCAATGATAATCTCACCCATGAATACCTAAATAACTACCATTAGTGAAAAGTCCACAATCAATAACATGTACAAATATAATTAGCATATAGGCAAAAGAATGCTAATTCCTGTAAGTTATTTGTCCTAAGTCTGTGCACTATGCATCACTCTAGAACTCCAATAAAATACTATACAAAACAAAATAAACACGTGTTAATAACAATAAAATTTTTATGAACAATAAAATATTTATAATTAGCACAAACAAATGATAATAACAAGTATACTTACATAATACTAACTGTAAGGACACAGAAATTGAGTGGCCCAAGCCCACTTAGAACAGTGGAGTCGGTGCAACTTAACTAGGCCTAAACAATAGATATTTGTGAAGAGAGTGGGGTAAGTCAAAGGAGGAGGACTTAGACCAAGGACAAAAACATAGGAAGAATAGTCAGAGCCCCTAATTAAATATACTAGTTCGTCTGAGGACAAAGCTTCTACACTGGGTGATACACTGTTCACTTTCTTTTTCTCAATGTTCTTGCTCTAATTTCTGTATTTAGACTATTTTTCTATCTCGATCCCCTTCATCTGGAAGTTCCCTTCCCTTATATACTTCTCAGACCATCGCATCCTGGCCCTTCATCTCCACCTACCCAGACTCTCCCTATGACATTTGTCCCCTTAAACTTCTTTTGAAGATGGTAGGAGGAGCTGCTTAGCTGTGAATTTCATTGTTCAGGTCACTTCCTCATCAATGCAGCTGATAAAGCTGTTGTCAGTCATTTAATACAAAGGCAGTAGGTTAACTCTCACTGGAAACTTCCTTTACCTTCCATGATTCTCTCTTTACACCCCATCATCCTCATCCGGACTTCCCAGAAGTCTTTTGTCTCTTCTCCTCCTATCCTTAGGAAGATCCCTTTTTTGGGCTCATGATGTCTCAATAGTGACAACTACAGTTCATTGTATCCTTTCTCAGTCCTCAGGCCCCCAAACTAACTATTAACTAACTCCAAGTAAAGAGCAGCACATCACTCATCATCATCCAACACAATGGTTCTTGGATCCTCTTCCATAGGCATTGGGCAAACTGATGCAATTTCAACAATCATTCAAAACAAAATAATTCTTAAGCATTGAGCAAATAAATAAACAATTGATACATACAACAAACAAAATGAACACATATTTATTTTTACCAGTGTCAATTTCAAAACCATCCATGTCCTCCACATTATCTATGCACTCCCGAAGCTTTATTGGTCTTTTTTTCTTTGCATCCTTCAACCAATTTTGGGTACAAATAAAGGCTTCAACTATATTAGGAGATAGTGAACTACAGAACAAATCCAAAACATGCCCCTCCATACTAAAAGCAGACTCGGATGCAACTGTAGAGACATGAATAGCCAACACATCATGGGCAATTTGGGAAAGGACTCAATATCTAGAAGAATTCATTTTCCACCACATCAAAATGTCAAAATCTTCCACATCAAGGTCCTTAGAAAATTCCAAGAAATACATATCCAACTCAGATTTTCTTTCCACATTGTCCTCAGCCACCAAGTGTTGCTTAAACTTATTATTGTAGCTTTTAATGAGATTAGACGATGAAGCATTACCAACACTTGGCCTGGAGCTCCTACACAATGAAGCACCACTACCACTACTACTAGAACTCGAAGCTCCATTTTGACCCATTCTTTCCACATACAACCTCTTCAATGCATCCCAAACCTTAGAGCTCATTGCATCCCCCTTGTCCTTTCCCTCTTGGGTCAAGAACAACAACAACAAAAAACATCAAATTGATATTATCTATACTTCCCCAATACTTATCATTTTTTTTTCTCCTCTACCGCCATACTCCTCAAAAGTGGATCCCCATTAACACTACACAACTGTTGCAATTTATCTTCAATGCTAATTAGATCATGAAAGTATGTATTAGAAGTGACAAACAAGGACCCAGAAAACCTAAGTGCCACCTCATTGAATATGCCAAGAAATTTCACAAAGGTCTTGACATTTCCCAATCAAGATAGTTAGGAGGACCAATGGCTTTTTCCCATTCCCATCTGCTTCACAAAAATAAAATTTGTAATGCCCATCCTCCCCTTCCAACCTATCAAATGCTCTCACAAATTTCAAAGCACAATCCAACATGAGATAAGTGGAACTCAACCTTGTTGGCACATCAAGGGACAACAAACATTTGTGTTGGGAAATTTAGACCTTGGTTGATATAGTTAAAAATTTTTAAACCCAAGTTCTTAATTAGATTTATTATGAATAAACTTTGTTAAAACAAACTAATATCAATATCATGTTAATATCATGCACAACAGAAAAGTAAATAAGACAAGATATGATGACCTAGGAAAACTAATGAAACAAACTAGTTTCACAGTAAAAAACCTTGGGGGAAACCTTTCCGAAAAACAATTCACTATAATGAAAAGAAGTTTTAGATCTAGTACAAAACCTTTGTCCCTAGACTCTACAATCTTTATAGATGAAATTACAGTGGAAACTTTCTATTGTTTCAGAACCTCTGAACTCTTTAATATATGAACGCCACCCTTTTTGCATGGATCCCAGTACGTGACTAACCAATGATGCACGGCTCCCAATACGTGACTAACACACCAACTTAAAGAAGATGTTGGCGGCAAAGTTCTTCACTTCATCAAAAATGAAGATCAAGAAGCACTTGATTACAAAACCCTAAGGCGCAAAAACGCAGTAGCTTCTTTCAGAAAGAATAAGGCACTCGGTCACTTTTTCATATGTTCTCTATGTACTCCCTTATGTGTCGGCCTTTAAAAATAAGCCTTATATATGTCTAGGGTTATAAGAAAAGAAACCCTACATAAATATTTCAACATGTGCCGAAAATCAAATCTGAAAATCTGAATTTCGTAATTCTCGATAGATACAACTGTCGAGTTATCTGTCAAGACCTCGATAGATATATTTGTCGAGATATTTGTTAAGATTCATTAATCCTCGATAAATATTATCTATCAGCAACTGTCGAGAATTTGTCCAGCTTTAATGAACAACTTTTCTTCACTTAATTCTTGGTCCAATCTTCATGGTTTTAATACTAGACTTGAACTCTTGTTCTTTGAAGTATTAAACACATCTTAGATCTACCTAATTACAAGTAAAGTACGTTTTGTCAAAGGATTAGCCAATTCTGTATTGACATATGTTCCTAACATTATTCACATATGTCCTAACAATCTCCCCCTTTGGCAATCCGTGACAAAACCACAACAAACAAATGAACATATGAGAGAAGTCATAAATCACTTAACTCCTACTCACTTGTTGAATACAATAAAATCTATCCTAACACAAACTCTTGAAAAATTTTGCAAGAAAAGAGTTCATGGCAAGAAAGACTTTGACAACCTGTATTTCTGAAATACTTTAAACAAAACTCATAACAGCATTGTAGTGTGAAACAGTAATAAAAGATTGCATACAATAATAAAAAACATGTGTATAAAGATAGAAAAGAAACAACACATGTAGAGGTAGGTAAAGAAGAACATACATTTTATATATATATATATATCAAAGATAAGCACAATGTATGTAAACATGGTCATAAGACCGGTGTACAAGAAACTAAAAGAAGCTCCTACAACAATAAGGAGGTAAACATTCCGCATAATAAGATGAAACACATCTCCCCCTTACAAGGGCATGTATTTCTCCCTTTAACATGTAGAATCTTAAAAAGAAATCACATTTTATCGCCCTTTTTATCATGATTGACAAAGGGTAGAAGAAGCTACAAAGCTTCACCCGAGAAACAAAGATGATCAAGGGGGTACCAAGAATCCATATAAACACATGAATGTAGTGAAACGAGATGCTATGGATGACAAGATAAAAAAAGAAGCAAAACATGTAAAAAAAAATGCATGCAAGAGGATCTCGAAAGATCGAGAAGCTGTCGAGTAGTTATCGAGCAGAAGCCAACCTCGATGGATTGAACAACTATCTATCGAGCTAATAGAAAGTTACTCGATAAATCGAGAATCTGTTAAGAAGCTATCAAGACAAAGTCCAGAAAGCTCGATGGATCGAGATTGCGTTAACTTCTATCGAGACAAGAAGAAAGAAAGGCTTGATAGATAGCAATCTGTAGAGAGGTGTCGAGAAGCTGTCGAGAAGTGCAAAAATAGTTTTTTAAAGAAGAGAAAAACATAGACATGAACGCAATCAAGCATGCTACTCAACCAATGATCGAATCAACATTTTAAGCTCTTAAAAACATCTCTCAACAAGAAAAATGCAAAGCATTCAAGATCCAAAACACACACACACACACACACACACACACACACACACACACTAAACAAGTCTAACCAATTTTATATTTTAAAAACAAGTTAAGACAATTTAGTGAGCATACATTAACACGTGTATTCCTTGTGATGGCCAAATCACATTGTACCTGCATATGTATCAAAAGTAGCAAAAAATTTGCATGTTGTGTGTAAAAACATCGTAAGATTACATAAGTGTCTACAAGTAATGAATATTTGAGATATGAGAAAATCAATTTAACTCACACACAATCACAACTGCTTGATGGGAATTATCACCTTCAAGGTACATCCTATAACTCACACGTCTCCTAGAAAACACGCTTGTAATCATATTTAAAAGCATTTTGATTCTTTTTGCTTTTATTCTTTGCATATTTTTCTTTTAAGCATATCATGCATGGGCAGAAAAGAAAATACCCAATTATGTTAAACTTTTGACATTGCCCTTTTGTTATGCCAAAGCATACAAATGTCATTGACATGATTGGCGGGTAACAATGGTGAGATGGTTATTTACGTCTTTCTCTTAGAATTTTTTAGTCATTCTCGTCAAAAAGAGTGATACGAGTGTTAAGTACAAGAGATAACCTAATCTTACTCATCACAACCACGATCCATAAGTACCAATGTACATAAAACACAAACAGTTTTTGTATTTTTCAATTTTTTCATTTTTTTTATGAAAAAAAAAGCAAAAACTAAAAGAAAATAAACAAAAACATGTTAAAAAAAGCAAAGCATAAAACAAGATGCATATGCATGAAAGCATAATTCCAAAAAGATAAGAAATCAAGCAAGAGAGTCCTACTATAGATAGAAAGAATTAAAGTAGAGGCCAAACAGAAAAGACAATTAAGTCTTAGGCTCCTTTCTCACCCACACAACACGAGTCTTTGGCCGTAAAGATGAAAAGACACGTGTCCTAGTATGTATACTAAAGGACATAGAAGAATTAAAATTCTCCTGAAATTGAGATAAAGAGTTCAAAACTTTTAATAACTCTCCAAACAAAGGTGTATGTCCTTGAAAGGAAACCTGTGACCGTTTGGATACTTGCTTTTGAGGATACCACTTAAAGCAATTAGGACAAATGTGTCTAGAAACGCCACAATGATGACAAACATGAAGTCTAACAAAGGATTTAGAATTAGCCAAATCAGTTTTGGATTTCATACCTTTATCACTTTTCTCAGATTGGGGCACAAAGATAGTCCTTGATCTAGAAGCCATGAAAGAGGATGGGCTGGAGGAAACAACATATCCTAAGCTAGTCTTATTAGAACTAGGCTTTTAGCACTCAATACCTCATTAAGCTTTGCACTAGACTTCCTCTTTATTTAAGTTCTAGCTTGACTAAGCTCAACCTCGAGATTCTTGACCTTCTCTTTTAATGAGGTGTTCTCCACAACAAACTTCTTAACTAACCTTGTAGTCTCATCTAGTTTGACTAACTGATCAGCTTTTTCAGTTTTTACCTCATTATGCTCTTTTCTACAAAGATAAGAAGTCTTCTCAGATTTTATAAATTCAGTACTTAGCTTATCATAGGCTTCTTGAAGGTCAACTTCTTGGGTACTTCATCATCAGAAGAATCCTCACTGTCACTAGCACTCTCCATAATCAACTTATCGGTTATGGCAACAAAAGCTATAAAATGAACACATTCATCCACATACTCATCAGAAGAGTCATTCTCAGTATCATTCCGGGTAGCAACCAACCCTTTATCTTTTGACTTCTTAGTCTTTTCCTTCATAAGGTAGTTTGGGCATTCTATCCTCATATGACCAAAAGCCTTTGCACTCATGGCACTGGATAAGGGGTTTCTTACTCTTTCCCTTCCTAGAGGATTTAGATTTCCTAAGAGGTTTGTCCTTATCCTTTTTTCTAAATTGAAGAAGCTTGATAATCTCATTAGCTATGAAGGTTAGATCTTCATCCTCATCATCATCTTCATCTTCATCTTCATCTTCGCTTTTATCTTCATCTTCAGAGTCATCAATCTCTTCCTCTATACCTTTAAGATCCAAGTTTCTACTCTTTCTACCTTTTTCCATTAAACCTAATCCCATTTCATAGGTTTGAAAGTTCCCTACAAGCTCAGTCAAAGGAATTTGATCAATGTCCATTATTTCTTCATTGGCAGTGATCTTGGCATGGAATCTTTCAGGTATGGAATTAAGGATTTTCCTAACAATTTTAGATTTTGCTATAGATTCTCCAAGGTTGAAGGCAGAATTCACAATATCCTTGAGTTTAGCATAGAACTCATTAAAGGTCTCATCTTCCTCCATCTTTATTTCCTCAAAACTACTAGTGAGTCTTTGAAGCTTCACAATCTTTACTGCCTTGGTACCTTCATAAGTGGTTTCAATAATGGTCCTTGCTTCCTTGGCAACTTCCGTGGATGATATTTTCTTGAATTCCTCATTGGTTACCCCACTAAACAAAGCATTCAAGGCCCTACTGTTGAAATTTTTCGCTTTGATTGTTGCTTCATCCCAATCCACTGGCGCTTCCTTTGGCTTAATCCAGCCAACTTCAACAGCTTGCCATACTTGTTCAACTAGAGCTTGCAAAAAAAATTTCATACGAACTTTCCAGTGCCCATAATTAGTGCCATCAAATAAAGAAGGAATCAAAAGAGATTGTCCACGATCCATGACAACGGGGGTCAAGGATCACACTCAGGAAATTAATCCAATCAGAGTGTACCCACTCTGATATCACTTGTTGAAAAATTTAGACCCCAGTTGATATAATTAACAAATTTTAAATCCAAATTATTAATTAGATTTATTATGAATAAACCTTTTCTAAACAAACTAATATCAATATCATGCATAACGGAAAAGTAAATAAGACAAGATATGATGACCCAAGAAAACCAATGAAACAAACTACTTTTACAGTAAAAAACCTGAGGGGAAACCTTCCCGAAAAGCAATTCACTATAATAAAGAGAAGTTTTAGATCTAATACAAAACCTTTGTCCCTAGACTCTACAATCCCCATAGATGAACTTACAACATAAACTTTCTACCGCTTTAGAACCTCTAAACTCTTCAATATATGAACGCCACCCTTTTTGCACGGATCCTAATACGTGACTAACTAATGATGCACAGCTCCTTGTACGTGACTAACACACCAACTTGAAGAAAATGTTGGTTGCAAAATTCTTCACTTCATCAACAATGAAGATCAAGATGCGCTTGGTTACAAAACCTTAAGGCGCAAAGACGCGGTAGCTTCTTTTAGAGAGAATAAAGCACTCGGTCACTTTTTCATATGTTCTCTATGTATTCTTTTATGTGACGGCCTTTAAAAATAAGTCTTATATATGTCTAGGGTTGTGAAAAAAGAAACCCTACATAAATATTTCAACATGGGCCAAAAATTAGATTTGGAAATTTGAATTTCGTAATTCTCGATAGATATAGCTGTTCTATTGAGACCTCGATAGATATAGCTGTTCTATTGAGACCTCGATAGATATATCTGTCGAGATTCATTAATCCAATCTGTCCAGCTTTAATGAATAGCTTTTCTTCACTTATTTTTTTGTCCAATCTTCATGGCTTTAATACTAGACTGGAACTCTTGTTATTTTAAGTATTAAACACATCCTAGATCTACCCAATTACAAGTAAAGTACGTTTTATTAAAGGATTAGCCTATTCTATATTGACATATGTTCCTAACATGATTCATATATGTCCTAACAATTTGACTTTAATTTTCTCATTTTCAACACATTCTTGAAACTTATCAAACCTTGTGGGAGAGGCTCTCACATATCGCACCGCATTCTGAACCTTGGCAATTGATTCATAAATGGATTTCAACCCACTTTGCACTGTCAAATTCAAGATATGCGTACAACAATGCATATGCATGAACTCACCACCCAATATGCTACTATCTCTTTCTTTTGTTTTCTTCTTCACATAATCAATTGCCACATCATTAGAGTTAGCATTGTCCACGATAATTGTAAACAACCGGTTTATACCCTACTTCAACAAACATGACTCAACCGCTCTACCTATGGTGTCCCCTTTATGATTAACTATAGGGCAAAAGTTCAAGATTTTCTTTTGGTAAGTCCAATCCCCATCAATGAAGTGTGCGGTGACTATTATGTAGTTCAAGTTTTGTATGGACGTCCAAGTATCTATTGTGGCACAAACCCATTGCCCAACAAAAGCCTTTCTTAAAATATCTACCTCACTAGAATAAATCTTCATACAAGCCCTTGCAACGGTAGTGCAATAGGGAATAGGAAACCTAGGCTCAACTATTTTCATAAATTCTTGAAAGCCTTGACGATCCACAAATTTAAAAGGTAATTCATCAATAATGATCATCCTTGCCAACGCCAACCTTATCCTCTCTTCACTATAGTTTGCAACCACTAACACATTTGAACCACTTTAAAGACCTCTTAGCTTGGAAAGACAAAGTTTTTTGCTTATCATCATAGGGAAAAGGACACACCTTCATGTGTTGCAACATGCCTGAAATACCATTTTTCTTACCATGGCAATTATATTGATTTTTACAATACTTGTATTCAGACCTAGGCATCTTGATATCAGGACCAGCCAACTTAATGAAGTGCTGTCATACTATAAATAGGTCCTTACCACCTTGTTTAGGTGACAGTGGGAGAAGAGATGCACCAAGTCCAATTGGTGCTGCAGGTTTAGGTGGGTTAGTGTTAGCACTACCAAGACTAGGAGGAGGTGGATTAGGTTCCCCAGGGGCACCAAATCGAGGTGGATCATCGACATCCATCTAATAAAAAAATTTCTAACCAACAAAAAAACAAAGTTTCCACAACAATATCAAACTATGACAAAATGCATTTTACTTGTAATTGGGTAGATCTAGGATGAGTTTAATACTTCAAGGAACAAGAGTTCAAATCCAAGTATTAAAGCCATGCAAATCTGTCCAAGAAACAAGTGAAGAAGTGTTGTATTTTAAAGCTCGACAGCTAGCTCAACAGATAGCATCTATCGAGGTTTAAAAGGGATCTTCAGCCCGATGCTTGATAGCTGCTCAATAGATAACCTATCTATTGAGATTTACAAAAATCAGTTTTTCAGATCTAATTTCACACATATCCGTGTATACTTGTTTGGGCTTTCTTAACTCACAACTCTAAACATATAAGGATTATTTTAAGGGTCGTCAAAGGTTGCGCGCATGTGTGAGGCAAAGTTTTTATTCATGCAAATTGTGACTGGAGACAGAATTTGCCTTAGTTCATCTTTCTCTTGAAAAAGCTGCTGCGTTTGTACGTCATAGGATTTTGTAACCAAGGAGCTTCGTGATCTTTATCTTGTTGATGAACTAAAGAACTTTGCAGCCAACATCCTTCTCAAGTTAATGGATTAGTCACATACTTGGATTCGTGCAAAGGAGTAAGCTGCGTACTTGGATCCGCACATTGATTAGTTAGTCATGTACTAGGAGCCGTGCATTGAAAAGGAGAGATTGTTACTACAGAACAAGTCCAATTTTGTATTAGGGTAAGGGTTCAACTGTAGGTTGGTATAAGGTACTTGAATTCCTTTACTTGTAACCGCTTGTTGTGATAATAGTGGATTCTTGGGAGTGGTGACCTTAAAATCAACCGGTGGGGTTTTTGCCTTGAAGATTTTCCCCATTCGTAAACAAATTAACGCATCAACTTTATTTTCCCCTATATTTAACTCAGTTGGTGATTTGTTTGTGCTACCACGCATTTTGCATGTTAATTGAATTAATCAATAAACTTGGCTAAATTAATTGGTTAATTTATTATAAGAGGTCAATACATTCTTGGCCTATCAAGTGGTATCAGAGCGGGCATACTCTGATTAGGGTTAATCTTTGCCATGCGATCCATTGACCCCCGTTGTCATGGATAGAGGACAATCGTTGATTATACCTCTTTTATTTGATGGCACTAACTATGTATACTAGAAAGTGCACATGAGAGCTTTCTTGCAGTCATTAGATGAAAAAGTGTGGCAAGTTGTGGAGATAGGCTGGACCAAGCCAAAGGAAGTGTCGGCCGATTGGGATGATGCTAAGATCAAGGCGGCTAACTTCAACTGCAGGGCATTGAATGCTTTATTCAGTGTAGTCACAAATGAGGAGTTTAAGAAGATATTTTCTACCGAAACTGCCAAGAAAGTATGGACCATCCTCTAAATAATCTATGAGGGAACCAAGGTTGTCAAGGATTCGAAACTTCAGAGTCTCACTATAAGCTTCGAAGAGATCAAGATGGAGGATAATGAGTCGTTCGATGAGTTCTATGCCAAGCTCAAGGACATAGTGAACTTAGCCTTTAATCTTGGGGAAATCATTCCCGAACCCAAGATTGTTAGAAAGGTGCCTAAATCTGTACATGAGAGATTTCATGCCAAGATCACCGCAATTGAGGAATCAATGGATATTGACAAACTTCTTTTGACAGAGCTAGTTGGCAATCTGCAGACCTATGAGTTTGGTTTGACAAGGATTGGAAAATCGAGTAAGGGTAAGAGCATGGCATTGAAGGCCAAGAGCAGTGACACCGATGAGTCTTCTGATGATGAAGATTCCATGATGAAGTCCTACATTACAAGGCAATTCAAGAAATTTATGAAGAGTGCCAATGTGAAAGGATTTGACAAAGACCGCAAGTAGTCCAATCGTCTCAATTCAAGAGCCAAGACAAAAGGAAGAAGGACGCTAGGGATGACGGTCAGTACATTGTTTCCTTAGGACCAAAGTGTTTTGGGTGTCAAGGTTTTAGACACATGAAACAAGAGTGTCCAACTTATCTCAAGACCATTGGAAAAAGTAAAGCCCTTGCTGCTACCTTGGTGACACCGAGCCTGAGGATGATTCGGATAATGAGAATGATGGAATCCTGAATGCCTTCACTACTACTATAAATCCTACTAAGGAGATTGTTGAAGAAGTGGATGAAGAAGAGGACTTGGTAGAGTCTAAATATGAGAAGATGGATGAACAAGATGACATCTATACAGCCTATGCTAAATTGTACAAGGTCTCCAAAAAGCATGAGAAATTGTATAGGTTGGCCACCAAGAAGCTCAGTGATGTGGAGCTTGAACGAGAAGAAGTCTCCACGAAGTTTGATGAAGCAAATCAGACCATTGGAGCACTGAGATTTGAGAACAATTTCTTGGCTAAAAAGACCAAGAAGCTTGAGGCAGAGCTGTTCCAAGTCAAAGTTTAGTTAGAGAGGACTTCAAGTACAAAGCTTGATGAGATGCTTAGCCTTCAGAAATATGCTTCTGATTGAACCAGTTTAGGGTATGATTTCTCTTCTCCTAATATTGCTTCTTCTAGTACTACTGTGTTTGTTTCTCCTGGTAATAATATTAAATCTGAGAATAATGATATGAAAACTATTTTAGCTAGTGAGAACATAGACAAGAGTAAATTTATCTTAGGAGCACCCCCTAAGCTTGATAAGAAAGAGACAAAGACTAAAAACCCTAGGGCTAAGAAGGGCAATACCCAAAAGTCTAGGCAGAAGAAGTAGCATCTCTGTCATCATTGTAGAACGACTAGACATACTTGACCTAATTGCTATTAGCGGTTAGCCACTCAATAGAGCAATAGTATGATTTCATCAGGAAACCAGAATCAGTTTTTATCCTCTCTTGCTCCTCTTAGAGATCTTCTCAAAGCCCTCATGTTCCTTTCGAATTTAAACTGTTTCAATCCTTCCCCCTCACTACCGGATCAAGGATTTGCGAAACGGAAAGTTTCTTCCAAGGTGTGAAAGGAAAAAGGCTCTAAGTAATTCAGTCACTTTCTCTCTTCCTCTCTTTTTTATTATGCATTACTTGTGTATTTTGCTTTCATGTTTTGAGTCAGTCTAGTTTTTATGTTATGCTTTGTTTAACATGTTTTTCTTTGTTTGTTTTCAGTTTTGCTTTATTTTGTTTTTCATAAAAAAAATTTTGAAAAATCAAAAAAATACAAAAACAGTGTGTGTTTTGTGTACATTGGTACTTGTGCACCTTGGATGACCATTGAAATAAAATTTTCTAAACTTTGTATCTTTTGTAGCTTAGATGAGAATTTCTATGCACAGCTAACCAAGTGAGCTTTGTGGCTCGTGTTTGTAATGAGTAAGATTAAGTAATCTCTTGTACTTAACACTCATATCACTCTTTTTGATAGGAAGGACTAGAAAATCCTAAGGGAAAGGTATAAATAATCATCTCACCACTGTTGTCTACCAATCATGAAATGACATCTGTATGCTTCGGCATAGCAAAAGTGCAATGCCAAAAGCTTAATATCATTGGGTATTTCTTCTCTCTCTCTCTCTCTCTTATATGCCAATGCATGTTATGCTTAAAAGAAAATATGCAAAGAAAATCAAAAGCAAAAAGAATCAAAATACTTTATATATGATTGCAGTCTTCTAGGAGATGTGAGATTTTTAGGATGTACCCCAAAGGTAATAGTCCCCATCAAGCAGTTATGATTGTGTATGAGTTAAATTGATTTTCTCATATCTCAAATTGTCATAACATGTAAACACTTATGCAATCTTGTGATGTTTTTCACACACAACACGCAATATTCTTTGCTACTTTTGATACATGTGCAGGTACAATGTGATTTGACCATTACAAGGAATACATGTGTTAATGTATACTCACTAAACTGTTTTGACTTGTTTTTGAAATATAAAATTGGTTAGACTTGTTGTGTGTGTGTGTGTGTGTGTGTGTGTGTGTGTGTGTGTTTTGGATCAAAATGCTTATCATTTTTTTTTGTTGAAAGATGTTTTTGTAAGCTTCAAATGTTGTTTGGATCTTTGGTTGAGTAGCATGCTTGATTGCATTCATTTCTATATTTTCTCTTTTTTGAAAAACTATTTTTGAGCAATCTCGACAGCTTCTCCATACCTCTCGACAGCTAGGCTATCTATTGAGCCTCTTGATCTTCCTTTCTCAATAGCTGTTGTCGCAATTTTGATCCATTGAAGCTTTTGAGAATTTGTCTCTCTCGAAAGCTTCTTGACAACTTCTCGATCCATCGAGATAGTTTCTGTCTCCTCGATAGCTGCTTGATAGCTTCATGATCCATCAAGGACACTTTGCTGTGGACACCTCTCAATAGCTCGTCAACAGCTGCATCCATCGAGTTTTAAAGCTCGACACCTCTCGATCCATCGAGCTTTGAGATTTCTATATATAGTTTCTGCGCGATTTCTTTCTCATTTCTCTTCGATTTCACTCAACAAAAACTCTTTTTTCTCTCTCCTACACACTTCTCACTCAACCTCTTCATCTTCCCCACTCATTCTTCAGCCTTCTCTCATTTATCGTGCATTTCATCTCTTTTGACCAAAATTTTGGAGTTTTTAAAATTTTTTTGGGGTTTTTCAAAATTGATGAGGTTTTTGAAAAATTTTGGGTTGGGTTTTGCTTATATGATCATGTATGCTCATGCATTGCATGACATTTGCATTTTAACAATGATTCATGGATTTTAGATGTGTGTTCTATATGTTGAAATCATGTGTTCTGGTAGGATTGGATTGGGCTGAGCCCATGATGTTTATATTGTTGCATGTCACATGTTCATGCATTTTTCATGCATATGTACCTCTCCTTTCTATCTTTTTGATATTAATTGTGTTGGTACTCTTCTGCGTGTCTCTCTCCCTCTCTCATTCTTTTAGTTAGTCTGCATCATGGCACCTTTGTGACGTCCTGGTCACTTGTCCCTCCGTGATCATACAGGAGTTTTACTCCAATATGCACGGATTCGTTTAAACCATACCTCAGTTCTTTACTCTTGTTAAAGGTACGCATATTGTAGTCACTCCAAATCCTATACCCGAGGTGCTACATGTTCCGAGGGTAGCGCATCCTAATTACCCCAACTATCGTTGTCTTAAGATTGTGTCTAAAGACAAGCTCATGTTTCTATTTTGTGAGACACCTTCATCTTGGGGTGAACGTCAAAACACCCCTTTCTCAACCTTTGTAAAAGGTTCGAGGTTCCTAAATATGGTGATGACATTTGTTTTACATCCGTTGTCTCACTATAATTCGATTACTGAGCCTCGTGCTCTCTATTTTTTGTCCCTCCTTGAGAGGCTTACCGTTGACTTTCCCTCTCACTTCATACTCTCCCTTATAGATGTCTATAAGGATATGGCGACCCGTGATAAGCTTATCTTTCCTTCTGCTATCACGCGGATCATTCGCCACTTCTCTGTCTCCTATCTCGAGTCGGATCACTTCTACGTAATGTATGCCATTGATGCGGTGACCGTTAGACGAAGTGAGGCCCAGCTTCGACCGAAGCAGCCACAGACCAAGACGGCGACTCCTCCAGCTTCTTCAGCTCCATCCACATCCGCTTCTTCTTCTACGGGTGGTGTGACCCTCGAGGCGGTCATAGCGCAGCTTCAGCGCATGGATGCTCGCCTTGACAGTCTCAGTGATGAGTTTTATCAGGTGAACACCCATGTCAGTCGTATTGCACGATAATAAGCTTGCCTTGGTGGCTTTGTTGAGTGTCCCTCTCCTTCTCCAGAGGCTTCTGAGGATGAGGACGATGGTGGTGACTCCGATGGGTGGTGATGCTGATGAGGATGAGGCTTCTAGCTCTTTTAGTGATGAGGAGATGACTGCTTCTCAGTGACATACCTTTGTCATTTGTGACAAAAAGAGGAAGTAGTTTTGGGTATGAGAATAGTCATGTACTTAGGGGGAGAGTTAGTATAGAAGATATTTTTGGTAGGGGGAGTGTTTTTGTTTATGAGGGATGTAGTGAGAACTTTTTGTATCTTTTCATTTCTTTCTTTTTAGATACATTGTTCTTACATTGTGATAGCAAACCTTGTACTCTCTTTGTTATATATATTGAGGTTGTTATTACATTCTTTCACCTATCTCTTCATGTGTTATTCCTCTTCTCTCTTTATGCACATGCTTCTTATTTACTTGTATGAAATCTTTTATTTCTATTTCACACTATAATGCCGTGATGAGTTTTGCTTAAAGTGTTTAAGAAATACAGGTTATCAAAGTCTTTCTTTCCATGAACTCTCTTCTTGTAAAGTTTTTCAAGAGTTTGTGTTAGGATAGATTTTGTTGTATTTAATAAGTGAGTATGAGTTGAGTGATTTATGACTTCTCTCGTATGTTCATTTGTTTGTTGTGGTTTTGTCAAGGATTGCCAAAGGGGGAGATTGTTAGGACATATGCGAATCATGTTAGGAACATATGTCATTTAGAATTGGCTAATCCTATGACAAAACACACTATACTTGTAATTGGGTAGATCTAGGATGAGTTTAATACTTCAAGGAACAAGAGTTCAAGTCCAAATATTGAAGCCATGGAAATCTATCCAAGAAATAAGTAAAGAAGTGCTGTATTTTAAAGCTCGATAGCTAACTCGACAGATAGCATCTATCGAGGTTTAAAAGGGATCTTCAGCCCGATGCTCGACAGCTGCTCGATAGATAACCTATCTATCGAAATTTACGAAAATCAGTTTTTCAGATCTAATTTCACACATATCTGTGTATACTTGTTTGGGCTTTCTTTTCTCACAACCTTAAACATATATAAGGAATATTTTAAGGGCCGTCAAAGGTTGCATGCAAGTGTGAGACAAAGTTTTTGTTCATGCAAACTGTGACCGGAGACAGAATTTGTCTTAGTTCATCTTTCTCTTGAAAAAGCTGCTGCGTTTGTACGTTGTAGGGTTTTGTAATCAAGGAGCTTCCTGATCTTCATCGTGTAAATGACCCGAAAAACTTTGCAGCCAACATCCTTCTCAAGTTGGTGGGTTAGTCACGTACTTAGACTCATGCAAAGGAGTAAACCGCGTACTAGGATCCGTGCATTGATTGGTTAGTCACGTATTAGGAGCCGTGCATTGAAAAGGAGAGATTGTCACTACAGAATAAGTCCAATTGTGTATTGGGGTAAGGGTTCAACTGTAGGTTGGTATAAGGTACTGGGATTCCTTTACTTGTAACCGCTTATGATAATAGTGGATTCTTGGGAGTGGTGACCTTAAAATTACCTGGTGGGGTTTTTGACTGGGAGGTTTTTGCCTGGGAGGTTTTCCCATTCGTAAACAAATCACCGCGTCAACTTTATTTTTCGCTGCATTTTAACTTAGTTGGTGATTTGTTTGTGCTACCACGCGTTTTGCATGTTAATTAAATTAATTAATTAACTTGGCTAAGTTTATTGGTTAATTTATCACAATGGGTCAATACATTCTTGGCCTATCATATAAACTTAAAGCAATTGTTACTAAGTACTAAAAATTTAAAATCAAAATGCTGAATATAGTGAGTGATTAGTGATTACCTCTCCGTCCGTAAAGGGTTGAAAGCGTGAACTCTCTCAAACTCTGTCTCCCTTAAAAATTAAAATGCTGAAAAAAAAAAAAGGTTAGTACTTGTAAATTGTGACACACCGAGTCACTAATTAGCTAGCTCATGCAATGCAAATATGCAAGTTACTTAAAGAATTAAGTGGGACTAAAGTAACAATGTAGCACTCCAAAGTCCAAACAAGAGCTGAAAAAATGATAGAAGAAAAAATATGATAAGTATTACTAAGTTTATAATTTATACTGTTACTATCACCATTGAGTCCAAACAACTGAAACAAGTGCTGAAAAAATGATAAAAAACATGACAAAAGACTTTTTGTTTTGAGTCCAAAAGACTGAAACACGTGCTATAAACTATAAGCTTAGTTTGGAGTTTGGACTTTTTGTTTTTGCCGAGAGGTGAGAGAGGAGAGGGGCTTAGTGGCTTACTGGTGGTTTGCCGCGGTAAGCCGGCGACTGGTAAGCACCTGCTGGTTGCTGCAGAGGCCAGCCGAGCAAAGCGGAGCGGCAAGTGCTCAGAGGCGAGGCATTAGGGACTCAGGCCAATGAGAGGTGAGAGCGAGAGAGAGAGGGAGTTAATGGTTCTGAGAGTGAAAGAAAGAATTTATACTTAGGGAGAAATCTGAAAACCTAGCAAAATAGGACATTGTTTTTTTTTTTTTTTTTAATAACACCCAATACGACGACGTTTTGTTAAAAAAAATTAAAATGGATACTTGGTTAAATGATGTCATATCCAAACATTTGAAAATTATATACAGGTATCGGTTCGATTTAGCGAGACTCGGTTTTGAAATTTCTGCTTCGATGCACCGCACCGGTATCGGAAGTCCATTTGCGCATCGATCGCCGGCATTGGCTCCGTCGGTCGGTTGCAATGGCGGTGCAGGAAGATCGGCGATAGTCGGTTGGATCGATGACGGCATCTTCGTGCACAACCCTATCTAACACTTAAAAAAAATAAAATAAAATAAAAATAGTAGCAAGAGTAAAATTAAACTGAGAGTAACTAATGAGATGATAAAATTACATAAACTGCGACCAGAAATATCACAAAAAATCAAACTGAGGAAATGACACTCACAACAAAAAGTAAGATGAAACATTTTTAAATTTTTTTTTTATTTATAAATAAGATGATTTTTTTATGACAAAAGATAGCATCAAAAGTTGGAATGGAAGTACAAAGTATCTAACTTTTTTTTTTTTTTTTGGAATAACTGGATCAAGAGTACATAAAACCAAATTGAGAGTAATTGATGAAATGATAAAATTACGTAAACAGCGACAAAAAATTATTATAAGAAAGAAAATTGAGCAAATGAGAGTGGCAAATGAACAATAAAACTGCGAATTAACAATTTAACAATTCAAATACCAAGTTTAAACTACAACAACATATATACAGAATAGTCTAAATATTGGAACATACTTTTTCTGCCATTTTCATTACTCAATCAAAACCAAAGTTTCAAAGATAATTCCAACTCAATTAAACCCAATACATACATACACATGAATGTAAAGAATTCCAAAAATAAAAACAAAAAATCTCCAAAACCCTCTGCCTAATACAATTAGTATTTTTTTTTTCCAGATTGTGCGTTCTTTAGTTCTTTTTCTTTTTATGTTTCATCAAACTTTTTCTAATTGACCAAAATATCTCTCATATATGTTAACATTAAACCTGATAAGAAAACTTTACATACCTTTTGTTTCGAAGGCGCTCCAAGAACAAAAATCAATGCAAGAGACTATACAGCAGAGTGGTGTTGGAAGTGGAGAAGTAGTTTTCTTAAATAGGAGAGAGTATGGATCGTGGGAGTGTTATTGTATTTGGCTAGAAGCCTAACTTGCGTTAGGTTATATATATATATATATATAAAGAGAGAGAGAGAGAGAGAGAGAGTAAGGAATCTAGGGACGGTGGGAGAGTATCTTGTCGTCAAATCAAATATTTAAGATTTAAACCCTGCATACCCTAAAGTCTCCACTGGCTTCTCGTGATGTTGCTACTCATTAAGCCATGCTTTCCACATGCCCAAAACCTTGTTAAACTCCTTAGCCTCTATTTATAGTAATTGATTGTCTCTCTTAGTAATCGACTGTCAATTGCATACGAGGACCAAATTTCTCAACTAACCCATGACTTGATAAACCAATAAAATCCTCAACTTGATAATACAAATAATCAAAGTTGACGTTAAAGACCCCCTCAAATTTGAATTAGATGTTGAGTATTACCTATGATTCTAAATACTTTCACTACAAAAAAAGCGGTCTATAGCCGCACTTGCAAAACGCAGCTATAGACCAGGAAAAACGCAGCTTTAGGCTATAGCTGCGTTTCTATAGCCGCGCTTACATACGCAGCATATACTGTGCAGCTATAGCCCCCTGCGGAACCTATAGCTGCACTTTAAAAAGCGCAGCTACAGGACCACCCTATGGCTGCGTTTAAGGACCCTATTGCTGCACTTATACACTTGAAAAAATTCCGGACCTATAGCTGCACTTCTTGATGAAGTGCGGCTATAGGGTTGGTTTGGGCTGCGGCTCAAACGCAGGTATAAGGCGATACCTGTAGCCGCTCTCTTTAAACGCAGCTCTAGATCACCCTATAGCTGCGCTGTACAGGTGCAGCTATAGACCGCCTTTAGCTGCGTTGTGGAAGTGCTGCTCAAACCGGACTTATAGCCGCGTTGTATTAGTGCAGCCCAAACTAACTTATAGCTGCCCTCTAGGAAGGCAGCCTAAACAGGACCTATAGCTGCGCTTTTTACCAGAAAGGCAGCTATAGGTCCCTAATTTGTGGGTGAATAAAATGCGGCTATAGGGTAGTAACGCGGCTATAGGGTGGTCTACGGCTGCGTTACTGAAGTGCAGCTATAGACCCCGACGTTGGATTTTACTATAGCTGCCTTCTCATAAACGCAGCTATAGGGTTTTCTTTTTTTTTTTTTTCATTTTTTTTTCTTCCTAAACATTCCTGCTCAAACAATACATTCCTGCCAATTCAACCAGCAACCAACTTGCACACTCAGCAACCAATTCACATTTAACACAATCTCGCCACGTTCATTACCAAAAAAAGTTCAGCAACCAATTCACATACAACTTCACTACCAAAAAAATTAATTTACATAAACAAATAATTATACAACTCCTTCAAAGTCTAACCAAACATCAAACTCTACAAGCATCTAACAATGCACAAGCTGAAAATGCAGCTCCAAAGCATGTAACAGGTCTTCCTTCCTTGTCCACCATGTGAGCACACCAGCTGTCATAAGTGCACCTGAAATATGTACATCCAACAACACAGCTCAAGAATTACATTTTAAAAACCAAAGCTAGGTAAAATTTATTTTATCTTACCCCTGAAAAAAATCTATAATGGTAACTATAAATTAAAAAAGACCAACACAAAAACATTGGAGAAAGATCCAACAAGCAAAGATTATGAAACCAGCAATATATCCAAAGACATAATCAGTCCAGCATAGGGGTAGAAAAAAAAAGGGAGAAGTAGGTAAAAGCAACAGTTAGCATTACATTTTCATGTCCAATTTACCATCCAGGATATGCATTGTACTGCATATCAAAGCAATTTTGCAAACCAAGGTGATCTACGTTTAAAGTAACATTCATATACCTAGAAAGCCTGATATGAAAACAACAATATGCTAGATAACATTAAATTTCAACATACAACTCTTTACCACCCAAATATCATATTTCTCATCCTTGAGAATGTTCCTACTTACATCTTTTCAAATAAAATCTACAACAATTGAGAAAGAGCTCCTTTCACAAAGTCACTCACAACCATTCAGTTGACAAAATTTTGGGGTTACATTTTAGAATTAGTCTCTCACAACTAGGGCAGGTTAAAGGTATCCAAAGAAGCTATATTGTTAAAGTCATATAAACCTATATGAAGTCATCCAAGTTTTCTTGAATAAACAAAGCGATACAAAGAGATGACATGAGATAATTGATTATGAAAAACAAAGTACCTTTGTTTTGACCAAAAGGGTTCTCTAAACAAAGACCTATTGTCCATTGAAAACCATTTAGGTCTCAACAATAAAATGCGAACAATCCTCCATGTCGAGTATACCATGTTGTAATTAACCACATTACTATTATTATCCTTCCTTTACAATTTTTAACCATGAGGAATGTAAATTTCATTTGGAACTATCAGCTACATTGAGCAAGTGTAAAAAGGCATGATTGACCATTTCTAATTTGTTTTTATGTCTTCTACTTCCCTACTTCCCTACTCCTTGCTTCATATATACTGATGTGGAACCTTCAATTGAAATAAAACCAACAAAGGCAAGAATATATCTTATTTTACCAGAGGATGCACAGTTTCTTTCCCATGGAGAGTCCCTATCAAGCACTGCCACTCTGAATATATGAAAGGCATCATATTAAAATCACATAACAAAATTTTGTAAAAAATAGTGTTTTGCTAGTTATACTAGTTAAATTTGGTACCTGAGACCCATGCAAACTAGGGACACCTTGGCCAATTTGGTCAAATATTGTATTCATGCGCGCCATCAATTCAGCCATTTGTTGTTGGTGCCTTGCTTCTATCGAGGAGAGTTGTTCCTGGTGCCTTGCTTCTATCGAGGAGAGTTGTTCCTGGTGCCTTGCTTCTGTTTGGGCGAGTTGTTCTTGTACTTGGCCTAGTTGCTCAGTCACTCTAGAGGAGTGGTTCTCCAACTCCGAAATCCTTTGGGTTGTTCTACTTGGCAATAATGGAGTGGAGGTATACTGTGAAGCATTTGTGGCACTTCTTCCAGATGGGGTGATTCCTAATCCCACCCCACGTACACGCCCAGGACGCTCTGGACCAAGCACCTGAGCATAAACATCGTCTTTAGACCATAGAACTCCACTACTAGGCTCTCCTTGTAGTCGCATGTCCGGTTGACTCAAAAGTTCTTCAATCCTATTCTGTAGGATTGAAAACAAGAACCAAATAACATATTAGACACCATAAACAATACAAACATAGAATACATTAAAATTCGAATTGAGTTATGCTTACTATGTTCTCTTGCGCACGGGGCGTAACACCAGTCCCATCTCTCCTACGATATACTTTTAGATATATGTCTGCGCGCTCGACCGGAACCCCGTTCGCTTTCGCCTACATGATGAACAAAATGTCATACAATAAACACAAAGTCTCTTAGATTTGTCATGTTGTTTATCATTTGAAGTACAATGAAGTGTTCATAAATTCTAAGTTTATATATCTACCACCAACAAGAATGTATTTTCAACATTTAGTGTAATTCATGAGCATAAAATCAGCTTATATGATACACGAATACAGCAGCACCTATAATGCATTTCTTACCATGTCGTCACAAATTTGTGCAAAACTTTGAGCCCCCGACCTTGCAATCTCTTTCTGTTTACCTCGACTGTCCTTATTTTTGTCACTTACTCTCTGCAATCGCATTTAAGTAATATGTTAAGAACTGCATTGTGATCTTGTAAGTACCAACATAAACTCGTTAATTACGCATGTTTTGAGCTTTAAAGGAAGAAGATGCATCATAACCCAAGCATGTAATAGGACATAAACAGGAGAGCAAGGCACCAACCTAAGCTAAATAGATTAGCCAGTACATCAAGATAAGTGAGCTAGGATAAAATTGATATTTCATTAGTTGACTATGACACAATTTTTTTATTTTTAATATATATATATATATATATATATATATATTTCTTAATGAGACCCGGGCATAAGTATAATGAACTTGCATACCCTTTTAGTGGTCAGAGTCTCTAACCAATCTCTACATAATAGTAATCTTAAGTTTATGTTGTTTATGGAGGCAAAACAACTCTAGCACATCTACTAGAAAGTTCTTTGAGCTACACTAATTATATTATACATAACCAACAGATTTAGGGGAAACATGGCAAACATGATTTCATTCACTAACTTGCGACTAAAATGAGATAGATGAATAATAGTAACAGTACCACAGTATCCTCAAGAAACCAGTAGTTGACCATCTCCCTCCACTGGTCCTCCAATACCCCCCGCGGTGTATTAGCCAATAGTTGTTCCTTTGTCACCCCAACTTTAACGTGATCCTTCTTTAACTTTGTCCTCCGATTTCTCCTGAGGACCCCGAGTATATGCATTGCCCATCCCATTTGATCGGGTGGTTGAACAATATCGGGGTCAATCAGATACCGTTTCTGAAATGCAAAAGCGGAGTTAACAAAACACAAGCATAGACCGTACTGAATATGACATTTCATTACAACAGAGGGTGTAAATGACTGTTACTTATACTTTATTTTCATATTACCTCAATCTCTGACCAACAATCCAGTTTAACTTTTTCTTCGACCTTTGTCCACGCAGCAGGGACAATTGGGCATAAGAACCCATTGCGGAAAAAAGTTCCCAACCACCGAACGAATGTTTTACCGTCCGGACCAATCGGTTGCCCTTTTTCGTTTAACGGCAACGGGATCTTCCAGGATCCATCCAATGCCCATATCGCAGCTAGATTTGTAGGACCACGTCTGTTAAGCCTATTTCCTTCTGCTGCTGGGGTTTGTTGATAATCATCTGTATACACAAAACCACCAATATTAGGGCTCAATTATCAATTCTCACAAGTAATGAAACATATCACACCACTCAAAAATTAGTCATCTAGCTAGTTAATGTGATAATACGGGTTTATAATTTCATTTAAACAAAACATCAGTACATTTATGCATGCGAGATTTCAGGAGGCGATTTTGCATTTAATTAATAATGTAGTGGTTTTATGGGACCATTGTATGGGACCATTAATAATGTAGTGGTTTTATGGGACCATTGTATACTAATTTTACACTACACTGAACTATTAAAAGCATGGTCTACCTAGAAAAGTTAAAGTAAAAGAAAAGATAAATCACTAGGATTTTCATTCGAAGACATGTTAAGTACCAGGGGGCTGTGTCTCATCGTCATCAAAGGCAACCGGTCTTGCCTCTTGAGAAATATGGGCTTCCTCATCTTGTGCCTCCACCGTTTGTCGTCCATGTGTTTGTGGCACTTCTGTCTCTATCCTTTGTCGTCCATGTGCTTCCTCATCTTGTGCTTCCACCCTTTGTCGTCGATCTGACGATCCTTCGCCAACGTAAACAAGCGTCGATGGTCGTTTCCTCCTCCCCATACCTGCGTACAACACCTTCACAACACAAGCATAAAGACAATTATAGTCAACAACCAATCACAAGAACAAATAAGAACATGAACAAATAAGAACATGAACATGAACAAATACAGATAATATTATACTACGAACATGAAGAAATTAATAACAGTTTTAACGTTAATGATATATGTTAAATTGGTGTTAAAACTGTTATCACTTTCTCAACAACATGAAGAGGACCACAGTTTTCAAGTATATATGCAAGATTCTCCAACTTCGCACGCAATATACCTTTACAATTGCTACTTACAATTTCAAGAATTCTCTATACCATAATTACACATGCATGAGCTGTACCCTATTACACTACTCATCATCGTTGTACTCGACTTCATTGTCATCTTCATCGTTGGACTCATCATCAACGAACTCACAATCATCTACGTTGTCCATTTCATGAAGATCTCGTTCGCCAAAAAATGAAGGATAAGATTAGAGATGGACCTTGGAGAAATACTGTGGCGGGACTAGAGCAGAGAATTAGAAAAATGCAAATGACAAAAAAATAATTACAAAGATTTAGAGGTGAGGCTTGAGCGGCAAAAACCACAAACAAAAAGAGAGAAATAGAGAATTGTGTATTTTAAATGCAAAGGAACTGTTTAAGGGATTTTATTACTATTTGAAATTCCAATAGTAGAGTTTGATATGGACTGAAATTACCAAAAGTAGGAATGTTCTAATTGGAATTGGAACATAAAATAAATAAATAAAATAGTTATGATGTGTAAAATTGTGGGACTACCAACGCTTATGTGACAAAATATTAAAAAGTCAACAAAATGGTCAAAGACTTCGATTTTATATAATTTATAGATATAGATATTGTTTTGTTTAAAAATAATAATAATGATGTGGCAAGCTATGAAGAGGTCTACAAAAAGTCAAAGGCTTCGATTATATACATGACATTCCACTCCAAACCTGAAGGAAAAACCCCTCCTTCCTTGAGGTTTAAAGAAATTAATACTCTCCCTTTTGTTAATATTAGTAATGAAATATTTTAAATTTTTATAAGAAACTCTTTACAAAAGTTTAACCATAGTTAGCAAAAAAATAATTGATAAATTTACAATAAAAATGAAAAATTTATCAAACACCAAAACACTTGCAACGACAAGTCTCTCCTTCATCCATTGGGGGAAAAAAAAAAGCAAAATTCATTTAATAATTTAAAATACTCTTTAATTAAAATTTTAAAATAGTGAACTTTAATTAATTATGAAATAGGATAAGTTTGGAAACCTACCCTCAAGCAAATGGTAGGTTAGTACACAACATTTTTAATATTAATTTAACAAAATTTGGTTAATCGGATGTCAAGAGGGGAAGTGTTTTTTCCTTCAAATTTGAGGTAGAGTGTTATTTTTCAAAACCTAAACGGAGGGGAATGTAATTATCCAAAAAAAAAAAAAATTGTAAAATTGTAAATGTGTAATAATCAAAGTGTTTAGAACATTCACATCAGTTCATGTATAGTATGTATAAAGGGTAAATTCTGCACATCTAACACCAACAATAGCCACATCAATCCATGTAAACTTATGTATATTTAGATTGTAGCTACAACAACAGTAGACATGATTAATATTCAAATGAAAATCTATTTTTTAATATTTATTTACTCATGTACACACACACACACACACACACACACACACACACACACACAGAGTTTTAAAAGTGGTTGTGTAAAATCGAAAAAATAGGATTTTATGCTAAAATAAACCAGAAATTTTGCACGAACAGATGCAAATACTCTAAGATAAATTATAGAATCCTTCAATAAATTAGAGATAAATTATTATGTACTCTCAAAATAAGTTGACATGGTGCTTCATCTTATTGCATTTATGACATATCCCATAAGTTATATTCATGGTGGAATCCACTATGTATATGAGAGTAGAGAATATCATGTCAACATATTCCTAGAGTACCCAATATATAAAAGGAACTTTTCATTGCCTTATAATTTGATTCCAAGTGAGCGATATGTTTCAAGCATTTGCAAAAATATAGAATAAAAATTAGTTAAACAGATTTCTCACTAAATAACTATTCACCTACTAACTTGTCTACGTTTGGATATCGCTTATTTTGCTGAAAACTGAAAACATTGTAGCAAAATAATTTTTAAATGTATAAATAGTGCCGTAGGACCCATTATTAATGAAAAAGTTGCTGAAAAAAAAAAAAAGATTTATGGGTCCCGTGAACAGTACACGGAACCCCCTGGTGTTACACATTTCAGTGCAAAATTTGCACTTTCAAAGAGGTAGTGGGTCCCATGCACAATGCACGGTACCCATTGGCAGGTCTGTCACTCCCACGTTCACGTGCTTCTCAAATAAAAAAAATTAAAAAAAAAAAGTTGAAAGAGAAAACGCAGACGCGTGGATAGTGCTTTTCAGCACTATCCAAACACATACATAGGGTCAAATTTTATGTAATTGACATATCCTATATACAAAACACACTTTATATGTAGTTGAGTATTCATTTTTATTGTGTTCAAGAAGTACAACAAGTGGTATTATTAATGACACAAGATTGCTCAAGGAACTGCTCAAGAAAAGTTGAAATTGCAGATTCCGATACTTACTCGATACCTGTCAATCTATTGAAATTTGATAAATCTCGATACCTACTCGACATCTCTCAATTTATCAAGCCTCGGGTATAAATTAAATTTAAAATGAAGTTTTTAGCCCTTGATGATTTGGATTTCTAGGGATTTGTGTACTAGGGTTTCAAAGCATATAAAAAACATATTTTATATCCATCATCAAAAGAGATAGAGAGACACACATAATAGGAACTGCTATAACGTTTGTGAACCTATGATTTTGTACCAAGCTACTTCCAATTAATTTTTAACATGGATTGAAGAATTCTGCAAAACTACAAAAAAAAAAAAAAAAAATGTTGTGGAGTTAGTCACGGATGGGACAATTCGTGTAAAGGAGAAGTCTTCTACAAGATCAGGTCCGGTTGGGGATTGGAGCTAAGACTAGTATAGCTTAGTGGGTTCCCCTATTGGTAGATATTTCAGGATAAACCTATAGGGTAAGATTCCTTATACTTGTAACCACTTGTTCTTGATTAGTGGATTTTTCGGGAGTCATGACCAAAAATTCATCTTGTGGGATTTTTCCTATGATGATTTTTTCCATCATGATCAAATCATCTTGTTAAAATTATTTTCCACTGCACTCTACTTTAGTTTGGTAAATTGATTGTGCTTTAATATGATTTGCATGTAATTTGACTAAAAAATGTTGAATAGTAGGAGACGGGTAGTTAGATTAATTAACTAGGGTCAATTTATAACCCAACAATTAGTTTTTTTTTTTTGGTTTATGAAAACCAGGTACTTTTAGTTTATCTAAGCAAAGTTGAGGACGTATAGAATTATTACGGTTGAGAAGGGAAGATTTGAAAAAAAGAAAAAGAAAAATCTTTTATGGAAAACTTGACGATTCATTCCAAATTTGCTACTAACGTTGTTTCCTACCCCTTGATTGTAAAAATTAAGACAGAGCATCTAGCTAAAGAACTATAAAATAATATACTCAAAAAAAAAAAAAAAAAAAAAACTCAAAAATACATGTCATACAATACTAATTTCATTCATACATATATAAAAATTTTGATTACATGTTAACTTAGAGTAGCTATTTAACATATGAAATATCATTTTTTTATAATAGTTTCTTAGAACCTATTTTCTAAAGGCAATATCCACTTACTAACAACTTTTTAGAATGATAATGAATAACATCATCTTACATTTTATGTGTCTCCCTATGATGCTTAGCTTACTTAGTTTTTAATAAAATCCCTTTTAAGCAAGAAGATAATAATAATAACAATAATAATAATAATAATAAAATGCATATGTGCAATTGCAGTTTCTGTTAGATAAAATTGTAGGTTTAGAAGATTAAAACCTAGTAAATAAGTGTTCTAAGTTTCAAATAGGACTCCCTATTTCACGATTTCAACTCCCTATTCTCATTTCTAAAACATAAAATGGAAAATTGCTTGGCTTTAGAATTTAGGGGGAAATTGTAAATTACCCTAGTATAAAGGGGAGAAAATACATTTTTGCGCGTAGATATTTATTAACTATTTGCACGTAAAACTATTTGCTTAAAGTGGTGTGTAAAAAAAAAAATAAAAAAACAAACAAACAAACAAAAAGAAAACTCAAGAAAATTGTGTATGAAACAATGAATTTTGGCTCACAAAATTTGACTAAACCAAAAAAGAAGAATAGAACACAACAAATTATCACAACAATTTCACAATACTTTTATTTTTAGTTGTAGTTGCAATCAGTCTAATGTTTTATTATTTTATTTATATTTATTTTGACCTATAAGGAAATTACACCTTAGTAGTTGTGAAAATATTGTGACATAAACAAAATGCCCCAACATTTTCACAATTCCTTTATTTTCAGTTGCTGTGAGTTTTAGTCTAATATTTTATTTTGACTTATAAGAAATTGACACCTTAATTAGTAGTTGTAAAAATATTGTAACAATAACATAATGTTATATTTTCACAATAAATATTTTATTTAATTTTGACCTATAAAGAGCTAACAACTTAACAATTATGAAAATATTGTGACAATTTATTGTGTTGTTATAACTATTTCTAAACCAAAACATTATTTTAGCACATATAAATAAAAAAATAAAAAGAGAAAAAGAGGCCAACTGAAATGGAAAGTTTTGGCTCATCAATTGACTAATCAAAACGACCTCTTCTCCCTTTTCATACAGATGTTGTGGGATCAACTCTCTATGTTTATTTAGGTAATATAATATTAAAATGAGAAATGTTGCATTTACAACATTTTTACAACACATACAAAATCCGATGTGGCAATTTGTTATTGATTCTAATTTGAACCTACCATTGAATTTTTTTTTTATACTAATAATAGTCATTAATAACTTGCTACTTAGGATTTACTATGAAAATGTTATGAAAATGTTGTAAGTAAAACATTTCTTAATATTAAAGTTTTCTTTTCTTTTTCATCCAAACTAATCGTTTTGGCTGTAATAAAAGTAAAAAACTTTACCAAACCAAACTTCAATAAAAGATAAAAACTATACTAAACCAAATTTATGGTAGAAAAGGCTTTGCACGCTTTCTATGTAGTTAGTGGAAAAAAGAGTTTCACGTTATATATGTATTTGTCTTCTTTATTTGGTTATTGGAGATGATCAAAACATTGTCAAATTAAGAAATTTCTTTAAGGTAATTCATTCTTAACAATTTAAGTGGTGAGATTGCTATTACTTTATAACTAATGTTATTTAGAACTTTGAGGCTAAAATTGCTAGGCTTTGTAGAGCCTAATTATGTTTGATCCAATTATGACTCGATCTAAAATAAAGTGCTACGGTTTTTAATAGAAGTTTTTTCTAAAGCTTAGTCCATTGAGCAGAGGCTTGAGCTGACTACCATATAATTGCATGACATGGAAGTAAGTTATTCTGATTTTGAACATGACCCCAAAATTCTACGAGAACTTAGTGGTTGAATAAGTCTTTAAAGTTTAAATTTATTTGAGTAGTGTTAAGGACAAGATTTGCCAGCCAAAATAGTGGTGCCATGTAGCTGTGTTTTACCTGCATAATAGTTGCTGCATAATGCTGCTGTGTAGCTGTAATGTAGCTGCATAAAATTCAAATTTAAATCTGATTTGTGTGGCAGCTGTAGATAGATATTTCAACACTTGACATGAGAGTCTATATATATATATATATATATATATTGAAACGGAGGTCATGTTTGACATGAGAGTCTCTATAGATCTAACCCATTATCCTTTTCAATTTTAAATTCATGTCTTCGGTTTCTATGTTTTTTTAAATGTATTAGACAAGATTCAAGTCAAGCATAATCGTGTCATTTATCAAAATAGTCGAGATTCCTATATTCATAAATTCTTATTTTATTGGTCTTAGTGCAATTATAGGTGAAAGTCTCGAAAGAAGCTTGGAAATCAAATATAGAAATCACATCAAGAAGGAAAATGAATGGAAAGATAATCACTTGTATCGTATTTAATATTCATAGATAGTTAAGACACCTTTTTATGGAATGTCACAACTTTTATATCCTTTCAAACAAATGTGACCCTTGCGAAGGACTATAATATATATTTAGCAGACAATAAGTCTACAAAATTTATAAGTACTTACCATCATTTTATATTAAAAAAAAAAAAAAAAAAACCCACAATGTGTGAAAGGGTCAAAGGGTACACTATTGTTCGGGGTGTAATCACCCTACAAATGCCTTCATATCTTCAAATTCTCTTCTCACGCTAGTTTGGGCCTTTGGGCAGCAGCGAAGTCATTTTAGCATGGTCTGTTTCTTGCTAAACACAAAGTTAGCATTAATTTGGACTTGTGTCACACTAGAAAGGTGCAACATTCTCTATAATTTAGTTGGTTAAGTGTGAAGGTACAACTTGACCAACTAATGCTACGACTTCTAGTGCATGTGTTCATTTTTTATGATTGTACTCTTTATTATTAGATTAAAATACCAATCACTTTTTGGTTTAAGCAGGGATTGAACTCCAAAACTCTTAATCAACTATCAGATACTTCATCAGTTGAGTTAACTGAAACTTACTACTAGTTTTTTTATTTGGATCTATTATTGATATCATTTTTTACATATCACTAATAATGTCACATCAGCAAAACAGAAACTGTTTGTCAACTTTTTTGTTATTATAGACTTTCTCTAACTCAAAGTAGTAAATACCCCTTATCAACAACCTTTTAAAATCTAGTTTAATATAATTGTAGTTAAATATAGACATTCTCCATTTTCCTTGGAAACAAAGAGGATCCTTATGTGCTAAGTAGTTGGCAGACAGAGGTGCATTATTGGCTGATAAATGAGTGACTCAAAATATTTGTTAGTAGCAACCGCGCATGTTAACTCAAAGAGAAAAATCTTGGATTATAAACTTTTTTGTCACAAATATAAATTAATTTATTATTTCTTTTTGAGGAACAATTAATTTATTATTAGAAAAAGTCTAATGACACCCAAATTGTCTTTTTTTTCACTGATACTATACCTTTAGACTTTTAGTGTTGGTGTGATCCAGGTTTGTGTAGGGTAAGCTTGTCCAAAGAATCCGTTTTTTATTTTTATTTTTTATTTTTTAACAGAACTCTATTGGGAAAATTGAGAAAATTAAATTAAATTACTCATCTGCCATCATCCCCTAATTTAGGTTGCATACTCTTTTCTTTTTTCTTTTTCTTTTTCAAACCGTATTACATTTAATTTTTTTTCTCTAAAATTTAGTTTTGTTTCCCTTATATACTATTAATTTTTTTTTTAGTACTAGAAGTATAGGAGTAAATTTATACGATCTACATTTTTATCGTCTCATTTTTCTTCTCAACCAAGTACAAAATTTTTCTATATCTTCACTTTTCCACCCACCAACCAAACACCATGAGAAAAAAACAAAAATCTCTTCTATTCCCCTACTTTTCCATCCCCTCCCTATTTTCTATCCCGTTACTTTTCTACCCGCCAAACCAAAAAAAAATCTTAAACATGTTGTGGATTGATGTGCATTGATAATAGCTTAATTTTGCATATTTATATCATTGTTAGAAAGTATTATCATACTCGTTTTGAGTTAATTCATGCATTTTATATTTGGTTTTGGAATAATGCTGAATAATCAATTTTGTGCTTAATTGAATATTATTGCATGAATTTGTCTTTTGTAGGAGAATGAAATTAAATAAGTGGATTTGTGCAAAGAAGAAAGCTGAAAACTCACTTAGCATATAAAACACTTGTAATGTTTAGACCCCCAAATACAAATTTTCCAATACAAGCTTATATTCAAACAATATATGTGCAGAATATAAAATATAAGCAATACCCAAATTAGAAAACTATTCTAAGCAATTAATTAATCACAACCAGCAGAAATTAAAAGCTAAGAGTAAGGGAAAGAGAAATGCAAACACAAGATAACACCGGCACATGTTATTGAAGAGGAAACCAAAAAATTTGGCAAAAAACCTCTTCGCTGCCCTCCAAGTGGTAAATGATCCACTAGAAAATCAGTTGGGATACATGAATAACAATAGACCCTCCAAGCCTAATTTACCCAATGCACCTAATCCCTCCAAGCTTCTTGCTCCAATAAGGTTACGCCAAACTGTGTTTTTTTTAGCTTTTTGGATCCTGCAATTAACCCATTGCATCAACCAATATGAATTGGTTCTCTCTTAAACTGCTTCCCAAACACCAAGAACCTTCTCACTACTTCGAAATTGGAAAGGTAAGGATTTGGCTTATGATCCTCTCATGAGTATGACAATGGAGAGAATGAGAGTACAAGAATTTTGGAGAATTAAGAGTATAAGATTGTGAATCAATCAATCTTGTTTTTCTCTAGGGTTTCTCTCTCAAAATTCTCTCTGAAAACTCTCTTCTCACATTCTACATTTCGTGGGTATAAGAGTATTTATAGTACGTATGAGATGGAATGTGAAAAGTCACTTTTCAGCAAAACAGGGTGCATTGGCGAGTCACTCACAACTGGGATGAGTCGCCAGTTACCAGACTAGGCCAAAATGTATTTTTTGTCCTGTAGTGATCCAACTGTCCTGACTTTTCATCTTCCTGCATGCTTCACACATGTGCTTCATTTTGGCGAGTCACCACTTTCATCTTCCTGCATGCTTCACACATGTGCTTCATTTTAGAGAGTCACCACTCGCGAGTCAGTCTCAGCCACTTTCTTGTTGCACACTCTTGATCAAATCTTCACACTCTCTCACACACAACCCTTACATTTTTCCCACCTAAATACAGGGTTTCTAAATGCTGAATTACAAGCAAATTTGGCACAGAATAAAACCAACACATAGTTGAATAAATTCAACTTTACAAAAGCTAATAGACTTTACTTTACAAGGGCCATGATAAAGTTAAACAAGGCTAACCCAATTAAATTTAAGTCCAATTAGAGCAAGGAATCAAAAGAAATTTGCATCAAATCCAAGTCCAATTTGGATTAGGATTACAGTCTGAACATTAGTTAGTATTTTTGGCATAACTTTTGGCTCAGATGTCCAATCGAAATGATTGAAGTTGGGCTGTAAAATTAACTTAATGGGCTACAACTTTGTAGTTTTCTAAAAGTCCTAATTCTGATGTTAAATGGGCCAAAATTGTAGGTTAATTGAAGCATAAAAATTTGGGATTTTCTCCAAACGGGAATTCAATTTGTAATAGAATTCCTTGACCTATTTAAAGGCTCTTTAGGGCAAAATTTAGGAAGGCTAGTGCTAGGGCTGGGATACAAAATAGAAAATTGGAGCAAGAAGCAGTGTCGCATGTGGCTTCCTCTATGGCTTTTCTCTAGTATTGTGACTATTTCTTTCTCTATTTTATTTGTCTAGTTTAATGTTTAGTATTTTATTTTTGTGTTTTATTTCAATTACCATGAGTAGCTAAATTTATAAGTAGGGTTAAGGATGAAACCTTGTTAAGGATTATCAGTATTATTTATGTGATTTGATTTATCCCACAATATTTGTTCTTTAATGATTTAAATTGTTTTTGCTTCATATCAATTGACTAAAGTGAGATTCTAGATATGAATCCAATCATGTTTTTCTCATGATTTAGGATTTGTCTTAATTAATAGAATGCTTGGTTTTTTTATTTCTTGATTTTAAAGTTGGATATCTCTTGTGATTTGTTTGGCTATGGATACAATTAATGATTTGATTTTATACCTAGGAAGTGAAGAAGAGCATGCTTTAGATATTTAAATAGAAGTTTTAATGATAATATTCTCCATGGTAGCAAGATTGATTTCTAGATTATCATGTAGTGGTTGGGAAAAATTAATGATCATAAATATATGTTGATATGAATTAATATGGTGGATTCCAAAACCTTAATTCATTTCTCTAGATTGTTTACATCTCTTTATTGCTTTATATTATATCTTTGCTTAGTTTAATTATTTGTTTAGTATATTTAATTACAAACAGCCAATTTTCATTAAACTAAATTAGGATTAATTTGGTTAAGATTCAATTCATTTTCCTACGTTTATTCAATTCCTGTGGGTACGACCTCATTCTTGTCAAATTATACTTCGGTATGGTTCGTACAATTGTGAGTACTTTAAAATTTCACAACATGGATGAGGGTGTGTAGTTGGGTGTATCCATATCATTATTCATTTACCGTAAAAGTGAAAAGTTGCTTTATCTCTCTATTTTCTTCCTTAGTTCCTTTAAATAAGAGCATTGGCAACAGTCTCTCTAAAATAGAGTAAAGGATCAAAATAGGGATGGAAACCCTAAAGGCACTGGGAAAACACCTCACGTTAGCCTACTTATATCTTCCCTTGTACGTTTTAAGACCCCTTAAACACAATCAGATTAACCTAGTTAATTAGCCAAGTAATTACTTAATCAAATTATGAAGTCTAGGTTAATATAATATATCATTTCATTGCAAAGTACGGAAAATAAAGAACGCAACAATATGATAATCTAGGAAAACCAAACCGGTAAAAAACTTGGAGAGGATTTAACCTAATTATCCTCATTAAAAAAAAAAAGCAAAACCACTATGAAAGAATTGAAGTTTGTACAATAACGACTTAGACCACCAACATCCTATTGTTACTTCGAGTAGAAAACTTACTACCACGACCTTATGATAGCTCCGAGTCCACGGACTACTTCTTTCCTTGGCCTTTGCAAAACACAAACACCCATGTTTGTGACTTTGAGATCCCACTCAAAGGTTTAGCAACACAAACTCTCCTGTTTGTGACTCCAAGACCACCCTTGAAGGTTTAGATCATCAGCACCTTTGATGACTAAAAAAGGCAGCAACTTCTATAATACCGAATCTTAAAATTCTTCAAGGAATAACATTGGTAGAAGATATGAGAGAGCTTTTTAAGTACAAAACCCTTAATACAAAAGAGACACACTCTTCTCTTTCTGAAAAGCCTTATAAAAACATGCTTAGGGTTTCTTTTATATACTAGGAGGGTTTTACTTGAAACCCAATATGTTTAATAGAGTTTGGGTTGAATTGGAATTCTGTAGAAAAATCAATCTGCACGTGGTTCAATCGATCGAATCTAATTTCAATCGATCGAGCCTCGTAGATTAAGTCCAATAATTTCTGCAATCACTCGATTCCAATTTTACAAATAAACATACTTTGAGCAAGCCTAAGCCTAAACTCTAAATTTTAATCATGGTTTGCCAACACATTACATATTGAAGTTTTAATACATTAGTTCCTAAGGTCTTAGAACCTAACAATCTCCTCCTTTGGCAATCCGTGACAAAATACATATCAAAATTGAAATGCTCAAAGTTACAAACAGCCCAATTACAACATAAATCCTAATCTAAGACTCTTAACCTAGAAGTTGCAAGAAGAGGTAGAAAATCTTGATCAAAATGTACCTGTCTTTCTTGAAAACACTCAAAAGAACACATCAACGCATGTGTGGAAAGAAAGGCATATAAACATAATGAAACATAAATAAAACAAAAGTAAATTCTAACTCTCCCCCTAAAGTTAGATACATCAAAATATTTTTATATTCTCCCCTTTCAAAAACAATTTTAACTCCTCCTAAACAAAACAAACAGGATTCCCACATTTCATTTCATCTATTTCTCCCCCTTTTTGTCACGTATTGACAAAGACAACTCAAACAAAGAGTAAACAGAAAACATACGCAACAAAAGTCAAGAGAAAGTCGAGAATTAAGGGAACACAAAACAATTCAACTTTATAGAAAATAGAGACAACTCCCCCTATGAACAACAAAGGTTAAAAACAAGCTTCTCCCCCTATAAAAATAGGAAAAACAAAATAAGTTTTGGGAAAAATTTAGGATGTGGGGAAAATAAAGACACACAAACCAAACTTAAAAACTAAGTTGAGGATACACATAAAGAAAAATATTCTCTCTTTCAATAAATGCAAACTTAACACTAGGTGACCCATAAACAATTGCTTGAGTAGAGAAAATATTTGTACATTGATTATCCATCATATCTCTCAAGAAAAATATTTTCTGCAATTCACACATAAAAAATAGCATATATTAAAATGTACAAAGAACTCAAAAATTAATCAATCAATTTTTAGATCAAGTTGAGTACCCAATTTAGCAAAGTGTATGCATGTTATGTGTGAAAACAATGAGAGATATGACTGCAAAATTGCAAGATGGATACAGAAAAAAAAATAATGCAATGCATGTAAATCTAAACATAAATGATGCATGAAAAAAAATTTGGTCAAAAACTTAAAAAACTGAAAATTTTTCAGTTTTGATCAGTCGAGAAACAGATTTGATCGATCGAAAATTTGGAAAATTCAAATTTTTGAAAAACAGAACAGTTTTCTGTAGTAACTCATCAAAGCATAGTGATTCATGAATGAAATGTATGAGTATGAGACTAAAAGTTTTTCAAAAACATATGAACTCAACCCAGATCTTCCAAAAACAAGTTTTTCAACCAATTTGTCCTCAAAACTCAAAACATTAAACATATTTTGCACCAAAATCAAGGAACATATAATCATAGATGGCCAAAACAAAATCATACACAATAACATATACAAAGTTTAGCAAAGAGTAACTTGTGTAATGTGTGCAACTAGTAAAAACTTGAGATACATGTGAGGTGATATGTGAATAGTAATCAATCTCAATTTTTACAAAATTCATCACATAAGTTTAAAAGAGACTATCACCTAAAAGGTTACATCATATAACTCTCACATCTCCTAAAAAACAAGCTTGCAATTATGTAAGTTTCTTGAATTGCCTCATAATGTACACACCAATTTTATTTGATTAGAAACTTTATTAAAATAGTCAGGATAATGTACACATCAATTTTTTTTAATTGTGAAGTTATTATAGCCCAATAATGTATACATCAATTTTAGCATTTAAACAGAGGCTACACCTTATGTTCTTTTTGTGCATGTGTTATACTATCTCGAGCACAAAATCTTACGATATGCATGAAGGTGTTTATGATTGGCTAGAAAACAGTGGTGAGATGGTTATTTATATCTTTCTTAATAAGTTCAAGTCCGACAATCAAAGGCATGTAATTTCAAGATTAAGATCATGTGATCAAAAACTATAAACATCTTCCTACACAACATGCACTATAAAGCTCAAACAAGTAAAGTGCAATAAATAAGTTCATCCAAACTAAACAAGGTACATAAATATGTTATGTAAAGATAAAGTGGCCAACCTCAACTATAAACCCAAGATATATAATACAAAACACAAAAATCTTTTTGATTTTAAAAAAATTTATGACCTAAAACAAAAATCACACATTATGCTAAATGATTTAAAAAAAAAAAATACAAATGCAATGCATGACAGTGCTTAACTAAGCTATAGAGGGTACACAAATAAAAAATATCAATTTCTTAATTAACCCTTAAGTACATGTACAAACTAGTACATACTCACACAAAATCAGAAAAAGTTTAGCACTTATATAACACATACTATTCAAGTTTCTCCATAATGTCAAGCATGTTCTAAATCAAGAGAGAGATATTATAATTCATATAATCCTCAAAACAAATAAAACAAGACACAAAATAAAATATTTTTGTCTTTTTGAAATGTTTCAATGTTTTTGGATTTTTAAATAATCAAAACAACCTAAGAAAATAAAACAACCAAAAACTAAAAGAAAACATGTCCACAATTAATTGAAAGAATTAAATCAAGGACAAGTAAACAACACTCACCTTAGAGAATCTTTTCTGACCCATATAGCACGAGTTTTTGGCTTTGTAGGTGAAAATCCATGAGAAGCAGAGTGTATTTGAGGGATTACACCAATCTTCTGAGAAAGATTGAAATCCTGCAAATTCCTTTCACAAGCCAACAAGCTTAAATTTTTCAAAAGAATATAAAACAGTTTATATGGACTTATGGCAGGAGAAATATCATTACATATCCTAGATTGAAATACAGAATGCTTAAATTTCAATTTATGATAATTAGGACAAATGTAACCAGAGACACCACAAAAGTGACAAACATAAACAGATTTAGGAACATCAGTATTCCTAACAGTAAATCTAATCTCAAATTTTGGTTTTTGCCTCAACAAAGAACAATTTGGTCTAATATGACCAACAACACCACAAATGTGACAAGTAGGCCCAAAAACAGATTTCTTATGCTTTCTAACAGTAGGTTTAGACTTAGGTTTAGAAACTTCAGCATCTACAACAGAACTTTTACCTTTGTCTAACCTAGCAAAATAAGTCTTTTCTTTATTATTCCTCTTGAAAGGAGGAATATAAACTTTTTTAGCATTAAGTTTAAGAGAAACAGAAACACTTCTGTTATCAACAGCAGGCTTGGTACTAGTTAAATTTTCAATTTTAGCCTTTGATTCAACTAACTCTTGTTCCAAGCTTTTCATCTTCTCATCTTGAGAGGAAATTTGATTTCTCAAAAATTCATTCTTTTTATTAGATTCATCTAATCTAACAACCAATTCATCTTTTTCAAAATTAGCCAATTTTAACACTTCCTTGAATTTCTTAGCTATTTTCATATATTTCAATAATTCCTTACGAAGAGTTTCACAGGTATCAATAAGATCAACAGAAACAAAAGTGTCCATTTTTTTCAAATCATCACAAACATGAGCAGAAAAAGACACTTGAAATTATCCAGGATAACATAGATCAAGGATCAACTCTTAGATCAAAAGATCTAACACAAAAGAGCTACCCGCTCTGATACCACTTGTTCATTTTTAGAACCCTTAAACATAACCAGATTAACCTAGTTAATTAGCCAAGTAACTACTTAGTCAAATTATGAAGTCTAGGTTAACACAAAATATCATATCATTGCAAAGTGCGGAAAATAAAGAACGCAACAATATGATAACCCAGGAAAACCAAACCGGTAAAAAACCTAGGGAGAATTTAACCTAATTATCCTCAAGGTAAAAAAAGCAAAACCATTATGAAAGAATTGAAGTTTGTACAATAGCAACTTAGACCACTAACATCCTATTGCTACCTCGAATAGAAAACTTACTACCATGACTCCATGATAGCTTCGAGTCCATGGAGTACTTCTTTCCTTGGCCTTTGCAAAACACAAACACCCACGTTTGTGACTTTGGATCCCACTCAAAAGTTTAACAACACAAACTCTCCTGTTTGTGACTCCAAGACCACCCTTGAAGGTTTAGATCATCAGCACATTTGATGACTAGAGAAGGCAGCAACTTCTACAACATCGGATCTTGAGATTTTTCAAGGAACAACACCGGTAGAAGATGTGAGAGAGCTTTTTAGGTACAAAACCCTAAATATAAAAGAGGCACACTCTTCTCTCTCTAAAAAGCCTTATAAAAACGTGCTTAGGGTTTCCTTTATATACTAGGAGTGTTTTACTTGAAACCTAATACATTTAATAAAGTTTGGGCTAAATTGGAATTCTGCAGAAAAATCAATCTGCACGTGGTTTGATCAATCGAATCTAATTTTCGATCAATCAAACCTTGCAGATTAAGTCCAATAAATTCTGCAATCACTTGATTCCAATTTTACAAATAAACATACTTTGAGCAAGCCTAAGCCTAGACTCTAAGTTTTGATCATGGTTTGCCAACACATTACATATTGAAGTTCTAACACATTAGTCCCTAAGGTCTTAGAACATCCCTAATTTGGGATTTTGCTATAGTTACTCCCTATCTTTAAGGTGCATTTTTTAACTCCTATTTCATTTGTTTATTGCCTTTTGTGTCTTGATAATTGTAATAAAGAAAAGTAAGGGTGTTACAAAGTGAGAAATAAAATAAAATAAAATGAAGAAATAATATTTGAATAAAATAGGATTTAACATAGGAAATCTAATGTAGGTGAAAATGAAAAGTAATTAGCTAAAATAGAAGGAAAAAAAAAAAAAAAAAAAAAGAGTAGGTTTTTATCTTAAAACAAGGAGGAACATACCCCCCACGTCTATTGTTTTTAACATATCTTCCACCTTTGTCATTCTTACTTCCTCTTTGTAATTTTATTAAATTCCATATTGTGCAATTCTGCTTCTAATTCACTAATGTATTTGCTATTATTCATTTCTAAATCTATATCTGATTCTTCTGCCCTATTTAATGTTCGAATGTTCTTAGAATTCTTTGAAGAAAATCCAATAATAGTAATAAATAATTTAGAATCTTTTAGAAATTTCTTCCAGTAACTGATTATTATTCTTTTTAAATGAAAATTTTAAATGGGAAGGGATTGCATTAATGTGTTGAAAAAACCATAGTTATTGATTGCGTATCATTCTAGTCAGAAACTCAGAATGGCCAAAAATACCATTTTGGTAAGAAATTCGGAACAAGAAACCCCCTCTACTACCTTGGAAAAAAAAAATTGAATCGTTTTGGGTCATTTTGATTCTCGACTATCTTTGGGCATTTTAGCTAATACCGAACAATATTAAGATCTATTACATTTTGTTTCTATTTTTCCTTTTCCCCCGATTGTTTTTTTCCCCCTCGATTTCCCTGCTTGTCATCTCTCAATTATTTATCTCTCTCTCTCTCTCTCTTTTTCTCTCTCTAGAACATCTGTCATTTGATAACTCATTAATTTCCCACTCTTTATTATTTTTCTTTACTCTTTCTTCTCTCACTTTCCCTCTCTAATCATTCGGATGCCTTTAAGACAATTGTTAATAATATTAGCAAAATTTTGACATCATTTTCTTGTGAAATATTAATAGCTGTAAAAAAAAATTAATTGTTTTTTTCATTTTCCCATAAAACTATTTTTAAAAATAATTCCTAAACCTATACCCTTAGGACATCTATTAACATTTCCATTTTTTTAATCTCTTTCCATGTCAATATCAAATCACTCTCTCCTCTCCCTTTTCTCTCATCCGAAAAAAATAAAATATACACTCTTACCTTGTTTTTTTCCTCCTCTATCTTCTCATTATTTATTATCTCAATTTATTTCATATTTTAAACAAATTTTAATTGTGATATATATATATATATATATATATATATATTTCATTCCATTGATGAGAGATTTAAGAAAATTTCATTCTAATAAACAAACCAAAACATAGTAAGAAAAGGTATTTAAAACATTTGAAAAACAATGTCTCTCACGAATTGAGATCTGAACAGTGGTATTTTTTACAAGAACAAAACACACAATATCCATAGCTTAAATACTTTGATGAAATTGATGAGAAAAATGTGAGAGAATTATTTGTGTTGCTCTCCACAACATCACATATTAGTGAAAAATTCTATCACTTGCAAAAATGAGCCATTGGCCCCTTCATATAGACAACAAAAGGGCAAAGCCAAGAATTGCAATTCATTGGCAGTGGACAACTCTTTTGGCAATGGAAACCCACTATCGTAACGAACTTTAGCCCTCACAATTGCAACTTGTTTTTGGTAATGTAATTGATATAAAAATTGGTATGAATGTTAAGAACATATAAAACATATAATTCAACGGAGAGATTTTTAAAATATAAATTTTATAACAAGTTATTAGGTGGTATAACATTGTTTAGAGTTACACCAAGTGTAACTTGAACTTATCTCATACATATATATATATATATATATATATATATATATATGAGTAAAATCAAGTTACACATTTTTTAAACCATAAATTTCCAAAAGATCTAACTGTCAAAAAAAAAACATCATTATTTTTTATATCATTAAATGCTTACCTAATTAATAACGTCCTCATTATCTCTCTCCTTATTAAATATTTCTTTGTCTCCTTGTTAAAAGAGTAAAAAGAGTATTTTTGACTTTTATCACCACTACATCCTTGTCCAGTTTGCCTCATCACATCACATTATATATGAAGAGGGGTAAAATTCCATGCCAGGTTTTAATAACGGAGGAAAGTGAATGTATCTGATGTGGACAGAGAGGTAATGAACGGACACAATGTTGATGGGTCTGAAGTACACGTGTCAATCTTTTTAAATGGAAACAACTTGCAGATCACGCATAATTATGTATGAAGAATCCCAATCGGAATAGAATCCAAGTGTGAGGGGAATTCCGTAATGTTCGCCCAATTAATGACAAGTCCTATATGGAAAAGACTTATTCAACAAGAAAAGAAGGTCGGTTCTGCACTACTATAAAAACCCCCCAAAGGCTCTCACAAAAAGGTACGCATACTATTCCCCAACTCTAGCACTCTAGGGTTGTGAGCATCTACTAACTTAACCTTCGTAGGGTCCTTGGCCGGTGCCACACCGGTACCCTTTCAAGGTATTTGTTGCTTTGTATTCTGCAGGTTGCGTCGAGTGCGAACAAGAGAACTTTGCAGCTTACTGACGATATTTTCACATCATCAATATATATATATATATATATATATATATATATATATATATATATCCAAAATACTGATTACAGAAATCAACCTTTCTTTACGCCAATTGAAACTAAAAGAACAGTAAAGTTGTGCTATAACAATCAACTGATTAAACGTTGAAATAAAATAAACCTACCAAAATACCGCTATTTCCACGCCTGTTTATACAATGCTTAATTTTGTCTTATTCAATTAATACAAACCCTCACATCCCAAAAAATGTGGTAGTAGCATAAACAAAAGTGGAAATAGCATACATTCTATAATTACACATAAAAGAATTTAGCGATGGAGATTTTACTTGGACCTACAAGTTATATATTGTGATGATTAGAATATATGATAATATCAATAATGATGATGATAATATCTCGAACTTGATGGTGATTATATAATATATATGATCATGGGCACTGTGGATTGTTCCCAGGGCCCCCATAATAGAAGTAAGTGCCCCATTGATTGTTGGAGGAGCTCTTGATGTTGTAACAATTGGTGTTTTCAGCTAGGGTTGAGATATATTGCACTGAGCTGAGACTATTATCAGCATCAACGATCTCTAGGTTCCGAAAGTAGCTTGCTTTTCCGAACCCATCATTGGCAAAGTGACCTGAGCCCATTTGGGTTGAGGTGTGCTCTCCATTGGCCCGTGTGTTCACCACCTCACCACCCCATTCCACCATGGTGGCATAGTCAGCTAAGTGTGTAAATAACTCTGCTGGCCAATATCCTACTAATGTATTGTCGCCAAAGCTCATCCACCAATTTCCTAGTTTTGGATCCTATTTAAATTAAAGAAGAACACAATTAGATGCACATGTCATGTGATGTGAAGTAATGTAACAAGGAGCGGAGCTCCATGAAAATTTTTTTAAAAAAATTAATACTATATATAAATATTTAACATTTTATTTACTAGCCTAAAAATTGGGACTTCTCCCTCCAAATATTTGAGCTAGTCTAATGATGCTCTTAAAAAAATTGTTCAATTGATCTAGTAATTATAAAGAATGTTTTTTTTTTCTCACATTCATTTTTTTTATTGTAAAATATGTTCTCGTATCTGTTAAAGTTTTGGATCATTCATGTCTTTGAATACTTCATTAGTTCAATTGAAATTTTTTTACTCACTTTGGTATACAATTTGATAACTTATATTAAAAATGATAACTTTAAGGATTTACTGCGAAGGATACTAAATTATATGTGTGTATAGATGTATGTGTTTGTGTATATTTATGAAAGATTATATAACCTAATAAATTAGTATCATAAGTTGGTCCCTCAAACAAAAATTTCTAGCTACGCCCTTGAATGTAACAAAGAAATTTTATTACACAATTTTTTGTCACAACTCTAATATGGTGAGTGAAATATTAAAAGTGGTAGGTACATGTGTAAATAATTAATCTACCATTTATGGTCAACCAGTTCAACAAGTTGTAACATACAATGTAGTTTTAGAAAAAGTGGGGAAAAAAAATGAAAATGATGTATGTGTACCTTCCAAATGAGTATGGTGATGTCGTATTGATTGGATAAAAACGATGATACTGGAGAAATGGCAGCTCTGATGGCAATCCAACTATTGGTTTGCACAAATCCTGCACAGAGAAGATTGTAGCACCCTGTTGCCTGATACGAATCAGTCTGTAATATAGAACAAAAAGGATTAAATTTCTCTTTATCAATATAAAAAAGGGGATTAGTTGTATTGCTTCGCTAAATTGAGTTATATGTTCTTTTAAAAGCATAGGTAAAAGCATATCTACACCTGTTTAAATATACACATGTTAACTAACAATATATTTGGGAGAGTATAAAAGTATAGAATAAATACTTACATTATTATAAAGGAATAGAAAAAAATAATAATAAATAAAATAGTGTTTTTTTAAAAGCATAAAATAGTGCATTTTCTTTTGTGTTTGGGAGTTTATAAAAAGAAAAAGGAAAAAGAAAATATAATTCGGCTATTGTAGTTAATTATTAGAGAAATGTTATGTCCACAACAGTTTTACAATATTTTCTCAATAAATCCTACTAGACAAATTGTTATTGTTGGGACAAAAAGTAATCTCAGATTAGGTTTAAATTTAAATCAATAGCAACTAACCACTTATAATTTATTGTGAAAATATTATAAAAATTTTGTGAACGTATCACTTCTCTAATTATTAATTAAAAGCTTGGATGACTTAAGGAAAATTCATTAATTAATTAGTAGTTAAGACACCGCATGTAAGGTCTCAACTTTTTTTCAACGAGCATGTGAGCATTTGTCCTATTTATTAAAATGGGTTCCATACTTCCATATGCGGGATTCGGAATCCATTCATCATTTATGAATGATAAGGCGAATATTAAATATTTTCACCTAGAATCTGTCACATATAAATGCTAAGAAGCCCATATGACATTTTCCTGGAAGCCAAGGCACTACAATTTAATTCACACCTCGATTATATGTTTGGACAAAATGTCAAAATCCCAATGACAAGTATGCCCTCAGCTAGTGAATTCTAGTTCATCAAAAAAAAAAAAAAAAAAAAAAAGCTAGTGAATTCGAATAAAGACGTGGATCAATGTGCATAGTTCTCCGAGTCTCGAATCTCATTTTTAAATGGCTTTAGAATCCACCAAAATAACGAAGCGCTGAGGCTGACTATTTCATCTCAATACTAACTGGCCTCAAATGATTGTTAGCTAAACATTACTGCACATTTGAATTGGTACAGCCATGACTCAATAACCTGTAATGAGAATTCATTCATTACTAGGTAACTAGGCTCGATTCAGAATGTGCAAAAGGGAAGGGTAAGAAATTCAATAGAACTTGCAATGCGGCAAATTTTGAAATCATACATGTGCACTAAAAGGATAAGAGTTTGCAGCTCATTAATATAGCACGCTGCCCTTAATTATAAAAAATATGCACTAAAAGATATGCATACTAAAGAGGTCATGTTCATCCTTTTCAATTTTAAATTCATGTTTTTGGTTTCTATGTTTTTTAAATTGTAAACAAGATTCAAGGCAAGCACAGTCCTGTCATTTATCGAAATAGTCGAAATTATGATATTCATATATTTTTATTTTACTAGTCTTAGTGCAAGTATAGGTGAAAGTCTTGTAATAAGCATGGAAATCAAATATAGAAATCACATCAAGAAGGAAAATGAATGGAAAGACCTAACATTATCACTTGTGTCGTATTTAATATTTATAGATAGTTAGACACCTTTTTATAGAAGGTTACAACTCTTATATCCCTTCAAACAAATGTGACCCTTGCGAAGGACTATAATATTCATTCAGTAGACAATAAGTCTACAAAATTTATAAGTACCTACCATCATTTAAAAAAAAAAAAAAAAAAAAAAACCCACAATGTGTGAAAGGGTTAAAGAGTACACTATTATTCGGGTGTAATTACCCTACAAATGCCTTCATATATGTCAAAAGCAATGACTTTAAAATAAGATATAGAAGTTTAAGTTCTTATTCCAGCATGGATATCTCTAATGGAAGGAGTAGTAAGGTTCCAATGTTTCCAAACCCAAGTTTGCCTAATGTTTTGTTCTTGCAGTTAGAGGTTTAAGAATATGAATATCTTCTAATTCTCTTCCCACACTAGTTTGGGGCCTCAAGGCAGCAGCGAAGTCATTTTAGCATGGTCTATTTCCTGCTAAACACAAAGTTAGTATTAATTTGGACTTGGGTCACACCAAAAAGGTGCAACATTCTCTACAATTTAGTTGATCAAGTGTGTGTTTGGCAAAAATTATTTTTGCCAACTTATTTTCCTATTCAACTTATTTTTACTACTATTCATGAGCCTCATTGCACTTTTTGGTATTATTCATGAGTCCCACTGTACTATTTCAGTTAGGACAAAATTTAGGTACAGTACCTTAGGTGTTGTTTCTTAGATTCTCCTTTTAAGATTCAACCATGTGGCTATTTAACTTAAAAATATACTAGGTCCCTATGAAAAAAAATCAACATGACAGAATCTTAAAAGGAGAACCTAAAGAACAGTACCTAAGTATTGTACCTAAGTCTTACTCTTTCAGTTAACTTTTACATTTATTTACAGTATTTTAACAAAAAATTTTCAATTTCAGCAAAATAAGCGGATTTCAAACAGACCTCAAGTATGAAAAAAAGGTACGCTAGACAAGCTAATCCTACGACTTTTGGTGCATGTGTTTACAGATCAAAAAGTCTTATAGAGCTATGACAAATTCCCAAATAAATTCTAATAGATTCACTACCCTGGAAGATGAAGTTGACTTTGACATAATGTAATCTTAGTAAGAGGGAATCTTTATGACTCTAACCACATGAAAGTAATCCACATGATCATCTGCTCAAAATGTTTCCATTATTTGCATATCCAAAACAAGACGTAAATTATAATAGTAATAATAATGAATGATTATTGTGATAATTATAACAACTGCAATAATAATAACAGATGGTTGTGTTGAGGAAGAGAGAGATCTGACCGTCCAGTAAGTGAACAATCTTGGCCTACTGTCACCATAAAGCTCCGGACTGACCTGACTAGTAGAATGATCAAAACTTCAGAAAATTCAAAATTTTATAATTAATTAACCTATTTATTACTTTAATTAAGTTACTTCAACCAAAAAAGTAAAATAAAGATACTACCATTAATGTTCAAAGAGAATCTTGTAACTTGCATTACATTAATCGGAAACCCTCAGAATTCTATAAAGGTACAACTCCATGTTTTCATATTTTCTCGAAATAATTACTAATAAAATACAATAAATGATAGAATATTTTAATTAAGATCGTTGGGTAGTGTGTTCGGCTAGACAGAAAATGGAAGAAGTACCTGCCATCCAGCTTCTATGCTGTTGAGATCTGAGCCGTTGAATGAACCGGAAAGAATCCAAATCTGGGAGAGACTGAACTCATTCACCACTTGGATTGCTGGGTCCCATACGTTTATTGTTGCTCTTGCCCCATACACCTCTTGCGCTCCAGTGTAGGCTATTGCGTGCTATAAATGTGTATACCAACAAATCAAATAGAATTTAAAATTGAATCCATTTAATAATCCAAAAGATAAACTCATAAAAGTATTGACTTGATTGAATTAAAAAAACAGAAGAGCAATTAAAGGGCAACAAGAAACACAAATCCCAACAATGAACTGAATAGTAAGATTTTTGAATGAAATTCTACAGGTTAATCTGGTGGAAGTCTTGGAAATGGAAAATAATTAAATGGTTAAAATTCAGCAAAATTCAAGGAGTGAAAATTTTCAATTTTTATTTTTTGTTGACGTGGGAGATTTTTGTCTGTGTAGAGAAAAGAAAAGCAAAAATATTTTCTTACAACTTAATTCTTTACACCATTTCATTTAAGAACCCAAATAATTTAACAGAAAAGTGGTAACAGGCTATCTATTTCCTCAAAATTTATGTGGTGGACCGTAGATCTCATTTAAAGCATATTATAGGGGAAAAATAGTGATATCAACCATTACATATATTCATGGAATGCTTATTTTAGGCGGCATTTAGTTGGTTGTGATATGCCCCTAATGAATTGCACATTATCTTAATATGGCATTAAAATATTTGGTTCATTTAATTTTTTCTAACATTATGGTAATCTAAGGTACAAAATATATCACATCCCTTTAACCACACTACCTTCTTAAAAGAGGGTGATCTTATATTACTTATGGGTGGGGATGTAATAAATTATTGAATTAATAAAATTGCCTAGGCTAATAAATTTTATTTTTCTCGTGAGAATAACTCAAATATCAAGGGATCTCTAAAATACCCTCAAAACCTCTAAAATGAAAAAAAAAAAAAAAAAAAAAAAACTCATAGAATAACCAAAATGACTAAAATACTCTACGAATATCCAAAGTATCCCTAAAACCTTAAAATGACGAAAATTCCCCCCCCCCCCCCCCCGGCCCCCAAAACCTCCCAAATGACCATAATACCCCAAAAAATTTAAAATTACCAAAATATACCCAAAAGTTTTAAAATTACCAAAATATTCTCAAAACTTCTAAAGTGACCAAAATACCCCCTAAAACTATAATATAGCAAAAATACTTCCGAAACTACTAGAATGACTAAAATACACATGAAACCACTAGAATGACTAAAATACCCCTAAACCTAAAAAATTACTAAAATAACCCCGAAACTTCTAAAATGACAAAAATACCTTGAAATCTCTAAAATTACCAAAATACCTCCTGAAACCCTTAGAATAAGCAAAAACACCTTGAAACTTCTAAAATGACTAAAATACTATAGAAACCACTAGAATAACCAAAATACCCTGATACATCTAAAATGATAAATAAAAAAAAAAAAAAAACCCAAAACTACTAAAATGACCGAAATACCTTCAAAACTTCTAAAATAACCAAAATGCTCCTTAAAGCATTATAATGACCAAAATACCCCCAAAATTCCTAGAATGGCCAAAATACAGCTGAAAACTGCTAAAATAACCAAAATACCCCCAAAAACTTCAAAAACAATAAAAAATACACTATTACCTTTTGAATAACCAAAATACCCCTGAAAATTTCTAAAATGACTAAATAACCCTGAAACCTCTAAAATGACAAAGCCTTGAAACTTGTAAAACAACAACAACAACAACAACAACAACAACAACAACAACAAAAACTCCGAAGCCTCTAACAAGATTAAAATATCCCCAAAATTGCAAAAATGACCAAAATTCCCTCAAATCCTCTAGAATGAGCAAAAAACCTAAAACTTATAAAATGACCATAATACCTTGAAATCGCTAAAGTGAACAAAATGCCCAAACTACCTCAGAAATTGTAAACTAGGCTAAAATATTTGAAACCTTTGAAATAAACAAGTCTATGCTCAATTTGTTTTGTATCAACTATTGAGCCCTAATGTTCACGAACAATTTATTTATTTATTTGCTTGAATTTGAGCCATTTATTAAACAAGTCTAAAACCAAGGCTCAAGTTTGATTTGTTTATAAACAAATAAACATGAACAAGTTTTCTATAGAATTAAATCCAAACTATTTATAAATGGCTTAGTTTATTTACCACCTTAAATCAAAAGCAGATAGTTAAACATATAAATAAAAAATGTTTTTCCTTCAGAACTTGGCTACACATTATGAAATTGGATGTGAATACCTTTAGTAACTAGGCTGAAAATGGGAAGAGGACGCCACAGGACGACACCAAACATCCACTTAAGTACTTAATACTTATTATGTTGTAGGATTAGAATATCAAGATTTTGTCTAAGGAAAATGTTAACAAGTGCTGTACAGCACTTGTTAATAATCCATTTTAAGAAAGTTTTGATACCACTTTTATGTTAACTAGTGATTTATTCATTTAAAACTTTTTTTTGGTTATTAATTAATAAATTATTCAAATCAACATAATCAGCTCCGTCACGTGCAACACTTGTTCCCTTAAAAGTTTACGAACTTGATGACTATAAACTCAACAACGAGCAATTATTGTTGAAAGAATGGAAATGGTCCAACGAAGGGGCACCATAGTCTCTGCGTTACACAAGGCACCACGTGCTTTTTTTTTTTTTTTTTTTTGAGATAATATAAATAGAAGACAAATGAAATAGGGAAGGAGAAAGTGGGAAGACAAAACTTAAATGAAATAGGGAAGGAAAAAGTGGGAAGACAAAACTTACAACGCTAACACTTACAAAAATTTCTAACCTTTATAAATATTAGCGAGGTTTATAAACCAAAAACTCACTCATTAAATGACTGATGTGGTACTTTAGATCACTTGATGACTTGATTTTTGACTTTTTAGTTTGCCTTTTCTGAAAATTGTTTTCTAAAACAACCTCCCAAAAAAAAATTCTATTTTTTTTTTAATTTAAAATTTGTTTAGAAAGGCTTAACCAAAATCAGCAGAAAAAGAGTAAAAGTAAAATTAAAAATATGTAGCCTTCCATCCTAACACGGTCTAAACTTAAAAATCAGACAGCCAAGCGTACACGATTCCTACTACTGCTGAATAGTGCGTTTGACAAGCCTAAAAGAAACACTAACCATTTGGATTTTTTGAGATTATTTTGATGGGTCTTACACCCACTCACACACACATCTATATTCTCTTTTTACGGTACTTTTAACAAAATGAACAATCAGCAAAGTTCATCTACTTGATGTACATTTTGAAACAACTTATTTAATTTTTTGTTAAAAATATTTTGCTGTAAGTATGCTAAATGTGTAGGTTTGGAATTCCAACTCTCAAGTACAACAAATTTGGCTTGCCTAAACGGCTAAACTATTGATAGAAGGGAGTAAAGTGTACCAAATCATTACGTGAATGTGATGATATTCCAATCAAGAAGATGGAAAAGTAATACTATAAAATAAAAAATAATAGCACCTAAGAAATAACAAATATTCACACCCACAAAAGGAAAGTATTAACCAAGGATGTTGGAGGTTTAATTTGGTAATCAAAGATTTTGCAGTTTTTTTTTTTTTTAGTAAGTTACTACAAAACTCTTGAGCTAAGATTAAGGTGTTTATTGGCTCATAAATTACATTCCAATTATAATTCAAGAATGTAACATTTATATAATTGATTCATAAAAAATCTTAGAAATAATATAAAATATTATAATAACAAATTGATTGAACATAGTCTTAACACCAGAAAATATCAAAATTACCCTTGAACACGAAATACCATTGGACGACCCAAAATGACCAAAGTACCCCTAAAACCTCAAAAATACACTCAAAATCTAAAAAAATTACCAAAATACCCATATAACCTCTAAAATGACCAAGAATACCCTAAATCCAATTGAAATGACCAAAATACCCCTTGAAACTTCAAAATGACTAAAATAGTCACAAAATTTCAAAAATAACCAAAATACCATCAAAATCATTAGAATTACCAAAATACCCCTAAAATCATTAACATGACCATAAATACCTCTAAAATTTCTTAAATGACCAAAATACCCTAAAAATCTCAAAAATGACAACATAACCTTGAAACCAATAAAATGACCACAAAAAAAAAAAAAAAAAAAACTCTCGAAACCTCTAAAATGACTAAAATACCTTGAAATCACTAAAAAATTTTCAAAATACCCCCAAAAATCACAAAAGACCAAAATACCCCCGAAACATATAAAATGACAAAAAGATACCCCGAAAACCTATAAAATGACCAAAATACCCTCGTAGCCTCAAAATGAAAAAATACCCCCGAAGCATTAAAATAACCAAAATTTGCACAAAACCTCTAAAGTGACCAAAAAACCCAGAAACCTTTAAAATTGTCAAAAATTCCTTGAAATCTCTAAAATGACCAAATATACCCAAACTTCTATAACGACCAAAATTGTCTTAAAATCTTTAAGATGACCAAAATATCCTAAAATCTTTAAGATGACCAAAATATCTTAAAATCTTTAAAATGACCAAAATACTCTTTAAACTCTAAAATGACTAAAAAAATATTCTGAAATTTCAAAAATAACCAAAATACCCCTGAAACCTCTAAATGATCCAAAAAAAAAAAAAAAAAAGTGTTCATAAACGTTAGGGCTTGATAGTTGATACAAATCAAACTGAGCATAGACTTGTTTATGAACTTGGTAATAAGTATGATATGAGCATGAAATCTGCTTGATGGATTAAACCTATATCTTATTTGTCCAAACTAGATAGACTTGTTAATAAATTTGATATATGCTTGATAATATACTTATGCTAGATCTCTAACTCAAAAGCTTGATACCGAGCTCAAACTTTTAGACTTATTGACGAGCTCAAGCTCAAACATTATTTATAGACTTCGTTTGAACTAGAACCAAGCTTAAACATTTTAGATTCATTGTTGAGCCAAGTTTAAACACTCACTATTTGATAAAGCTCGACTTTCAGTTCTACTTTTGAAATACATCTCACATCTAGCTTTACATGCTTAATCTTTTGAGGCCACGGTAGAGGAGATGGTGTGTGAGAGGACAAGAGAGAGGACTTTCTATGGTGACTTGTGGACCATTTGGGCTAGGAGAATAAAACACAATAAAGTGTTATACTGGCTAGTTTGATTATGACTAATCATAACTAGACGATGTCCCACACGATGTGCAGATACTTTATAATTTCATTTAAAATTATTTTTATGTATATTAAGACCTATATGTAGTACTTATTTTGTTGTATAATAAGTATATTTGCTCACAATATTGTTGAATACTTTGAAACTTGATTTTCCTAATTCATATTTATTTTAAAAAATTGTATAACACTATAAGACTATAACATATTATAATATTTATTGTTAAAGTAGACTTTATTTTATAAACTAATTAAATGATTTTGAAATTTATAAATAAGAATTTAAAGCTTAAAATACTTTTATATCCTAAAATTACATAAATTTAAGAAATCTCCCAAATGTTTCCCCATTCACTCCATTCTCATAACCAAATATCGAGACCTCAATCTCAAACAACCAATTCATTATCTCAATGAAATTAAAGAACTCATTTATAAGTATTAAACATAAAGAGAACGTGATTAAACAAAGAGAAATTAGCTAAAAACACATCCATTTATCAAAATTTAATTATCTTTAGTTGGACTTTTGTCTCCTTAATAAAAGCGAAAAACACTTTGAAATCGTCATCGATTTTTATTTTATCACTATGACACATACCACACAAAATTGCAATAAAAAAATTACCTACAGAGAAACCTGCACATTATGAGTTCTAAAACAAAAGTAAAAATTTACTAATTTCATAAATAATCAATTAGAATGTTTCTTTTTCTTTCTCTTTAGTTCTAAAAAAAGAATATATATGATTTTTCCAACCAAAATCCCAAATATCCAAAGACTCAAAGCGAATCACAACCTTCATAAAATTCACAATGTTCGACTTCAACATCAAAACTGAAAGCTACCATAACTAAATAAAAAACGCAAGTCACTTTCCTTGGTAATAGCCTACTCATATGGGTTAGGATAAAATGATACGACAATATTGGAGTTATGTAGGTGTCGTTGAAAGGTTGAGGGAAAATAATATCATTTTTTGTTTGAGTGTATTTGAGATGAGATGACATGAAGGGTTGTGAGCATGTGAATGTAAAAGAGTAGAAGTGAAAAGGGTCAATGAAAATGCAAAGAGTTTTGTGTTTGTGAGAGAAGGAAAGTCTTGAAACATTGAACCAAATGAAAAAAAAAAAAAAAAAAAAAGTCTTGAAACATTGAATAAAATGAAACAAAAAGTAGTCTTGAAACATTGAACTAAATGAAATAAAAATTTTATATTTTAAAATTTGTTCTTATCTCTCAATTCTCTTCATAGAGTACGCTACATGACAGAACCTCATGCTAATCTATACATATATATAATAATAGATGAAGCAGAGAGAATATTCAATTAAATTTCAAATTGGAATTCAATTAGAGTCTAATTTTGCACCATGTGTCTCATCTAATCCAAATTTTAGAATTTTGTGTCAAATGAGTTAATTTAATGTAAAATTTGAATTTCAATTAGAGTTTAATTTTGCACCACGTGTCCCATTTAATCTAAATTTTTAAATTTTTTTGCCAACTATATATATATATATATATATATATTAATAGGTAAAACTTAGAGAAAATTGAATTAGAATTTGAAATTATAATCCAATTTTGCGCCATGTGTCGAAATTTATGTGGAACTACACCATAATTATCCACTTAAGCTTGTGCCTTGTGTCTCCTTACATTTTTTAATGTTTGTGTCAAGTAAGTTAATGAGTGAAAAATACTAAGAATCTAATATTAATGAACTATAAAATTAAAAAAAATCACATATATTCAATAAAAATCAGCATATGTTTCTTAAAAAATAAATAAAATAAAAATTATCACATATCAAAAATCACCACACGTTTTATTTTATTAAAAATTAGAAAAAAAAAATGATCATAAGTAGTATTACTTTTATGCAAGAATTTTAATATGTGACTAATTACGTTTATTTTTAAAAAATAATTTGACTAATTATCTATATTTTATGAAAAAAATTATGTTTAATTTTAAATGTATCTATTTGTATGCATGTGTTATATGCTTTTGAAAAAATTAATTTGACTAATTATGACTAATTATTTATATTTTTATAATAAAAATTTTGTTTAATTTTAAATGCATCCATGCATTTACATGGAGTTACATGCTAGTATTATATAACATATGCAAATGCTCTTATACAACTTGCATTACTATTAAAAAGGAAAATAATCTTCCTTAAAAAAAAAAAAAAGGAAATAATTGGTGTATGGGAATATTAATTAATTAAATATCTAGCGAAATAAAATGCCATTCTTAAAAACATGAGCAAATTCACAAACATTTCCTAAGGTTCAGCTTCAACATGCTTGCGCACGTTGTTATAAATCTTTCCCTTCTCTCTCTCTCTCTCTCTCTCTCTCTCTCTCTCTCTCTCTCTCTCTCTCTCTCTTAATGCGAACATTTTTATAAATCTTAAATGTACTTGAACTGGGTAAAATGATGCAAACTAACATTTTTTTAGAAATAACATTATTTCTATAGATTATTAGATAATAGGTAAAACTTAGAGAAAGTTGAATTAGAATTTGAAATTATAATCCAATTTTGCGGCATGTGTCTAAATTTATGTGGAACTACACCATAATTATCCACTTAAGCTTGTGCCTTGTGTCTACTTACATTTTTTAATTTTTGTGTCAAGTAAGTTAATGAGTACAAAATACTAAGAATCTAATACTAATGAACTATAAAATTAAAAAAAAAAAAAACAATCACATATATTCAATAAAAATCACCATATGTTTCTTAAAAAATAAATAAAATAAAAGTTATCACATAACAAAAATCACCACACGTTTTACTTTATTAAAAATTAGAAGAAAAAAAAATGATCATAAGTAATATTACTTTTAGGTAAGAATTTTAATATGTGACTAATTACGTTTATTTTTAAAAAATAATTTGACTAATTATCTATATTTTATGATATAAATTGTTTTTAATTTTAAATGTATCTATATGTATGCATGTGTTACATGCTTTAAAAAAAATTAATTTGACTAATTATATATATTTTTATAATAAAAATTTTGTTTAATTTTAAATGCATCCATGTGTTTACATGGAGTTACATGTTAGTGTTATATAACATACACGAATGCTCTTATACAACTTGCATTACTATTAAAAAGGAAAATAATCTTCTCTAAAAAAAAAAAAAAAGGAAATAATTGGGGTATGGAAATATTAATTAATTGGATATCTAGCGAAATAAAATGCCATTCTTAAAAACATGGGGAAATTCACAAACATTTCCTAAGGTTCAGCTTCAACATTCTTGCGCACGTTGTTATAAATCTTTCTCTCTTTTTTTTTTCTCTCTCTCTCTCTCTCTCTCTTTTTTTTTTAAATGCGAACATTTTTATAAATGTTAAATGTACTTGAACTGGGTAAAATGATGCAAACTAACATTTTTTTAGAAATAACATTATTTCTATAGATTATTAGATATCGTTATTAACCATTAAAAGAAATTTTCATGCACTTGTTTCTCTCCCTTTCTCACTCTTTTCAACACCATCGCTTTCCTCGATTTTGTTCTTCATCCATTAGTTCATGTACCATTACACTTAACTGTGCTACAGCTTTGTAGTACTATTACTTACCAAAAAATAATGTAAGAACTTTGATCACCGAAACCTCCCCACATCCTTAGTAAGTACTTTCCTATTGTGCATGTTAAAATTCATTATTTCTTATGTGCTAGTATTATTGTTTCTAGTATTTTTTTTTTTATTTACTTTATATTAATGTTCCATCTTCTTGATTGAATATTCTCACATTTCCTTAATGATTTGGTACACTTTACTTCCTTCTATCAATAGTCCTAGGCAGGCCAAATTTGTTGTATTTGAGAGTTTTTTTTTTTTTTTTTTGATCAACTGCAAAGGAATTTTATTGAGAAAGAAACAGATCAGTTACAAAATATTGGCTTGCTCCAACAATATGACATAACAAAAGGATTGAGGAGCAGGAACCTAAACCAAAGGAGTTAGCTAGTCTGTTACATAGAGACCAAGATGCTAAGGTGTGGACCGCAACATTAGCTTCTCTAGGAATCCAACTAAATCTGCAATTTGGTATTAATGTTGGCAGTCAGGGTATCATGAGAAAGAACATAAATCCTCCATGTTTCTGAGCTGCCTGGTGATATAAGAGCATCTACTGAATTCTGAGTCACTTTCTAATGTCACATAATTAAAACTCTGGTCAACAGCAAGCTGAGTAGCCTCGTTGATTGCTTCAGCTTCTGATTGGACGGGAACATTGGTTTCCACTCGCTTTGATATAGCGAAAACCAATGCTCCTCTCCAATCTCTTGCGACTCTGGCTATAAAGGAATTCTTCTCTCCAATTGTTGCGTCACAGTTGACCTTAATTGTTCTATACTCCGGCTTGTCCACTTTGCATTCCTGGGAGGTTTCTGGAGAATTTGGTTAGGCTCAGAAACAGCTAAATGTTCTAGATAGCATCTCATGAGACTTTGGTGTACTCTATCCACATTTATCTTTGATCCTTCGAAGACCAATGAATTTCGGGTCTTCCAAATAGCCTCCAGCACTAGATTTCCATATAGGAGGAAAGATGATCTCTCTTGCTGGGATTGGAACTCTATCATTGGAGGAGATATTAAGAACTCAATGAGCTGGGTTGTGGATGAAAATGCCTGTTGATCAGGTCTAATACCCCAATTACTAGTGAACAAAAGAGCTCTTGTAAAATCACAGAGAATAAAAATTTGCATTGGAGATTCAGCTTCCGGTTCACAGAGAGGGCACAACTGACTAACCTGGGAATTAAATCGGTGCAGTTTGTCTCTAGTGGGGAGGACATTAGCAGCGATTCTCTAGAGGGTCATTTCATCCTTTCATGAATATTTAACTTCCATATCATTGCCCAGATACTATCAGCTCTTTCATTGATTGAAGAACCACTATGGAGCCAATAAGCTGATTTAACTAAGAAATTTCCACTTGGGGATTTAACCTAGATCCAGCGATCCTCTGTAGGTTCAGGTCTAAATGGCAAAGATCTAATGCCTTCGGCAGACTGTTTATCAAAGAGGGTGTTTAATTTTTCATCTTCCCAACTCAATCCGTTGGGCTCCAAAAGATGCAAAACAATTAGACAACTATTAGTGCATTCAGTTGTCTTTGGCACCGGTTTGAAGTTTGGTAGATCAGGGACCCATGGGTCCTCCCTGGTACGTATGCTTTCCCCATTACTAACTAATTTGCAGGCTCCATTCAAATTAATTGACTTAGCATTGTTGATACTCTTCCAAGCCCAAGAGACTCTTTTTTGGAGGGTCTTCCAAGCCCAAGAGGCTTCTTTTTGGAGGGTCTTCCTAAAGCCAATTCCCGCCCACTCTATATTTGGCTTTAATAGCTTGAACACAAAGGCTATCTTTGTCCACCAAGAAACGCCATACTGCTTTTGACTACAAAGCTCGATTGACATCATGGAGGTGCCTGAAGCCTAGACCTCCTTGATTCTTTGGATGACATAGGTGATCCCAAGCCATTAGGGTGAAGTAACGGCTGGAGCTATTTTTTGGGTTCCACCAGAACTTGAGTATTAATGCATCCATCTCCTCACAAAGATCTTTTGGAATCTGAAATTTTTCCACTATAGGTTGGGGTTGCTAATGCCACTGCATTTATAAGCGTTGCACATCCCATCCAGGACAAACTCTTGCTCTTCCACCCACTAACTTTTCACTCAATGCTTTCCTTTAAATAAGCAGAATATTTCTTTTTGCTTCTGGAGAAGAATAGGGGGACTCCAAGATATTTTGCACCTTTGGTAATAGTTTCAAACCCCTTTCGTTCCAGATCTGTGTTAGGAATTGGGAATGAACTCCATGAGAGGAAATTAATCCTGATTTCTCTAGGTTGATATTTTGACCAGAATAGGCACAATATTTCGAGAGACACTCTTCCATGGCACTAACTCCCACTTGTTTAGCTTTGAAAATTAGAGTCACATCATCTGCATACACAAGCTTTGTGATTGCTGGGCTTGTACGACCAAGTTTAACTCCATTGATTGCCCCATTGCAAACAGCTTAATTGATTAGTCTAACACTTCACTACCCAATATGAATAGATAGGGGGATAGTGGGTTGCCCTATATAAGCTCCATTGTAGGAGACACTGTTGGGCCAATGCCTCCATTAATGAGAACAATATACATTGATAGACTATCCAGATAAATTGCTAGCGAAATCCAAAATTATTAAGTACTTGTGCAAGGAAAGACCACTCCATTCTATCATAGGCCTTTTGAAAATCAATTTTCAGCCCTAAATATCCCTCTTTTTTCTTTGTTTGAGAAGAGGTGTGCACTACTTTTGAGCTAAGAGAATGTTCTCAATGACATTTCTGTTAGGGACAAAAGTGACCTAGGCTGGATCAATCAGCATGCTTAGTATTGGTCAGAGCCTAGCCACCAAAATCCTTGTGATAACCTTATAGCAAAAGTTGCAAAGGCTTATGGGTCTGAATTGAGAAAATTTACAGGCACCTTGAGCTTTGGTAATCAGAATTATATAAGTGTGATTTAGCTCTCTAAGCATTCTTTTATCTCTGAAGAAATTGTTCACCACTTTGATAACTTGCTCTCCAACAATTGAACAGAATTTTTTGAAGAAAAGCCCAGGCATACCATCTGGTCCCGGGCTCTTGAGAGGGTTCATATCAAAAACAGTCTGCTTAATCTCATGCACTAAAGTTATACGGATCAGGTCCTCATTCTCTTCTGGCTCTATGAAAGGGGAAATGAGGTTCTCTAGGTATCTAGGGAAGTTAGGATTTGAGGAACTGTATAATTCTTTGAAGTGTCTTTCAAAATATTTCTCTCTGTCTTCTTTTTCATAAATGTGATTCCCATTCTCAAGCTTGATTTCTGCAATGTTGTTCTTCCTTCTTCTGATTATAGTAGAGGCATGAGAGAATTTTGAGTTGCAGTCCCCTTCGTTCAACCAGAGTTCCCTAGATTTCTGTTTCCATTTAATGTCCTCCCTGGCTTGTCATTCTTCAAGTTCTAAGAACAAATTGGCTTCCTTCTCCAAATTCTCTTGGGATGGGCTGCTAGCCTGCTATGTTGTAGCTTCTCAATCTTTTTCTCAATTGCAATTATTCTCGTTTTCACATGGCCAAAACTGTATTTGTTCCATCTTTAAAGTTCCAAGCTCGTGTGATAAATCTTCCTCATTAATCTGTAGCTCGTGTGATAAATTGTTTCCTCCAGGCTGTCTCAACCACTTCAGCACAGGAGGGGTCTTGGATCGACATTGCCTCAAATCTGTAAGGCCTATTTTGGTTGTTAAACTCCATTGTTGTGTCCATCCTAATGGGTTTGTGATCTGAAAATGGGTCTATTAAGTGCAAAATTCTTGCCTTCGAAAATAATTTCTGCCACTCCTGATTGCAGCAGCCTTGGTCAAGTCGTTCCATAATTATAGATGAGCCTCCCCTTCTACTGGACCAAGTGAAGCGTGGGCCTATAAACCCCAACTCTATTGCCCCTACATTTGCAACAAAATTACAAAAAGCTTTTTGAGGTCTGTTGTGGCTAGAACCTCCAAACTTGTCATCACTAGCACTTATACTTTTACAGTCTCCCACTAGTAGCCAAGGCTCAGCAAAGGAGGTTGTGATGCTAGTAATCAAATTCCAAAATAAGCATCCATACCTCAGTTGGTGGATCTGAGTAGATTAGACAATCACATTGTTGTTGAAAACCACCTCTAATTCAATGCCTCTCTTCTAGAAAAGAGGCAATCCACCAGCTTTTCCTATCACATCAACACTAAAGCTTCCACCAAAACGAAGATTTTCTTGAATTTTTTTTATTCTTGGAGCATGAGCTTTGGTTTCAAAGAGGAATACAATGTCAGGATTTTCTTTCTGACCCAACTTCTCAATGGCTCTGGCTTTCGGGGTTCTACCAGCACCCCAACAATTACAGGCAATGATCTCATCGCAGGGTTGATTTTGCTGGGAATTATAGGGAAAATGAGGATGGGGATGATGAAGAGTGTTGTTTGTTGGGAACTATTGGTGGTTTGAAGAATGCATTGAAAGTCAAAAACACAAACACCTGGTGTGCATGTGGTTGTCAGTGCTTTTGGGTATAAGGATATGGGTTAACGAAAGGAAATAAACGAGAGTAATTATGGGAGGGTGCAAGAGGGCGAATATAAAAGTGAACTAGCGATATCATTGAGATTTTTGATCATCAAAAATGGTTGTTGGATAGTATTAGATGTTGGTGGGACAAAACTGGCCTATGCCCATTTTAAAAAAACAATTCAGTATTTTGTTTCTTTTTTCAAACTAATTAGGAAAATGTCCCTCTTTTGAAATTAGATTTTCTCAAAATCGAGTTTTAAAAAAAAAAAATTTTTGAAGTCCTATAGTGACGTTTTAAGAAGCCTATAGGGACAATTCTCTAATTAGTTTGAAAAATAAGGCAAAATGCTGAATTTTTTGCACGAAAAGGTCAAAAGCCCATTTTGTCTGCTGTTGGTGTTAAAAGCCTTGAAGGGAGTATAGTAGAGAAATGAAAAGAGCAAATAAGAGTCCCCAAAGAGGACCAAAGGAGACTTGGACAAACCTAAGGGAAAAAACTAGCACACGCCCAAAGATGACTTTGCGAGGTAGAGGCTTACTACTAGCTGCATGTTGTACTTGAGAGTTGGAATTCTAAACCAACCGTTATGTATAGTTTCAAATTATGGCTAATTACGAGTGACTTTTTTAAATTTCATTTTAATATTCTTTGATAAACCATAAAGATTCTATAATATGAAATTATTTATGATCATTCTTATAATTTAGAAAAAGTTTAAGATAGTTTAAATGTATGTAAACTATGGTTACTTAAGAAACACCCAAACCAGAGCTTACATAAAGTCAAACACTCGTTCCTATGCCTTTCTGTATAATTAAAAATGGTTAAATTGTCAATCAAAAAAAAAAAAATTGTTAATCTGGCAATGGCTACGAGAACAATTGCAGCCATAGGAGATTCATGATTTAGGACCACTGATAAATTATAAAGAAAAACACAAAATAATGTGATTATGTAAGCAAAACAACTAAACAAGTGAATTAGGTCTTCAAATTATCTAGTAGAACTTGATATTTGATTATAAAATAAAGAAACCCAGTTGCCATTTCCATAAGACACAAGTGATTAGATTCTTATTGTGAGGTGCGCACAATTGTTAATATATCATGATGGGGTCTAAATCAAGTAAAGATCGTCCATAACCAGACCACATCCACAAGCCTTTAAAAGAAGAGAAGCTCCGTAAGCATGGGTAAAGCCCGTGAAGCGAGAGCGCACTCATCCAAGAAAGAATAGTTGTCCATGTCACAAGGGCATGGACGACCAAACAACACTTGGTTAATTTTAAAGAAAACTTTCTAATGGATTTGATATGATCAGACCACAATTCACCAGTTCAAAAATGTGGGGAGGATTCCCCGTAATCCACTCCACTTTCTCCATTCTCTCCATTAACTCCACACATTCCCCATAATGATAGTGGATCCGAGAAAATAAACCCACTCCTAACTCTCTATGAAAGGGTCAAGTCACATTTAACCAAGGTAAGTTCAATTATTCACCGTTTCCCATCCTTATGTTGTAGAGAGAAAACTGACTTAACTGTTGGCTAGTTTACACCAGTCGCCCCTGACAATCCTTTCTTTCTCTTCAAGTCACCAAGCTATCATCGTAGCCTAAAGCATTTTAAACTTCAAGTCACCAAGCATTTTAAGCATTTTAGCCTACTGATTTTCATGCATCATCATATCACAATCTATTTTAAACTTTAAATTAGTATCTACATAGAGATTCTTTGTGTCTAGAACCATTAATTACTTTTGAAGTTGCAAGTTGGCATTATTTGTGTGTGTTCAATAACCTGAGTTCTTTTTTTTTTTTTTTTTTTTTTTCGGAACTAATAACCTGATATTAAAAAAAAAAAAAACTTAGAAAATATCAAGTGATGGTGCCAAAAATCATCTATTGGGTCACTCATCCAATTCAGAGCTTTTGATGATCTTGTAGAAAAATAGGGTTAATTGAAGAAACTACCAAGTTGAGCCCCGCGAGGGGGGGGGGGGGGGGCGCAGGGGAGCCTTTGATGCTTAAATTAGAATTAGCCCATATATATATTTCATATATAAATAGTAGTTTTTGACATACCTTAGCAAGTGAGATAGATTGTCCCTTTTATAGGTGACTTAGTTAGATGTTTGGACATAATTGTAGGTGTTTATTACCATGAGTATAAAGGTCATTGTGTTGATGGGAGTTTAAGAATGAGTAATGGTTGTCTTTTAATGCGTTGAATGTACTTGAACAGTTACATATTTTGCTTTGATGGCTTACTGATGACGCAAGGTCGTCCATTAAGGTGGACGACCTTAATGGTTTTTCTAGACTCATCATTTGCCCCCCATTCCCAAGTCTGATTTTGCCTTGTACTAGTCATGCTTCGAGAATGTTCTTGACTTGTTTAGCTTCAAATTTCTTTGTCTTTCAATTAATTTATTCTTCAAGGGTGGTGGTTTATCTTTAACAACTTTGTAGTGTTTGCCTTTTCAAGGATCTTATGGACATTTGGAGGATCATTACTTAATCTTGTGAGCAAGCTAATTTTTTTTTTTTTTTTTTGATCGACCATTCTAGATGCCCTCTACTGAAAATGTGAGAATTTTTGAGTGCCCATTGCTTTAAGTGGAACTTTTTTAGTGAGGTTTAGTGGGCTCTTTAAACAACAATCACTTGGATCGATTTTGGACAAGGTTTAGTGGCCTCTTTGGATGACAATCACTTGGATCAGTTTTTTTTTTGGACGGTTACTTCTTGAGTAGATTGAGGATCACGTGGATTGTTTTTTGAAAGGTTTCTTCTAAAGTAGACCGACGATTTCATGGATCAATTTTTGGACTGTTCTTCTTGAGTGGACCGACGATCCTATGGACCAGTTTTAGGCCTTTGCTTTTAGTGGGCCATTTTGGGCCTTTTCCTTGAATGGGTTTTATGGGCCTTTACATGATTTATATTCCTATTGGAAGAATTTGTATCATTATGCCTATATGATTTAAATTCCCACTTGGGAATTTGTAATATTTTACTTATCGTATGATTTATATTCCCACTTGGGGAATTTGTATCATTTTGCTTATCGTATGATTTATATACCCAGTTGGGGAATTTGTATCATTTTGCTCGTCGTATGATTTATATTCCCGCTTGGAGAATTTGCATCATTTTGCTCGTCGTATGATTTATATTGCCTCTTGGGGAATTCATATCATTTTGCTTGTCGTATGATTTATATTCCCACTTGGGGAGTTTGCATCATTTTGCTCGCCGTATGATTTATATTCTCACTTGAAGAATTTGTATCATTTGTTTCTAGAAAGATTCCTTGACGCTATGTTGTTTTGGACCTTCTTGAGGCCATTTTGTTATCTGCATTAAGTAGTACACGCGCTTGCCAAAATTTGGTTAAACAAGAATTTTAGAACAATTCATACATGAATAATAAGTTACGAATGGTCTAGTTGGGCCTTTTCTTACTTTCTTGTAATAAAATCTACTTCATCCACCTTAGACGCTTATTAACAGTGGGTTAATCTACCTATCCCATTGCCAGGTCAGCTCTCCTTCCTTCCTTCTAGGGATGGCCATACACATTAGGTAATGGATATCCAACCCTACCCGATCCAAATATTCTGGTTAATACCCAGTTCTTAATAGATAAAAGGTAATTGGGTAGGGTTTGGATATTACCCAAAAATTTCAAGTAGGGTTTGGATATTACTCATTTACCCATTATTACCCATTTAACTAATTAAACTAACCCAAACCCTACTTAACCAAATTATTATGGGTAAACCTCAACCCACCCAATAATCAAAACTACCAAATTGCCCCTAGAACTTGAAAATGATCAAAGTACTCTTAAAATCCTCTAAAATTGCCAAAATGCACCCTAAACCTCAAAATTGATTGGAATACCCCCAAAACCTAAAAATTAACGAAAATACCCCCTAAATATAAAAAATGATCAAAAGACTCCCAAAACTTAAAAAATGACCAAAATACACCTCGAAACTTAAAAATTACCAAAATACTCCCTAAACCTAAAAATGTCTGAAATAACCCCAGAACATAAAAAACTTACTGAAATACTCCTAAAACCTATAAAATGTCCAAAATACCCCCAAAAACTAAAAAAAGACCAAAATACCCTCCTATAAACCTAAAAAGTGACCAAATTACTCTTGAAAACTAAATATTACCAACATACCCCCTAAACCTAAAAAATAACAAAAATACTCCTGAAACCTAAAAAATGACCAAAATACTCCCAAAACCTAAAAATGACCAAAATACCCTCAAAATCTAAAAAATAACCGAAATACCCTTGAAATCTAAAAAATGACTAAAATACCCCTAAAACTTATAAAATGACCAAAATACCATCTGAAACCTATATAATGAAAAAAGAAAAGAAAAGAAAAGAAAGCCCCTAAAACCTATAAGATGATAAAAATACACCCTAAACCTAAAAAATCACTGAAATAGCCTCAAAACCTAAAAAATTACCAAAAGACCCTGAATGCTAAAAAATGACCTAAATACCTCAAAGCTTAAAAAAAAAAAAAAAAAAAAAAAAAAAAAAAACCTTCCAAAACCTAAAAAATTACCAAAATACCCTAAAACCTATAAAATTACCAAAATACCCTTGAAATCTTAAAATTACCAAAATAACTCTAAAACCTAGAAATTACCAAAATATCCCTAAAACCTAAAAAAATGACTGAAATACCCTTAGAATCTAAAAAATGACCAAAATAATCTCAAAACCTAAAAAATTACCAAAATACCCTCAAAACCTACAAAATGACTGAAATATTCTTAGAACCTTTAATTTGATGAAAATACCCGCGAAACATCCAAAATACCTTAAACCTCGATTTTGGTAATTTAAGAGTTTTAGGTGTATTTTGGTCATCTTACAAGTTTTGGGGTATTTTGGTCACTTTAAAGGTTTCAAGGATATTTTGGTCATTTTAGATATTTTGAGGGGGGTATATTGGTCGATTTAGAGGTTTATGGCTATTTTGGTCGTTTTATAGGTTTCGGGGTATTTTTGGTAATTTTACAGGTTTGGGGTTATTTTTAGTCATTTTAAAGGTTTTGGGTGTATTTTGGTCATTTTATAGTTTTTGAGGGAATTTCGTTATTTTTTAGGTTTAGCGTGTATTTTTATCATCATATAGGTTTTAGGGGCATTTTTGTCATTTTATAGCTTTCAGGGGTAGTTAGGACATTTTATAGGTTTCGAGGGTATTTTGGTAATTTGTTTAGGTTTTAAGGGGTATTTTGGTCATTTTTTAATTTTAGGGTGTATTTTGGTAATTTTTAAATTTTGGGTGTTTACCGTCAGTTTTTAGGTTCCAGAGGTATTTCAGTCATTTTTTTAGGTTTAGGGGGCATTTTGGTAATTTTTATGTTTCAAGGTATTTCAATAAAATTTTAGGTTTTGGGGGGTATTCTGATCATTTTTTAGGTTTATGGGGAGTATTTTGGTAATTTTAAAGTTTCAGGGGTATTTTGGAAAATTTTTAGGTTTCATGGGCAGTTTGGTTATTTTTTAGGTTTCAGGGGTATTTTGGTCACACTTTAGGTTTAGGGGGGGGGGGGTCTATTTTTGTAATTTTTAATGGTTTTTTTTAAGTATATTTGGTGATTTCTGGAGTATTTTGGTTATTTTAGAGTTTCATGAGTATTTTGCTCATTTTAGAGATTTTGCTCATTTTGGTCATTTTAGTGGTTTTTGAGCATAATTGGTGATTTTAGAGATATTAAGGATATTTTGATCATTTTGAAGGTTTAATGGGTATTTTGCTCATTTTAGAGAGTTTGAGAATATTTTGGTCATTTTAGTGGTTTTTGAGCATATTTGGTGATTTTATATAATTCGGGTTTGGATTGGGTTTGGATATCCATGGGTAAACAAACCGGGTAACAATTAGGTGTGGGTACTAATTGAGTAAGGTAATTGAGTATCTATGGATAAATTAATTGGGTTGGGTATGGGTAGGGTTACCCGGGTAACAATTAGGTGTGGGTACTAATTGAGTAAGGTAATTGAGTATCTATGGATAAATTAATTGGGTTGGGTATGGGTATACCCTACCCATACCCTACTCATGGCCATCCCTACTTCCTTGTACTTAGCTATCTCTATCTGTACCTCAGCCCAATTCCTCTGTACTCTATCACCATTATTCTATGTTTTTCCTACTGCACTTATATTACAAATACAAGTCCTCTGTATCATTTATTGTTTTCCATTTTATATTCTACCAAGCACAATTTGTCATATACTTGTTTAACTTTCCTTAAAAAATAATCAAAGTTTAAAATGGAAAAAAAGTAAACACATGACAAGTTATGATTGGTAGAGCATAAAGTGGAACACAAAAAGTCGTGAAAGAAATTTGTTTTCTTATATTACTTGTATAAGAAATTTGTTTTCTTATTTTACTTGTCATATACAAGTCCACATCTCCTGTCTCATTTTGTCTGTTCCACTCTATACTCCACCAATCAAAGTTTGCCACATGTCCTCTTAATTAATTAAATTCTAATTTTATGCTTTTACTATTTATTGCCTAAAATAAATAACAGTAAATAAATAAAAATAAATAAAAAAACCATCAAGACCAAGACAACCCCATGACCGGTCTATCACCACCACCTTTGCCAACAGTAGGAGCAACATACTGCCGACGTCATCAACTTCGACCAACCACCATCACTACCTTGCAGATAGCAGTAGCAAGGATATCAAAAGTTATAGAGAAATAAAACCTCAAATCAAAGGAAAGCTTTTTCTCTCTCATATTGTTGTATGTCTCTCATGAATTTTCAAAATTTTCTTGCACTTTCTCTCTATTTCCTTTTCCTTTTCTATCTTCCCGATCCATCTCATTCTCCTATTCAATTCCCCAGATGACTTGGAGACAAGAAAATGCATCTCTCTCTCTCTCTCTCTCTCTCTCTCTCTCTCTCTCTCTCTCTCTCTCTCTGTGTTTGTGAAAATGCCATTGAAAATGGTTTGAATTTGATATGGTTTTTCACAGGCAAGGATCAGTGCCAAAAACTTAAGAAGGGTGGTTTCTTCAAAGCTTTTTATCCCACTCGTCCAAGGTCTCTGTGTGTGTTTATTTTGATAAACTTCAGGCTGTGGTGGTACGGGTGTGAACTGGTGGTAATGGTTGGCTAGCGTTGACAACGTCAGTGATCTGTGGTGGTAGCAGTGTGGCTGGTGGCGGTGGTTGGTCGGCACAGACGTTGCGGATGAAGGTACAGTTGTGGCCTGTGGGATGTCTTGGCTTGGGTGGTTTGTTTATTTTAATTTATTTACTGTTGTTTATTTTAGGTAACAAATAATGAAGGCATAAAATTAGAATTTAATTAATTAGGAGGACATGTGGCAAATTTTTATTGGTAGAGTATAGAGTAGAGCAGGCAAAATAAGACAGAAGATTTGGACTCGTAGAATACACCTTGGTTATTAATATAAATGACAAACTTTGTGCTTTATTTTATACAATTCAATACAAAGTCTTTCAGCCTTTACTGATTACAATGCTACAAGCAAAGTACACATGAATTTTTTTTTTTTTTTAATACAAGATAGAATTTCTACTCTAGCCTAATCTAAGTGTATATATTTCTGTGAAGTTCCTTCTTAGAGACTTGAACCCCGACCCTTACCCCCACACCTTACAAGCATTTATACTTGTGAAGTGATCATTGCACTAAGGACTTACAGTAGTAAGTACACATGAATTAAATCAAACAACAAATGAAAAATGAAAAAAAAAAAAAAAAGAAAAAAAAAAACGAGAAGGAAATATAGAAGCTACGTACCTTTGTTTAGGATACCAAATTATCAAAGAAGCAAGAACTGGTTGCTTTCCGCTGCGTATACCTCCATTCGGAGGAAAATGCTGAGCAACTGAGCAAGGACAGTCAATTTGGTGAATGAGAATAAATGTGGAGGGCTAGGTTGCACGGACACGCCATTTTTGGCGTCGTGTCGGTGTCGGACACGTGTCGGACACTGGAACGGGTACGACTCGCCGGATTCCGGTGTCCGGCGAGTGTCTCTTTTTTTTTTTTCGCTTCTCCGACACGGCGCCGACACGGCTCCGACACGTCCGACACGCCAGCAGTGGAAAAAAAAAAAAGAAAAAAAAAAAAGAGAAAATCACAGTTTTTGACACCCACAGGAGCTAGATCGGGCCGCCGCCGCTGCCGCTGCCCTCTGTCCCTCGCCGGAGCTAGATCGGGCCGATCGGCGAGCTCCATAAACGTCGACGCCGTGCCCTGGCCGGCTGTCCCTTCCGATCTCTCTCTCTCTCTCTCTCTCTCTCTCTCTCTCTCTCTCTCGGCGTGGACAACAGGTCCGATCGCCCTCTGTCCCTCGCCGGAGCTAAATCGGGCCGATCGGCGAGCTCCATAGACGTCGACGTCGGCGCCGTGCCCTGGCCGTCTGTCCCTTCCGATCTCTCTCTCTCTCTCGGCGTGGACAAGAGGTCCGATCTCCTCTTTTTTTTTTTTTTTTTTGTTCTTTCAGATATTGGTTTTGGTCATTTTGGACCTTTTGGTGAATGGGTGGTGTACTGTTATTTATTTATAGGAGGAAAAGCGTTTTTTTTTTTTTTTTTTTTTTTTTTAATCCCATTCTCACAGTCTTGATGTCTTAGTATATAATTCTTTACTCAACTTTTTATTTTGTCTTATAAATTATAATGTTTATTATGAATTTAATGATTTTTATTTGTGTGTCTTGCTATAATTTTATTTTTTTTATTTAAGTTAAATATTGTAGGTGATTTTACTAAAATGGATAATAAAAATGAAAAATCAGCTGAGTTAGTTGCTCCTCTATAGAAATATGTTACTAATATTAAAAAATATACCTAAATATAAAATTTAATTAATTATTTAACCGCCGTGTCCCCGCCGTGTCGTGTCCTTATTTTTCAAAAATTGCCGTATCTCTGTGTCAGTGTCCGTGTCGTTTCCGTGTCCGTGTCCGTGTCCGTGCAACTTAGGTGGAGGGCAGATGATATCGATCTTTTCTCTCTGTTTTTTTGCTTTTAAAAATGAAGGAAATAAAGAGCCCAATTGAAAAGGCTATAACATCAAGAAGACTCGACTTTGGTGTAAGGCACTTCACGTCACTTTTTATGGAAAACACTTGCCATTATACTAAGGCTCAAATTTTTTCCCCTTGTCCACCACTCAATTAAAAATAAAGAATATAGCATAGAGCAACTAATCAAAGTACCTGTCTCCTTCGCGCCACAACGTTGCAAGTTGTTTTTCTGCTCGGTAATGTGAATCAGACTTTAAGTTGAAATGTTGGAACCGCCTAACACACTTTTTTTTTGTCCTTTAAAAAAAAAAATATTTTTGTGGGGAAGAAGTGTAGTAAAAGTAAAACCAAGCTGAGAATTCATTCTCAAAAAAAAAAAAAAAAAAGCTGAGAATGAAATTTTAAAAAGTAAAACAAAAACTATATGGTAAAGAGTAGGAAGTATCTTTTTTTCTCTGTATTTACAAATGTAGTAACGTAAGACCAAATTGAGGAAAATGATAACTCACAACAAAAACTAAGATGCAAAGTTGGAAGTACAACGCAGCGGGTTGGCCGAGTGATTGGGCACTCGGTCTCAAAATGGCTGTCTTGGGTTTGACTATGAATTTTCTATTTCAAGTCCAAACATTAGCACTTTGAAAAAACTCTCTAAACCAAATCGTTATGAGCCTACCCATTGCGAACAGTGATTAATCTCTGATTGAAAGCTTTGAAGAAAAATACCGTGGAAAACCAAAAAAAAAAAAGTTGGAAGTACTAAGTATATGACTTTTCTTTTCTTTTTTTTTTTAATTTAAAACCAAATTGAGGAAACTCGCAATAAAGACTAAGAAGATTTTTTTTATGTGAATTTTTTTTTCCTGTGTTATAAATAAGTCGAAAGGTTGGACGTATCTGACCTTTTTTTTTTTTTAAATGTAAAATCAAATTGAGGGAACGATAACTTGCAACGAAAATTAAGATAAAACTCTTTTTAATATAATAAAATGAAAGCAAACATATATCTTCAGAAAAAGAAAAGAAAAGAAAAACTATGAACTATCTGACCTGACTTTTTTTGTTTTTTGAAGTAAAGAAAAATAAAATGAGAGGAAGACACAACACACAAACTGCAGCAAAAGTTTGAATAAAATGATGTTGAATTTGTATTTCTGAGCCTCCGCTTAGTCTGCAAAACAAAGATTACTCACACGGGTCAAAGGAATTAATGCAGTACTGATCTCCACATGCGAGTGAAAATGGACAGTCACACGCTCAAAACGATAAACAGATTATGATCTGAATTGAAGCAGATCTGACTCTGTGCATCCTCGTACAGAAAAAAAAAAGGGGGGGGGGGGGGGGGGGAAATAAAATTAATACCAACAATCACTCAACAAAATTAAAATTCTATTAGGATTTGGTGTAGAACTTATAATTACACCATCCATTCAAATAGTATCAATATTTTTTTTTTGGGTCAAATAAAACAATAGAAAGTAAACAATCACAATCCTATCAATCCTCTATTAAAAAAGAACAAGGATAAATAAATAAACACGCCAGACAGTACAACCTTAAGAGCATTCACAGCAGTGGAGCTAAATTTTTAGCAATTTAGCTCCACTAAATGTTACTTTATCTATTTTAGCTACACACATACTGCAGCAGTGGATCTATTTTAGCTTTCAACATAATAAAATAATATAAACATAACAATAAAATAATACATTCCTATAATAAAATAATACATCCCTACAATAAAATAATATATCCCACCACTAAAAAAATATACACCACACCAACCACAACCACAACCACCTCTACCATCAGCCACAACCACAACAACAACAACAACCACCACCACCACCACCACCACCACCAGTGGTCCACAGCAGAACAAAAAAAAAAAAAAAAAGAACAGATCGGCCACAGCCACAGCCACAGCCACGCCCACAACCACCACCACTGGTGGTCCACAGCAGAAAAAAAAAAAAAAAAAAGAACAGATCGGCCACAGCCAGGCCCACAACCACCACCACCACCACCACCGGTGGTCCACAACAGAACAAAAAAAAAAAGAACAGATTGGCCACAGCCACAACCACGCCCACTACCACCACCACCACCACTGGTGGTCCACAGTAGAAGAAAAAAAAAAAGAGCATATCGGCGACCACAGCCACAGCCACAGCCACGCCCACAACCACCACCACCACCGGTGGTCCACAGCAGAAGAAAAAAAAAAAAAAAAAAAAAAAAGAGCAAATCGGCGACCACAGCCACAACCACAGATCAGTGACCACAGCTGCAGATCGGCAACCCCAGCTGCAGATCGGCAACCACAGCCGCAGATCGGCGACGGGCTTGGGGTGAGACAAGAATGCTGGCCGGCTGTTGAGCTAGAGAGAAAAAAAAATGAGGAAGAAAGAAGAAAGAAGAAAGAAGAGAAGCCGGAGAGAGAGAGAGAGAGAGAGAGAGAGAGTATGAGATTATTTTAATCCGGGAAGAGAGAGAGAGATTAATAAAAAAAAATAATTTTTTTTTTAGCTGTGTGCTACAGTGCACACTTATTTATAAAATGTGCACTGTAGCACTTTAGTTAAAAGTTTTAAGTTTACCTCCACTGCTGCGTGTGTTTTTTGTTATAATTGTGGAGCTAAAATAGCAATATAGCTATTTAGCTCCACTGCTGTGAATGCTCTAACACCTTCTACTAGGACAAGTCGCCAGAGAATGCCTATGCTTCAGGTAATATTTCCAACACCACACAAATACACGTTTCGTAAGAACTCTATTTTCTTCTTCTTCTTTATTATATAACATTTAGGCAAGATTTTTGCAATCTTGTATATCACTCACAAATAAAAGGCATTACTTTAGCAATAAACAAAGAATTAATCTCTTACCAACAAATCAAAAAAGGAACAATTAACCAAGCATCTTCGATGTCCAAGACAACAAGATAACATTGGGCAGAAGGACGAGCGGGCCAGCGGGGGCCATGACCCTCTGAACTTTTGAAATTCTTCCCCCCGCCCTTTATTGCATTGTTGGTTAAGGTATATAAAGGTAACAGTTTTCGTTCATCAAAAAAAAAAAAAAAAAAAAAAAAAAAAAAAAAAAAAAAAAAAAAAAGGTATCATTTTTTTTAATTTATCTAAAATTAATTGATTTTTATACATTTTATATTTTTCAAAACTATTAATACACTTAGACATGTAATTTAATTTGTTTAACAAAAAAAAAAAAAATACTTCATTTAACATGTTTACAAAAAGGAAAAAAAAAAAAAATTTTTTGAGAACCACAAAATGAAAAATTGTGATTACTATAATTTAATGGATAATTACACATTGCTTAATAAAATAAAATATTTATTTTGAATTATATAAAATTGACTTCATGAATTTTTCTTATATATGAAATATATATTATTAAAGGCATGCTTTAAGAATTACGTGTGTTGTCGTGTGTTTAAAATGTACAATGTTTGTCCCTAAAAAAATGGACAATGTGTGGCTACAACTTCACACAATATATTTAAATTTAGATGTGAATTTTGATAAATCCATCATCGAATAACATTTTCTTCTTCCTTTCATACTTGCAAGATTTTTAAAAGATCAAAAATTAATATTTATATCATCAATTGAATGTTTACATTTCAAGTTTTTGTAGTCTAAAATTATGCATTAAAAATGAATTTATGGATCAAATAGTAAATGATTTTTGATCGACAAGAAATTTGACTTGCTTGTTGAGAATATAAAGAACAGGTAATCCAATAATTAAATTTTCAAAATATGTAGAAAAGTTATATTTTTTTAGTGGGAGTTGGAGCATACTTGAAGTACACGTACACATGCTTAATACACGCGCATGCATATTTAGGGTTTCTGTATGTTTTTCTTTCACTAAAACATCCTCTAAGCTAAAGACTTACAAGATTAGGCCATAAACCAACCTTAGGCCTCTGAGTGATATCGTCATTGGGGAATAAGGGCTTGAGTTTTAATGAAAACAAAATGAAGTGTCTACAATAGTGCTTGTATAAATTTATTCTCATGACTCTATTACATAAAACAAATTACTCTCTTCATCCCAAAATGTTGGTCCTGTAAAGAAAATTCAATTTTTTAAGAGAACATCATTTATGAGACTGATAAGTTTAAGAGAAGGTGCAAATTAAAAAGGTGCGAATTTCCAAAACCACACTCATTAATTTAAGAGAAGTACTACATCTACAATATTTTCATAACAAATCATAGGTGATAAGTAGTTATTGGTTCAAATTTGAATTCATCAATGATATACTTTTTTGCCCACCAATACCTATAATGACCTACCACTGAAGATTTGTTGTGAAAGTATTGTGAAAATATTGTAGATATAGTATTTCTCTTAATTTAAACTATATAAAAAAGAATGACATTGAATTTTTAAATAAAGTAAGGGTAAAATATAAATTTTATTTATTAATTTTGGAAAGAAGATTTCATTTTGGAACATCCTAAAATATTATTTTTGTTCTTATATTTTGGGACCATAGTCAATTTGGTCTTTACATTTTGGTAGCAGTTAATTTGATCCTTGTTGTTTTCATCATAGAGTCAATTTGGTCCCTACCATTAAATTACTAACGGAATATGTCTATGTGGCAAACAGTGTGTATTATTGACACACTTAAGGCTGATGTGGCTTATAAAATAATATTTAAAAATTATAATGAACAAAAAAAAAAAAATGCCTTGTTGCCTTAAAAATTAGAAAAACACAAAAAAAAAAAAAACAAAATTAATTCCTCAATTAAATCAAAAAAAGAAAATAAACCACATAATTTTTTTTTTCTTTTACTTTCTTGTCAACTGATCACACAAATACATCTAAAACAAAATCATCTCTAATTCATTTTCTCTTCTTTTCTTCCACTTTCCTGGTAACCAAACACTGAAACCCATCTGGATATCAAATTCCCCAAGAACAGCCGTCGACCACCACTAATCATCCACACCCACTAAAGCCCAATCAAACCGCAACAACAAAACCCAAATGAACCCATGCTAGAAACCTTAAATCAATCCAACCTATCCGTAGCAACAAAACCAGATCAACTTAAAGCAAAATTTTGAGACCCATCAAATCTCAGTTTGTTTATTGCGCAAAACTGGGATGACATTGCCATGACTAGCATGTTTGTGCATATAAATATATACATATACATATATATATATATATATATATATAGGGTTGGGTTCAACTTACACCTGGTGTAACTCTAAGCAATATTACACCACTTAATGTTTTTTTAATTGAATGCGAATATTGACAAATCCACCGTTACATTACATTATCTTCATATATTTTTCATGCTTGCAAAATTTTAAGGTGGTCACAGATTAATAGCCATGTCATCAATCAATTATTAAAATTCAAGTTTTTATAGTTTAAAATAATGCATAAAATATAAGTTTATGGATCAAATGATAAAAAACATTCGATTGATATGAAAATTGACATGCATGTTAAGAACATATAGAACATGTAATTTAACGGTTGAATTTTCAAAATATTAATGACAGAAATCACATTTTAGTCCCTACATTTTAAGAAAATTCCCATTTTAGTCCCTACATTTTATTTTTACCGCTTTTAGTCCCTATCCTAAAAAACGCTTCCTGTTTTGGCCCCTGTCGTTACATCAGAAATGAAGAAAGCAGACGTGACAAATGGCATGAATAAATTAATACTAAATTAATGTCCACGTGGAAAGAAAAAAAATATTTTATTATAGTTTAAATATTTTATTCATTTCTTCATTCCGTGCCTTCTCTCTCCTCAGTCATCCATTTTCTTCTCCATTCATCCCTCAGAGTTTCTCGCCTAGCCCAGCCACCACAGATCGTCAAAGTTACACGTACATGAACCCATCCATTAACCTTTCCATCATTCTTAACAACCACTTCCATCATCAGGTACTTAGCAATATAACAATATATTTAAAATGTTTGTATAATGACTCATTGGGGCATCGACTATAGTCCTGCTGCTTTAAGCTGAAGTGGTGAGAGATTTTAAACTTGGTTTAGTAGAAGATTATTTTAATTAAAAAAGGACTTAATTAAGAAATGAAGTGATATGAGAAAAAAAACGTTTTGACTGGCTTAAAAAACACTCAGTTTCTGGACCAAGAAATAGAGCATAGCTCCTAACATGAAAGGCAATTTACCCCTCCCTTTAAAACAACCGGAAGATGATAAATTAATTGACCTTTTTAACATGTAGATTAATACCATATCATTTGCTGCTTTGCTGGAGAACCTGTCTTCTTTCAACAAGCACACTGCCACGTCCCAGCACCACTGTGCATTTTATGGTAACTCAATTTAAAATAGCAATGGTAAAACGTAAAAGAGTGGATGGCGCTCAATTCCAGGCAGCCCGTTCTGCAACTGGAGATGGCGCTCAGTAGGAATTGTAGACCCAATCCACTGTGGCTTTGGATTTCATGTGCAATATTGACACCTGTGGCATTTTTTTCACAAATATTTGCTCCCATTATTGGCGAGCATGTGGTGACGACCGATTGCCTTGATCAGCCCGTGGCTTTCGAACCACAAAGTTGAAAGTCAAATCTATCCTTGCTTACCACTAGGTCAGATGAAGAGTCAAACAAAAGGAGAAAGAGTGGTTGTCGTTCATGTGAGCTACCTAATTTTGGTGGTGATATGGGTTGATTGTGTGATGCTTGTTTATTTACTTGACATCATAAAGAAATCTTCATAATGCTGTGTAGTGGGAATCATGTTGGTTGGTATTATATGTCACCCAACTTGTGGTTTTATATGGAGAAATGTCAGGACCACTTAAACAAAAGTTGTACAAAAGAAACACAATTTTACTTTTGAGAAATAGAGTGCCATCAGTTACTTTCTTCACTTGTATGATTACTAGTTTAGATCTTGTTGGGTCTCTATTTTGCCACCTCACTGTTTCAAGGGTGAATTAGCTGCCTTGTCGTCTTGAATCAACAGCAGCTTTTGGCTTTTGCCAGATGGAATAGCATAGATGGGCATGCATGATTCCTTCCAGAGTCAGTTTTTACGTTTTACCATTGCTATTTTAAAATTGAGTTGCCATAAAATGCACAGTGGTGCTGGGACGTGGCAGTGTGCTTTGTTGAAAGAAGACAGGTTCTCCAGCAAAGCAGCAAATGATATGGTATTAATCTACATGTTAAAAAGGTCAATTAATTTATCATCTACCGATTGTTTTAAAGGGAGGAGTAAATTGCCTTTCATGTTAGGAGCTATGCTCTGTTTCTTGGTCCAAAAACAGTGTTTTTTAAGCCAGTCAAAACGTTTTTTTTTTTTTTTTTTTTCTCATATCACTTCATTTCTTAATTAAGTCCTTTTTTAATTAAAATAATCTTCTACTAAACCAAATGTAAAATTTCTAACCACTTCATCTTAAAGCAACAGGTCTATAGCCGATGCCCCAATGAGTAATTATACAAACATTTTAAATATATTGTTATATTGCTAAGTACTTAATGATGGAAGTGGTTGTTGTGGATGATGGTGGTGAAACGGCCTTCATTGGCCATCTCCATGGTTTTGAGACCAACGAGCTTCGTCAAAGGAATGGCTAAAGAGGCAAAGACGTCTTCAGCTTCAAGCAAACCGATACTGATCTGAGACTTGAGGTCCGTGAATGCCAGGGATTAGGGGACCGTCGATGGTGACTGGAGGCAGAATTGGGTTAATGGGTGGGTTCATGTACGTGTAACTCTGAGGATTTGTGGTGGCTGGGCTAGGCGAGAAACTTTGAGGGAAGAGTGGAGAAGAAAATGGATGACTGAGGAGAGAGAAGGCAGAACTGAAAAGAAAATGAATAAAATATTTAAATTATAATAAAATATTTTTTTTGTCACGTAGACATTAATTTTGTATTAATTTGTTCTCGTCGTTTGCCACGTCTACTTTCTCCGTTTCTGATGTAACGGCAGGGACCAAAAAGGGAAGTGTTTTTCAAGATAAGGACTAAAAGCGGTAAAAATAAAATGTAGGGATTAAAATGTGATTTCTGCCAATATTAATTCAATAACAAGTTATTGGGTGGTGTAACATTGCTTAGAGCTACACCAGGTGTAACTTGAACCCAACCCATATATATATATATATATATATATTTATAGATATGGGTTTGGTGGCCGATAGAAGGCTTAATGGATTGATGCTATTGCTAAATCTTAGTTTTGATTGATGACATTTTTATTGCTTAATTATGTGTTCATTACAGACCCACTTATGCCCCCCAATCCATTCAATTGCTCTGCTCCAAGAAACTTTGCCCTTTGCAAATTACCCACTGGGTTGCACTGACACGCCATTTTTGGCGACATGTTGGTGTCCAATACATGTCAGACACCGGAATCGATACGATTCGCCGGACTCCAGTGTCCGAGCAGTGTCTTTTTTTTTTTTTTTTTTTTTTTTTTTTTTTTTTTTCGCTTCTCCGACACGACACTAACACAGCTCCAACACGGCTCCAATGAGCCAGCAGTGAAAAAATAAAAGAAAAAAGAAGAAGAAAAACATAGATTTTGATAGATGGATTTTGTGATATACCCTAACACAACAAAGCCTGAGGTCATTAGACTGAAACCCACATCTCAATTTCTCACTTCCCAACCCACTCTCCCTCTGACCTCTGCCCGCTGCCGCCGCTGTTGCCCTTTGTCCTTCGCTGGAGCTAGATCGGGCCGATCGGCGAGCTCCAAGACGTCGACGCCTCTCTCTGTCCCTTCCGATCTCTCTCTCTCTCGGCGTGGACAACAGATCAGGCCGACCTCTTCTTAGTTCTCCAAGCTTCTCTCTGTTTTTTTTTTTTTTTTTCAGATATTTGGCCGGGTTTTGTTTTGTTTTTGTTAGTCAATCACTTATAACGCGTTTTGTTTTTGTTTTTTTTAATCCTACTCTCACTATCATTGTGTGAGAGTAAGAGTGAGTCTATCAGATTAAAAATTATAATGTGGTTGCCGTATAAGTTATAACATATAAATTATAACATATAAATTATAATTATAATTATAATTATAATTATAATTATTATTATTATTATTATTATTTGTTTCTTTACTCAGCTTTTATTTTGTCTTATAAATTATAATGTTTATTATGAATTTAGTGATTTTTGTTTTTGTATGTCCTACTATAGTTTTATTTATTTATTAAAGTTAAATATTTATTATTGAATGTAGCCTATTTAAACTTTTGGTTGTACTTTAAACATTTTATGTGTATTATTGTACTACTTTGGATGTTAGTTTACTTATTTGTAGTTCTTAAATAATTTAAATTCTAGACATAAATGTATTTTATGTCTAAAAATATTAAAAAATATGGCTAAATATAAAATATAATTAATTATTTAATTGCCGTGTCCACGCTATGTCGTGTTCTAATTTTTCAAAAATTGCCGAATCGCCGTGTCCGTGTTTGTGTCGTGTCCGTGTCCGTGTCCGTGCCCGTGCATCCTAGACTACCCAAACGGCATGTCTAACAACTTAGAAACTGTAGCTCACTGTGAAAACCTTCAAGAACTCATCTGGACCCCAATCAACCCTCAAACACCAATAAATTTGATATTGCAAACGAATTGCAGTGGGTGATGATGCTGTGTTATGAAACCGTGTTAACGGATTTCTTCTGGGATGTAGTTAAAATTTTTAGCCTAATTATTTTTGTTTTTGTATTTTTCTAATTTTAATATTTTTTTTAGGTGATGTGGCATTTTTTTATGTTAGTTAATTTTTTTTAATATTATTTTCTAAGCCAAGTCAGCTTTAAGTGTGCCAACTTTGCCATATAGACATTTTTCATTAATAATTTAACGGTATGGATTAAATTGATTCTAAGTTGAAAATAACATGGACCAATTTGACTGCTACTAAAATGCAGGGACCAAATTGATCACAGTTGTAGACACCAAAATAGTATTTTCACCTAGTTTATAAGGAAAAGAAACTAATGCTTGAAAAAAAAAAAAAAAAAAAAAAAAGGGTAACCTGATGTGAAGGTGGAGAGGCGCAAATGGATAATTTCTCATCTTAAGCCCACTTTCTCCCCAATCTGGGGAGAAAAAAAAACCTTCACAAAATCATCCCCTATAACCAAACACACACCTCAACTATTTTCTCACCTTACAAATCAGTAATTAGCAATCACCCCACTTTTCTCTCCAACATGTGAGAAATGCGTGTGTAATTCATGTCGCTTTTCAGTTGATCATAAACTTTGAGTAGTACATATATTTTTGAAAATGGAACTTTACATGTGCTAGCTAAACGGTAAACCATACATAAATGCCAGTACTAATCATTAATCAATACCCTATATTTGGATTCAGCCGGCAGAGATACCAACAAGATGACATATGGCAGCAGAAGTAAATTATTTGCACAGCAGAAGCTTTTCCAAAGATGATTGCCAAAGGGACAGCGGATGGTTTCTATTCTAGCTAATTAGCATAAATGTATGAAATAATAATGTTGTTGCATGGCTTTTAATTTGGTCAAAGGAATTGACCAAGTCCTAGTACTAATAGGACTATATTTTGCCGACTTAAGCAATTTTACTCCTAGGTGGAGTTTGTATTGTACTCCACCACAAAAGACCCACATCTCTTCTATATATACACTAGTTATGTAGCTATTATTCTAAGGTGTGTATGAGAGCCACATATAGTATAGAGTTCTAAGGCGTGACTTTGTTTTAGAAGAGATTTTCAGGTTTCTCTAGTCACGTGCTTCTGGTGATTGAGAGCTCTTTTGGGTATATTTGGAGTTTGGGTTTTGTGAGTGTTTTGGTACCACCTTTGTAATCTCCTTCTTTTGTTAGTGAAACTTTCTCCTCGACACTGCCCGTGGACGTAGGCCAAAAGCCGAACCACGTAAATCTTTGTGTTCCCGTATGATTATTTCTTTTATTGTTCTATTTTTATTTTGCATAAACCCACTGTTATTTGGAAACACACACAACAAATAGATATTCATGCTTCTGCTATTCTCAACAAATTGGTATTAAAGCTTCCGCTTTTACAACAAATTGGTATCAGAGCCTTGGGTTCTTTGTTTTAATTTGAGATTGTTCATCAGATCTATTCGGTTATGTTGTTATTGGTTCACTGGGTTTTTTGGTATGGCGACAAAGGCTTTGTCGGCAACAAGATTTGAGACTGAAAAATTCAACGGGAAGAATGATTTCAGTTGATGGCGTGTCAAGATGCGTGCTTTGTTAGTGCAACAAGGATTGTGGAAAGCACTAAAGGGTAAGAATGCTTTACCAGCGACAATATCAGATGAGGAAAAAGAAGATCTCTTGGAACGGGCACATAGTGCAATTCTATTGTCTCTTGGAGATGAGGTTCTAAGGGAGATTGTAGACAAAGAAACAGCTGCAGGATTGTGGCTTAAGTTGGAGAGTCGGTACATGACTAAGTCTCTTACAAATCGCTTGTACATGAAGCAACGACTGTACACCATTCAAATGAAAGAAGATACACCTGTTTCTGATCATCTTGATGAATTTAATAGGATTGTTATTGATTTGAAAAATATTGAATGCAAAGTAGAAGATGAGGATCAGGCTCTAATTTTGTTATGTTCATTGCCTGCTTCTTTTGAGCACTTTGTCGACACCATGTTGTATGGTTTTGGAAGAGATTCTATCTCAATTGATGATGTCAAAGATGCATTGAATTCTAAGGAGTTGAAGAAGAAGGTTTCTGAAAATTGGGGCGATAATCAGGCTGATGGTTTTGTTGCTAGAAGTAGATCTAATGAAAATGGGTCTAGTAGTAATAGAGAAAAATCTAGATCAAAGTCTAGATCTGGTAAGTGTCACTATTGTAAAAAGGAAGGACATTGGAAAAAAGAATGCACACTACTCAAAGAAAAAAAGGAGAATGACAGTCCTTCAAATACTATTAATGTAGCTAGTGTTGCGGAGGTTAATTCTGTGGGTGACGACATAGTTCTATCAGTATCTACTGGTTGCTCCGGCGACGCTTGAGTTCTTGATTCAGCTTGCTCCTATCATATGACTCCTAGAAGAGATTGGTTTACTACCTATCGGTCAATTAGTGGTGAAGTTCTGATAGGAAATAATATGACCTGTAAGGTCTTGGGGATAGGAATCATGAGAATTAAGATGTATGATAATGTTGTTAGGACTCTGTCTAATGTTCGTCACGTGCCAGATTTGAGGAAAAATCTTCTATCTTTGGGTATATTCGATTCTCAAGGGTATAAATACACCAGTGAAGGTGGAGTTATCAGAATTAGTAAGGGTGATTTAGTTTTCATCAAGGGAAAATTGGTGAATGGTCTCTATATACTACAGGGAAGCACAATTGTTGGTGTTGCAACAATATCATCATCAATAGATCCAGATTCAGATAATACTCATTTAGGGCATATGAGTGAGGTTGGCATGTCAATATTATGTAAACAAGGTTTGTTGCATGGTCAGAAAATTGGGAAGTTGGACTTTTGTGAACATTGTGCCTTTGGTAAACAGTGTAGGGTCAAGTTCAATATAGACTTTTTGGTGTATTTTCTGAAATACAAGAGTGATGTTTTTGTCACCTTAAAAGCAATATAAAACGCTTATTGAAAAGCAGACTTGTAAAAGGATTAAGTGTCTCTGGATAGCTAATGGTTTGGATTATTGCTTAGGTGAATTGGATGAGTTCTACAAGAATGGAGGTATAGTGAGACACCGCACTGTTAGAAGAAAACCACAACAGATTGGGGTTGTAGAACGTATAAACAAAACTCTTTTGGAGAGAGCTCACTGTATGCTCTCAAAATTTGGTTTGTCTAAGGACTTTTGGGCTGAATAAATAAATATGGCCTGCTATTTGGTAAATAGGTCTCCATCAACTGTCATTGAATTTAAGACTCCTTTTGAGGTATGGATTAGTACTCTTGCTGATTACTCTATTTTGAGAGTATTTGGTTGTCCTATTTTTGTTCATGTGAATGATGGTAAACTTGAGCGGAGGGCAAATAGGTGCATATTCCTAGGCTATGCATTGGGGATAAAAGGTTATAGGTTGTGGTGTATGGATTCAGGATCCCCATGGTTAATTTTCAGCGGAGGTATGAAATTTGATAAGTCTGCTATTGTTGACCAGCCAAAAGAGAGTATTGAGATAGTCAAAGACCACGATGTTGGTGAGCAGGTGGAGCTTAAGATTGAAGTTTTGTGGATTGTTGCTTTGGGTGAAGAGATTGTGTCTCTTCAACATTTGAAAGGTACTGCAAATGTTGACTTGGTATATTAAAGGGATTCTACAAAGAGTAGTAGCATTGTTGGATTTGTGGATTCTGATTTTATTGGTGATTTAGACAAGAAGAGATTTCTGACAGGTTATGTCTTCACTTTTGGTTGTGCTATTAGTTGGGAGGTGACACTACAGTCGACGATTGTTTTGTCTACTACAAAGACAGAGTATATAGAAGCAACAGAGGCAGTGAAAGTAGCTATTTGGTTGAAGGGTTTGGTTGGTGATCTGAGTTTACAGCAAGATGATATTGTTGTATTTTGTGATAGTCAGAGCGCCATACATTTGACTAAAAATCAGATGTATCATAAGATAACGAAACACATTGATGTCAGATATCACTTCATTAGTGAGATTGTATCTCAAGGCACCGTTGCAGTCAGAAAGGTTGCTACATTGGATAATCCAGTAGATATGATGATCAAGCTAGTTTTTTTTTTTTTTGGACAAGTTCAGGTATTGCTTGGACTTGATTTGTGTTTGCAGTTTGTGATAGCCCTTAGGGGCTTTGGTTTGGCGGTGGAGAAGTTTCGTTTGTGGGGTTTGACCAAATTCAAGCCAAGGTGGAGATTTGTTGCTACGTGGCTTTTAATTTGGTCAAAGAAATTGACCAAGTCCTAGGCTTAATAGGACTATGTTTTGCCGACATAAGCAATTCTACTCCTAGGTGGAGTTTATATTGTACTCCACCACAAAAGACCCACATCTCTTCTATATATATACTAGTTATGTAGCTATTGTTCTAAGGTGTGTATGAGAACCACATATAGTATAGAGTTCTAAGGCGTGACTTTGTTTTAGAAGAGATTTTCAGGTTTCTCTAATCACGTGCTTCTGATGATTGAGAGCTCTTGTGGGTATATTTGGGGTTTGGGTTTTGTGAGAGTGTTTTGGTACTACCTTTGTAATCTCCTTCTTTTGTTAGTGAAACTTTCTCCTCGACACTGCCCGTGGACGTAGGCCAAAAGCCGAACCACGTAAATCTTTGTGTTCCCGTATGATTATTTCTTTTATTGTTCTATTTTTATTTTGCATAAACCCACTGTTATTTGGATACACACACAACAAATAGATATTCATGCTTCTGCTATTCTCAACAAATTGGTATTAAAGCTTCCGCTTTTACAACAACTAATAAATAATAGATGACACTGATAATGCAATTATGTAAGATACTATTGCAAAATTATTAATATAAATTAAAAAAGAAATGAAGAACAAATGTAATAATTATGAAACACAAAATAGAATCTAATATCTATAATTAAAAAAAGAAAAAAGAAAAAAAGAAGTTGTAATCATATCTCCCACTGATCAATGAAGAATTGCACTCTTTTAGTGTTGTCTTATTTAATATGGCTCCTGCTATTCTTGTGATGACTCGTTGCCTTGTCCTCTTTGGGGAGGTTACTGTCGAAGACAAAAAGTCAATCGGAAGCTAAAATGTAGTCGTTTACACATTCATTAAAGGACAGCAATGACACGATGTCGTTTAGCATAAACAAAGAACTTATGAGTTTCATAAATACGACACTGTTTTGCAGTCAATTTAATACTTACTCCATCCCAATTTGTTCGTTATCTATTCTATTTTGGGATGTCCCAAAATATTAACCCATTTCTAAAATTAAAAATTATTAATTTACTAATGTTCCTATTTTGCCCCTACTTCATTTCCAAAACTATTTTTGATAAATTTATTTAAGGGTAGTTTTGAAAACTTATATATTTTTATACTACAAGAAAAACAATAAATGATGTTTCTTTAAAAAGTTGAATTTTTTAAATAAGACAAACAAATTGAGACGGAGAGCATTCTCAAAAAAAAAAAAAAAAAAAAATTGAGACAGAGAGAGTAACTGTTTTATGGAAACGGCGCCGTATATCACTTAGACTCCTTATCCTTGAGTTTACTAGTTCTTGGCTAACTAATGCCACGTGTATATCTCTTATTGGTAGATGTTAATAACAGTTTTTCCTGCTTAATTTAGGAATTAGTTTTGATACTTTGAGTTAGTTCATCCTTTCTTATTGGTAGTGGTTGTATCTATTCTCAGTTCTTCTTATCAAATAAATAAATAATAATAATAATAATAATAATAATAATCTATTCTCAGTTCTCTGTAATCATTTTTGCAATCAATAGTCTTTTACAGTTGCCTTTGGTAAGTTGGGTTCTGTATCGGGTTGAGAAACTGGTTCTAAGACAGTTTCTGAGGTGAGGTTCACCCTTACGGGTTTGGGCATGGTAGGCTCATTTGCAAGAACTAGGTCTTGAACTAAAATTTGGATCACGGTCATAAGTTTCCTTGAGCTTAATAGACTCTTGGATTTGGGATAAAAAGTGGGTTAGCACTTAGCAGCAATTGAGCTTCAGTGAGGTCAAGCATTTGGGCACAAAATAAAGACATGGTTTGAAAGGGTCACTAGGATCACTGTGTTCCTTTATTGTATTGGGATTGCTTGGGTGTTCGAAGTGGTATCCTCTTAGTTCCTAGTGTGGCTTGTTGAGTTTCTTGCATCATTCCCATAGGTTTGGGTTGGCCCAACTGAGCTTTGGTGGGTGCTCAGTTCACATCGGACCCTCCGTTCTTCTGCTTGGGTTGCGGTGAAAAGCTCAGATTTCAAAGTGCATATTTGACCCGAATTTGGAAGTTGAGTCCAAACATTTGGTCATGAATATTAATTCTTACACATCGGTCCAGCTGGCAATGGGTTCTCAAATGTCCTATATGGCCAAGTTATTTCTTGCGCACCTTGAAGAATCTCTCGTAGCCGCATGAAAGTTACATGTTGCTTCCATTGTCCGATGCTTCCGATTCACGATTGTTTGAACTTGGTTCCATGGTGGTTAGCTATGGTGGAAGATGAGAGGTAAAGGAGGAGCAAAGCTGTGAAAGTGGGATATGATTTTAAGGTGGGTTTAAAAAATAGAGAAATCAGAAATGGGCAACTGGAAAATGATAGAGAAGATTCTTAAGATAAACTTGGATGATGATATGGCTTAATTTAAATTAGTTAGTTATGTTGTGCACTTGTTCTTGACGAAAATCTAATGAGGCATCAATTTTGGTTTTTGTGAGGACTTGTTTAATTATTTAGGTTATTATCTGTCATTTTTTATTACTATTATTATTTTTTTAAAATAAATAAATAACTCAATCACTATATTTTTAAGATCAGTGTTTATTATTCGCAACGTGTGTCACACGCTGTCCAATATAATTGAAAACGTCAGAATTTTAAATGAGTTATACTTTTTATTTTTATCAAAAATAGTTTTCTTTTTACTCATTTATTTTGATGTTACTAAACATTAGAAAACACGGAAAACTATCTTTATACAAGGTTTTTTATTGAAACAAACAAAGTGTAATAGAATATTAACAAAATTTTGTCTTCTTCTTTCACATTTTAATGAGATAGGTTTGATACTTTCATTGATATGCTTTAAAATGATCCAAATTTAAAGTCTTCCCATTTAAGTTCAGCATTTGGAAAGAAACTTTTAGAAAATTTCACTCAAATCTTTTAAGTAAGTTGTTGACATTGAGCAAAATATGGTAACCAGAACTCAAATTCCTCATCAACTATCTACCATTATCATAAACATGTTTATTTTGCAAAAGTTTACAAATTCAGAAGCAATCCATTTTCCCAACTACAACTGGTGTTTAAATCTCTGCCCCAAAACTAACAAGCAGTGTGTACTACTACCAACAAAACTAAAGAAATACTCAAATACCACAACATAAAATCAGTAAACAGAACAAAAATTTAAAATTAAAAGTAAAATAGGATATGACTATTTAATTTATATTATGTAAAGTCATACATCCATAATATGGTTTTAACATGTTGATAAATTTTGTAAAAATTCGTATGGGATATCATAGACATCTCACTCTCAGTCCCTTTCACATTCAAACTTGCTGAATTTCTTTTTTCATCTTCTTCTGCTTCTTCTTCTTCTTCTTCTTCTTCTTATTATTATTATTATTATTATTATTGGAGGGGGTGGGGGGTGAAGCTATGAAGAACATACAGTGGGGAGCAGATAGGACAAGAAAGAAATAACCTGCTTATGAAAGATTTCACAAGAAGCTCTCAATACATTGTTCAAATTAAGGGCGTAGGGCTCCCCAGACTTTGAAGCAAGAAAAAGAGTAGCAGTAGCAATCAACTGCAGCAGAGCCAGATTAGAATTAATAAACTGATATGCAACCAGATTAATAAATAACATTTCAAAAGCAAGTAGAAAATCACTTCCAGTGGTCTTTGGAAAATTTCATCTCATCCCCTCTAAAAATAAGGAGTTGAGGGTGAGGTGTATTGTCCGTTAAAACTAAATTTCAACCCAAATAAAGAAAGAGTCACCGGATCTAAGAAAACGCCAACACAGCTAAGGACCAAAAAAAATAAAACGGACACTCACCAAGAAGTTATAATCTGAGAGAGCTCACTGAAAACCCATCTCTTTATCATATATACTTTTCAAGCCCACAAGTGCCTAAAAAAATTGAAAGCGAGCTCTGGTGTCAAGCATCAAGGGAACAACTAGACAGAGACTTGCAGTGTGGAATAATAATGTGTGTTGTAGTAGTAGAACTGCAGAAGTAGTAGTGGCTCTTTAATTTGTAAAAGTTTTAAAAAGTAAGAAAAATAAAAGTGAACAACACATCAAATATAAAGAGGCGATGGCTCATGGGTGAGCCACCTAACAGAGATCAAATGTAAAAGCTTGAAATAATTTAACTTGCCAGTTCAAAACTAGCTGCAAAATCACCTTGCAAGAATTATTGGTCTTATTTGGAAGACTTATAATGAGCCTAGAACAATAAACTTTTTTTAAGCAACATAGGTCTAGGTTTACAAAGGAGATATACTAGATTGGGGAACCTTTTTATGTGTGTGCCAGTAGAGACACAAGTCTCATGTTCTGCATCGAATCATGTGACTTGGAGACTTAATAGAGCATGCAAAGCTAAGGAGGAGTCTAATTCTTAAGCAAGGCACTAGATTCCCAAGTCTCAACTAGTGAATAACATACTTCTAAAAGTGCCTCTATAGCTGCCTAAGCTAAAATCAAGGAGACAAACATCAAGAACAACAAAAGCTCCTACTCTTCCAAAGTTGAATCACCTATTATAGCAAGAAATTCCCAGCGACAAGGCTGACCAAACACAAATGACGAACCAAAGGATTCTAATACAGCATTTAAATTACTTTATGGAAACATGAAAAACAAGGCAACTGGCCATAGACTTGAAGCAGACAAAAAGATTTGCAAATAAGACAAAAAGATTTGCAACCGGCAGGTCGTAGTTTATCTAAATTTAGAAAGACTTAAAAACCCTGGCCCTGTTCAGAAGTAAACAACTAAACCACAATATATTCTTAAAACAGAAATCCCATTAACAATTAGTTAAGAGAACCAATGAATGAGACCCAAAAATAAAATAAAAAAAAATAAAAAACCAGAAGGACAAAAAATGACCATCACCATATATAAACACAATGGTTAATTGCAGTTTTGCCCACATGAGGTTTCGGTAAAATTTTATTAATCAATTGGCTTTTTAGTTCATTAATTCAATGTATTCTTAATCATGCAAATGATTTTTTTTTTTTTTTTTTTTTGGGTTGAAAGCATTAGAAGCAATATTCTCCAAGTTAATATAATATTCTCTAAGAGATACTGAATATCCAAAACTATTCCTAGTACAATATGAATCGAAAACTAAAGTAATACATTGAAAGCACACAATACACAAATGACAAAACCAAGATGAATCCAAAACTAAAGCTATCATTAATTGACCTTCTTGTTCCTAATAAAAAATTTAAATTCAGTGTACAAATTATTCAATCTATAAGTCAGTAATTAAAATCCAAGAAAAGAAACAACCGAATTTAAGAATTGAAAAACAAAGAAAGACAAAGATTGAAAGTTAGGTTTTTAAGGAAAATGAGAAATTGGATTCATTAATGAACATATAGAAGATACCTAATCAGAGGGTTTGGATAGGGAAAAGTGTGAATATATAGAAGATAGTACCAGCTTGGTGAATCCGAAGAAAAACGAAATCAACGGAAGTCAAGAACTAGAGATATAGAAAGGTTTTCTCAGCAACTAAATAAGGCAGAGAGAGAGAGAGAACCCGTGAGGAGCTGAGATTACCGCGTGGTTTCTGACTCATACATAACACAAAGTCAATTGACGATGAAAATTTCTTTGGACATTTCACCGAACATATGGCATGCACTCCTATTTCCAACACTCAAAAAGTGAGGTATCACCTCAAAATGTTGCCGAAATACATGAGAATTATGCCTTAGGGGGCCAAAAACCACTCAATTACATCCAATCTCAATCAACCAAAGAAAAAGGTTTGACAGGAAAAAAGTTTTCTACTCAAAAACTCCAACATTCCCAATTTTGAACCCCCAACTCTCTAAAATGAAACCCATGGCTTAAAAATGAGAAAGAGAAATTAAAAATATCTTAAAAATAGATGTTAGGAATGAGATATGAATGATTTGGGGCCAAAAATCTCAAGTTTGGGGAATTAAGGACAAGAGAGAGTCAAGAGAGGGAAATTAGAATGAAATAGAAACCGTTTTGATGTTAAGCATAGTTTCTAAAATCATACCGAACTTTATCAAAATATAATCTAAAGTGCATTTATTTTGTCTCACTCTCCCTTAAAAGTTATCATGACTTTTGAGTGAAGTTGTGATGTGGTTTTGTATTAGAACTCTTTTCCCTCTCCCGAGTATTTGTTTCTCAAAAAAAAAAAAAAAAAAAAAAAAGAATGGGTGATTGTCCCGTATTGCATAAGAGAGTGTGTTATGTGTAGTATAATTTGCCCCACCCTCTCTTAAAAGTTACCGTGGCTTTTGAGTGCAAATGTGGTATGTCTTTATGTTAGAACCTCTTTTCCTCTCTCCTAGTATAATTTGCCCCATCCTCCCTTAAAAGTTATCATAGCTTTTGAGTGAAATTGTGGTGTGTCTTTATATTAGAACCCCTTTCTCTCTCCCATGTGTGTGTTTGTTTCTCAAAAAAAAAAAAAAGTGCATTTATTTATAAGCCTAAGTATTATCCTAAGGACATTAACCCAATGTAATCTTTTTATTATATTAGCTGAAACATTAATATTGGCTAAAATGTCCAAAAAATCTCTAATATTGTTGCTATAACATGGCACAACCCGTTGTTTTTTCTAATAAATTTTAAAAAAAATGCCAATATTGGTTTAATAACCGATATGGAATATATCGTTAGTACGACTAGTATTGACTTTCTTGATAGGAACACCATTAAATCGAAAAGTTTAAGTTTATGAGTTTGGCCCTAATTATGTTATACTAACCACTCATTATCTAATGTGAAACTTTACTATTTAACCAACAACACCACTTACATGTGAATATTATAACACACCTTTAGTAGTAACACATCACATTAACATTCAATAAGGTCTATCATAAGTGAATAGCATACAAATTCATAATTTCCTCCAAAAAATAAAAGTATACAAATTCATAAATAAGGTCTATCATGACTATTGACTAACCACACCACTTACATATAAATATGACTCCGACTGTAACAATGTAAAAATTATTGAAAATTAGTCGAGCATAGGTTAATAGTTTACAAATTCCAGATTACAAATGCGCAAGGAGTATTAAGTAGTCTAGAACCACAACAAAGTTATACAGCGTAGCAATCACATAGGTTTCAAAAATAATTAAATAATATATTGTAACAATCATATAGGTTTCAAAAATAAATAGCTCACATAAAGACAACACTTTGAAATAAAACAATCAATAAAAGGGAAGATCCATCTTCTTTTGAGTTGCTCCCTAATCATCATTCTCCATCAGTTTGTGCGTCCCCAACTTCACTAGTAGTATCTCTCTCCAAGTTATCATCACCACCTTCACTAGTGTCACTCTCCCCACCTTCACTAGCATCACTCTCCCCACCTTCACTAGCATCAGTCTACAATAAAAGTATTTTGGAATAAAAAAAGATACAAAGTAATCCAAAAACAACATGACATGAAAGAGCACTATGTTAACATATTATGAACAATGTTCCAATCTCATCCACCAAATATGCAGATCAACTAAAACCAAAAGCGACAAGATCCAGCAACCACAAAAACCAATGTCAACTATTTTCAAATTAAATTTCTCACATTCTACACCATAGTAAGATACAACATTTCAAATAACAACAATAATTACAACACCAATATGGGAGTTTATCTTTTTTTTTTTTTTTTTTTAAATTCCATAATTTAGAAGCAGTTGCGGCTCCATGATTATTTTCTAGGGGTTAATAAGAAACATAAATGATACAAAACCTAAAACAAAAGAGAACTTGAATATATCAAGTCACAAAAAAAGAAACATTAAGTTTTATACAATTGCCTTTTATAAGGTTTCATATTTTGAAATCATTGCATAATATTTTTATTATTAATTCTACAAATTATATCTCTTTCAATGTACATAACCAAGCAATCATTCATCCATTAATCTCTTATTTGATTGATTTATTTCAAATTTGCTAAGATCTAAATGGGCTTTTTCTAAGGTTTTTGATTTTAAAATTTCTACTTTCATTATTGAGCTTATTAATTTTTATTTTACTTTTCCAAATTTTAGCTCAAATTTTTATTTTACTTTAGGTTCAGCTAGCTGAGATATGAGATATCAACATGATGGCATATGGCAAAGGAAGTAAATTAATTTGCAGCCACTTTTGATATTTTTTTTCCCTAAAAAACCTTAAAGAAAAAAAAAATTATAAGGAACTACGGCATGGCAACGTACCTTTTATTGTAGCGTTAAGATCAATATTTCCATCCCCCTCCTTTTTGTTTATGATCCACTTTCTTTCCATCCATACATCTATTAGCTTTGGCGTGCTTAAGACTCCACTACAAAAAATCTTCAATTTAGGGCAGTTCTCCACAATTACACGACCTAATGATGGGAATTTGATGGTGCGATTCCCCAAATGGAAGGCTGTGAGACTCGGCAAGCCAAAAAAGTGCAAAGATGTCAAATTATTGAAAGCGATCTCATCTCCTGCTTCTGCTTCACTTCCCTCATTTGCAATTATTTCTGTCATTCTTTCGCATTCATAAATTGAAATACTTACAAGTTGCACGAGAGTTCTGGCTGTTGAGGGAGTTAATAAACTAATCAATACATCAGATCTGAATACAGACAACGATTGTAAGTTGTGGAAAGATGTGGATGAGAATAGCACAATATTCTTTAATCTGCGAAAATCTGATACTCCTGCTCTTGCAATTGGAGCCTCTACATTTGGAATTTCACCTTTTCCGTACAACCACAGCTCTTTTAGGTTGCAACAGAATTCTACTGACGGTCCGCCACATGTCTCATTCATGGCATCACTCACATCCAATGTCAAGTATTCCAAGTTAGGGATTTTATCCTGGGAAAACGCCAAAGTAATGAATTAAGGAAATAATGAGTTTAATCTCCTCTAAAACAAGTTTTGTTCAATTTAAATTAGTACAAGACAAATACGATCTAGCATATCAAAAATAATAACCAAGGAAAAAAATGAAAAATATTTGAATAGCTAACCAATGCACATTGGTTCAACCATTATATCATTCATAACTAATCATGAAGAATTGGAGAAAACAACACACTCACATCCAATTTGACTCGAGCAATTAAATCAATAGTACTTTGGAGTAAAGACTTAAACATTAATTTGCCAACAAAATTACGTCTTTTTTAAAATGTGTAAATTTTAAAACACTACTAAAATATAATCAATAAATTTATTTATTATATATATAATATTCTTTTTATTAATCACGTTCATTATCACATTAGTTTATAAACCTTTTGTTGTTAAGATTACTACTTTAACATTTTCCATAACTAACATGTGTTCTTTCCATTCGGCCAATGACATACCTTATTTAGTGAATATCAATCTTTTATCTTTCTTCATCTAGTTAGGGACTAGGGCCAAGGGGGTGTTGCAACCCCCCCCCCCCCCCCCCCCCCCCCCCGAAGATGCAGAATTTTTTTTTTTTAATGTATATATTTGGGACTAATTTGAATTGGGCTCAAGGAATAAAACTTGACCCCCTTCCCTCCAAAATCTTGTCCTCCTTCCCCCATTTCAAATTAGTGCAAATAACTCCACAAATTAGCAGAAACAACATTGCAAATCAGTCCAAATAACCACATATTAGCCCTAACAACCATAGTACACAAATCATCAACCCAAAAAAATTATCAAAAACTTATTATAAAAACAAAATACAAAAAATGATAACCAATGACCAGTTGAACCACCATTTTCTCTAAAACCTTAACCTTAACCATTACCTTTCTTTTAATTTATAAAGAAAAGAAACTATGCTCAAGTAAACAAATTATGTCATGTCATTGTTGCATAAGACTATCCATCGCACACAGGCTTAAGGGACACTACATAATTTTGCCATTATTGTGGTGGAAAGCGAATTTAGCTTCAATGGTGTCTAGAACAGAAAATTAGAGGTTACCTAGGATAAAATTCTTCTGATTTAAGAGAGGCAAATTTATAGAATTTAGTGAGATATTTAACAGCATATATATACTGATATATAAAAAAAAAAAAAAAAAAAAAAAAAAAAAAAAAAAGAGTAAAGATATTTGAAAGGGAATCTGATGACCAATTATTGTTGATTGGCTTGTAGCCTGAATGACACCATCCCCCACTTCCTTTATATTTCAATTCCCATGTCGCAGGTTCAAACATGCCCACCCTTTCCCTTCCCAACAAAAGCAAAAATTTGAAAGAATGTTCATAAAGAACTAGAAGTATTAAATGGAAGAAGACGGAGACAAAGAATAATCATAAAGAGAAAATTCTTAATAGAGCTAATACCTAACTGTATTTTAACAAATTCATAACTGCATATCTAATTAACTATTTTGTGTAATCAATATTTAACCGTTCAACTAAAAACCAATTTTAATTATTATACTTTCAGTTTTTTTTTTTGGCCAAGTAATTACAATTTTGGTTAACATTAGTTAATTGCACGGCAAAAGTATACTTGAGCTTTGAACTTTAACAAAGGAGTATTAATTGATATCTACTTACCATCATTCTTAATAACAAAAAAACAGTGGGGTGATTTGAACCCTTATCGTCATTGTTAGAGACATCAAGAAGTTACAATTGAATTGCAGCAAATTTGCAAGGCTATTTTCCACTTATTATCATTCTAATCTTATTCATATTGAAATTTAGACGTGAAGAAGAACACGGGAAAGTTAACCATTCTATTTTTTAACTTAATAAAAATAGTAGACATAATTTTGGATGTCAACATATAAAGAAAAAAAAAAAGTGTACGTGTGGAAATGAGAAGAAGAACACTCTAAATGTTTTAGTTCATTTGGCAAGCGACGACAGTTTTCTGAAAATTTTGAACCTACTTTGATGGCCCACACATGTAAATAAATATAAATAAACTTTTTCCATCGTTTTTTATAGTACTTTTTTAAGCAAATAAGAAATCATCAAAATGCATCTAAATTCACTCATAACCAAATTATAAGGCTTGCATTATTAAATAGGAAAATTTCAAATTTTAAAGTAAATTTGAAATTTGTATGATTAGTTTTGTGATGATTTTTTTTTTTTTTTTTTTTATCATTATGTCTAGACATTTGCGAATTTCTTCTTGGTCTAAGCAAAATTGAAACCTAGTTTGTAAGTAAAACTTAAGTTTTTTTTTTTTTTTAGAAACACATTGAGATTAATAGATGTTCAATATTTCCATAAGTCCAAAGATTAAAAACCATATATTTCAAGAAAAGTGAAAATTGACATTACAGTAGATATGGTCCTTAATCCCCATAAAAATTTAAGCATATGAGTAAACAAATTCCAGGGAAAAAAATTACTCTAACCAAAAATGTTTAATCTATTATGCATAACAAAAATTATAAATAAATGAAAATTTTCACAAAATATATTGTCAAAATAAAACTCTCTCGTGAGTAAGCATTAGCTAACCAACTCATATTAAATTTGGTAATTATATTCTGACAAGTAAAATTTAATAGCTTCTCTATATCAAACATAAATAATAAAAAAAATCCAAAATAGTTTTTTTTTTTAATTTTTTATTATAAATAGAGAATTCTTATATATATATATATATATATATATATATAAAGTTAAGAGAAAATCTAATTAAATTTCAAATTAGATTGTGCTAAGTGAGTTAATTCAGTGTCCCAACTAGAGTTTAATTTTGCATCATGTCCCAACTAATCAAAAATTTTTAATTTTTGTGCCAAATGAGTTAATTTAATGTAAAAAACAAGGATTCCAATATAAATAAACCATAAAAAATCTAATCATATATTTAACTCTATATATAAAATTAGAGGAAGAGAGAGTTTGAATGATTTTATATTTATGAGCATTTTTTTTGTATAACTAAAAACAATTCATATTTATAAATTATTTATGTAATATACCATGACTATGTACGATCCATTATATATTTATATATATATATATATATATATATATTAACAATGGACATATTTTTTATACTATTTCCATTCAGATAATTTATATGCGAAGATATTGAACGTAACTAATTGTAATTGACTTGAGCGATTCCATGCATTCATCCCTATTCAATTTGCAAGATTCTATTTGACGAATATATTATTTTATTTTGTGTTGTATCTAATAGAATTTCACGGAAAATCATTTTGAATTGATATTGTAGTATATGTAGTACCCAATAGTGATTTTCAAAATTATATATGTAATAGCAATGCAATGAGAAACTTGGCTTAACTAATATCATGAAAATTGCAAGGAAAAAATATTTTAGTACCTCTAAATGTCTAGTTGAACTATGTTTTGTATGTTTAATAACCTAACCTAACATCAATAGCATCACTACAATTCATTTTTCCTGTATTTATTACATACTGGTTTTATTAATTGAAGAACATCTCAATTTTCAAGACCACCAAAATTTTCTGTTTTGATCGCAATTCACATATGACAAATCTATTTGAGAGAGAATTCTTAAACAAGTATGTGTAGCTTAAATGCAACCATTGGGGCCTGAACTTAGCCTACTCCACCCACATATAATCCAATGAGTATATATATTATATACTAAAAAAATGTAATGACATGCAAGGGAAGTTGTCACCTTTTTGACGAAAAAGAGGGGTTGTAGATTAAGACTAGCATGCTGGCCCAGCCCATTTGTTTCTTCGACACTTGACTTATTGGAACCAAATATTTTCAGTTTGTCGCATTTTTGAATGCACAAGCTATTCAATGAAGGCCACTCTAAAGTGTGGTTTCCTGGATAAACACTTTTGAGTTTAGGCAAATTTTGAAGTTTTAGAGTGGTCAATTGTGGGAATACAAACAAAGTGGTTGTCTCTATTTTTTCTTCTTTTGCTATGATTTCCTCCACCGTTGCACAATCTTTTATCTCTAGCTTCACAAGTTGTATAAGAGCCTTCGCAAAAGATGTTGGAAAAACACTTTTTAGATTGGAACAGCCCTCAATTTTTATGGTACGTAATTTCTCAAAGGTGATTATTTCTTGAGGATCCATACTCCACACGTGCTTCACTTTTTCTAGATTTCTTAATGTTAAGGATATAAGTTCAGCAGCTGCTATATCACGTGATTCTTCAACATTATTTGTCCCTTGGATATCAAATACCTCTTCTATGGAGCCACATTTTTCTATCTTCAATTCTTTTAGATTTCGGAGCGTTCTCAACATATTGGGCGGAACAATATTTGTAAGATTTGTGCAACTTGAAACGGTCAGTGTTTCTAGTTTGCCAAAGAAATTTGAAATGAGTTGGTCGGGCCAGATCATATTCATGCTATCCATGCCTTCTATTTCCAATTTCTTCAAGATCGGAAAAACAACCTGCAATTCTCACGTACACATTGAGTCAATAAATGAAGCTTAATTAAATTATATTCTAAAGACCACGATTAACAAAGAGGAAACTATTATAACGAAGAATTACAAAGGAAGAAGAGTAATAATTCTTTTCATTTAAGAGGTATTGTGTGGCAATACATAGTATCATTTCTTCAAGCTTTTTCTCAATGGTCATGTACGTATTAAGAAGGAAGAAGAGAAAGAAGAGTCGCATCAAAAAAAAAAAAAAAAAAGAGGAAGAAGAGTAATAATTACTGGCATATAAACGGTGAGTTCTCATAGAATTAAAGGTTACAACGCGAAATAAAAAATTTCAACTCTCCCTAAAAACATAAACTCATTCAGCCACTCTCCTATCCACTCGCCTGCGTTTTACTCATATAAAACTGCTTCTGAGCACGCGAGTGAACACGTGTTCAGAACTTAGTATATATAAATGCCAATATCACGGAAATATATTTTGAATCCTACAATAAATAATCAATTCTTTTTTTTATAGAAGAGGTATTGTGTTGCATTATAGCAGTTGATTTGTTCAAGTTCTTTCACATCGATCCGTGTTAAAAATTGGAGATGAAATTTAGATGAGGATATTTTATCCACGAAAAAATAGAAACTGAGATAATATGCAACTTGATTCTTGAAAGCCTATTAAAGGCTTTGACTCTATGACAATACTATAATAGTGTATATGCTTGACTCTCTTTTTAGTACATTTTGAAATTCAACAAGAGATAAGATTTCTCCCCTTTTTGTTAAACCGTTTAAAAAAAAACCCAAAAATGGAAGGGTTTAAAGTTTTTAAATTGGATCAACGGGATTCAAATTTGAATGACATCATATTTATTTCTAATAATTAATTAAAATAAATAAAATAAATATATACAATTTAATTATTTAACAATCTTAAGTAAAACCATATTTAAAGATGTTCAAATATATCTTAGTCAAAAGATAAGATGATTTTCTTCAAAATTTACCAAAAAGTAAATATTCTCTTATTAGTTAAAAATTAAGAGGATGGTTGTAAAAGCTTTAATCTTTGTGCTCTTATGTTAAGCAGGCTAGTCTGCTAAGTATATATAGTCATCCCAGTATACATATTTGTATTAAAAAATTAATAATAATTTTACGTAAAAATAATTAAAACCAAATAAAATAAACACAGACAAAAAAAGTAGGACAATTGTAACTTGTAATTAGATCTAACCTTTTCGACGAAAAAGAGGGGCTGTAGAATAAGACTAGCATGATGGCCCAGCCCATTTGTTTCTTCGACACTTGACTTATTGGAACCAAATATTTTTAGTTTGTCGCATTTTTGAATGCGCAAGCCTTTCAACGATGGCCACTCTAAAGAGTGGTTTCTTGGATAAAAACTTTTGAGTTCAGGCAAATTTTGAAGTTCTAGAGTGGTCAATTGTGGGAATACAAACAAAGTGGTTGTCTCTATTCCTTCTTCTTTTGCTACGATTTCCTCTACCGTTGCACAATCTTTTATCTCTAGCTTCTCAAGTTGCATAAGAGCTTTCGCCACAGATGTTGGAAAAACACTTTTTAGACTGGAACAACCCTCAATTTTTATGGTACATAATTTTCCAAAGGTGATTATTCCTTGAGGATCCATACTCCACACGAGCTTCACTTTTTTCAAATTTCTTAATGTTAAGGAAATAAGTTCAGCGGCTACTATATCTCGTGATTCTTCAACATTATTTGTCCCTTGGATATCAAATACCTCTTTTATAGAGCCACATTTTTCTATCTTCAATTCTTTTAGATTTCGGAGCATTCTCAACATATTGGGCGGAACAATATTTGTAAGATTTGTGCAACTTGAAACAGTTAGTGTTTCTAGTTTGCCAAAGAAATCTGAAATGAGTTGGTCGGGCCAGATCATATTCATGCTATCCATGCCTTCTATTTCCAATCTCTTCAAGATCGGAAAGACAACCTGCAATTCTCACGTACACATTGAGTCAATAAATGAAACTTAATTAAATTATATTCTAAAGACCACGATTAACAAAGAGGAAACTATTATAAGGATGAATTAAGAAGGAAGAAGAGTAATAATCCCTTTTCATTTAAGAGGTACTATGTGGCAATACTTCAAGCTTTTTCTGAATGGTCATGTATGTACTAAAAGAATTGGTGATGAAATTTAGATTAGGATAATGCTTATAAGGATGAAAATTCAATTTAATTTCATAACCGGATTCTCTCTCTATATGCATAACAAATAGAACTCAAATTCGATAACAGTATATTCAGAAATTGTTAAATTAATATGCACAATTTTTGGAAAAATGATTTAGTCCAAGCTGTAGTAGAAAATCAAAAGACAATTCTAGCATTTTTTTTTTTTTTTTTTGGTTAAAAGGAATAAAATTACCAAACTAAAGCTCAAACAAGGAAACAGGACAAAGCCTGTTTAAATACAAGTCATTGAAATCAAAATCTAAGATACTAGAAATGTCCACAGGTGGACTTTCAAACAAAGTAAAATCAGCATCTAGAAGACCTCCCATTCTTGCTAAGGCATCCACACATCGGTTAGCTTCCCGGAAACAGTGTCTAAAACGAATTTGGGGAATCTGCATGGCCAAGTGCTTGCAATCATCCATGAGCACAGAAGCATCAATATTAGAATACTTGGGATTAGACAAAGCATCCACAATAGACTTCGCATCTGATTCAACTTCTACAGCTGCTATACCACGGCTGATACAAATATTAAGACCATCTCTAAGTGCCCAAAGTTCAGCAAGAAAGCTGGTAGTTATTCCTATTTTGCGAGCAAATCCAACTACCCAACCACCCTCTTCATTTCGTATCAATCCCCCTCCCCCCGCCAATCCTGGATTTCCCAAGGAGGAGCCATCTGTGTTCAATTTCATCCATCCTGCTTCTGGTTTGGACCAACGGATTTGTCTAGGAACTCTAATGACGCACCCCTTGGCTGGAGCAGCACAAAAGTTGTATTCAAAAGCTCTTTGAGGTATTTCCTTAGCCAAGTGGGAGTTTGGCCCATGATTCCTGAAGACCGTCTGATTCCTACTCTTCCATATCAACCAAATGGCGAAAAGAAAAAGGCAACTCCAAGGAATAAGAAATTGTCCCGTGGGATGCTTATTTGTACCATTTGCTTTCAACCACTCCTGTATACCTCTTTCAAAGAAATGATTATCAACAACACACACTCCCAATTGGATCCAAATAGGCTTCACCACGTCACAATCCCTTAAAGCATGTAATAAGGATTCACTGGAAGAATGACACATGGGACAGGACCTATCAGAAACAATACCCCTTGAAAAGAGGCACTCCCTAACTCCTATGCTATTATGCAAGCAAAGCCAGACAAAAGTTTGAATCCTAGGCAGTACTTTTACCTTCCAAATCCAGTTACCCTCAAACTGAACATCATGACCCACCCTCGTAGCAAACTTATAAGCAGACCCAATACTAAATGTACCATGATCAGAATCTGCCCAAGTTAGCTTATCACCTCCTCTCGAAGCTAAAGCAACAAGGACTGCCTGAAGCTCAAGCTTTATTGAAACCGGAAAAACAAAAGGAATTTTGGCCCAGTCCCACCCATCAACGGAGAAAACATCCTTCACCTTTAGCCCCATAGCTTCACGGGTCAATGGACCCTGGATGGTATGTCGTAATGGGCCAAACTTAGTCCAATTATCATTACACAGACTGAGATTACTTTCCCTTCCAATTGCCCATCTAACTCCTTTTTTTGAAAATCTCAGCTCCCTTCTTCATTGCCAACCACACCCTGGAGCAAGGTAATCTGTCACCATTTCTAGAATTAATTCTTTGGGCACTACAGTACTTACCTTTAAGCACCTGAGCCCAAAGGGAGCTTCCTTCAGACTGAAATCTCCAATTAAGCTTAGCTAAGAGAGCCGGGTTCCTTCCTTTAGCTGACTGAATCCCTAAGCCACCCTCTGCCTTAGTCTTGGTAACCTTTTCCCAACTCACCCAATGAGTTTTACGAGCAGCCTCTGACGATCCCCACAGAAAATTCCTATTCACTCTGTCAATGCCCTCAGATATTTTGCCAGGGAGGTAAGCACATTGCATGACATAATTGGGGATAGTTGAGGATACATGCTTGACCAGAACAGCCCTACCCGCCAACGATAGTAGATTTGCCTTCCAGCCTGAGAGCTTTTGCTTCACCCGGTCCAAAATAAAATTGAAATCATTTGCTGAAGGACCAGGATGTTTTATGGGGATACCGAGATACTTCCCAATATTTGGGGTAGATTGAAAGCCCAGAATATTACATAATGAATCTCTCATGTCCCTATTTACATTTGGAGAAAAATAGACTCTGGATTTCGCCTCACTCACAGTTTGGCCAGATCGATCACAAAACTCATTCAACACCTCTCAGATAGTGATGCAATTTGCTTGGTCTGCTCTAGCAAATAAGACCAGATCATCTGCAAAGAAAAGGTGTGAGAACGCCAAGCCTCCCATGGCGGATTTCACTGGGGTCCAACTCTTAGTACTGCATTGAGCTTCAATTAGTTGGCCAAGAAAATCCATACAAATAATGAAGATGTACGGAGATAAAGGATCTCCTTGCCTAATACCTCTAGAGGGAGAAATTTGTTCCAACCGTACCCCATTAACTAAGATGGAAGTAGTGACCGAGGAGATTGATAAGCTTAATAATCCCTTGAGGAAGATTTATTTTGATGAGCATCTCCCTAATGAAGCTCCATTCAAGCTTGTCATAAGCTTTCTCCAAATCTATTTTAATTGCCATATACCCAGTCTTACCCTTCTTTCGACTTATAGTATGAATAAGTTCTTGGACTATGATAGCATTGTCAGTTCCCCTTCTTCCTGGAACGAAGGCGGTCTGGAGAGGCGAGATAACTTGGCCGAGCAGCGGTCTTAATCTCGCAACAAGAACTTTAGACACAATCTTGTACACCGTATTACAAAGACTGATCGAACGATAATTACTTAAGGTTTCTGGGCCAGGAATTTTGGGAATGAGAGAGATGAGGGTTCTATTTAGGAACTCTGGAACTTCCTTCAAAAGAAACACCTTCTTTACTTCCTCCATTACTGACCTGCCCACTACAAGCCAAAAACGTTGGAAGAAACCAGCGTGAAGCCCATCAGGCCCTGGGGCCTTGAAAGCTTTCAGAGACCAAAGACCTGCTTTGATTTCCTCATCAGTGACATCTGCTTCAAGACTATCTCGGTCCTCATCAGTGATGCGGGCTTGCCAGGAACTAGCAGGCAGGATGTGAAGAGGAGCAGAGATAAGAGACGTGCTGTATAAATTAGAAAACCCATTTCGGATCACTTCCTTCACCTCGGACTCTTCATACATCCATTCTCCAGTGCTAGACATGATAGCACTGATAGTGTTTCTCTTCCTTTGGACCAGAGTTGAAACATGGTAGAAGGAAGTGTTACGATCGCCGAACATCATCCAGTTCACTCTGGACTTTAGAGCCCAAAGTTCTTCTTCTTGGTTGAGAACACCATCCAATTCTGTTTGGAGATGTCGTTCCAGCATAACAAGACTGTGAGACGGCCTAATGGCTAAACTTCTTTGGACTCCATCCAACCTGGCCATGATCCTTCTCTTTTTTACAAAAATATTACCAAAATGAACTTTATTCCAGTCTGAGGCATCTTGAGAAAATCTAGTAATACAATCTTGAAGGTGATGTCCCTGATTCCAAGCTTGCTGAACAACCTTAGGAAAGGAGGGATCAGAAAGCCAAAAGCTCTGAAACTTGAAAGACCCAAAAGGTCTGGACCACTCAGAAGGTCTGGTTTCCAGAAGAACTGGACAATGATCCGAGTGGCACCTGGTCAGGTGGGAAACTTTAGCTTCAGGGTAGAGAATGCACCAATCAGAATTAACAAAAAATCTATCTATTCTCTCTTGGATGAGAATGTGGGCATCTCTGCGGTTGGTCCAAGTAAACCTTGACCCTAAGAACCCCAGATCAATCATATTACATCTGTCCAGGCAGCCCTTTAGCAGTAAAGATCTCCTAATGCTGAAATCCCTTCCTCCTAATTTATCAGCACTAGCGAGAGGCTCATTAAAATCCCCTGCAATAACCCAGGGCATGCTATGCAGCTCTGCAACCTTTATTAGATTATTCCATAAAATAGATCTTTCAGCAAACCTAGGACTAGCATAGATAGCTGAAAATAACCAGGATAAGTTAGAGGTTCGAACCTTAATGGTAACATGAATTTCTTGCTCTGTTTTGGCCAGAAGCGTGACTTCTACTTTGTTTGAATTCCATAAAAGCCACAGACCCCCCCCCCCTTGGCCAATCATATCCGTGTGGATCGCTCCGTCAAACGGCAATCTATCTGTAATGTCTTTTGCCCTCCCCCATCCTAGGCGAGTTTCCATGACCACAAACACATCAGGATCATGAAGACGAACCAACTCCCTAACATGACTTTGGAAATTGGGTTTTAAGACACCCCTGCTATTCCAAGCAATGATATTCATGATATGCAACAAGAGAGGAGTAGAACAAACATCAAACGGAGGTAGAGGTATCACCTCCACCTTCAAATTCCATCTCATCTTCTCGAGCATCCCCAATAATTAATCCTTCCCCTTCATGAGCGCCAGTCAATACTCCAGCACTCCCATCTCCAACTGATTGACAGATAGTAAGACCTCCAGCTATCTCAACTCTGCCAAGAGCTTCGCGAGTGGAACTAATTGGTGGCAAATCGTGCTCCACACAGACAGTCTCTCCTCCACCAGAATTAGAGCGATGGTCTGAACAACCCACCAAAGAGTTGAAGTTTGTCTCCAAAGCAAGACCATCACTAGTGAGACCCCCTTCGCTGCATTCCGAATGAGTTTCCAAGCTACCTTCATCCTGTTGTTGCACCTGCGCAACGGATTTGCTTGAACTTCCATGTTGGTGTACCATCTCCTTCTTTGCTGAAAAAGTGAACCGCTGCTCATACACGCTACCGTGACTCGCTCCAAGTTTGGTGGTCTTTGGATTTGGAGAAGTAGGATTGTGGTTAAGATTATTAGTGGGGTTTGCGGCAGCACCATTAGGAAGTAAGGGCGCCCTACCACGAGCAATACCTTTTTTGCCCCTGACCGACTGGCTTTGGGATGAGGATGGGAACGCGCCACTATTAAACTGGCCCACACTCGACATATTAACAAGAGATGGGCCTGTAAAAGAACGATCCGCATTCGATGGTCCACTGTCTGTGTTTGAAGCCCTATTGCCCATAGTCATGACGGTTTTGTTCTAATGAGTTTGGACAGCTGGACTGACCCCCCTGGGTCCCACTCGGAGGCTTGCCATGCCACCACTCACTCGGAGATGGCCGAACGTACCCCCTTCAGGCGCTCCCCTCGCTGTCTTGTAGTTTTGTCGTTTTCTCGATACCACCAGCCATGGCCCATATTTGTCCTCTTGCTCAGAGGATGTAGGTTCATCCCCTGACGTGGGGTCCACCTGATCACACTTATTGTGTGAGGTGTTGCTCGAGATATCCCCACTGGCGTTACGTACATCCCCATTAGCATTACGAACCTTTTCCGGCGATGGCGGTTCCCGGATAGCATAGGGGCACGCTTCCTTGCGGTGTCCAATGCGACCGCATGTGAAACATAATTTTTGAATCCCTTCGTATATCACCGGTTGGTGAATACCTCCAATGAGGATGGTGGTGACTAGTGGCTTCTCGATATCCACCTGAACGCAGAGTCTCGCAAAACGGCCCCTTGTTTCTGCTGCTGTGTGAGTTTCTATCCGCAGTACCTTTCCAATGGAATTTCCTAGTTGTTGGAGAACCTCAACTTCATAATATTCAATTGGCAGCTCATTAAGTCGAATCCACACAGCAATGGAGGACACATTTGCCGTCAAGGGCTTAAAATTAGGCTCCCAAGGCCTTATCAAGAGAAAGTGATCCCCGATGAACCATGGACCTCTCCTGAGAACCATATCATGATCCTCCTTACAGCTGAATCGCGTGAGAAAAAACTCCTTTCCAAGGTCAATGATATCCAGCCTGCCGGTTGGTTTCCAGAGCGCATTAAGCTTGGTTTGGATATAGTTAAAGCCCACGGTTCGACCGTAAACTTTGACAATAAAAGAGCTCGCCCAGGCTGCTCTGATACGATGCTTAACATCCTTGGAGAGCTTTACTGCAGCAAACCCCTCTCTAAGCTCTTCAATCTCATCATCGGAGTCTATGTCTGCATCCATGTTCTCATCAAAAGCAAAGGCTTGATTATAGGCCCCTGGTATCTCCCCCAAAAGCTTATCCTTGAATGAAACTTCCGCCACCTTAGGACTTTCCACCACCCCTGAGGGAATAGACCTGTCTCCTATCCTGTAGAGAAACCAACATGACGAATGTTCTTCACCTTCTTGTTACTACGTTCGAGCTCTTCTTCCTCTTCTCTAGAAAGAAACCGGTTTTTAGTACAGACCAGCATCGTGGTAATCCCTATGCATCTACTTGGTTGATAGCCATGAAAAACTATCCCGTGTAATTCTAGCATTAGTACTATACTAAATTTAAACTATTTTTTAGAAAATTTGGCAAGTGTAAAAAGTATATAAAGATGTATCAAAGTCACAATATAATAGATAGATAATCAATTTAAAATACAGAATACATAAACTAATTATATAAGTATGTTCTACTAAAAAAACATTTTATATAAGTACGCTCCATTTGTGTTTTATCTCGATTAGAGAATTTGGTTATTCTTCTGTAAAACTCTTGTTCATTGACCTTTTCTTGTAATAATACTTCTGATCATTTGGTGCAGTTTTCAAAAAGAAAATGTGTCTTGATATCGACAATACATAGTCTAATCTTTTTTTATTTATTTTTTAGGTTGTGGAACACTTATCAACATTTAAAGAGTAAAATTTAAAATTAAATTTAAACATACCTTCCCATTAAAAAGTACATGAGAATCGACAACAGAAAGGAAGCCCTTTAACTTGAACAACTTCCTTAATTTCAGAGAATGGAGATTTGCAAACATAATGCTGTCGTCACTATTGACCTCAATTTCTTCATCTCTTTCTATCGCAACTATTGCACTCATTATCTTGCAATCTTCTATATTCATTTCCTGCAGGTGCAAAAAGCATCCAGCCATAGATGAGGAGAAGACAAATTCCAACTTACAACACCTGCTCACTCTTACTACTCTCAAGTTACAAAAAGTCTTCGTTGGAAGTCGCATGTAGCATATCCGTTCCAAATTGTTCACGTACAATAGATTAATTGACTCCAAACTAGGGAAGACAGAATCAAGAAGCCCCATAGACTTGATAATATACTGAATCTCGTCATTGTGTTGGATTGTGAGATGCTTCAAACTTTGAAAACCTTCCGAATCTAATTCGTAAAGATTATTTTTGACACCCTTCATTTCATCCAAAATGAGAGTTTCACATTTCCTAAATAATACTTTATACACATAGTCCGATTGAAAGCTTATATTAAGCTTTAAAATTCGTGAAGTTTCCGAAGTTTCATTTCTGAGCCAAGCACTGCCTATGGCTATTCTATAGCTTTCCAACCTTTCAAAAACCATGGCTTTTGGAAGAATCTTTGCATTCTTAATACATATATGTAACTTGGTCAAGTGAGACAAATGGTCCAACTCTGAGACCATTGCATTAATTTTTTCTGTGCTTTGTACTTCAACCTCCCATTCAACATCATCTGGCAAATATAATTCTTCTAACCTCTTCAGATTAGATAACACATTGGGTGGAATAAATTTAAGTGCGGAACATTCTCTCAAATCTAGTAACTGAAGGTGAGTAAGCTGCCCTATCTCTTTTGGTAACCGTTCAGTATCGGACAATGAAAGGCTAAGAGCTTTCAAATTCTTCAGTTCTCCAATTATGATTGCATTCTGAACCTCACCGTCTAAACACAATGTTTGGAGGTATTTAAGGGACGAAAGTGATGAAGGAAGTACTCCACACCAGCTTTCAGATAACTTCAACACTTTGAGATCCTTTAACCCTTCAAAAAATGAATCTGGAATACGGAAATCAACTTCTTGGTCGAACAACAAAAGTAACTCAAGCTTTGAACATTCAAACTGATTAGGAAGGTCTAAATCATCATTAATGTAAGGCAGCGAAATTGCAACTGTATCTTTACGATTAGACAGAGTTTGCAATTCATTAACAGTTCTTATAGTAAACATATGCCTTTCTTCAGCTGCAATATTAATGACGACGTCACGAATTACGTCATGCATTTTGACTGTACCATTATCATCACCATCCAACAACAAGCTGGAATCTTTGAGTTTTTCAACCAATGAGTGCACCCTACATCTCGCACCCTCTATTGTATCCACGTTATCAAACAAGCCCAAACCCACTCCATATCTCAACAAGTCTTCTACTTTTATATTGTAATCCTCTCCATGTAGACTACAAAGCAACAATAATGACTTTGCTTCGTTACTTTTTAAAAACTCATAACTCATCTTTATACTTTTGTACACCACCTCATTCATTCCCTCGATCTCTCTTGGGCTAGACATCTTCAACTGATTGAGGAAATCTTTCCAAATACGTGGATTTTTCTGATTTTTTAATGCATTTGCAACTGTTGTAATGGCAATTGGTAGTCCAGCACATTCTTCGACAATTTGAAGCATAGTTGGTTTAATTTCAGATGTTTTAGCTAAATCACCAACTATCTTCTCAAACAAGTTTCTCGCTTCATCGTTTAAGAAAACTTTGACTTCGAACTGCTTTTGGGTGTCCATATCATTGCATACTACATTATAAAATCTGGACGTCAACAATAACTTGCACCCCTTATCATCATCTCCAAAGGAAAAAATCCCAAGAGCTTCCAAGTCCAAGTACTTCCAAATGTCATCCAAAATTATAAGGACCCTATTCTCTTGTTTCAATCGCTTTCGTAGTTGATCTCTTCTTGCTAGTTCACTCTCCTTCTCAAGTTTTAGATCTAACTGCTCCGCGATTTCCGTTTGAATTTTTTTAAAGTCTGGATCATTGGATACAACTAAAAAAATGTACTTGCCAAACAACTTGCCCTTCTCAGCTTGTTTTAGAACTTCTTTGACTAGCATGGTTTTCCCAACACCTCCCATACCGTGAATTCCAATCCTAGTGATATCAGGATCTTTTAGTGCCTCTAGAACTTCAGTTATTGTTGACATTCTTGACTCAAAGGCCTCATACCCTTTATTTGATGTCACAGTCTCTACCACTTGTGTAGACTCATGATAGCCAACACGATCGCTATTGATCGTTGATATCTCATCCTTCAAATTCTTCGCTTCCAATGCTGCCTTGTCAGCCCTCTTGCTCACTTCATAACGGGACATCAAATTAGGACACCATCCATTGCAGTAAGTAATCTTTGCTGGTCTATCATCTTCAAAGATTACCCCTGCCACTGCCATTATGTCATCAGATTCGGTAAGCCGTCTCTGTACATCATCTTCAATTTTCATTAGATTCCTTACAGCAGAATCAACATCACGTTGCACCCTATCTCTGGCCTCACCCAGCTCCTTAACTTGGGTTTTGAGATTATCAACGTTACTTTTGTAGTGAATCAGATAGCCCAACTGACGTCCAAGGGCTGCAAGTACACAATCGAGAATTTTCTCCCCGATTTTGTCTAGAAAATTCATTCTCACAACTGGCGGTTGTCTAGTAAGGGGAAGCAATCAATAACATACGAGAATTCTGAAAAAGGGAAAACATATATAATAAAAATAATAAAAAAAAACAAAACAAAAACCAATTAAATTATAATTTTTTTGAATCTATAAAATTCATATTTTATTTTAGCAATCTTCTGGAGTTTATGGGATGTTGCAGGTTATGGAAAACTAGTGTGTAACTTCGTGTATATGCATGAATATATTTAAAAACAATCACAATTACATATTATATATATGATTATGTTTTTTATGGTTTATTATATTGAACTCCTCGTTTTCTACATTAAATTAACTAATTTGGCACAAAAATTTAAAAATTTAGATTAGATGAGACACGTGGAACTAAATTAAACTCTAATTGAAATTTAATTTTTACCTAAATTAACTCACTTGGCACAAAATTTTAAAATTTAGATTAGATGAAACACGTGGCGTAAAATTAGACACTAATTAAATTCTAATTGAAAATTTAATTGAATTTTCTCTCTACTTTACCTATTATTATATATATAGACTATGGGATTACTAGCTACTTTATCAATTGGGTGGCACACTTTTTCATTTGATAATTTGTTATTTCCACGTTACCCACTTTTACACGTGAATTGTTACTTATATGGACATCCTCATAGTTGTCAAAATCAGCATTTTTTCTTTTATTTTGAATTGTTATAAGATTTTTATCAAAATAGTATATAATGGAGTAAATCATATGAACATTCTGTTAAATTAAAAAACGAAAATTATGCAAACACATTTTGAAAGAAATTTATAATAGACGTAGGATAATGAAGCAATGTTCTATTTCACAATTGTTGAGGCGTTAATTTCTTATAGGTCAAAATAAAATATCATACTAGAACAAACCATAACTAAAAATAAAAGTATTGTGAAATGCATAAATGCATTCCACAATATTTTTCACAACACTTTTGTAACAAAAGTGTGAATGAGTAAAGTTATAGTAGTAGCAACATTTTTTTTTTTTTGGGTTTGTTCAATTTACACTGTTCACTGACTTTTTTTTCTCGATAGTATCACCCAGTCAGCTCTTTTTTATTTATTTTTATTTTATTTTATATAGTTGTTAATTAACACAATAAATTGTTACAATATTTTTACAATTGTTGAGATGTTAATTCCTTATAGGTAAAAATAAAATATTATACTGGAACTAACTAAAAATGAAGGTATTGTTACATTAACACAACAAATTTCACAATATTTTCACAATTATTGAGGTGTCATTTTCTTTTAAGTTGAAATAAAATAATAAAATATGAGACTGTAACTAGCTATAACTGAAAATAAATATTTAGTAAAAATGTTGTAACACTTATTGTGTAAATGTATAAAAGCTACTGTAGTAGCAATGGTACAATTTGATTTATTCAATATGCACTGTTCATCACTTCATTTGCCTTTTTTTTTTTTTCCTTTCCAATCATCAATTTGTGCTCTATTTTTTAATATTTATATGAGCTGCATATATATTTTATACTGACACAACAAATTTCACAGTACACAATTATTGATGTGTCAATTTTTTATAGATCAAAATAAAATAATAAAATACGAGACTGTGATCAACCACAACTGAAAATAAATATTTTGTAAAAATGTTATAACACTTTATGTTATCATAATTTTTGAGATCTCAATTTCTTATAGATCAAATAAAAATTTGATAAGTTCACAACATTTTCACGTTAATTTCACTACAAATCATAAATAGTAAGCTACTATTGATGAATAAAATAGTAATCTTAGTCATTGGTCCATTTTAAAATTAGTAACCACTTGGCATTTAAAATTTGTTGTGAATATATAAGGAGATAGCATTTCTGTAAAATAAATAATAATATATCAAACCAAAATTTACCACAGTTGAAAATAAAAGTATTTTGAAAATATTGTAACATTTTATCGTGTTCCTATTTTTTATTATTTTTTTTCGTCGTCTAGCTGAGCTTGATTGTTGGTTTTTTTTTTTTTTTTTTTTTTTTCGTCGTCTAGTTTTTTTTTTTTTGCTGAATAAAAAAGGAGGTCTCCGGTGTGGGCTCATCGACCCCGCGCCACGTGACGGCAATGGGTAATACCACGTGTACCACACAGGCCTTGCTAGGGCTATCGCTCGAACCGCTCCACTCAAGGAGCAGAACGAGGACTCCTACCAACAAGCCACACCCCCATATGGTTTTTTCGTCGTCTAGTTGAGCTTGATATAACTCGACCCATGGTTATATGTGGTTGGAGGTGGGTCTGGTACTTCTCCAACCAATCTAATTAATCAGTTTGGTTGCAGGTTGTGGAAGAACCCAAACCTGTGGACACCCCTACCGACTTAGCAATGTGAAGAATTAGCCTTCAAAGCGATAAGTTGGAAGTGTCAAACTCTTTCTTTTCTTTTTTTTTTTTTTTTTTTTGGAGAGGCTGAAAGTGTCAAATTTTGCCCTTGAATGATTTCACTTTCTTCCAAAGTGGTAGGGGCCACATTTTGATTGATTGTTGTCTTCTTATGTCAGTCATAATTTCCCATGTGCTGATGTCTTATAGCGTTTCTTCCTTTTTGAATTATTTCACATTTTTCCAAAGTGATAGGGCCACGTTTTGATTGATTGAATTGCTTCCAAGTTGGATCTTGTGAATGTGAATCTATAGCCTAGCCGGGGGTTCAGTTTTTAGGTGCTGCACTTGAACTTTCTTGGTTATTGTTTTTGTTATTTTCTCCAACAACTTTCGGTAAAATTCTGATTGAATATTTGATCTTCGATAAAAAATTGAGATTGTTCGCTTGGGAAGTTGTTGGCTGTTAAATATAATTGACTATTCTAGCAATTTTGAATGTATCCACCATTTTACCATGAATTTCATTTGAGACTCATATTTAGGCGCCGTTTGGATTTTGAGTTTTCATAACTCATAACTCTGTTTTTATAATTTATAACTCAAAAATGATAGGACCCAAGGCTGAGAAGTCCGTTTGAATTTTCATAACTCTGTTTCCATCACTCAATTCTCTAATTTTTGAATGACGAGTTATGGAAACTGAAAACACATTTTAGCTGTTTTCAGTTTCCTTAACTCTGTTTTTAATGACATTTTTATAATTAAACATACACAAAAGGACTCACCAGCCGCAACTTTTGACTCATTCTCATTTTTTTTTTCTTTTCTTCTCCACTTTTCTTTCTTCTTTCTCTGCTTCTGTTCGGTCTTCCTTTCTTTTTTTCCTTCCTTTTTGCCATTCTCATCTCAATTGGTTCCTTTTTTTTTTTTTTTTTCCTTCCTTTTTGCCTTTCTCATCTCAGTTCGTTCTTTCTTTTCTTTTCTTTTTTTTCTTCCTTTTCGCCTTTCTCATCTCAGACCCATAAAAAAAAAAAATCAAGAAACAAGGTCTAAGTTCGGTTGGGTTGCTTGAATCGGTGGGTTGCTTGAATCAGTCTGAGTTCGACGTTGAAGGACAGTTTGAATTCAGTCTTGAATCGATGGGTTGCTTGTCGGTTTGGGTGTGGGTTTTTTCTGGGTTTGGTGAGCAGTAGTGGTGAGTGGTGGAGGGCTTCCATACCACCACAAATCCGAATCGGTCCTATCTAGCATCTGTAGATAATTTAGGACATTTGACTATAATTATTGAATATAATTTTTGAAGTTGGCATACCGAAATTTATGGGTTTTTATTATAGATTATTTGGGCGCAGAGTTGCTTCTCGCCTAGTCAAAGTCTTTGGCAGAAAATTCACGAGCCGAGCAAGGGAGAGATCTGAAGAGTGCCTCGGTTTCGGCTAGGCTTCTCGGTGTCTGATCGATTTCGACTGGGCTGGGATTCTTCGAACAGGACACCTTTTCTTCGGCTGTGAAGAAATGAAACTCCCAACGTACCACTTGAGAGATGATGAGGAAGAGAAAAAGTAAAACAAATGGAGCAAATTTATTTTAGGTTAAGAGAGGTGGATGAGAGGAGGAAAGGAGGTTGTTGGAGTAATGGCTGAGAAGAGAGAAGAAGCATGATCAGAGAGGAGAGAAGAAGCACCGTTGGAAGAGTGAAAGAAAGAATAAAAAATTAGAAAAAATTGAAGGGTCTGACACTCAACTCAGGTATGGGACCTACAAAAAGGCAGAAATATTTTGAACGATAAGAAGTGAAAACAGTTGCCAAACGGATGTGTTTAGATAATTGGGGTATTTTGAGTGATGGGTGATGAGTGATGAGTGACGAAAATTAAATGAGAAATGATGAGTGATGAAAAAAAAAAAAAAAAAAAAAACCAAAAAGCCCTAAAGTTCAAATAAAATTTAAAAATAGCGGGGAGATTTTTGTAAATTGATGATGGATTAAATGAACCAAAGGTCCATTTCTGAAAAGCCTCATTAATTTAAGATCATGGGCATGGTAAAGAATTTTTTATATAGGGGCAAAAATAGTCCACCATTCAAGAAACTAACTAGGAAGAGTGTCTAATAAAAAGGGAAAACATACGAGAATTCTGAAAAGGGGAAAACATATATAATAAAAATAATAATAAAAAAAAAACAATTAAATTATAATTTTTTTGAATCTATAAAATTGGTTTTTTATTTTAGCAATCTTCTGGAGTTTATGGGATGTGGCAGGTTATAGAAAACTATGGGATTACTACCTTATCGATTGGGTGTGGCACACTTTTTCATTGATAATTTGTTATTTTCACGTTACCCACATTTACACGTGAATTGTTACTTTTATGGACATCTTCATAATTGTCAAAATTAGCATTTTTTCTTTTTTTTTTTTGAATTGGTATAAGATTTTTATTAAAATAGTATATAATGGAGTAAATTAAATCATATGAACATTCTGTTAAATTAAAAAACAAAAATTATGCAAACACATTTTGAAAGAAATTTGTAATAGACATAAGATAATGAAGTAATGTTCTATTTCACAATTGTTGATGTGTTAATTTCTTATAGGTCAAAATAAAATATCATACTAGAACAAACCATAACTAAAAATAAAAGTATTGTGAAAAAAAAAAGTGTTATATCTATAATATTTTTCACAACACTTTTATAACAAAAGTGTGAATGCGTAAAGCTATAGTAGTACTGCTGGGTGATTGCTTGGTCAGTGCGAGGCTGGTTGGCTGCTATCTGCTCTTAATGCTCGATCATATGGAGGGTGTGAAATGCTATAAAATCCTATGACTTGAAAATAGAAGCGTAAATTACAGTCAAATGGAAAACATTTTCAAGTTGACGGTGATTTTCAGCCCAGCTAAACACCTGGCAAATGCACAAAATTTTTTCCCGAAAAACATTTTAAGTCTAAACAAACACAAGAAAACCCAAATAACTAACAAAGTCATTAATAGGAATTTGAGGGATTTACCCATATTTTCCTTAAGTGAAATGATCATTTAACCAATTGTAGAACTCCTTTACTTACTTTTCTATTAAACTGGGTCCTCTGAGTGGTCTTTTCATGGTAGAAATTGGTCTTTGGTTTTCTACTAAGCAACCGAATTTCATGTCTTACTTTTATTCCTTTACTATATTGCTTTTAGATTTGCTACATGATTACTACGGATAAATTGTTTGTCAGCATGGATTACTTTATAACTGGTGTGATTGATAACTAAATCCAAAAATTCCACTCCCCAACCAAGCTTATCTCCATGATAACCACGACTCAATGGAATGGACTGAATCATTTCCCCTTTATGTGGGCAAACAATTATCATGTGCCTGTTAGAAATAAATTAGATCCTCCAAATATGCTAGCCTTACTTTGGAAGAGTGTTTTGAGCGGTAAACACTATAAACGCGGATGGCTTTGGGATCTATTTGTCATGCCTACTCTGCATCTGGATTCCAATCCCAAAAATTCTTTAGCTTCCCTCAAGCACCTCCAAATAAAGAAGCCTTTTGAGGTACACTAGCTTACAACAAAGAACTCAAAGGGTAGTATCAGAATTTAAGAACCCGGAAAGCCAAAGATTGAGAATTATGAATCAACCACCAACATTCTTTTGCTATAGTAAAGCATGGTTAAAGAACTTAAAATCCCTAAAATCCAGTTCTCCATTCCACTTTGGCTTGGTTACTTTCTAGTTCTACCAAATCTGATGGTATTTTCGCTCCTCTCGACTTTGTCCCCATCAAAAAAAGTAACTGAACATGGTCTTTAATTCCTTGCAGAGACCACTGAAATACGAAAGTAATTAACGGTGTATGTTGGAATAGTCAAGACGAATGCCTTTAGTAGGATCTCCTTCCCAGCTGCAATAAGTAGTTGTTCATTCCACCCTCTCAATTTTTCCCATACCACATCATTCTGTTGTGTAAAATAACTCTTTTGATCCCTTCCAACTAAAGTGGATAGTCCAAAATATTTTACGTCCACTAACAGATGCAAGTATGCAACCCATTAAGTGTTTACATGAACGCGACAAAAAAATAAAATAAAATTTATATACATAATTATACTTATTTTATTTTTCTCTAAATAAGAATTGAACACTTAAGACTTGAGATCTAAAGAATTTGGGTTTGGTAATACTAGAAACACAACAAATTAAATGTCACAACAATTTTAAGCATTTTTCTCAATGTATGTACTTTTGAATTATCTTTTAAAGTCTTTTTCCCATTGGAAAGAGTCGTAAAGTGAGCTGTTCCCAAAAGTGAGCAACAAGCTTTCCCTTTTTCATTAAGGAAATGTCTCTCTCCTTTTAAAGACATTTCTGTGGTCTCCATGTTAAGTCTATGTATTAAAATACGTATATATATATATATATATATATATATATATATATCTCACTCCTTTTAACATTGAGTTGGCTTGAGGACTTGATTGGGTACATTAAGTTTCCAATTGCTTGCAAATTCTTGATTAAGGCTTAAAAAGGGATCAGGATGTTTCTCGACACTCATAGGGTGATTAGGCAGAAAGTTGAGTTGGGGTGCAAGCAGTGCAGGGACTGGGAATCGGGTTCGGGTTACGCTTGAGCCTACTGACCCAAACCTGCCCCATGGCCATCCCTATATGATATGACCAATATCTTATTTTAAGAAAATTGAGAGCCAAAGAACAAGGAGACAGTCTAGAGTTTTTTTTTAATTTTTTTTTTATATTATAAGCCTTTTTCGTTATGGGTTGTATAAGTGAAAAGAAACCAGGGGACCGATCTTTATATTATCAAATTATTACAAGAATCAAATAAAGCAACAAATGAGAAAAGGGAAATGTAGTAGGTAGTGCGTACCTCTCTTTATGATAAATTTATCAATGAAGCGGGCAGAGGTTGTTTTCCCACTCGAAAGGCGGAGCAACTGAACAATAACAGTCAATTTGTTGAATGAGAATAAACACAAATGGAAGAGACTTATAATGTTAAATTCATTGTTATGCCTAAAGAAAAAGCAAAGCATGAGGGAAATATGTTAATAGTACTTGAAAAAACAAAGATTAAACAAAAATAAAATTGTGATTTTTTTTTAGTACAAACAAATTAGGCGACTTGTGTATACTCATTAAAGTTTATATAAATGATAAATTGTATATTAAAAATTTATTTGTTAGAGTAAAAAATTATTATGTATTGAAAACCCATTTCCAAAATGGATCCAAATATGTTTTTGTTGAAAGTCTTTTTTTTTTTTTTTTTGGTTTTTTTGTTGCAAGTCTTTAGTGTTTTAGAAGCTGTAATTGAAGATTAAGTACGAAGACTAGTGAAGGAATGCATCTTGACTACTCATGACTTTCATAATTTCTGCACCAACCACGATGCCTCTCATCCGATTGATATTCACTGATTATGTTTTAGTTGTTTTGTATTTTGTTTTAAGTTGGCTCTAAAAGTGGATATTTGTAATACTAAGAGAGACTAGAGAGCCTATATGAAGACCCACTAAGCATGACTTTTTATAAGATTGTAGAGGATGGATTTGAGAGCCTATATTTGTAATCCTACTTTAGAAGGAGGGATTTTTGCATTCTTTATAAGTCAACTTTTGGTTGATGAGATTTAGTTTTGTGTTTTAAGTTGTTATCTTTTTTGTTATCTTTGATTTTTTTTTTTTTTTTTGAGATAATTGCCCATAAGGCAAAAACTTTATTCAAAGGAACTAAAGAGATTACATAGCATCATAGACAACTAGAGGAGCTATATCTTCAGGAATGGTGTCAAACCAGACCTGTAGCTCACAGCTAGACTTAGAGCATCTAGCTAGATGATGGGCAACTTGATTGCCTGATATTTTAACATGATTGAAAGAACTAAAATGAAAGTCCCTAACTAACACAAGGATATCCTCAATGACATGACCATACTCAGGGTTGCTAACATCTTCCTTACAAATGGCTTTTATAAGGACCTCTGCATCACCTTCAAAGATACATTACAGTGCAAAAACTTGTTTGGCGAACTCCATAGCCCTTCGACAAGCTAAGGCTTTAGCCGTAGCTGCAGAGAAAGGGATTGGGACCCGTTGAGACAAAGCAGCTCTGACTGAACCCAAGGAGTTTCGAATCACAATACCAAAACCCGCAAAATCCAAATCCTTGAAAAGAGCTGCATCAAAATTAATTTTGACAACGGGTCGGATAGGCGGAGACCAACGCACAGCACTATTTCTGGGCATAGCAGATTGGACATTAGGGATTTGGGCTTGTAGGAAGTCCGAGAGAAGATCCTTAGCTTTCTCCCTGATCCGATGCAGCTCCACCCCCTGTTCTTGAAGTCTAGCAGAGTTCCTATTTCGCCAAATCAACCAGAAAACCATTGCTAACAAATCCATATTTATCTGGTCCCTCATGGAAAACAACGGACCCAACACAGCATCAAAGCCATGAAATTTATAGCGAAATAACTTCATCAGCATGGCATCATCCTTCCATATAACCAACAGAGAGCTACAATACCATAGTGCGTGAATTGTGTCCTCATGCTATGTGTGTGTGTGTGTGAATCGTTAGAGGGGCTCTTCATGTTGTGTGTGTGAATTGTTTGTGAGATCTAGACGTGTTTGCCTTTACATATACTTAGGGTTTCCAATCTCAAGATTAATGTCAAGAGCTTGGTGATCATTCAATTGTTGATTCAAGAACTTAAAGATATACAAGCGAGAGTGCTTGTGCTTGCTGTGAATTCTAGAAAAAAGTAGTCCGTGGATTTGGAACTGTCACGTGGTCATGGTAGTAAGTTTTCTACTTGAGGTAGCAATAGGATGTTAGTGGTCTAAGTCGCTATTGTACAAACTTCAATTCTTTCCTGGTGAATTCTGTTTTACCTTGAAGATAGCTAGGTTAAATCCTCCCAGTTTTTTACCGGTTTAGTTTTCCTTGGTCATCATATCATCGTATTCTTTATATTTCCGCTGCTTTGCATGATATGATATATTGTGTTAATCTAGACTTCATAATTTACCTAAGTTAATCACTTGGCTAAATAATTAAGTTAATCTAGTTGTGTTTTAAGGGGTCTAAAAACGCACAAGTGGTATTAGAGTAGGTAGCTTTTTGTTGGTGATCTTTTGATCTTAGAGCTGATCTTTGACCCCGGTTGTCATGGAACACGGACACTCTCTTGTTATTCCACCTCACTTTGATGAAAATAATTATGCTTATTGGAAAGTAAGAATGAAAGCATTCCTGAAATCTATTGATGAGAGAGTTTGGAACTCCGTTGAATACGGATGGGAGAAGCTTACTACTCTTGTGAGTGAGTGGCAAACTTTTCAGAAAGAAGCAGCCTCTTTTAATAGCAGAACTATGAATGCTATCTTTAATGCTATTTCTATAGAAGAATTTAAGAGAATCTCTAATGTTGAGGTTGCTTATACTGCTTGGAATATTCTCTAAACTATGTATGAAGGCACAAAGGCAATTAAGATAAATAAATCGCAGCAATTAACTTCTAGATTTGAAAGCATTAGAATGTCTGATGATGAATCTTTTGATGAATTCTATGCTAAGCTTAATGATATTGTTAATTCTGCTTATAATCTAGGTGAAATCTATAATTAACCTAAAATTGTTAGGAAGATCCTTAGATTTTTGATTGAGGATTTTAGATCCAAAGTGACTGCCATCACTGAAAGCAAGGATGTGGACTCCATCCCTATTGATGAATTTGTAGGATCTCTTCAATCCTATGAGTTGGACCTACCTAAGACTAGCAAATCCAAATCAATGGCTCTTAATTCTGTTGATGATGTTGATGTGAATGGATTTGATGATGAACTCTCTGCTACAGAGATTGCTTACCTTGCCATAAACTTTAAAAATTTTCTTAAGAACAATAATAGAATGGCAAGAAGTAAGAACACTGCTGAATTTAGAAATTTTAGGAGGAATGATCTCACTAAGGTTAATAACACTGAAAAACCTAAAGAAAAAGTAGGTCAACCTTCTAATAATTCTATGGGACAACAATGTTTTGGGTGTCAAGGGTATGGTCATGTTAAATCTGAATGTCCTACATACTTGAGGTATAAGGGTAAGGCTATGGCTATACCCTTAGTGATGATGAACTTTCTAACAATGAGTTTGGTAGTGATGAGGATGGAAACTTAATGGCTTTCACTGCTACTGCTATAGTTGATGAGAGTGTTTCTGTTGAGGAGAACTCTTCTGATGGGGAACTCTCTTTGACGTTCACCTCCACCACCTCCTTTTGATGATGAGTGAGTGCCCTTTGGCAATTCGTCACAGAAAGGGGGAGTACATTGTAGTTATAGTAGAGGTGTTTTTTGTTGTTAGGGGGAGATTTTTGATGTTTTTGGAGATGTGGAGTTTTAGATTGTATTTCAGGTGCTTCTTTGTGTATTTATCTTTTTGACTCATGATATTTTGTTTGGGTTTTTTTTGATAGGGGAAGATACATTGATTTGTATATGTTTCTTATTTCACATTGCTTATTGATTTATATTTATGAGGTTATTCATGATATATGTCTTTATTTTGTGTTATGTGAAATCAAGAAGTTATTTTCTATGTTACTTGTATTTTCCATACATGCGTTTATGTGTTTGTTAAGTGTTACAGGAATATACAGGTTGATTCAGTCATGTTGCTGTCTACAATTGCAACTGATGGATAATAGTTAGATTGAATTTGTTATATTGTGTTATCTTTTTATAATAGGCTGTTTTTTGTATAAACTTTGAGCATTTTGTTAAGTTTGTGTTTTGTCACGGATTGTCAAAAGGGGAGTTTGTTAGGTTCTAAGGAATTAAAAACTAATGTATTAGAACTTCAATTTGTAAGGTTGGCAAACCATGATCAAAACATTTTAGTCGTGTTTAGACTTGCTCAAAGTATATCTGTTTATGTAAAGTTGGAATTGAGTTACCGCAGAATATACTGTGTAAATCTACCTAGCTCAATCGATCGAGAATTAGACTCGACCGATCGAAAGTCGTGCAGATTGTTTTTTTAGCAAAATTCTCCAACTCAGCCTAAGCCCGTTTGACGTATAGGATTTTATGTTTTTCCCTAAGTATAAAAGGGAAAACTCTAGCCACGTTTTAGAGGAGCTCTTCATGCTGTATGTGTGAATCTTTTGTGAGATCTTTGTGAGATCTAGAGGTGTTTGCCTTCACATACACTTAGAGTTTCCAATCTCAAGATTAATGTCAAGAGCTTGGTGATCATTCAATTGCTGATTCAAGAACTTAAAGATATACAAGTGGAAGTGCTTGTGCTTGCTGTGAATTTAAGAAAGAAGTAGTCCATGGATTCAAAGCTGTCACGTGATCGTGGTAGTAAGTTTTCTACTCGAGATAGTAATAGGATGTTAGTGGTCTAAGTCGCTATTATACAAATTTTAATTCTTTCATAGTGAATTCTGTTTTACTTTGAGGATAGCTAGGTTAAATCCTCCCCAGGTTTTTTACCGGTTTGGTTTTCCTTGGTCATCATATCATCATGTTCTTTATATTTCTGCTGCTTTGCATGATATGATATATTGTGTTAACAGAGACTTCAAAATTTACCTAAGTTAATCACTTGACTAAATAACTAGGCTAATCTGGTTATGTTTTAAGAGGTCTAAAAACGCACAAAATGGATTAAACCAAATTGTTGTAAGTTCAAGAAACTCGACAAAGCCCCCACATACATGGGTCAAGTTCATGAACAAAATGAAGATGCTCTTGATAGTGGGTGGAGAGATATGGATATAAAACTTCTCTTTGATGCAAACCTATAGCAATAGGAAAATCACTTGCAATTCCTCCACTTGTTCTCACGCTAGTTACAATTTTGTCAGAAGTATCTTTAATTATCTCAATAGTTAAGAGAAACTCCTTTGTTTTCGGAAACGCACCTCATAACCTCTATAGAGATCTTACCATATAATTTCTCTAAATAAATGAGAACTGTGTAAAGGTCTTTATAGGCATCTCTCTCTCTCTCTTCTTCTTCTTCTTCTTCTTTTTTTTTTTTTCATTTGTGGTCTAAGTAAGAAAATAGCTTACATGGTAGATCGTCCTCGCATAAAATCAAATTGATTCTCTGATAATTTTGTTTCATGTCTTAACCTATGTTTGAAAAATCTTTCCCAAAGTTTCAAAGTATGGCTCATAAGTTTAATTCCACAATAATTTTTATAGTTTTGAATATCCCCCTTGTTCTTATAAATAAGTATTATGGTATTTTGTTAGCACTTTAGATCTTATTGAAAACGTTTTGTCAGCCAACATACACCACATCACCCAAGCACTTCCTTACTTCAATAGGGATTTCATCCAGTCCCATGAGCTTTCTCATTTTCATCCTCCTTAGTGCATCATTTACCTCGGTCATCCTAATTCTTTGAGCAAATCTACAATTTCTATCCTCCATTGGGTTACCCAAATCGATCCAATCTTTCATATCATTTCCTAATGTTGGTTGCCCACATCCTCTTGATTCTCCAATAATGTCTTTAGCCATTCTATTAACATCTTTATCTAAATTTTACTTGCCTTCTTTGATTGAAACGAAATTATAGAACGAATAAATATGACTCTGCTGAACATGACCAGATTAATAATGGTGTATGGTAATGAACTAATGAATTTTTGGTAGATGCCTAATAATATAGCATACATTAAACTGAATCAAGATAAATGCCAAGGCACTCGCACCTTATGAATGTTGGAGTTGATATAAACAAAACTTGTCAAATCTCAAGGTATGGTATGGTGATATAAATCATATAATGCACATGTATTATACGAGTACCCAGTAGGGAGGAGATGAATTGCAAGACTTGGGAATGCAAATTCTTAAGATTGGTAGTAACAGGTAGTAGATATCCATTTTACCAGCCCAACGTGGCTCTGCCCCTGGGCATGACGAGGTTGGTGTCCTTAAAGAAGATAGCATCTCTATTTCTATCAATCATTTTCGGAGTATGTACTTAAAATTTTCACAATGTACGTATTTTCAAAGTATTTTACTATTTTTTAAAAGTTATTTCCAAAAGGAAAGAAATCCCCCCACTCCCCAGTTCCCCCAAAGTGAGCGGCCCCCAAAATTTTAATATAAATAAATAAAAATTAAAAAATTCCTACTCCTTTTATCATTAAGTAATCCTTGGCTTGAGGACTTGATCGGATACATTAAGTTTCCAATTGTTTGAAAATGCTTAATTAATACGTAAAAGGTTAAATTCATTGTAATGCTTAAAGAAAAGGCTAAACAAGAGGCAAATATATTAATAGTACTTGAAGAAATAAGAAAGATTTAACAAAATTAAAATAATTGTGATTTTTTTTTTTTTTTTGTATATTGTTAGGACATATGTGTTTCACATGTTAGGAATATATGTCACTATTTTATGTAATTGACTAATCCTTTGACAAAACGCACTTTACTTGTATTTGGGTAGATTTAAGGTGTGTTTAATACTTCAAAAAACATTGTTTCAAGTTCAAGTGTTAAAGCAATGTAAGTCTGTCCAAGAATCAAGTTAAAAAGTGTTGTTCATTAAAACTCGACAGCTAGCATCTATCGAGATTTAAAGAGAGCTGTTTTAGCCCGAAACTCGACAGCTTTTCGATAGATAGGGTATCTGTCAAGGTTTATGAAGTTCAGTTTTTCATGATTGTTTTTCATCAAATCCAAGATTATATATTTGGGCTTTCTTTTCTCACAACCATAAATATATATAAAGATTTTATTAAGGGCTGTCAAAGGTTGCTCGCATGTATGGAAAATATTGTTTATGCAAATTGTGACCGGAGATAAAGTTTGCCCTAATTCATCTCTTTCTTAAAGAAGCTGTTGTGTTTGTACACCGAAGGGTTTTGTGACCAAGCAATTTCATGATCTTTATCGTCTAGATGAGCTGAAGAACTTTGCAGTCAATATCCTTCTCTAGTTAGTGAGTGAGTCACGTACTATGATTCGTGCAAAGGAGTAAGTCGCGTATGGAGATCCGCACATCAGATTAGTTAGTCACGTACTGGGAGCCGTGCATCAAAATGAGAGATTATCACTACAGAACAAGTACAATTGGATATTGGGGTAAGGGTTCAACTGTAGGTTGGTATAAGATATTGGGATTCCTTTACTTGTAACCGTTTGTCTTGATAATAATGAATTTTCGGGAGTGGTGACCTTAAAATCACCCGGTGGGGTTTTTTTCGTGTAGGTTTTCCTCATTCATAAACAAATCACCGTATCCATTTATTTTCTGCTGCATACTTAGTTTAATTAGTGATTTATTTGTGTTACCACGCATCTTGCATGTTAATTTGATTAATTAATAAACTTGGCTAATTAATCAATTAATTCATCACAAGGGGTCAATACATTCTTAGCCTATCAAGTGGTATCAAAGCAGGCACACTCTGATTAGGTTTTAATCTTTGCTGTGTGATCCATTGAACCCTGTTTGTCATGGATAAAGAACAGTCTCTTATTATACCACCTTTATTTGATAGCATTAACTATGCATACTGAAAAGTACGCATGAGAGCTTTCTTGTAGTCTCTAGATGAGAAGGTGTGGTAAGCTGTGGAGATAGGCTGGACCAAGCCTATGGAAATGCCAGCTGATTGGGATGATGCTAAGATCAAGGCGGCAAACTTCAACAGCAAGGCATTGAATATGTTGTACAGTACGGTCACAAATAAGGAGTTCAAAAAGATATCCTTCACTGAAACTGCAAAGGAAGCATAGACCATTCTCCAGACAACCTATGAGGGAACCAAGGCTATCAAAAACTTAAAGTTTCAGAGGCTCACTACCAGCTTTAAGGAGATCAAGATGGAGGAGGATGAGTCGTTTGATGAGTTCTATGCCAAGCTCAAGGACATAGTGAACTCAGGCTTTAATCTTGGGGAAACCATTCTTGAACCCAAGATTGTGAGAAACGTGTTCAGATCTCTACTTGAAAGATTCCATGCCAAGATCACCGCAACATAGGAATAAAAGGATATTGATAAAATTCCTTTGACAGAACTGGTTGGCAACTTGCAGACCTATGAGTTAAGGTTGACAAGGATCGAAAAAACGAGCAAAAGTAAAAGCATGGCACTGAAGGTCAAGAGCAGTAACACGGATGAGTCTTTCGACGATGAAGATTCTAAGATGAAGTCCTATATCACCCGGCAATTTAAAAAGTTTATGAAGAATGCCAATGCAAAGGGCTTCGACAAGGACTATAAACAATCAATTTCTTCTCAGTCTAAGAGCCAAGACAAAGGGAAGAAGGATGCTAGGGATGGCGGTCAGTACACTGTTCCCCTCATGACCAAAGTGCTTCGGGTGTCAAGGCTTTGGACATTCGAAATAAGAGTGCCCTACATATCTCAAAAGCATTGGGAAGAGCAAGACACTTACTGCCACATTAAGTGACACTGAACCTAAGGATGATTCTGACAATGAAGATGATGGAATCCTAAATGCTTTCACTGCCACTGTCAATCCTACTGAGGGGATTGTTGAAGATATGGATGAAGAAGAGAACTTGGTGGAATCTAAGTTTGAAAAGATGGATAATCAAGATGATATCCATACAGCCTATGAGAAATTGTACAAGATTTCTGAGAAGCATGAGAAACTAAATAGGCTGGCCACCAAGAAGCTCAGTGATATGGAGCTTGATCAAGAGAGCTTTCTACAAAATTTGATAAAGCCAATAAGACTATTGGTGCACTGAGGTTTGAGAACAACTTCTTGATATAGGCTGTGTTTTTCTCCTTTTGAAAAACTGTTTTTAAACTAATCTCGACAACTCCTCGACACCTTTCTATACCTAGCTTATCTATTGGGCTGTTTAGTTGCTTGTTATCGCAATCTCGACACTTCCCAATAGCTGGGTCGATCAATCGAGATACCTTCTATCTCCTCGATAGCTAGGTCAATCCATCGAGATACTTTCTATCCACTCGATAGCTTCTCGACAGATCCTCGATCCATCGAGCTTCCTTTTTGCCTTGGACACCTACTCGATAGCTGCATCTATCAAACCTTTTAAAGTTCGACACCTCTCGACAACTCTCGATTTGTCGAGAATTACTGAGCTTGTATGTAAAGGGTTCTCGCGATCTCAACCTCATTTAGCTCGATCTCTCTCGATCTTTCTAGCCTTTTCTCTTCCCAAAACCTCTCTCATTCATTCCAAACCTCTTCCTCAAGGATTTTTCAGCCTTAATCAAGTTTTTCTTCACTTGGTAAGTGTCTAAATCCCTTAGATTCATGCATTTCATGATTTTTAACCAAAGTTTTTGGGATTTTTTTTGAAAATTTTAGGGTTTTTCAAAATTAAAGAGGTTTTTGCAAGATTTTCGGGATGGGTTTTGTGTTTTTGATCTTATTTGCATTATAACAATGTTTCATGCCTTATTAGATGTGTGTTTTCCTTGTTTCATACTTGTATGCTGGTAGGATTGGATTGGGTTGAGCCTATGATACAATTATTTTTGCATGTCACATGTTCATGCATTTCCATGCATACGTTTTTTCTCTTCTATATATTTTGAGCTGCTTAGGACTTTTCTGATTGTATCTTTCTCCCTCTCTCCCTTCTAGTTGCGTTAGTCTGCTTCTATGGCACCCAAACACAAATCTACTCCATCATGAAACCCTCTTCGTTCCAGGGCATCCACCTCTTCTGACCCAACTCCTTCTCATGTCCAGTTTCATGATGAGAAGGCCAAATCGAACTTCTTTGAGAACTTTTCTCGACCAGGTGCTCATTCGGAACACCAAGTCATTTTATCTGATTTCTCCGACACTGACCTACCCACTGTCATTCACAATAGGGGTTGGGAGTCACTGTGTGATGTCCCAATCACTTGTCCATCCATGCTGATCCAGAAGTTCTACTCCAACATGCATGGATTCGATTATTCAGTACCTCTGAATAATCAAATCCATGTCCCAAGGGTAGAGCATCTTGACTACCCGGTTGTGAGCATCTGAGGACTGTGTCCAAAGACGAGTTGATGTTTTCTTTTTGTGAGCATCCTTCAGATTGGGGCAAGCGTCAGTTTAGTCCATGTTTGACCTTTGCTAAAGGTCCTTAATTCATGAACATGGTTATGATTTTTGTGTTACATCCCTTATCTCATTATAACTCTATTACAGAGCCCCGTGCTCGATTTTTGCTTTCTCTTTAGAGCATCTCACTATAGATTTTTCCTCTCATTTCATTCTTTCTATCATAGATGTTTATAGGGATACGACGGCCCATCTCATCTTCCCTTCAGCTACCACGAGACTTTTGCACCATTTTTCTGTTTCCTTTCCCGTATCCGACCACTTTTCTATTATGGGTGCTATAGATGCCGCTATCGTTAAACGGAGCGAGGCACAGTTTTGGTCGAGGCTGTCCGGGTCAGCAACTCCTCCCACTACTTCGGCTCCATCCACCTCCGCTTCTTCTTCTTCTGCAGGTGGTGTGACTCTAGATACTATCATGGCACAGTGTCAGCGCATGGATGCTCGCCTTAACGCACTCATTGATGAGTTGTGTCAGGTAAACACCCGTGTTGGCTGTATTGCCAGACTGCAGGCTCGCCTTGGTCACTTCGTAGAGTTCCCCTCTCCTCCTCTTGAGGCATCTGACGATGATGACTCCGACAATGATGACGATGAGGATGATGGAGATGCTAGCTCTTCCAATGCTGACAAGACGTCTACTTGACACTCTTACCCTTTGTCACTCGTGACAAAAAGGAGAAGTAATTTTGGGTTATGAGAGTAGTCATAGTTAGGGGGGAGAGTTAGTATAGGAGATTTTTGTTAGGGGGAGTGTTGTTATTGAGGGATGTAGTGAGGATATTATGTATCTTTTTTTTTTTTTCTTTTCTTTCCTTTTTAGATACATTTATCTCTTGTACCTTAGGTCTTGTGACCATTTTGATATACATTGTACTTATATCTAGTTTATATGCATTGATGTATGTTTTTCACCCACCCTTACATGTGTAGTTTCTTTTCTCTCTTTATACACATGCTTCTTATATCTTGTATGCAATCTATTATTTCTATTTCACACAAAGATGCCTTGATGAATTTTGTTTAAAGTTTTTCAGAAATACAGGTTTTCAAAATCTACTTGCCATGAACTCTCTTCTTGCAAAGTTTTTCAAGAGTCTGTGTTATGATAGATTTTATTGTATTCAACAAGTGGATACACATGCTTCTTATACACATGCTTCTTTTCTCTCTTTATACACATGCTTCTTATATCTTGTATGCAATCTATTATTTCTATTTCACACAAAGATGCCTTGATGAATTTTGTTTAAAGTTTTTCAGAAATACAGGTTTTCAAAATCTACTTGCCATGAACTCTCTTCTTGCAAAGTTTTTCAAGAGTCTGTGTTATGATAGATTTTATTGTATTCAACAAGTGGATATGAGTTGAGTAATTTATGACTTCTCTTATATGTTCATTTGTTTGTTGTGATTTTATCACGGATGGCCAAAGAGGGAGATTGTTAGAACATATGTGTTTTACATGTTAGGAATATATATATCACTATTTTATGTAATTAGCTAATCTTTTGACAAAATGCACTTTACTTATATTTGGGTTGATCTAGAATGTGTTTAATACTTCAAGAAACATTGTTTCAAGTTCAAGTGTTAAAGCCATGCAAATCTATCCAATAATCAAGTCAGAAAATGTTGTTCATTAAAGCTCGACAGCTAGCATTTATCGAGATTTAAAGAAAGTTGTTTCAGCTCGAGACTCTACAGCTTCTCAACAGATAGAGTATCTGTCGAGGTTTATGAAGTTCAGTTTTTCAGAACTGTTTTTCATCCAATCCGGGATTATATGTTTGGGTCTTCTTTTCTCACAGCCCTAAACATATATAAGGATTGTTTTAAGGGCCGTCAAAAATTGCTCGCATGTGTGGAAAAGATTGTTCATGCAAATTGTAACCGGAGATAGAGTTTTCCCTAGTTCATCTCTCTCTTGAAAAAGCTATTGTGTTTATACATCGTAGGGTTTTGTGATCAAGCAACTTCATGATCTTCATCATCTGGATGAACTGAAGAACTTTGCAACCGACATCCTTCTCCAGTTGGTGTGTGATTCACGTGCTGGGATTCGTGCAAAAGAGTAAGTCGCGTACTAAGATCCGCGCATCAAATTGGTTAGTCACATACTGGGAGCCGTGCATTAAAAGAAGAGATTGCCACTACAGAACAAATTCAATTAGGTATTGGGGTAAGGGTTCAACTGTAGGTTGATATAAGGTACTAGGATTCCTTTACTTGTAACCGCTTGTTTTGATAATAGTGGATTCTTAGGATTGGTGACCTTAAAATCACCCAGTGGAATTTTTTCCATGTAGGTTTTCCCCATTTGTAAACAAATCACTGTGTCCATTTATTTTCCGCTGCATACTTAGTTTAATTAGTGATTTTTTTGTGCTACCACACATCTTGCATGTTAATTTGATTAATTAATAAACTTGGCTAATTAATCAATTAATTCATCACAAGGGGGTCAATACATTCTTGGCCTATCATACAAATCTATAACAAACTAGATAATTTGTATAGTCAATAAATGTTATAAAGACGATATATTGTATCTTAAAAATTTATTCGCTAGAGTTAAACATTTATTTGTTGGAAACCCATTTCCAAAATGAGTCCAAATATGTTTAAGTTGTGAGTATTTAGTGTCTTAGAAGTTGCAATTAAAGATTAAGTTAAAACAAAAGGACTTGTTAAGGATTGCATCTTAATTGATCAAGACTCACTTAATTTCAGCACCAACCTCAATACCTCTTATCTGATTGATAGTTGTTGATTATGTTTTAGCTGTTTAGCATTTTGTTTTACGTCTGCTCTAGAAGTGGATTAGTGTAACCAAGATAATATGAAAACCCGTTAAACATGACCTTTTATAAAGTTGTAAAGGTAGATACCCTAAGGTTTGCACTATAAAGTTGTTTTAAGTCCCTTGTCATACATATAGATTAAATCAAATTGTTGCATCAAGACACTCAACAAAGCCACCCACATACATGGGTGGAGACAAAAAATAATAATGATGCTCTTGATAGTGGATGGAGAGAAGAAAGCCCTAGGATTCCATACAACTAGGGAAAGCTGGACTCGTATGCTTGTTTTTGGCTTATTTTTATTTTTTTTTTATTTAGACATTTTTTTCCTAGAAATTTGGAACAAAAAACCAAAATTCTTTTAAACCTAATTTATGCTTTTCCTGACTCTCTCTCTCTCTCTTTGTGCTATAGGCATCACCGCAAAGCTTGTCGTTATCATTGTCACTGCCTCAATGTAATTCGTAAAGCCTAATGAATGCTCAATGCTCCAAACTACTACTCATTGAGATTCACTCATTATCACGCCATTGGCGCATTACTCAATCTCAATATGAAGATACCACCTCTCAATCTCTGTCTCTCAATATGTCTATTTTATTGCATTCATTAGGATTTAACAAAAAAAGAAAAGAAAACAAAAGCAGATTGGCTTGGTTTTGAGTACTTATAAGGATATTTTATGAAAGTTGGAAAACTGAGAGCAAAAACATGTTTAGTTTAAGTGTTAGACATTGGTCATGATGCTTCAAGTCAAGATTCAAAAACAGTCAAGCTGTAGAAAGAAAAATTCAGAATCTGCAAGGCTCGACCGATCGAAAGTCATTTTTTGCAAAATTTAAATCAGGTCCAAAGCTCGCAAAAACGTTTAAGGTTTGTCTCCAACACTACCTAGTATAAAAGGAAAACCCTAAATATGTTTTAGAAATTCTTGGAAGTCTTGTGAGTTACTCTTGTGAGATTTGTGAGGTTTCTGTAGCCTTCTAACTAAATAAGCATCTATTGGAAAGAAGATCTATATTCAAGAACAGGTAGGGGTGGCAATTTGTATTCGCGTGTCGAGTTCGTATCGTATCAACTCATGAGTATTTGACTATATAGGTCAACACTAACCCGACATGTTTATTAAACGGGTCAAGATTCCTCAACCTTAACACGACCCATTTATTAAACATGTTAGTCGTGTCGACCTGTTTACCATATTTTATCAAATTGAAAAAAAAAATTATGAAAAAACAAAACAAAATATTTTAATATAAAATTTGGAATTTATAAGTTACTGCATCACAAATAATCATTCAAAACTAAAGCATATCTCCATATCACAAATAATCAATCACAATATGTTAAAGAAAATAACACAACAATTAATAAGTTTATATACCTAGGGTTTGAAAGGTATATTGATAAAATGTCATTTAATTAAATGGGTCAGATGGGTCAAATGGATTCTATGTATTGAACACCAACCCAATCCGTTTATTAATCGTGTCCAATTTTGCCACTCCTAAGAATAGGTGAATTAAGTTGCTACACACAAGATCAACTACTACCGATGGTCTAATGTTTTGAGTGGGATCTCAGAGTCACAAACATGGGTGTTTGTGTGTGACAAATTTCGATAAAAAAAGGTCGTGGATTAGAAACTACGTGTGCTCATGTGAGTAAGTACTAGAAGAGATAGATTTAGATTTAGAAAAAAAATATATTGTAAAACCTCCATTCTACCATAGTGAATTTGTTATCTTGAAGATAGTTTAGATTAAATCATCCCCAGCTTTTTTACCTTGAAACGGTTAGTTTTATTGGTTTTCTTAGGTTATCATATCGCTGTCTTTTTTCCTTTTTCGTTTTAAGTAATATGATTGTTTGTGTTTAACCTAGATTTGCATAATAAACACCTAATTAACAACTTGGTTGATTAATTAGGTTAAACAATCTAAGTATACAGGAGTTTAAACGAACAAATAGAAAAGTCGGATTGGGAAGCGGGTATCAAGTTCGGATTGGGCTTGAGACTACTGACCCTAACCCACTCCATGGCCATCCCCACATTGATATGACCAATATCTGAATTTGAAAAAAGTGAGAGACAAAGAATAAGGAGACAATCTACACATTTTAAAAATATAATTTACTGGACTCATCGTATTTTTTACTTTAAATTCCGACATAAATATAATTGTAGTAATGCCTTAGGAGACAATCTACATGTAAGGATCGCGATTCTTTCTTACATTTTTTTTTTTTTTTTTTTTGGGGGGGGTCTTAAGCCTTTTTCTTTATAGGTAGTATAAGCAGAACAAAAACAAACAAGTGACTAATCATTACATTATCAAAGGATAGCAAGAATAAAATCAAGCAACAAATGAGAAAAAGGAAATATAGAAGGTCGTACGTACCTCTCTTTAGGATAACAATTTATCAATGAAGCAGGAACAAGTTTTCCCAGTCAGACTGCTGAGCAGCTGAACAATAACGTTTAACTTGGTGAATGATAATAATTAAACATGAAGGGCAGAAAATATCGACTGTTATTCTTGGAGACCATATTTTACGAACCAGAAGCCATTCCATTGCATCAAAAAAAAAAAAAAAAAAAAAAAAAAAAAAAAAAAAATTCTCCTTCCATCATTCACATAACAAATAAAAAATCCAAATCAAAGAAAATTCTAAATAAAGAAACTAAACAAAGTACCTCTTTCCTTCGTGCCACAAGTTTGCCAGATGTTTTTCACTTTTTCTGCACCCTTGACTTACCAATGTGAATAAACCTTCGAAGTGAAAAGTTGGAAAAGTGTCTAGTGTTTTTGTTTTTGTTTTTGTTTTTTTGTTTTTTTTTGAGAAATGGAGCAAGAGTCTGAGAGGATGAGATCACAAAAGCTGACTCGAAAACTATTTATAGAAAGCAAATTGAGGAATGACAACTCGCGAAGGAAGTAAAATGAAACCCCCCCACCGTTTTTTTTTTTTTTTTTTTCGAAAGTAGAGAAAAATAAAATGAGAGGACTACAACACAGAAACTATAGCGAAATTTTGATTCAAATGAAAACTGAAAACGAGGAAAGGATGCAATCTTTTTCAACTGGATTTCATTTCAATGATATTGAATTTCCTTTTCTGATCCTTCTGCCTTAAACTGCAAAAACAACGATTACTGATTACTCACACAGGTCAAAGTAATGCAATACTTATGGCCACATGCGAATGAAAACCGACAGTCGCACGTTCAAAAGGATGCTGAAAATGACGAAGACACAATATAAACAAATATGTGATGTAATAGCTTTTAAGGATTAAGATTGAGAGATCAAAAAAATAACTTTTAAATTTTAATTTCATCTTTTCAATCTCAGAGTGTTAAAAGCAAGGAGGTATGCACTCAAGCCATTAGTAGACATAAGAACAGAGATGGAGAACAGGGCAGCACTCAAGGAGTTGAAACTCAGAAAAATTGGATCAGTCCAGAGCTATTAGAGGTGATTGAATCAGTTCCTTATCATGAACACTTTATTCACACATATGAAGGAGCTTTGCCACGTGAATAGAAGCATGACATAAGCTGCTGTTACAGCCTGTACACGTGGGTTGATAATTGGGTTGCTTGTAACTAATTTTCCTTTATTTACGGATATAGTTTTTTTTTTCTTTCTTTGCTTCTACAGATTGTATATATAGATAGCAATAGTGTATAGATTCATTGTATTCTCATTCTTCAATCAATAAAAGATCATTCATTCTATTTAGAGAGAGGGTTCTACAATTCTCTACATGGTATCAGAGCACTAGTGAAGCTCAACAATGGCGTCCACTGAATCTAACAATCCCTCTGATCCTCAATCATCACAGTCTGCTTTGAATTCCAACAATGATCCTCCTAATTCTACTCTTCCCAATCCCTATTTTCTTAGCTCAAGTGAAAATCCAGGCAGTATCTTGGTCACACAACCATTGCTTGGAATGAGAAATTACCAATCATGGTCTAGGGCAATGATTCTTGCTCTTACAGCTAAGAAGAAAATTGGTTTTGTCAATGGCAAAATCACAAAACCAGATATGGATTCACCTCTGTACGAAGATTGGGAGAGCTGCAATACTATGGTATTGTCTTGGATGATCAATTCGATGCATGTTGATGTATCAAGCAGTATTATGTACTGTGAGACTGCTAGGGAGATGTGGATTGAGTTACAGAACCAGTTTTCACAAGGGAATGGTCCTAAGATCTACAATTTGCAGAAGTAGATTTCACATATCTGCCAAAATCAGATGACAGTTTCAGAATATTACACCAAATTCAAGAGACTTTGGGATCAATTGCTCAACTTTGAACCACTTCCAGAATGTTCTTGCGGTGCTATGAAGCTGCTGAGTACTTCACACAACAAGGCATATGTGATGAGGTTTTTAATGGGGCTTAATGAGAACTATGAGACTCTTCGTAGTCAAATTCTCACATATGATCCTTTTCCTTCAATGAGCAAGGTTTACTCTTTGGTTCTTCAAGAAGAATCACATAAGAATCTTGATCATCAAGGATCAAGCTCATCACAAGGAGATGTAGTGGCAATGTATGCTAATTCAAAGAATAATTCAGGAAGTTCTTCTTGGAACAAAGGCAATGGGAAGAAAGAAAGGCCATTTTGCACTCACTGTAATATGTCTGGGCATACCATTGAGAAGTGTTATAAACTTCATGGTTACCCTCCAGGATACAAGCCAAAAGGGAAGAATAATGCTAGTGCACATCAGGTCTCTTCACATTTGAGCAATGGAGCTGAGAATTTTGCATCAGCAAGCAATTTGTGTCCTATTTCTAAGGCACAATGTGAACAATTATTGGCTTTTCTTAGTTCTGGTTCAGGATCTGCTTCTGGAGGTGATGGATCACATCATGCAGCTAATGTGAGAGCTTCTTCTAGTGTGGCTAGTGTGGAAGAGCACTCTGGTGGTACTTTTGAGGTATTCTCTTCACAATCACAAGTCAATTCCTCAGCCAATCTTTGTTCTGATCTCATGTCAGGTACTTCCTCCAATTTCCCTTTTAATCCTAATTTGTCACACTCTATATTTTCTGCTAAAACTGTCAATAGGGATGCTTTTAGGAATTCTGATTGGGTCATAGATACAGGAGCTACAGACCACATGGTGCACTCCATTGCTGTTTTTACTTCTATCACTGCCACTCTAGACACATTTGTGAATCTTCCAAATGGTGAATCTGCCTTAGTGACTCACATAGGAACTGTTAAAATCTCAGAAAACCTTGTTCTTTCTAATGTGCTTTGTGTACCTTCCTTCAACTTTAATCTGATTTCTGTCAATCAATTGGGAAAATCCATTCATTGTTGTCTCATATTTTTTGGAAATCTATGTTTTATACAGGACCTAGCTCATTGGAGCACGATTGGTCTGAGTAAGGAGATCAATGGTCTCTATTTGCTGTTAAAGGGAGAATCAGCATCAACTTCAAGTTGTGTTTCTTTGTCTGTTTCTGCTAATAAGGTTCTGCCACACATATGGCATGCTAGATTAGGACACATATCAGATGCCAAATTGGCTTTGTTGAATAAGGACAAAGTTCATTGTACAAATTCTAATGAAAATTTTCACTGTGATTTTGTCCACTTGCTAAACAAAAGAGATTACCCTTCAATATCAGTACAACTATTTCCAATGAATGTTTTGATTTACTTCATTGTGATATATGGGGACCTTTCTCTGTTCCCACCATCCATGGTTGTAGATTTTTTCTAACCATTGTAGATGATTGTTCAAGATGTACTTGGGTGTATCTGTTGAAGCATAAATCCCAAACTGCATCTTATCTAGACCAATTTTGTACAATGGTTGAAACACAATTTACAAAGAAAGTGAGATGCATTAGGTCAGATAATGGGACTGAGTTCTTTCTCAAAGATTTTTTTGCTAAAAGAGGCATCTTACATCAATTAAGTTGTGTTGAAACTCCACAACAAAATGTTGTTGTGGAGAGAAAACATCAACACATCTTAAATGTTGCAAGAGCTCTCAAATTTCAATCAAATTTACCTTTATACCTTTGGGGTTATTGCATTTTAACTGCTGTTTACTTGATAAATAGACTTCCTTCATCTGTTTTAAATCAAAAAACTCCTTATGAAGTCTTATTTGGTCATTCCCCCACTTATTCTCATTTAAGGGTTTTTGGATGTCTTTGTTATGCTTCCACCCTTTCTCATAATAGGACCAAGTTTGATCCAAGGGCTAGAAAATGTATCTTTTTGGGCTATCCTTTTGGGGTTAAAGGCTATAGAGTTTTGGATTTGTCTACCAAAACAGTTTTTACATCTAGAGATGTTATTTTTCATGAAAATCATTTTCCTTATGTTAAAGGTAATACAGATTTCAGTGATCCTTTTGCCGCCACTTTTGATGTTGTTTCTCATTCTCCCACAGACAGCATTTTAGACTCATTTGTTACTCATGTTAGTATTTCAGAAGTTCCATCTCATACTTCAAACATTCCATTTGCATTCCATCCATCTACCTCTAATACAGATAGCTCCATATCCATTCCTCATGACACTTCTTTATCTGATACACATTCTTTAGACAGCTCTTCTATTTTACCTACTGTTTTAATATCTGCCCCTGAACCTTCACACACCAGAAAGTCCACCAGGGTCCATAAAACACCTGCCTACCTACAAGATTATGCTTGCAATTCAGCTGCAACAGTTGCTGATCCAGGTTCCCCTTATGATATGGCTGATTTTCTCAGCTATTCAAACCTTACTCCTTCATATCAGTCTTACCTCATGACTGTCAGTTCCTGTCATCCAGAACCTACTTCTTTCTCCCAAGCAGTCCAAATTCCTGCTTGGAGAGAGGCAATGGATAAGGAAATCCAGGCCTTGGAGAAGACTGGGACTTGGATTCTTACTCCTCTACCTGCTGGGAAGACCCCCATTGGTTGCAAATGGGTGTATAGAGTGAAGTTTAATTCAGATGGTAGTGTTGAGAGATATAAGGCCAGGCTTGTGGCTAAAGGTTATACCCAAAGAGAAGGCTTAGATTTTCTGGAAACTTTTTCTCCAGTTGCAAAGACTGTATCTGTGAGGGTTCTTCTTGCACTTGCTTCAGCCAAAGGTTGGCCTCTTCATCAACTTGACATCAACAATGCTTTTTTGCATGGAGACTTGGATGAAGAAGTCTATATGAGTTTGCCCCCTGGTTTTCACAGTAAGGGGGAGTGTTCTTCTTCACATTCTTCTACTCCTTTGGTTTGTAAACTTGTGAAATCTCTTTATGGATTGAAGCAGGCATCAAGGCAATGGAATGCAAAGTTGTCTGCCACCATCATTCAGCTTGGTTTCATTCAATCCGAGGCAGATCATTCCTTGTTTGTTCATTCTACTGGTGACTTGTTCACAGCATTATTGGTATATGTGGATGATATGATTCTTACAGGTAATGATCCAAGTTGCATTGCTTTAGTTAAGTCAATCCTAGATCAGAAGTTTGGAGTTAAGGATCTAGGTTCTCTCAAATACTTCTTGGGCTTAGAAATTGCAAGGAGTGATAAGGGTATTAGTCTAAATCAGAGAAAGTATGTTCTTGAAGTACTTAAGGAAGCTGGAATGGTTGGATGTAAACCTACCAAGACACCTATGGAACAGCAGCTAAAACTGTCCAAAGGTGATGGTGAGCTACTTAAAGACCCAGGCCAGTTCAGAAGGTTGATAGGGAAGTTCATGTCTCGCACACTTAGCAGGCCTGATATTACCTATTCTGTTCACAGACTTAGTCAGTTTTTATCACAGCCTAGAGTCCCTCATATGAAGGCAGCAACAAGGATCTTGCAATACCTCAAAGGCACACCAGGGCAAGGGGTTTTCTTTCCTGTGGAGTCAGATTTGCAGCTCAAAACCTATTGTGATGCAGATTGGGCAGGCTGCCCCGATACCAGAAAATCATTAACTGGATATTGTGTCTTTCTTGGTAATGCATTGGTCTCTTGGAAGTCTAAAAAACAGGCTGTGGTATCAAGATCTTCAGCAGAGGCAGAGTATAGGTCAATGGCTTCAACTACATGTGAAGTTCTTTGGCTGTTGTACCTGTTGAAGGATCTTCATATTTCTCATGACAGACCTGCCTTGATGTACTGTGACAACCAGGCTGCTTTGCATATTGCTGCAAACCCAGTCTTTCATGAAAGGTCCAAACACATTGAGGCAGACTGCCACATTGTAAGGAATAGGGTTATAGATGGAACAATTAAAACTTTTCATGCAGATATTTTTACTAAAGCTCTAGGTGTGGATAATTTTTTAAGGTTGCAAAAGAGGTTGGGAGTTATCAATATTTTTGCACAAGCCATTCAATATCCTGAGTCTCCATCTTTGAATCAAGTAGCAAGAGCTTTGCTCTTGAGGGGGAGTGTTAAAAGCAAGGAGGTATGCACTCAAGCCATTAGTAGACATAAGAACAGAGATGGAGAACAGGGCAGCACTCAAGGAGTTGAAACTCAGAAAAATTGGATCAGTCCAAAGCTATTAGAGGTGATTGGATCAGTTCCTTATCATGAACACTTTATTCACACATATGAAGGAGCTTTGCCACGTGGATAGAAGCATGACATAAGCTGCTGTTACAGCCTGTACACGTGGGTTGATAATTGGGTTGCTTGTAACTAATTTTCCTTTATTTACGGAGTTAGTTTTTTTTTTCTTTCTTTGCTTCTACAGATTGTATATATAGATAGCAATAGTGTATAGATTCATTGTATTCTCATTCTTCAATCAATAAAAGATCATTCATTCTATTTAGAGAGAGGGTTCTACATTCTTTACACAGAGTAAAAAAAAAATGTAAAAAAGAGTAAAAAAGGCAAATATATTTAATATTTGTGAGTGGGAGCAGGTAATTGCATTGGGGTCCGATCCTAACCCGAGGACAACAATATTTGTGAGGGCGAGCAGGTACTGAGAATGTTACAAAAAATTTCATAAACGATATATATTTTATTATTGAAACCTATGCACCATGTCTTCTCCTTGGAAAGTTAAATCGTTAGTAGACGAAGGAGCACCATTGTCTCACTTCGGACGGGTGAAAGAGCTGGAATACTTATATATTATCATTTTTCATAACAATCTTGATTTTTACTAACTGTATGAAACTTTAATAGACATATTACCTTTTTATTTTATTTTTTTCTATCACTAACAATCTATTAAATCAGAATAGCAATGCTAGGTAAAGTTATTTATTCTAGCATCACAATATTTATTACATCTTTTTTCACAACTATTTTGTATGATAAATTGTAATAAACTGTCTTTTACAGTTTACTTATACATGAACTAAACCACTTTTTCTATATTATTGGGTTTAGCTTAACTTAAGTAGTTTTTTCACTAGACATCTTATTTTGTATTAATGAAAAACTGCCACATCATTCATTAACTTAACAAAATGTGGAGATTAAAATCGACTACCATATCATTCTATCTCAAGGAAAAACTAACTAAATGTTCAATTGAAAAACTACTAAAGGTAATGTCAAACCCTGCACATTTAATCATGTAGGATCGTTTTGAGAATAGTGTTTAAAGGTTGTATTCTTAGAATTATTATTGCTATAGAAGCTATTATAGAACCACAATCTTTACAATTTGGTTGTCTTTTACTTTCACATTGATCATTATATTTTCTCTATCATCCCAAATCAACCAAATGAGATATTTGTGAGAAATAGTGCGATAAATATTATGTTTCTAAAATTGTTCTTGATGCAGTAATAATTATTCTAGTCTTCAATAAAAATAATGGACCGACCAGTCACGATAATAATAAAAAATGTCGACTAATCACCACCAGTCAAACCTAGTCAAATATGATAGCTGGGAAAGATTACAATACAATTATAAAATAAATAAATAAAAGAGATGGGTATTGTGATAAAAAATACAATATCTTATATAAAAGTAAAATTATTAGTAAACATTGTCTTCCCTTTGAGAAAAACAATTTCTCAAAAAACATCTTCGAAAAAGTTATAAAGTTGGCAGACAAAGGAGCATCACGCGTAACTCAAATACCAATGCTATATAGAAAAAAAATCTCACAATATTTAAGTGGGTAAATTTCAAACTTTTCCTCCCAAGGCACATGGGATCTTTTATTTTATTTTTTTTGATAAAAACACAAAGGGCCATAATGTCGTACGTACCTCTCTTTATCAATGAAGCTGGAACAAGTTGCTTTCCCACTCGGACTGCTAAGCAACTGAACAATAACGTTTAATTTGGTGAATGATTATAAACCTGAAGTGCGGAAAATATCTAGTGTTATTCTTGGAGACCACATTTTACCAATGTTGCACGGACACGGACACAGACACAGGAATACGGCAATTTTTAAAAAATAAGGACACGACACGGCAGGGACACGACGGTTAAATAATTAATTAAATTTTATATTTAGGCATATTTTTTAATATTAGTAACATATTTTCATAAAGGAGCAACTGACTCAACTGATTTTTTACTTTAAGTATTCATTTTAGTAAAATCATCTACATAATTTAACTTTAATAAAAAAATAAAACTATGGTAGGACTTACAAACAAAAATCACTAAATTAAAAAAAAAACGTGTTAACTTAAGTGAGTAACAGTACACCCCCATTCACCAAAAGGTCCAAAAGGACTAGAACTAATATCCGAAAGAAAAAAAAAACAGAGGACTAGAGAACTGAAAGAAAAAAAAACAGAGGAGATCAGACCTCAGGGCCTGTTGTCCACGTCGAGAGAGAGAGAGATCGGAAGGGACAGCCGGACAGGACACGACGTCGACGTCTATGGAGCTCGCCGATCGGCCCGATCTAGCTCCGGCGAGGGACAGAGGGCAGCGGCAGCGGCAGCGGCCCGATCTATCTCCTATTGGTCTAATCTGTGATTTTCTCTCTTTTTTTTTCTTTTTTTTTTCTCACTGCTGGCGTGTCGGAGACGTGTCGGCGTCGAGTCGGAGAAGCGAAAAAAAAAAAAGACACTCGCCGGACACCGGAATCCGGCGAGTCGTACCCGTTCCGGTGTCCGACACCGACACGATGCCAAAAATGGCGTGTCCATGCAACCTAGCATTTTACAAAGCAGAAGCCATTCCGTTGCATCCAAAAAAAAAATTCTCTTCTTCCATCGTTCACATAATAAATAAAAACTACAAATCAAAGAAAATTTTAAATAAAGAAACTAAATAAAGTACCTCTCTCCTTCGTGCCACAAGTTTGCCGAGATGTTTTTCACTTTTTCTGCACCCTTGACTTACCAATGGGAATAAAACCTTCAAAGTGAAAAGTTGGAAAAGTGTCTAGTGTTTTTGTTTCTTGGTTTTTGTTTTTGTTTTTGTTTTTGTTTTTGAGAAATGGAGCAAGAGTAACTGAGAGGATAGATCACAAAAGCTGACTCGAAAACTATTTAAAGAAAGCAAATTGAGGAAATGAAAACTCGCGAAGGAAGTAAAATGAAACCACGACCGTTTTTTTTTTTTTTTTTTTTTTTTTTTTAAGAAATAAGATGCAATGTAGGAGCTAGGAAGTAAGAAGTATATCACTCATTCTTTCTTTTTTTCTTTTTTCTTTTTGAAGTAGAGAAAAATAAAATAAGAGGACAACAACACAGAAACTATAGCGAAGTTTTGATTCAAAGGAAAACCGAAAACGGGGAAAGGATGCAATTTTTTTTCAACTGGATTTCATTTCAATGATATTGAATTTCTTTTCCCGATCCTTCCGCCTTAAACTGCAAAAACAACGATTACTCACACAAGTCAAAGTACTGCAATACTTATGGCAACATGCGAATGAAAAACGACAGTCGCACGCACAAAAGGATGCTGAAAATGACGAAGACACAACACAATATAAACAAATATGTGAATCATGTAATGTGAACTCAAGCAAAGGATAGGGAATTACACTGATGTAAGGTACCAAATATGTTTGTTTCTTTTTCTCCAGAGAGTAGATTTATTTGTGAGTGGGGAGCAGGTAATTGCATTGGGGTCCGATCCTAATCCAAGGACAACAATATTAAAAAAGGGTGGTGTTAACGGGCACCGTAAGGTGCCCGATAACAACCCACTTTTTTTTAACTTTTCAAAATTTTGAACAGCTTTTTGATAACTTTTTATTTCTTTTAGCAATTTATATGACGATTTTTTTTTTTTTTTAAATGAAACCCAAAAAGGGAAATATTAACAAGCACCGGACGGTGCTTGTTAACATTTCCCATTAAAAAATACCAAATGGGTTTATTCTTTAACTGTCATTGTACTGAATGTTACAAAAAATTGCATAAACGATATATATTTTATTATTGAAATCTGTGCACCGTGTCTCCTCCCTGGAAAGTTAAAACTTTAGTAGAAAAAGGAGCGCGGATGACTTAGCTGGATTGCTTTTGGGATCATATTTTGTTCTAGGCTAAAAATGTAAAATTGACTTTTTTATTTTTATTTTTTCAGATTTTATTTTAGTTTTTTAAATTTATTTTTGTTTATTTTAATTCTCTAAATTTCCGATTTATTCAATTAAAGCATTTTCATTAGTTTTTGTTAAAAAAATTTTGAAAAAAAAAGAAAAATATTTTTCAATCATTAATTAAAATTTTTAATTTAAAAATTTTGAAAAAAAATTTATAAAATTGAAAAACTAACCACAGCATATAATAAAAGTTGATGGAAAAACTTTAATTAAATAAATTTGAAAGTTAGAGGACTGAAATGAACAAAAATAAAGTTAGAGGACTGAAATAAAATCTGAAGAAACTTAAAGGGTCAATTTTGCATTTTATCCGTTATTCTATTATCATTATTCATTACAATTGTGATTGTTACAAACTGTCTGAAACTTTAATATACATATTTCTTTTTTTCTATCACTTAAATCAGAATTGTGGCAAAGTAAATAGTAATACTAAGTCAAGTTATTTATTCTAGCATCACAATATTGTAAGTGCTAGTATTATAAGCAGGAACGAACCCAGAATTTATTCTAGCATCACAATATTCTAACATCACAACTTGTAAGTCTTGTCTTCTCACTCATTTCTTTTCCATCTCTTGTGTCTTCTGTATATATTATTTTAAAAAAAAAACATCACAATATTAATTATATAATATTTATCACATTTTTTTCCACAACTATTATACATGATAAATTGTGATAGATTGTCTTTTACCTACACATAAGCTAAACCACTTTTTCTATACTATTGGGACTAGCTTATCTCAAGTAGTTTTTTAACTAGACATCTTATTTTGTGTTAATGAAAAATTGTCATATCATTCATTAAATTAACAAAATGTGAAGATTAAAATGGACTACCATATCATTATATTTCAAAGAGAAACTAACTAAATATCTAGTTGAAAAACTATTGAAAGTAAAGTCAAACCCTTCATAGTTTATCACACACAGGATAGTTTTGAGAAGGGTGTTTAAAGGTTGTGTTCTTAAAATTATTGTTGCTGTAGAAGCTACTATAGAACCACAGTCTTTACAATTTGGTTGTCTTTTACTTCACATTAACCATTATATTCTCTCTATCATCCCAAATCAACCAAATAAGATATTTGTGAAGAAGTTTCTAAAATTTTGTTGACGCAGTAATAGTTATTCTAGTCTTCAATAAAAAAAATGGACCGGCCAGTCACAATCAGGGCCGGCCCTAGACATTTTGGGGCCTAAGGCGAGAACAAAAAATGGGGCCTTTTTAATACTTATATATTAATTAAATTAATATTTCTTTAATATTTTTATATTATAATATATTTTATTTAAAATCTACTTTTCTTGCCTTTTGAGATGCAAATTGACTAATTAAATTTTTGTATTCAAGTTCTTCTAACATCTCCTTTTCGATCGATAATATAGTTAATCCACTTAATCTTTCTTGGGACATTGTTGATTTTAGATATGATTTTATTAATTTTAATTTTGAAAAACTTCTTTCTACAGAAGCTACTGTAATAGGTATTGTTAGTAAAATCCTATAAGCAATGCATGTATTTGAAAATGAATCTAATCTTTTTATATAATTTAGTATGTCAATTGGATTATAATCTTTTATTTGTAAAATTTCTTTTAAAACATTTAATTCTGAAGATAAATCTAAACCATCAATATCATAATAAATATCATGTTTAAGAACATCTTCAAGTTTAAGACAGTATTTTTGTAAACTATCATTATCTAGTGACTTCAAGTTTAAGACAGTATTTTCATATCCAGATGCATATTTTCTAACAGACATTTCTAATCAAACAATATATTTATAAAGACTAAAATAAAAAATAACTTTTAAGTTTAGAGCAAATGAGAAATAAAACCTGATTTATATAAAAAGTTTTGTTGTAGTTTTACCAAACAATAACAAGTTTTTAGCAATCTCAACCTGCATAAATAAAAACTTATTCAATATATTACCACTAACTAAAATATATATATATATAAACACAAGATTAAAATTAAAAAAAAAAATTAAGCACAAGCATAACAAAAATTTAAGCACAACTATAACACAAAGCTTATTAATAAGACCCACCCACCAAAAAAAAAAAAACGTAAAACAAATCCTATCTAATCTATAACCCAAAAAAAAAAAAACACCTTGAAGGCCCAAAACAACTGGGCGGCAATCTATTACCCAAAAAAATAACGCAATCTTAAAAAAAAAAAAAAAAAAAAAAAAAAAAAACCAGGGGCGGCAATCTATTATCTATAAGACTATGACCCAAAACCAGAGGTGGCAACGGCAAGCAATCTATAAGACTATAACCCAAAAAAAAAAAAAAACACAGGCTTTAAAAAAAAACTTGAAGGCCCAAAGTGCAACTGGCAAATATTTATACCAATATACCTGCTGAGTGCTGAAGCTGAACACAGTGAACAGAACGGCTGAAGAGTGAGAGAGGCGGAGTCTGCGGAGAAACCGATTCAGAGCAAGACAGCAAGAATGAGAGAGGCCGGAGGAAGCTTGCTGCCTTGCCAGTTGCTTGAGAGCTGTTGAGAAGATGCAGATCGGAACAGGGGAGAGAAAGAGAATCAGAGAGAATGAGAAACAGAGAGAGGCGGAGAGCAGAAAACAGAGAGAAAGGTAAAATTTTTAGGAATTCGAGTGGTTTTATTTGTTTTGTGGTTAATATCTTAGATCAGATTTGTAGTTTGTCTAATTAATTTTTGGTTTGTATGGAGGATAATAATGTTTGGTTTATCAAAATTTTTGTTTTTTTGGTTAAAAAGCCACACCCACCTGCATCTGAATTCTGAAACTAAATTTTTTTTTTTTTCCCTACTCCATGAATAATCCACTAACAAATAATAAATAACGGTCCACTTGTCACCACCCGACAAACCTAGTCAAATAAGGAAAGAGGCGGCCCTGGTCACAATAATAATAAATAACGGTCCACTTGTCACCACCCGACAAACCTAGTCAAATATGATAGTAATAAAAAATACAATAACTTATATAAAAGTAAAATTATTAGTAAACAATGTCTTCAATTTCTCAAAAAACATCTTCGAAAAAGTTAAAAAGTTGGCAAACAAAGGAGCATCACGAGATACTCAAATACCCATGCTATATAGAAAAAGAATCTCACAATATTTTAAGTGGGTAAATATCAACGTTTCCTCCCACGGCACATGGGATCAATTTTTTTTTTTTTTTTAATTTAATAAAAACACATGGGACCATATAAAGTGTGTTAATTTTGATGACACATATTAGTATTTAATAGGATTGTTTATGTTATTTAATAGCAAAACTAGTCTACTTTTAGAAAACAAGAAACAAAACACGTTTGTTTCTGAAAATAATCTCGAATCCATGATGGTTCCTTAAATCCACAAGTAGAAAGGATCTGGAATCCTCCAGAAAATAGAAAGACAAAAAGTTTGAATTTTATTGATTAAATAATTGTTAAAAAAATTTACAGACTTAGGAGTCTTATTTAAAAGCTTTGAAAAATTTGACAAACAAGAAAATATATTCTAAAATAACTCCTAATTAATATCTAACTATAATAGGAACTAAATTTGACCTAAAAAGCATTAAAAGCACCTAAAAACAAGGAAATAAATGTCATAAACCTAAAATAATGAAAATTACATAAAAATACTAAATATAACAAATTACAGAAATTAATTTGAAGATTCTGTCCTACATCAGACCCTTCTACTTGAAACAAACTTGTCTTCGAGTTGATAATTGAAATCTGAAATCTTTCATGCTATGAGAACAAATACTTTGAATACTTCATCTTCTTTGTATTCTTACCAAACTTGAAATTCATCAATTAGGCAATTTGAACTTCGTGTCCCTTGATCTTCATGCAATTGAAAATATTCATCAAATAAGAGACAATGATCAAATCAAATCTTTCCAACCCAATAAAATCAATAAACGTTGTTTCAATGTCTCCCACCAAAATAGTAGGAGCTTGAATGTTGCAATCATCCTACGTGACTTCATTGAGATCGTTGACAATTTCCTCCATAATTTCTTCTTCAATGGTCTCTACTATATATATCGACCTCAAGATCTTTCTCTCTAATAGAGTCTTCATTAATTTCCTCCACAATCTTGATTTTATGTTCTTCTTCTATAATAAGATCTTCATGAACTTCCTCATAAACATCTATATTTTTTTCAAGAAAAATGTGTTGTTCAACATACAATTCTTCTCTTAATTGTGGAGTATATGATTCTTCAAAATAATTCAAGTGTGAACTTCTTGGCCAATAATAATCTTGTTTTGTATATGACAAAATTTCATCACAATCCAAATGATAAAATTTTATAGCAAGCATCTTTTTCATCCTTGGCCATGAACGAATTTTGTCTTTACGTTGTTGGATTCTATCAGTCTGTATTCGTTCCCACTAATAACATGTTCTCTAAGTTTATACAAAACAAGTTTAACTTTTCTCTAATCACAAATATTCTCATAGCCAAATAAATCCTTTAGATCAAGTAATAAATCAAGAAAAACTTCTTTATAAAAATAACCATTAAAACTTGTAATTCTTCTATGTGGCATATACGAAATTTGCTTACAAATAGGTTGCTCATGAGTTATGTCTCCGTAATAGTTGTCCTTATTGTTTCCATGCTCCAACGATGGCATCCTAACAAATTTATTTGTGAGTGCTAGCTGTACATCACGTAATACTTGCTAAGTTTTTTGTCACCAGAATTGCTAACGTCTCACACATTTGCCACCAAACTCGGATAAGTCAAGGTTTTGATACCAACTGATATGGGATGTGGAAATATCAAGAAGCAGAACACATCTACTTCTAGAAAACAAGAAACAAAATATGTTAGCTTCTGAAAATAATCTTGAATCCACAAGGAGAAGGGTCTAGAATTCACCAGAAAATAGAGAGACAAAAAGTCTAAATTTTATTGATTGAATAATTGTTAAAAAACGTTTACAGACTTATTGGCCTATTTAAAGGTTCCATAAAACTTAATAGTAGGGTTGTTCACCAAACAGCACAAACTACAAAAACCGCACCAAAACCACCCGCACAATGGCATAACCACACCTCATGGTGAAATGCAGTTTGTGATTTTATAATAAGAAAACCGCACAAATCGCACATCACTGCACCCTCTCTATATATTAATATATATTTTTTAATATTAAATATATTATTAATAGTTTAATAACCCTAGTGTTGAACAAAAAAAATAGTTGAATAACCTTAGCAAGTGTTGATTAGGAAAACCAACCCAAAATATAGAAAAACTAGCTCAATAGTTTAAAACTTGGCCCAAAACAAAGGGAAAAATTAGTTTTAGGTTGGGAAGGAAAAGCCCAAAATTTTAAAAATATATCGGATTCAAGAAGTTCAAACCGAATCTTATACACCACATCGCACATGTAATCGTAAAAATGAGGTGTGGTGAAATTATAGTTTTGGCTAAACTCTAAACCGCACCACACTACACCACACATGTAACTGCAAAAATGAGATTTTGTGTAGTTATGGTTTTGACTAAACTGTACTGCACCGCAAACACCTATACCTGAGAGACAAAAAAATATATTCTAAAATAAATCCTAATTAATACCTAACCATAATAGGAATCAAATTTAACCTAGAAAACATTAAAAACACTTACAAACAAGAAAATAAATGTCCTAAATCTAAAATAACAAAAATTACATATAAATACCAAATATAATAAATTACAAAAATTAATTTGAAGATTTCTATTTTACATTAGGCGATGTGTGATTGCATCTTGCATGTCTTTGTGCTTTATTTTTTGTAACACTAGGCAAATTTATGTTAGTCTTTAACAGTAGCAATGGACCTATTAAGTAACATGTGACGTCCAATTTGTGATTGGTCAAAAATTTTCCCTCACTACATGTTTTCCACTTCATTACAAAATCTTAAGTCTTGCTTTGTCTGCTTTCAATATGTTACTTCTAGATTTTGTACTTGATTACTGTGGTTTACTTTACGTTTACTGTTTAATTTCTATAAATCGATTACTTCAAACTTTGTTACAGTTTTGATTCGATTCCCTTATTTTTTCCCTTGAATCTTGTCTCTTGTTTCTACATTTTTTTTCTTCTTTATCTTTTGTATTTTTTATTCCTGATTTGTAAGAGGTCATTTTTACTAATTTAATTGAGAATAAATAATAAATTTTGACATAATAATTATTATAAGATTAAATTTATTCCAATTTTACTTTTATTTTCAATTAAACAAGAAAAAAGAGTTATATTAGTATTTCACCATCTTGCTCTTCCTTCTCCCAACAAAACAAAGCCTAATAAGGTGGGAAGGGATGGGATATTCCCCATCTTAACCCTTTTTTTTTTACTTCACCATGATTATAGAAATTTGAAGAGAGAGTAGATCGATTAAAATCATTTATGTTGTCATATATATGAATATATCTCTAGCAATTTGTATCTTTTTTCAAAAAATAGCAAATAAGGATTATAATTATCAATTTACACGACTATTCTTCTCTGCTAACCACTCCTTTCCCTACTTATCTAAACAAGCAAATAAAGTAAACGAATAACCATTCCATTTCCTTTTAAAATATCCAAATAAAATAAACGTGTTAAATTCTAAATGTTTAGATACAAATGTTTAGGTTCTAAATTGAAAGCTCAATTAGTGTAAAAACACTAAATCTTGTTCAGACCCCCAATTTTAAAATTACGACCAGATTGCTTTTACTTTAATTTATCTAAGTGCAGAATAAGAGTAAATGAGTGCAATAAACCAGTAACACTACTCTAAGCCATGTGCAACCACAATAAGCAATAAAAGTAAAGCTTAAAGAGTATGGAAGAGAGATGCAAATACAAGACAACACCGAAACGTGTTTTTGAAAAGGAAACCGAAGAACTTGGCAAAAAACCTCTCTGCAACCGCCCAAGTTAGAATCGATCCACTAGTGAATAAGTTGGAGTACATAAATATCAAAAAGACTCTCCAAGCTTAATCTACCCAATGTACTTGAGCCCTCCAAGCTCCTGCTACCAACGGACTTCTCGAAGTCGTGTCTTCACTAGCTTTTCGAATCTTGTAATTCAGCCCGATTGCATTCCCCACTTAATGCCTTCTTCCAATGTGTCCTAAAGGCACTAAAACTTCTCACAACACTCAGATCGAGTGAGGTAAGTGTTTGGGCTAAGAACCTCTCAAGGATGTATAGTTGGAGAGGTAGGAGTAGAGGAAAACCAAGAGAAAATGTGTAGATGATTGTGGGTATGACAATCTCTAACTCTCAAGTGTTTTGCTAGGGTTTTCTCTCTGAAAAGTACACCTTACAGTTCATGGGTAATGAGGGTATATATAGTGTAGGTAAAGAATTTGGTAAAACACTTTTTTATTTTGCCAAACAAAGAGTTTCGCAGGTACCTTGCAAGATGGTCTTTCTCATAAAGTGCTTGCGAATTGATAGGCTGGCATAACTCTTCAACTTCTAGTCATGTGCTTCACACGTGACCTTTTCATGGGTTGCTTTCCTCGCGAGCTAGTCGTGAACTATACTGATTCTTCTTTTGAAGCTTGATTCTTCACCAATCTCTCACACTCATCCTTTACAAATAAACCAACATAAATACAGGAAAATGATTGAATGAATTAAAACCAAATTTGGCACTGAATTAAAAGCCAACAAAAGCTAGTTGGAAATCACAAATTTACATAAATGTTATATTTGTTGGCAAATCGAGTACATATACTTTTATAGGAATAGATCTTAATGTCTATGAAGTGTTTTAGACATTGTTTAAAGTGATACAAATTTGAATTCAAGAACGTACAAGCTACAAAAAGAAGAGTTGAAAAGCTAACTAGCTTGACTAATCGAGAGGAAGTTTCGATCAATCAAGATGCGATCTATAGAATTTGTTTTAAAAAGCCTATTAGCCCATTAAATGTTAGGGTTTCAATCCAAACTTACTCGGTATATAAGGAGAACCCTAAAGCCCATTTTTCAAGTCTTGGAGAGTTATTCTTTTGAGATCTAAGAGGTTCTTATAACTTCCACTCTTTCAAGTATCTATTGGAGATTAGACACATATTGCTAGTTCCGGTGCAGAAAGTTGCAGCTCAAGCTTCAGCTAACAAGCATACTGAAGATCAAAGATGTGAACTGAACTGGAGGTTCATGTTTGAGCATATCCAGATCAAAGAAGTCTTAGGGGTACAAAGCTAGATTGGATAATCTTAGTTAAGTTTACTACGAATGATATATTCATGACTGTAAACTTCTATTTGATATAGTGGATTGTTTTCTTGGGATCATTCCTTCTAAATTTTTTACATTGAAACTGGTTTAATGCATTGGTTTTTCTAGGTCATTATATCTTGTGTTATTTATATTTTCTAGTGCATTATATGTTTAATGAATGTTTAACCTAGATCTACATAATTGACCTAAATAACAACTTGGCTTTTAAATTAGGTTAAGCAAACTATGTTTTTAGCAGTCTAAAAACTAATAAAATGGATGACAATTTCCCGTACCTTTAATCTCCATTCCCTCAAAACTTCCAAACAAAATGTTAGTAAATATATAATTCAAATCATATAAAGTTTTAAATGAAGAAAGTAAACAAAAAGTACTCCTCCATTGTGAGAAAACTCTGCAAGTTGTTTTTTCTATAACCTTGACTTTAGGCAAAATGCGCGGTCACTATTGTAGACAAGTACTTTAAGGTGTACTCTAAGGTGTGAACGGTTTGGTCAGCTTGGTTTTTTCTCAAATTTGTTACCAAACCGATAGGGATCGATTTTCTCATAATTAAAACCAATGCATACCGCATAGGGTCGGTTTTCTAACCTATAACGGTGCGGTTTGGTCGGCACGTTTTAATTGGTTTGGTCGATTTGAAACATTAAAAATTCTATTTGTTTTTTTTATATTAAAAAAAAAAATCTGTTCAACCTATTAAGTATTCACACATAAAATCTGTTCAATCTCACCAAAAAACAGCAACAAAATTTGTTCAAATTTCACAGAAACTTCATAAAAATCTGTTCAACTTATTCACACAAAATCTGTTCAATCTGTTTAAAAAACAGCAAAAAAATCAATTCAAATTTCACAGAAACTTCATAAAAAAAATCTATTCAACCTGTTCACACATAAAATCTGCTCAATCTGTTTAATATGTTCAAACTGTTCAAATCTGTTCACACATAAACAATAATGATCCAAAGTGTTTATAATAATAATAATAATAATAGTAATAATAATAATAATAATAATAATAATAATAATAATAATAATAATAATAATAATGATGATCCAAAGTGTTTATCAAAAAAGAAAAATAATGATCCAAAGTTCATCATTTCATTCACACATAAACAATCTATGAAAATTTTTTACACAGTCCAAACAGTTTCACACGTGACAAACTATCCAAATTTTTTCATTTCATTCACAAGGAAAAAATATTTTGAAATTGCCTCAATAAGAGTTCAACTCCCAAAATACTATCATGTAGCGTATAATATCATTAGTGTCATTGTGTGTGTCAGTGTCAATAGCAGTAAGCGTTAATGTATCTACTTAATAACATATTAGAGAACCATTTGTTGCTATCCACAAATGCCAAAAGAAAGATTTATAAATTAAATTAGCATTTAGGTAAAACAATGCTAATTTCTTGCATTCCCAATGATAATCCCACCCATGAATACCTAAATAACTACCATTAGTGAAAAGTTCACAAACAATAACATGTACAAATATAATTTGCATATAGGCAAAAGAATGCTAATTTCTGTAAGTCATTTGTCCTAAGTCTGTGCACTATGCATAATTCTAGAACTCCAATAAAATACTAAACAAAACAAAATAAACATGTGTTAATAACAATAAAATTTTTATGAACAATAACATATTAATAATTAGCACAAACGAATGATAATAGCAAATATACTTACATAATACTAACTGTAAGGACACAGAAATTGAGCAGCCCAAGCCCACTTAGAATAGTGGAGTTGGTGCAACTCAGCTAGGTCCAAATAATGGATATTTATGAAGAGAGTGGGGTAAGTCAAAGGAGGAGGACTTAGACCGAAGACAAAAACACAGGAAGAATGGTTAAAGCCCCTAATTAAATATACTAGTTCGTCTGAGGACAAAGCTTTTACACTGGGTGATACACTGTTCATTCTCCTTTTCTCAATGTTCTTGCTCTAATTTCTGTACTTAGACTATTTTTCTATCTCGATCCCCTTCATCTGGAAGTTCCCTTCCCTTATATACTTCTCAGACCATCGCATCCTGGCCCTTCATCTCCACCTACCCAGACTCTCCCTATGACACTTATCCCCTTAAACTTCTGTTGAAGATGGTATAAGGAGCTGCTTAGCTGTAAATTCCATTGTTCAGATCACTTCCTCATCAATGCAGCTGATAAAGCTGTTGTCAGTCATTTAATTCAAAGGCAGTAGGTTAACTCTCACTGGAAACTTCCTTTACATTCCATGATTCTCTCTCTACACCCCATCCTCCTCATCTAGACTTCCCAGAAGTCTTTTGTCTCTTCTCCTCCTGTCCTCAGGAAGATCCCCTCTTCGGGCTCATGATGCCTCAATAGTGACAACTACAGCTCATTGTATCCTTTCTCAGTCTTCGAGCCCTCACGCTAACTACTAACTAACTTCAAGTAAAAAGCAGCACATCACTCATCATCATTCAACACAACGGTGCTTAGATCCTCCTCCATAGGCATTGGGCAAACTGATGCAATTTCAACAATCCCATTAAAAAAAATGATTCTTAAGTATTGAGCAAATAAATAAACAATTGATATATACAATAAACAAAATGAACACATATATTTTTACCAATGTCAATTTCAAAACCATCCATGTCCTCCACATTATCCATGCACTCCCGAAGCTTTATTGGTTTTTTTTTTCTTTGCATCCTTCAACCAATTTTGGGTACAAATAAAGGCTTCAACTATATTAGGAGATAGTGAACTACAGAACAAATCCAAAACATGCCCCCCCCCCCCCCCCATACTAAAAGCAAACTCGGATGCAACTGTAGAGACATGAATAGCCAACACATCATGGGCAATTTGGGAAATAACTCAATATCTAGAAGAATTCATTTTCCACCACATCAAGATGTCAAAATCTTCCACATCAAGGTCCTTAGAAGATTCCAACAAATACATATCCAACTCAGATTTGCTTTCCACATTGTCCTCAGCCACCAAGTGTTGCTTAAACCTATTATTATAGTTTTTAATACGATCAAACAATGAAGCATTATCAACACTTGCCCTGGAGCTCCTAGACAATGAAGCACCACTACCACTACTACTAGAACTCAAAGCTCCATTTTGACCCATTATTTCCACATACAACCTCTTCAATACATCTTGAACCTTAGAGCTCATTACATCCCCCTTGTCCTTCCCAAACCACTTCCTAAACCAAAACTTGACATACTTCAATCTATATCTTGGGTTAAGAACAACAGCAACAAAAAGCATCAAATTGTATTATCTATACTTCCCCAATACTTATCATTTTTTTTCACCTCTACCGCCATACTCCTTAAAAGTGGATCCCAATCAACACTACACAACTGTTGCAATTTTTCTTCAATGCTAATTAAATCATGGAAGTATGTATCAGAAGTGACGAATAAGGACCTAGAAAATCTAAGTGCTGCCTCATAAAATATGCCAAGAAATTTCACAAAAGTCTTAACATTTCCCAATCAAGATAGTTAGGAGGGCCAATGAGCTTTTTCTCATTCCCATCTGCTTCACAAAAATAAAGTTTGTAATGCTCATCCTTCCTTTCCAACCTATCAAATGCTCTCACAAATTTCAAAGCACAATTTAACATGAGATAAGTGAAATTCCACCTTGTTGATATAGTTAAAAGTTTTAAACCCAAGTTGTTAATTAAATTTATTATGAATAAACTTTGTTAAAACAAATTAACATCAATATCATGTCAATATCATGCACAGCGAAAAAGTAAATAAGACAAGATATGATGATCCAAGAAAACTAATGAAAAAAAACTAGTTTCATAGTAAAAAAACCAGGGGGGAAACCTTTCCAAAAAAAAAAAATTCACTATAATAAAAAGAAGTTTTAGATCTAGTACAAAACTTTTATCCCTAGACTCTACAATCCCCATAGATGAACTTACAGTAGAAACCTTCTACTGCTTCAAAACCTCTGAACTCTTCAATATATGAATGCCACCCTTTTTGCACGGATCCCAGTACGTGACTAACTAATAATGCACGGCTCCCAATACGTGACTAACACACCAACTTGAAGAAGATGTTGGCTACAAAGTTCTTCACTTCATCAGAAATGAAGATCAAGAAGCACTTGGTTACAAAACCCTAAGGCGCAAAAATGCAGTTGTTTCTTTCAGAGAGAATAAGACACTCAATCACTTTTTCATATGTTCTCCATGTACTCTCTTTTATGTCGACGTTTAAAAATAAGCCTTATATATGTCTAGGGTTGTAAGAAAAGAAACCCTACATAAATATTTCAACATGGGCCGAAAATCAGACCTGGAAATCTGAATTTCGTAATTCTCAATAGATACAACTGTCGAGCTATCTGTCAAGACCTCGATAGATATATCTGTCGAGATATCTGTTAAAATTCATTAATCCTCGATAGATATTATCTATCGGCAACTGTCGAGAATCTGTCCAGCTTTATTGAACAGCTTTTCTTCGCTTGTTTCTTGGTCCAATCTTCATTTCTTTAATACTAGACTTGAACTCTTATTTTTTGAAGTATTAAACACATCTTAGATCTACCTAATTACAAGTAAAGTGCGTTTTGTCAAAGGATTAGCCAATTCTGTATTGACATATGTTCCTAACATTATTTACATATGTCCTAACAATTTTTCCCTTTGGCAATCCATGACAAAACCATAACAAACAAATGAACATATGAGAGAAGTCATAAATCACTTAACTCATACTCACTTGTTGAATACAATAAAATCTATCCTAACACAAACTCTTGAAAAATCTTGCAAGAAGAGAGTTCATGGGAAGAAAGACTTTGACAACCTGTATTTTTGAAACACTTTAAACAAAACTCATCACGGCATCTTAATGTGAAACAAAAATAAAAGATTGCATACAATAATAAAAAAACATGTGTATAAAGATAGACAAGAAACAACGCATGTAGAGGTAGGTAAAGAAGAACATACATTATATATAAATGTGTATATATATATATATATATATATATCAAAGATAAGCACAATGTATGTAAACATGGTCACAAGACCGGTGTACAAGAAGCTAAAAGAAGCTCCTACAACAACAAGGAGGTAAATACTCCCCATAACAAGATGAAACACATCTCCCCCTTACAAGGGCATGTATTTCTCCCTCTAACATGTAGAATCTTAAAAAGAAACCACATTTTATCGCCCTTTTTGTCATGATTGACAAAGGGTACAAGAAGCTATAAAGCTTCACCTGAGAAACAAAGATGATCAAACATGATCAAGGAGGTACCAAGAATCTATATAAACACATGAATGTAATGAAACAAGATACTATGGATGACAAGATAAAAGAAAGAAGCAAAACATGTAAAAAACAATGCATGCAAGAGGATCTCGAAAGATCGAGAAGCTGTCGAGCAGCTATCGAGCAGAAGCCAACCTCGATGGATTGAACAACTATCTATCGAGCTAACAGAAAGTTACTCGATGGATCGAGAATCTGTCAAGAAGCTATTAAGACAAAGTCCAGAAAGCTCGATGGATCGAAATTGCATTAACTTCTATCGAGACAAGAAGAAAGAGGGGCTCGATAGATATCAATCTGTAGAGAGGTGTCAAGAAGTTGTCGAGAAGTGCAAAATAGTTTTTCAAAGAAGAGAAAAACACAGACATAAATGCAATCAAGCATGCTACTCAACTAATGATCCAATCAACATTTTAAGCTCTTAAAAATATCTCTCAATAAAAAAAATGCAAAGCATTCAAGATCCAAAACACAGACACACTAAACAAGTCTAACCAATTTTATATTTTAAAAACAAGTTAAGACAGTTTAGTGAGCATACATTAACACATGTATTCCTTGTGATAGCCAAATCACATTGTACCTGCACATGTATCAAAAGTAGCAAAGAATTTGAGTGTTGTGTGTGAAAACATCGCAAGATTTCATAAATGTCTACAAGTAATGAAAATTTGAGATATGAGAAAATCAATTTAACTCACACATAATCACAACTGCTTGATGGAGACTATCACCTTCGAGGTACATCCTATAACTCCCATGTCTCCTAGAAGACATGCTTGTAATCATATTTAAAAGCATTTTGATTCTTTTTGCTTTTATTCTTTGCATATTTTTGTTTTAAGCATATCATGCATAGGCATATAAGAGAGAAGAAAATACCCAATTATGCTAAACTTTTGACATTGCACTTTTGCTATGCTAAAGCATATAGATGTCATTGACATGATTGGCGGGCAACAGTGGTGAGATGGTTATTTATGCCTTTCTCTTAGGATTTTTTAGTCCTTCTCGTCAAAAAGAGTGATACGAGTGTTAAGTACAAGAGATTACTTAATCTTACTCATCACAACCACGAGCCACAAAGCTCACTTGCTTTGTTGTACATTGAGTGCTCATCTAAACTACAAAAGATACAAAGTTTAGGAAACTTTGTTTCAATGGCCATCTAAAGTACACAAGTACCAATATACATAAAACACATACAGTTCTTGTATTTTTCAATTTTTTTTTATTTTTATGAAAAAAAAAAAAAAGCAAAAACTGAAAACAAACAAACAAAAACATGTTAAACAAAGCAAAGCATAAAACAAGATGCATATGCATGAAAGCATGATTCCAAAAAGATAAGAAATCAAGCAAGAGAGTCCTACTATAGATAGAAAGAATTAAAGTAGGGGCCAAATAGAAAAGACAATTAAGTCTTAGGCTCCTTTCTCACTCACACAACACGAGTCTTTAGCCGTGAAGATGAAAAGGCACGTGTCCTAGTATGTCTACTAAAGGACATAGAAGAATTAGAATTCTCCTAAATTGAGTTAAAGAGTTCAAAACTTTTAATAACTCTCCAAATAAAAGTGTATGTCCTTGAGAGGTAACCTGTGACCGTTTGGACATTTGCTTTTGAGGATACAACTTAAAGCAATTAGGACAAATGTGTCTAAAAACACCACAATGATAACAAGCATGAGGTCTAATAAAGGATTTAGAATTAGTCAAATCAGTTTTGGATTTCATACCTTTATCACCTTTCTAAGATTAGGGCACAAAGAAAGTCCTTGATCCAGAAGCCATGGAAGAGGATGGGCTGGAGGAAACAGCATATCCTAAACCAGTCTTATCAGAACTAGGCTTTTGAGCACTCAATACCTCATCAAGCTTTGCACTAGACTTCCTCTCTATTTGAGTTCTAGCTTGACTAAGCTCAACCTCGAGATTCTTGACCTTCTCTTTTAATGTGGTGTTCTCCACAACAAACATCTCAACTAACCTTGTAGTTTCATCTAGTTTGACTAACAAATCAGCTTTTTCAGTTTTTACCTCATTAAGCTCTTTTCTACAAAGATAAGAAGTCTTCTCAGATTTTATAAATTCAGTACTTAGCTTATTATAGGGTTCCTAAAGGTCAACTTCTTGGGTACTTCATCATCAGAAGAATCCTCACTATCACTAGCACTCTTCATAACCAACATATCGATTATGGTAACAAAAGCTATAAAATGACTACATTCATCCACATACTCATTAGAAGAGTCATTCTTAGTATCATTCTAGGTAGCAACCAACCCTTTATCTTTTGACTTCTTGGTCTTTTCCTTCATAAGGTAGTTTGGGCATTCTATCTTCATATGACCAAAACCTTTGCACTCATGGCGCTAGATAAGGGGTTTCTCACTCTTACCCTTCCTAGAGGATTTAGATTTCTTTGGAGGTTTGTCCTTATCCTTTTTTCTAAATTGAAGAAGCTTGATAATCTCATTAGCTATGAAGGTTAGATCTTCATCCTCATCATCATCTTCATCTTCGCTTTCATCTTCATCTTCAAAGTCATCAATCTCTCACTCTATACCTTTAAGAGCCAAGTTTCTACTCTTTCCATTTTCCCATTAAACCTAATCCCATTGGTTTGAAAGTTCCCTAAAAACTCAGTCAAAGGAATTTGATCAATGCCCTTTACTTCTTCAATGGCAATGATCTTGGCATGGAATCTTTCAGGTAAGGACTTAAGGATTTTCCTAACAATTTTGGATTCTATTATAGATTCTCCAAGGTTGAAGGCAGAATTCACAATATCCTTAAGTTTAGCATAGAACTCATCAAATGTCTCATCCTCCTCCAACCTTATTTCTTCAAAACTGCTAATGAGTCTTTGAAGCTTCACAGTCTTTATTGCTTTGGTACCTTCATAGGTGGTCTCAAGAATGGTCGTTACTTCCTTGACAACTTCCGTGGATGATATTTCTTGAATTCCTCATTAGTCACCCCACTAAACAAAGCATTCAAGGCCCTACTATTGAAATTTGCCGCTTTGATTGTCGCTTCATCTCAATCCACCGGCACTTCCTTTGGCTTAATCCAGCCAACTTCAACAGCTTGCCATACTTATTCAACTAGAGCTTGCAAAAAAACTTTCATACGAACTTTCCAATACTCATAATTAATGCCATCAAATAAAGGAGGAATCAAAAGAGATTGTCCATGGTCCATGACAACGGGGGTCAAGGATCATACTCAGGAAATTAATTCAATCAGAGTGTTCCCGCTCTGATACCGCTTATTGGAAAATTTAGACCTCGATAGAATTAACAAATTTTAAACCTAAGTTATTAATTAGATTTATTATGAATAAACCTTTTTTAAACAAACTAACATCAATATCATGCACAACAGAAAAGTAAATAAGACAAGATATGATGACCCAAGAAAACCAATGAAACAAATTACTTTTACTGAAAAAAACCTGGGGGGAAACCTTTCCCAAAAAGCAATTCACTATAATAAAGAGAAGTTTTAGATTTAGTACAAAACTTTTGTCCTTAGACTCTACAATTCCTGTAGATGTACTTACAGCAGAAACCTTTTACTGCTTTAGAATCTCTAAACTCTTCAATATATGAACGCCACCTTTTTTGCACGGATCCCAATACGTGACTAACTAAAAATGCACAACTCCCAGTATGTGACTAACACACCAACTTGAAGAAAATGTTGGCTGCAAAGTTCTTCATTTCATCAATAATGAAGTTCAAGAAGTACTTGATTACAAAACCCTAAGGCACAAAGACGCGGTAGCTTCTTTCAGAGAGAATAAGGCACTTGATCACTTTTTCATATATTCTCTATATATTCTCTTATGTGACGGCCTTTAAAAATAAACCTTATATATGTCTAGAGTTGTGAAAAAAGAAACCCTACATAAATATTTAAGAATGGGCCAAAAATCAGATCTGAAAATCTGAATTTCATAATTCTCGATAGATACAACTGTTGAGCTATCTGTTGAGACCTCGATAGATATATCTGTCAAGATTCATTAATCCTCGATAGATATTATCTGTCGACAGCTGTCAAGAATCTGTCCAGCATTAATGAACAACTTTTCTTCACTTGTTTCTTGGTCTAATCTTCATGGCTTTAATACTAGACTAGAACTCTTGTTCTTTTAAGTATTTAACACATCTTAGATTTACCCAATTACAAGTAAAGTACGTTTTGTGAAAGGATTAGCCTATTCTATATTGACATATGTTCCTAACATGATTCACATATATCCTAACAATTTGGCTTTAATTTTCTCATTTTCAATACATTCTTGAAACTTATCAAACCTTGTGGGAGAGGCTCCCACATATCGCACCGCATTCTGAACCTTAGCAATTGATTCATGAATGGATTTCAACTCACTTTGCACTATTAAATTCAAGATATACGCATAACAACGTATATGCATGAACTCACCACCAATATTCTACTATCTCTTTCTTTTGTTTTCTTCTTCACATAATTAATTGCCACATCATTAGAGTTAGCATTGTCCGCGATAATTGTAAACAACCGGTTTATATCCTACTTCAACAAACATGACTCAACCACTCTACCTATGGTGTCCCCTTTGTGATTAGCTATAGGGCAAAAGTTCAATATTTTCTTTTGGTAAGTCCAATCCTCATCAATGAAGTGTGCGGTGACTACCATGTAGTTCAAGTTTTGTATGGATGTCTAAGTATCCGTTGTCACACAAACTCATTGCCCAACAAAAGCCCTACTTAAAATATCCACCTCACTAGAATAAATATTCATACAAGCCCTTGCAATGGTAGTGCGATGGGGAATAGGAAACCTAGGCTCAACTATTTCCATAAATTCTTGAAAGCCTTGACTCTCCACAAATTTAAAAGGTAATTCATCAATAATGATCATCCTTGCCAATGCCAACCGTTTCCTCTCTTCACTATAGTTTGCAACCACTAACACATTTGAACCACTTTACCTCTTAGCTTGGAAAAACAAAGTTTTTTGCTTATTTCATCACGGGGAAAAGGCCATTTCTTACACACCTTCATGTGTTGCAACATGCCTGAAATACCATTTTTCTTACCATGGCAATTATATTGATTTTTACAATACTTGCATTTAGACCTAGGCATCTTGGGATCAGGACCAGCCAACTTAATGAAGTGCTGCCATACTATAGATGGGTCCTTACCACCTTGTTTAGGTGACAGTGGGGGAAGAGATGCACAAAGTCCAATTGGTGCTGCAGGTTCAAATGGGTTAGGGTTAGCACTACCAGGACTAGGAGGAGGTGGGTTAGGTTCCCCAAGGGCACTAAATCGAGGTAGAGCATCGACGTCCATCTAATAAAAAAACTTCCAACTAAAAAAAAAAAAAAAGTTTCCACAACAATATCAAACTATGACAAAATGAATTTTACTTGTAATTGGGTAGATCTAGGATGAGTTTAATACTTCAAGGAACAAGAGTTCAAATCCAAGTATTGAAGCCATGTAAATCTGTCCAAGAAATAAGTGAAGAAGTGTCGTATTTTAAAACTCAACAACTAGCTCAACAGATACCAAGGTTTAAAAGGGATCTTCAGCCCAATGCTCGATAGCTGCTCAATAGATAACCTATCTATCAAGATTTACAAAAATCAGTTTTTCAAATCTAATTTCACACATATCTGTGTATACTTGTTTGGGCTTTCTTTTCTCACAACTCTAAACATATATAAGGATTATTTTAAGGGTCGTCCAAGGTTGCGCGCAAGTGTAAGGTAATGTTTTTGTTCATACAAATTGTGACCGGAGACAGAATTTGCTCTAGTTCATCTTTTTCTTGAAAAAGCTGCTACGATTATACGCCATAGGGTTTTGTAACCAAGGAACTTCGTGATCTTCATCGTGTTGATGAACTAAAGAACTTTGCAGCCAACATCCTTCTCAAGTTGATGGGTTAGTCACGTACTTGGATTTGTGCAAAGGAGTAAGTTATGTACTAGGATTCGCGCATCGATTGGTTAGTCAGGTACTAGGAGCCGTGCATTGAAAATGAGAGATTGTCACTACAGAACAAGTCCAATTTTGTATTGGGGTAACGGTTCAACTGTAGGTTGATATAATGTACTTGAATTCCTTTACTTGTAACTACTTGTTGTGATAATAGTGGATTTTTGGGAGTGATGACCTTAAAATCATCCGGTGGGGTTTTTACGTTGAAGGTTTTCCCCATTCGTAAACAAATCACCGCATCAACTTTATTTTCCCCTACATTTAACTTAGTTGGTGATTTGTTTGTGCTACCACGCGTTTTGCATGTTAATTGAATTAATCAATTAACTTGACTAAATTAATTGATTAATTTATCACAAGAGGTCAATACATTCTTGGCCTATCAAGTAGTATCAAAGTGAGCATACTCTGATTAGGGTTAATCTTTGTTGTGTGATCCATTGACCCCTGTTATCATGGATAGAGGACAATCGTTGATTATACCTCTTTTATTTGATGGCACTAACTATGCATACCAGAAAGTGCACATGAAAGCTTTCTTGCAGTCATTAGATGAAAAAGTGTGGCAAGCTGTGGAGATAGGCTGGACCAATCCAAAGGAAGCGTTAGCCGATCGGGATGATGCTTTGATCAAGGTAGCTAACTTCAACAGCAGGGCATTGAATGCTTTATTCAATGCGGTCACGAATGAGGAGTTTAAGAAGATATCCTCTACCGAAACTGCCAAGGAAGTATGGACCATCCTCCAGACAACCTATGAGGGAACCAAGGCTGTCAAGGATTCGACGCTTCAGAGTCTCACTACAAGCTTCGAAAAGATCAAGATGAAGGATAATAAGTCGTTCGATGAGTTCTATGCCAAGCTTAAGGACATAGTGAACTCAACCTTTAATCTTGGGGATACCATTCCCAAACCTAAGATTGTTAGAAAGGTGCTCAGATCTCTACCTGAAAGATTCCATACCAAGATCACCACAATTGAGGAATCAATGGATATTGACAAACTTCTTTTAACAGAGCTAGTTGGCAATATGCAGACCTATGAATTAGGTTTAACAAGGATTGGGAAATTGAGTAAGGGTAAGAGCATGGCATTAAAGGCTAAGAGCAGTGATAACGATGAGTTTTCTGACGATGAAGATTCCATGATGAAGTCTTACATTACAAGGAAATTCAAGAAATTCATAAAGAATGCCAATGTGAAAGGATTTGATAAAGATCGCAAGCAATCCAATTCATCTTTGTTCAATAGACAAGACAAAGGGAAGAAGGACGCTAGGGATGGCGGTCAGTATATTATTCTCTTAGGACCAAAGTGCTTTGGGTGTCTAGGTTTTGGACACATGAAACAAGAATGTCTAACTTATCTCAAGACTATTGGGAAAAGTAAAGCCCTTACTGCTACCTTGGTGACACTGAGCCTGAGGATGATTCGCATAATGAGGATGATAGAATCCTGAATGCCTTCACTACCTCTGTAACTGAGGGGATTATTGAAGAAGTGGATGAAGAAGATGACTTGGTAGAGTCTAAATATGAGAAGATGGATGAACAAGATGACATCTATATAGCCTATACTAAATTTTACAAGGTCTCCAAAAAGCATGAGAAATTGTATAGGTTGGCCACCAAGAAGCTCAGTGATGTGGAGCTTGAACGAGAAAAAGTCTTCATGAAGTTTGATGAAGCAAATCAGACCATTGGAGCACTGAGATTTGAGAACAATTTCTTGGCTAAGAAGACCAAGAAGCTTGAGGCAGAGCTATTACAAGTCAGAGCTTAGTTAGAGAGGACTTTAAGTGCAAAGCTTGATGAGATGCTTAGCCTTCAGAAATATGCTTCTGATTGAACCAGTTTAGGGTATGATTTCTCTTCTCCTAATATTGCTTCTTCTTGTACTATTGTGTTTGTTTCTCCTGCTAATAATATTGAATCAGAGAATAATGATGTGAAAACTATTTTAGCTAGTAAGAACATAGACAAGAGTAAATCTATCTTAGAAACACCCCTTAAGCTTAATAATAAAGAGACAAAGAGACTAAAAACCCTAGGGCTAAGAAGGGCAATACCCAAAAGTCTAGGCAGAAGAAGCAACATCTCTATCATCACTATGGAATGACTAGACATACTCGACTTAATTGCTATAAGTGGTTAGCCACTCAACAAAACAATAGTATGATCTCATTGGGAAACCAGAATCAGTTTCCATCCTCTCTTGCTCCTCTTGGAGATCTTCTCAAAGCCCTCAAGTTCCTTTTGAACTTGAACGGTTTCAATTCTTCCCCCTTACTGCCTGATCAAGGATTTGCGAAATGGAAAGGTTTTTCCAAGGTGTGGAAGGAAAAGGGCTCAAAGTAATTCAGTCACTTTCTCTCTTCCTCTCTTTTTGATTATGCATTACTTGTGTGTTTTGTTTTCTTGTTTTGAGTCAATCTAGTTTTTATGTTATGCTTTGTTTAACATGTTTTTGTTTGTTTGTTTTCAGTTTTGCTTTATTTTTTTTTCATAAAAAAAATTTTGAAAAAAAAAAAATACAAAAACAGTGTGTGTTTTGTGTACATTGGTACTTGTGTACCTTTGATGGCCATTGAAACAAAGTTTTATAAATTTTGTATCTTTTGTAGCTTAGATGAGAATTACGATGCACAACTAACCAAGTGAGCTTTGTGACTCGTGTTTGTAATGAGTAAGATTAAGTAATCTCTTGTACTTAACACTCATATCACCTTTTTTAATAGGAAGGACTAGAAAATCCTAAGAGAAAGGCATAAATAACCATCTCACCACTGTTGTCCACTAATCATGAAATGACATCTGTATGCTTTGGCATAGCAAAAGTGCAATGTCAAAAGCTTAATATCATTGGGTATTTCTTCGCTCTCTCTCTTATATGCCAATGCATGATATGCTTAAAAGAAAATATGCGAAGAAAATCAAAAGCGAAAATAAACAAAATATTTTATATATGATTGCAAACGTGTCTTCTAGGAGATATGAGAGTTATAAGATGTACCTCAAAGGTGATAGTCTCCATCAAGTAGTTATGATTGTGTGTGGGTTCAATTGATTTTCTAATATCTCAAATCATCATAAAATGTAAACATTTATGCAATCTTGTGATGTTTTTTATAGACAACACGCAATATTCTTTGCTACTTTTAATACATGTGCAGGTACAATGTGATTTGACCATTACAAGGAATACATGTGTTAATGTATACTCACTAAACTGTTTTGACTTGTTTTTGAAATATAAAATTGGTTAGACTTGTTGTGTGTGTGTGTGTGTGTGTTTTATCAAAATGCTTGTCATTTTTCTTGTTGAGAGATTTTTTGTAAGTTTAAAATGTTGTTTGGATCTTTGGTTGAGTAGCATGCTTGATGGCAATCATGTCTGTGTTTTTCTCTTTTTTGAAAAACTATTTTTGAGCAATCTTAATAGCTTCTCCTTACCTCTCGACAGCTAGGCTATCTATTGAGCCTCTTGATCTTCCTTTCTTGATAGCTGCTGTTGCAATTTCGATCCATCGAAGCTTTTGAGAATTTGTCTCTCTCGACAGCTTCTTGACAGCTTTTTGATCCGTCGAGATAATTTCTGTCTCCTCGATAGCTGCTTGATAGCTTCGCGATCCATTGAGGACACTTTGCTGTGGACACCTCTTAATAGCTCGTCGACAGTTGCATCCATCGAGTTTTAAAGCTCGACACCTCTCGATCCATCGAGCTTCGAGTTTTCTATATATAGTTTATGCGTGATTTCTTTCTCATTTCTCTCCGATTTCACTCAACAGAAACTCTCTTTTCTCTCTCCCAAACACTTTTTACTCAACCTCTTCATCTTCCCTACTCATTCTTCGACCTCAAGATTGATTTCTTCACCTGGTATGATCTCTTTTCTCTCATTTATCATGCATTTCATCTCTTTTGACCAAAATTTTGGAGTTTTTGAATTTTTTTTTGGGGTTTTTCAAAAGTGATGAGGTTTTTGAAAAATTTTGGGTTGGGTTTTGCTTATAGGATCATGTTTGCTCATGCATTGCATCACATTTGCATTTTAATAATGATTCATGCATTTTAGATATGTGTTCTATATGTTGAAATCATGTGTTCTGGTAGGATTGGATTGGGCTGAGCCCATGATGTTTATATTGTTGCATGTCACATGTTCATGCATTTTTTATGTATATGTACCTCTCCTTTCTATCTTTTTTATATTAATTGTGTTGGTACTCTTCTACGTGTCTCTTTCCCTCTCTCATTCTTTTAGTTAGTCTGCGTCATGGCACCTATGCGTAAGCCTACTTCATCTCGGAACCCTATTCATTTCGATGCATCTACTTTTTATTCTACCCCCTCTCATGTTCGGTTTTGTGATGATAAAGCCTGTAAGGACTTTTCAAAGAACTTTCTCGACGTGGCATTCATTAGGAACGCCAAGTCATCCTTTCGGATTTTTCCAATACTAACCTTCCCACTGTCATCTACAGTAGGGATTAGGAGTCCTTTGTGACGTCTCGGTCACTTGTCCCTCCGTGATCATACAGGAGTTTTACTCCAATATGCACGGATTCAATTAAACCGTACCTCAATTCTCTACTCTTGTTAGAGGTTAGAGGTACGCATATTGTAGTCACTCCGAATCCTATATCTGAGGTGTTACATGTTCCAAGGGTAACGCATCCTAATTACCTCGGCTGTCGTCGTCTTAAGACTATGTCTAAAGACGAGCTCATGTCTCTATTTTGTGAGACACCTTCATCTTGGGGTGGACATCAAAACACCCCTTGCTTGACCTTTGCAAAAGGTCCAAGGTTCCTAAATATGGTGATGACATTTGTTTTACATCCTTTGTCTCACTATAATTCGATTACTGAGCCTCGTGCTCTCTCTTTTTTGTCCCTTCTTAAGAGGCTTACCATTGACTTTCCCTCTCACTTCATACTCTCCCTTATAGATGTCTATAAGAATATGGCGACCCGTGATAAGCTTATTTTTGCTTCTACTATCACGCGGATCATTCGCCACTTCTCTGTTTCCTATCCCGAGTTGGATCACTTTTTCGTTGTATGTGTCATTGATGCGGTGACCGTTATACAGAGTGAGGCCCAGCTTCGACCGAACCAACCACGAACCGAAATGGCAACTCCTCCAACTTCTTCAGCTCCATCCACATCCGCTTCTTCTTCTTCTAGGGTAGTGTGACCCTCGAGGCAGTTATAGCGCAGCTTCAGCGCGTGGATGCTCGCCTCGACACTCTTAGTGCTAAGTTTTGTCAGGTAAACACCCGTGTTTGTCGTATTGCATGATGATAAGCTTGCCTTGGTGGCTTCGTTGAGTCTCCCTCTCCTTCTCCAGAGGCTTCTGAGGATGAGGACGATGGTGGTGACTCCGATGGGTGGTGATGCTGATGAGGATGAGGCTTCTAGCTCTTTCAATGACGAGGAGATGACTGCGTCTTAGTGACATACCCTTTGTCATTCATGACAAAAAGGAGAAGTAGTTTTGGGTATGAGAGTAGTCATGTATTTAGAGGAAGAGTTAGTATAAGAGATATTTTTGGTAGGGGGAGTGTTTTTGTTTATGAGAGATGTAGTGATAACTTTTTGTATCTTTTCATTTCTTTCTTTTTAGATACATTGTTCTTATATTGTGATAGCAAACCTTGTACTCTCTTTGTTATATATATTGAGGTTGTTATTACGTTCTTTCACCTATCTCTTCATGTGTTGTTTATTTTCTCTTTTTATGCACATGCTTCTTATTTACTTGTATGAAATCTTTCATTTCTATTTCACACTATAATGATGAGTTTTGTTTAAAGTGTTTAAGAAATACGGGTTGTCAAAGTCTTTCTTGCCATGAACTCTCTTCTTGTAAAGTTTTTCAGGAGTTTGTGTTAGGATAGATTTTGTTGTATTCACCAAGTGAGTATGAGTTGAGTGATTTATGACTTCTCTCATATGTTCATTTGTTTGTTGTGGTTTTGTTAAGGATTGCGAAAAGGGGAGATTGTTATGACATATGCGAATCATGTTAGGAACATATGTCATTTAGAATTGGCTAATCCTATGACAAAACACACTTTACTTGTAATTGGGTGAATCTAGGATGAGTTTAATACTTCAAGGAACAAGAGTTCAAGTCCAAGTATTGAAGCGATGGAAATCTGTCCAAGAAATAAGTGAAGAAGTGTTGTATTTTAAAGCTCGACAGCTAGCTTGACAGATAGCATCTATCGAGGTTTAAAAGGGATCTTTAACCCGATGCTCGACAGCTGCTCCATAGATAACCTATCTATCGAGATTAACGAAAATCAGTTTTTTAGATCTAATTTCACACATATTCGTGTATACTTGTTTGTGCTTTCTTTTCTCACAACCCTAAACATATAAAAAGAATATTTTAAGGGCTGTCAAAGGTTGCGCGCAAGTGTGAGGCAAAGTTTTTGTTCATACAAACTGTGACCGGAGACAGAATTTGCCCTAGTTCATATTTCTCTTGAAAAAGCTGCTGCGTTTGTACGTCGTAAATCAAGGAGTTTCGTGATCTTCATCGTGTTAATGACCCAAAGAACTTCGCAGCCAACATCCTTCTCAAGTTGGTGGGTTAGTCACGTACTTGGATTCATGCAAAGGAGTAAGCCACGTACTAGGAGCCATGAATTGAAAATGAGAGATTGTCACTACTATACAAGTCCAATTGTGTATTGGGGTAAGGGTTCAACTGTAGCTTAGTATAAGGTACTCGGATTTCTTTACTTGTAACCGCTTGTTGTGATAATAGTGGATTCTCGGGAGTGATGACCTTAAAATCACCTGGTGGGGTTTTTGCTTGGGAGATTTTCCCCATTCATAAACAAATTACCATGTCAACTTAATTTTCTACTGCATTTTAACTTAGTTGGTGATTTGTTTATGCTAGCACACATTTTACATGTTAATTGAATTAATTAATTAACTTGGCTAAATTTATGGTTAATTTATCACAATGGGTCAATACATTCTTGGCCTATCATATAAACTTAAAGCAGTTGTTACTAAGTACTAAAAATTTAAAATCAAAATGCTGAATATAGTGAGTGATTAGTGATTACCTCTCCATCCGTGATGGATTGTTGAAAGCATGAACTCTCTCAATCTCTGTCTCCCTCAAAAATTAAAATGCTGAAGAAAAAAAAAGGTTAGTACTTAGTAGATTGTGACACACCGAGTCACTAATTAGCTAGCTCATGCAATGCAAATATGCAAATTACTTAAAGAATTAAGTGGGACTAAAGTAACAATGTAACACTCCAAAGTCCAAACAAGTGCTAAAAAAATGATAGAAGAAAAAACATGATAAGTATTACTAAGTTTATAGTTTATATTGTTACTATCACTTGAGTCCAAACAACAGAAACAAATGCTGAAAAAATGATAAAAGACTTTTTGTTTTGAGTCCAAAAAATAGAAACAAGTGCTATAAACTATAAGCTTAGTTTGGAGTTTGGACTTTTTGTTTTTGCCGAGAGGTGAGAGAGGAGAGGGGCTAAGTGGGTTACTGGTGGTTTGCCGCGATAAGCCGGTGGCTGGTAAGCACCTGCTGGCTACTGTAGAGGCCAGCCGAGCTGAGCCGAACGGCAAGAGCTCAGAGGCGAGGCATTGGGGACTCAGGCCAGTGAGAGGTGAGAGCGAGAGAGAGAGTTAATGGTTCTGAGAGTGAAAGAAAGAATTTATACTTAGGGAGAAATCTAAAAACCTAGCAAAATACGACACCGTTTTGCTTTTTAATAACACCCAATACGACAACGTTTTGTTAAAAAAAATTAAAATGGATACTCGATAAAATGACGTCGTATCCAAACATTTGAAAATTATATATTGGTATTGGTTCGATTTAGCGAGACTCGGTTTCGAACTTTCTTCTTCTATGACAGCACCGCACTAGTATTGGAAGTCCATTTGCGCTCCGATCGCCGGCATTGGCTCCGTCAGTTAGTTGCAGTGGCGGTGCAGGAAGATCGGTGATGGTCGGTTGGATCGGTGACGGCATCTCCATGCACAACCTTATCTAACACCATAAAAATAAAAATAAAAATAAAAATAAACAGTAGCAAGAGTAAAACCAAACTAAGAGTAACTGATGAGATGACAAAATTACATAAACTGCGACCATAAATATCACAAAAAATCAAATTGAGGAAATGACACTCACAACAAAAAGTGAGATGAAACATTTTAAAAAAAATTTTTTATTTATAAATAAGATGATTTTTTTTATGAAAAAAGATAGCATCAAAAGTTGGAATGGAAGTACAAAGTATCTAACTTTTTTTTTTTTGGAATAACTAGAGCAAGAATACGTAAAACCAAACTAAGAGTAATTGATGAAATGATAAAATTACGCAAACAGCGACAAAAAATTATTATAAAAAAGCAAATTGAGAAAATGAGAGTGGCAATGAAGAATGATACTGTGAATTAACAATTTAACAATTCAAATACCAAGTTTAAACTTCAACAACATATAAACAGAATAGTCTAAATATTGGAACATACTTTTTCTGCCATTTTCATTACTCAATCAAAACCAAAGTTTCAAAAATAATTCCAACTCAATTAAACCCAATACATACATACACATGAATGTTAAGAATTCCAAAAATAAAAATAGCAATCTCCAAAAGCCTCTGCCTAATACAGTCACTATTTTTTTATTTATTTTTTTTTCCAGATTGTGCATTCTTTAGTTCTTTTTCTTTTTATGTTTCATCAAACTTTTTCTAATTGACCAAAATATCTCTCATATATGTTAACATTAAACTTGATAAGAAAACTTTACATACCTTTTGTTTCGATGGCACTCCAAGAACCAAAATCAATGCAAGAGACTATACAGCAGAGTGGTGTTGGAAGTGGAGTAGTTTTCTTAAATAGGAGAGAGTATGGACCGTGGGAGTGTTATTGTATTTTGCTAAAAGCCTAACTTGCATTAGGTTATATATATATATATATATAGAGAGAGAGAGAGAGAGAGAGAGAGAGAGAGAGAGAGAGAGAGAGAGTATAAGGAGTCTAGGGACGGTGGGAGAGTATCTTGTCGTCAAATCAGATATTTAAGATTTAAACCCTGCATACCCTAAAGTCTCCATCGGCTTCTCGTGATGTTGCTACTCATTAAGCCATGCTTTCCACATGCCCAAAACCTTGTTAAACTCCTCAGCCTCTATTTATAGTAATTGATTGTCTCTCTTAGTAATCGACTGTTAATTGCATATGAGGACCAAATTTCTCAACTAACCCATGACTTGATAAACCAATAAAATCCTCAACTTGATAATAAAAATAATCAAAGTTGACGTTGAAGACCCACTCAAATTTGAATTAGATGTTGAGTATTACCTATGATTCTAAATACTTTGTAACACACATTTCATAGGAGCAAAACAAAGACTAAAACTAATGAAAAGCACAAAAAATGAAGGATAAGATTAGAGATGGACTTGGAGAAATACTGTGGCGGGACTAGAGCAGAGAATTAAAAAATGCAGATGACAAAAAAATAATTTACAAAGATTTACAGGTGAGACTTGTGCGGCAAAAACCACAAACAAAAAGAGAGAAATAGAGAATTGTGTATTTTAAATGCAAAGGTTGTTAACTCAAAGAGAAAAATCTTGGATTATAAACTTTTTTGTCACAAATATAAATTAATTTATTATTTCTTTTTGAGGAACAATTAATTTATTATTAGAAAAAGTCTAATGACACCCAAATTGTCTTTTTTTTTTTCACTGATACTATACCTTTAGACTTTTAGTGTTGGTGTGATCCAGGTTTGTGTAGGGTAAGCTTGTCCAAAGAATCCGTTTTTTATTTTTATTTTTTATTTTTTAACAGAACTCTAATGGGAAAATTGAGAAAATTAAATTAAATTACTCATCTGCCATCATCCCCTAATTTAGGTTGCATACTCTTTTCTTTTTTCTTTTTCATTTTCAAACCGTATTACATTTAATTTTTTTTCTCTAAAATTTAGTTTTGTTTCCCTTATATACTATTAATTTTTTTTTAGTACTGGAAGTATAGGAGTAAATTTATACAAGCTACATTTTTATCATCTCATTTTTCTTCTCAACTAAATACAAAATTTTTCTATATCTTCACTTTTCCACCCACCAATCAAACACCATGAGAAAAAAAAAAAAAAAAATCTCTTCTATTCCCCCACTTTTCCATCCCCTCCCTATTTTCTATCCCCTTACTTTTCTACCCACCAAACCAAAAAAAAATCTTAAACATGTTGTGGATTGATGTGCATTGATAATAGCTTAATTTTGCATATTTATTTCATTGTTAGAAAGTATTATCATACTCGTTTTGAGTTAATTTATGCATTTTATATTTGGTTTTGGAATAATGCTGAATAATCAATTTTGTGCTTAATCGAATATTATTGCGTGAATTTGTCTTTTGTAGGAGAATGAAATTAAATAAGTAGATTTGTGTAAAGAAGAAAAATGAAAACTCACTTAGTATATAAAACACTTGTGAATGTTTAGACCCTCAAATACAAATTTTCCAATACAAGCTTATGTTCAAACAATATATGTGCAGAATATAAAATATAAGCAATACCCAAATTAGAAAACTATTCTAAACCATTAATTAATCACAACCAGCAGAAATTAAAAGCTAAGAGTAAGGGAAAGAGAAATGCAAACACAAGATAACACCGGCATGTGTTATTGAAGAGAAAACCAAAAAACTTGACAAAAAACCTCTCCGCTGCCTTCCAAGCAGTAAATGATCCACTAAAAAATCAGTTGGGATACATGAATAACAATAGACCCTACAAGCCTAATTCACCCAATGCACCTAATCCCTCCAAGCTTCTTGCTCCAACAAGGTTATGCCGAACTGTGTTTTTTCTAGCTTTTTCGATCTCGTAATTAACCCATTGCATCAACCAATATGAATTGGTTCTCTCTTAAACTACTTCCCAAACACCAAGAACCTTCTCACTACTTTGAATTTGGTAAGGTAAGGATTTGGCTTATGATCCTCTTATGAGTATGACAATGGAGAGAGTGAGAGTACATGAATTTTGGAGAATCAAATGTATAAGATTGTGAATGAATCAATCTTGTTTTTCTCTAGGGTTTCTCTCTCAAAATTCTCTCTGAAAACTCTCTTCTCACATTCTACATTTCGTGGGTATAAGAGTATTTATAGTAGGTATGAGATGGAATGTGAAAAGTCACTTTTCAGCAAAACAGGGTGCACTGGCGAGTCACTCACGACTAGGATGAGTCGCGAGTTCCAGTCGCCAGTTACCAGACTAGGCCAAACTGTATTTTTTGTCCTGTAGTGATCCAGCTGTCCTGACTTTTCATCTTCCTGCATGCTTCACACATGTGCTTTATTTTGGCAAGTCACCACTTTCATCTTCCTGCATGCTTCACACATGTGCTTCATTTTGGCGAGTCGCCACTCGCGAGTCAGTCTCGGTCACCTTCTTATTGCACACTGTTGATCAAATCTTCACACTTTTTCACACACAACCCTTACATTTTTCCCACCTAAATACAGAGTTTCTAAATACTGAATTACAAGCAAATTTGGCACAGAATAAAGCCAACACATAGTTGAATAAATTCAACTTTACAAAAGCTAATAGACTTTACTTTACAACGGCCATGATAAAGTTAAAGAAGGCTAACCCAATTAAATTTAAGTCCAATTAGAGCAAGGAATCAAAAGAAATTTGCATCAAATCCAAGTCCAATTTGGATTAGGATTACAGTCTGAACATTAGTTAGTATTTTTGGCATAAATGTTGGCTCAGATGTCCAATCGAGATGATTGAAGTTGGGCTATAAAATTATCTTAAAGGGCTACAACTTTGTAGTTTTCTAAAAGTCCTAATTCTGACGTTAAATGGGCCAAAATTGTAGGTTAATTGAAGCATAAAAATTTGGGATTTTCTCCAAACGGGAATTCAACTTGTAATAGAATTCCTTAATCTATTTAGAGGCTCTTTAGGGAAAAATTCAGGAAGGCTAGTGCTAGGGCTAGGATACAAAATAGAAAATTGGAGCAAGAAGCAGTGTCGCATGTGGCTTCCTTTATGGCTTTTCTTTAGTATTGTGACTATTTCTTTCTCTATTTTATTTGTCTAGTTTAATGTTTAGTATTGTATTTTTATGTTTTATTTCAATTACCATGAGTAGCTAAATTTATAATTAGGGTTGAGGATGAAACCTTGTTAAGGATTATTAGTATTATTTATGTGATTTGATTTATCCCACAATATTTGTTCTTTAATGATTTAAATTGTTTTTGCTTCATATCAATTGACTAAAATGAGATTCTAAATATGAATACAATCATGTTTTTCTCATGATTTAGGATTTGTCTTAATTAATTGAATGCTTGGTTTTTTTATTTCTTGATTTTAAAATTGGATATCTCTTGTGATTTGTTTGGCTATGGATACAATTAATGATTTGATTTTATACCTAGGAAGTGAAGAAGAGCATGCTTTATATATTTAAATAGAAGTTTTAATGATAATATTCTCCATGGTAGCAAGATTGATTTCTAGATTATCATGTAATGGTTGGAAAAAATTAATGATCGTAAATATATGTTGATATGAATTAATAAAGCGGATTCCAAAACCTTAATTCATTTCTCTAGATTGTTTACATCTCTTTACTGCTTTATATTATATCTTTGCTTATTTTAATTATTTGTTTAGTATATTTAATTACAAACAACCAATTTTCATTAAACTAGATTAGGATTAATTTGGTTAAGATTCGATTAATTTTCCTACGTTTATTCAAGTCCCTGTGGGTACGACCTAGTTCTTATCAAACTATACTTCGGTACGGTTTGTACAATTGCGAGTACTTTAAAATTTCACAACATGGATTAGGGTGTGTAGTTGGGTGTATCCCTATCATTATTCATTTACCGTAAAAGTGAAAAGTTGCTTTATCTCTCTATTTTCTTCCTTAGTTCCTTTAAATAAGAGCATTGGCAACAGTCTCTCTAAAATAGAGTAAAGGATCAAAATAGGGATGGAAACCCTAAAGGCACTAGGAAAACACCTCACGTTAGCTTACTTATATCTTTCCTTGTACGTTTTTAGACCCCTTAAACACAACCAGATTAATCTAGTTAATTCGCCAAGTAATTACTTAGTCAAATTATGAAGTCTAAGTTAACATAATATATCATATCATTGCAAAGTGCGGAAAATAAAGAACGCAATAATATGATAACTTAGGAAAACCAAACCGGTAAAAAACCTGGAGAGGATTTAACCTAACTATCTTCAAGGTAAAAAAGCAAAACCACTATGAAAGAATTGAAGTTTGTACAATAACGACTTAGACCACTAACATCCTATTGCTGCTTCGAGTAGAAAACTTACTACCACGACCCTATGATAGCTTCGAGTCCATGGACTACTTCTTTCCTTGGCCTTTGCAAAACACAAACACCTATGTTTGTGACTTTGAGATCCCACTCAAAGGTTTAGCAACATAGACTCTCCTATTTGTGACTCCAAGACCACCCTTGAAGGTTTAGATCATCAGCACTTTTGATGACTAGAAAAGGCAGCAACTTCTATAATACCGGATCTTAAAATTCTTCAAGGAACAACACTGGTAGAAGATATGAGAGAGCTTTTTAGGTACAAAACCCTTAATACAAAAGAGACACATTCTTCTCTTTCTGAAAAGCCTTATAAAAACGTGTTTAGGGTTTCTTTTACATACTAGGAGGGTTTTACTTGAAACCCAATACGTTTAATAGAGTTTGGGCTGAATTGAAATTCTGCAGAAAAATCAATCTGCACGTGGTTCGATCGATCGAATCTAATTTTCGATCGATTGAGCCTTGTAGATTAAGTCCAATAATTTCTGCAATTACTCGATTCCAATTTTACAAATAAACATACTTTGAGCAAGTCTAAGCCTAGACTCTAAGTTTTAATCATGGTTTGCCAACACATTAAATATTGAAGTTCTAATACATTAGTCCCTAAGGTCTTAGAACCTAACAATCTCCTCCTTTGGCAATCTGTGACAAAACACATATCAAAATTGAAATGCTCAAAGTTACAAACAGCCCAATTACAACAGAAATCCTAATTTAAGACTCTTATCCTAGAAGTTGCAAGAAGAGGTAGAAGATCTTGAACAGAATGTACCTGTCTTTCCTGAAAGCACTCAAAAGAACACATCAACGCATGTGTGGAAAGAAAGACATATAAACATAATGAAACATAAATAAAAACAAAAGTAAATTCTAACTCTCCCCCTAAGTTAAATACATCAAAATGTTTTTATATTCTCCCCTTTCAAAAACAATTTTAACTCCCCCTAAACAAAACAAACAAGATTCCCACATTTCATTTCATTTATTTTTCCCCTTTTTTGTCACGTATTGACAAAGACAACTCAAACAAAGAGTAAACAGAAAACATACGCAACAAAAGTCAAGAGAAAATCAAAAATTAAGGGAATACAAAACAATTCAACTCTATAGAAAATAGAGACAACTCTCCCTATGAACAACAAAGGTTAAAAACAAGCTTCTTTCCCTATAAAAATAGGAAAAACAAAATAAGTTTTGGGAAAAACAGTTTTGGGAAAAATTTATGACGTGGGGAAAAAAAAGACACACAAACCAAACTTAAAAACTAAGTTGAGGATACACATAAAGAAAAATATTCTCTCTTTCAATAAATGCAAACTTGACACTAGGTGACCCATAAACAATTGCATGAGTAGAGAAAATATTTGTACATTGATTATCCATCATATCTCTCAAGAAAAATATTTTCTGCAATTCACACATAAAAAATAGCATATATTAAAATGTACAAAGAACTCAAAAATTAATTAATCAATCAATTTTTAGATCAAGTTGAGTATCCAATTTAGCAAAGTGTATGCATGTTATGTGTGAAAACAATGAGAGATATGACTGCAAAATTGCAAGATGGATACAGAAAAAAAAAAATAATGCAATGCATGTAAATCCTAAACATAAATGATGCATGGAAAAAAATTTGGTCAAAAACTTAAAAACTGAAAATATTTCAGTTTTGATCAGTTGAGAAACAGATTCGATGGATCGAAAATTTGGAAAACTCAAATTTTTGAAAAACAGAACAGTTTTCTGCAGTAACTCATCAAAGCACAATGATTCATGAATGAAATGCATGAGTATGAGACTAAAAGTTTTTCAAAAACACATGAATTCAACCTAGATCTTCCAAAAACAAGTTTTTCAACCAATTTGTCCCCAAAACTCAAAACATTAAACATATTTTGCACCAAAATCAAGGAACATATAATCTTGGATGGCCAAAACAAAATCATACACAATAACATATACAAAGTTTAACAAAGAGTAACTTGTGTAGTATGTGCAACTAGTAAAAGTTTGAGATACATGTGAGGTGATATGTGAATAGTAATTAATCACAATTTTTACAAAATTTATCACATAAGTTTGAAAGAGACTATCACCTAAAGGGTTACATCATATAACTCTCACATCTCCTAGAAAATAAGCTTGCAATCATGTAAGTTTCTTGAATTGCTTCTTAATGTATACACCAATTTTATTTGATTAGAAACTTTATTAAAATAGCCAGGATAATGTACACATCAGTTTTATTTTAATTGTGAAGTTATTATAACCCAATAATGTACACACCAATTTTAGCATTTAAATCGAGGCTACACCTTATGTTCTTTTTGTGCATGTGCTATACTATCTCGAGCACAAAATCTTACGATATGCACTTAGGTGTTCATGATTAGCTAGAAAACAGTGGTGAGATGGTTATTTATGTCTTTCACAATAAGTTCAAGTCCGACAATCAAAGGCATGTAATTTCAAGATCAAGATCATGTGATCAAAAACTATAAACATCTTCCCACACAACATGCATTACAAAACTCAAACTAGTAAAGTGCAATAAATAAGCTCATTCAAGCTAAACAAGGTACATAAACATGTTATGTAAAGATAAAGTGGCCAACCTCAACTATAGATCCAAGATATATAATACAAAACACAAAAATCTTTTTGGTTTTAAAAAAATTTATGACCTAAAACAAAAATCACATATTATGCTAAATGATTTTAAAAAAATACAAATGCAATGCATGACAGTGCTTAAGTAAGCTATAGAGGGTACACAAATAAGAAATATCAATTTTTCAATTAACCCTTGAGTACATGTACAAACTAGTACATACTCACACAAAATCAGAAAAAGTTTAGCACTTATATAACACATACTATTCAAGTTTCTTCACAATGTCAAGTATGTTCTAAATCAAGAGAGAGATATTATAATTCATGTAATCCTCTAAACAAATAAAACAAGACACAAAATAAAATATTTTTGTCTTTTTGAAATTTTTCAATGTTTTTAGATTTTTAAATAATTAAAACAACCTAAGAAAATAAAACAACCAAAAACTAAAAGAAAACATGTCCACAATTAATTGAAAGAATTAAATCAAGGACAAGTAAACAACACTCACCTTAGAGAATCTTTTCTGACCCATATAGCACGAGTCTTTGGCTTTGTAGGTAAAAATCCATGAGAAGCAGAGTATATTTGAGGGATTACACCAATCTTCTAAGAAAGATTAAAATCCTGCAAATTTCTTTCACAAGCCAACAAGCTTAAATTTTTCAAAAGAATATGAAATAATTTATATGGACTTATGGCAGGAGAAATATCATCACATATCCTAGATTGAAATACAGAATGCTTAAATTTCAATTTATGACAATTAGGACGAATGTGACTAGAGACACCACAAAAGTGACAAACAGAAACAAATTTAGGAACATCAGTATTCCTAACAGCAAATCTAGTCTCAGATTTTGGATTTTGCCTCAACAAAGAACAATTTGGTCTAGTATGACCAACAACACCACAAAGGTGACAAGTAGACACAAAAACAGATTTTTTATGCTCTCTAACAGTAGGTTTAGACTTAGGTTTAGAAACTTCAGCGTCTACAATAGAACTTTTACATTTGTCTAACCTAGCAAAATAAGTCTTTTCTTTATTATTCCTCTTGAAAGGAGGGATATAAACTTTTTCAGCATTAGGTTTAAGAGAAACAGAAACACTTCTGTTATCAACAGCAGGCTTGGTACTAGTCAAATTTTCAATTTTAGCCTTTGATTCAACTAACTCTTGTTCCAAGCTTTTCATCTTCTCACCATGAGAGGAAATTTGATTTCTCAAAAATTCATTTTGTTTATTAGATTCATCTAATCTAACAACCAATTCACATTTTTCAAAATTAGCCAATTTTAACACTTCCTTGAATTTCTTAGCTATTTTCATATATTTCAATAATTCCTTACGAAGAGTTTCACAGGCATTAATAAGATCAGCAGAAACAACAGTGTCCTTTTTTTTTTTTTTCAAATCATCACAAACATGAGCAGAAAGACACTTCAAATTATCCATGATAACAGGGATCAAGGATCAACTCTTAAATCAAAAGATGATCAACTCTTAAATCAAAAGATCTAACACAAAAGAGCTACCTGCTCTGATACCACTTGTTCGTTTTTAGACCTCTTAAACACAACCAGATTAACCTAGTTAATTAGCCAAGTAACTACTTAGTCAAATTATGAAATCTAGGTTAACACAAAATATCATATCATTGCAAAGTGCGAAAAATATAGAACGCAACAATATGATAACCTAGGAAAACCAAACCAGTAAAAAACCTGGGGAGAATTTAACCTAATTATTCCCAAGGTAAAAAAAAGCAAAACCACTATGAAAGAATTGAAGTTTGTACAATAGCAATTTAGACCACTAACATCCTATTGCTACCTCGAATAGAAAACTTACTACCACGACTCCATGATAGTTTCGAGTCCACGGACTACTTCTTTCCTTGGCCTTTGCAAAATAAAAACACCCACGTTTGTGACTTTAGATACCACTCAATGGTTTAGCAACACAAACTCTCCCGTTTGTGACTCCAAGATCACCCTTGAAGGTTTAGATCATCAGCACCCTTGATGACTAGAAAAGGCAGCAACTTCTACAACATCGGATCTTGAGATTCTTCAAGGAACAACACCGTTAGAAGATGTGAGAGAGCTTTTTAGGTACAAAACCCTAAATATAAAAGAGATACACTCTTCTCTCTCTAAAAAGTCTTATAAAAACGTGCTTAGGGTTTCCCTTATATACTAGGAGTGTTTTACTTGAAACCCAATACATTTAATAGAGTTTGGGCTGAATTGGAATTCTGCAAAAAAATCAATCTGCATATGGTTTGATCGATCGAATCTAATTTTCAATCGATCAAGCCTTGCAGATTAAGTCCAATAAATTCTGCAATCACTCGATTCTAATTTTACAAATAAACATACTTTAAGCAAGCCTAAGCCCAGACTCTAAGTTTTGATCATGATTTGCCAACACATTACATATTGAAGTTCTAATATGTTAGTCCCTAAGGTCTTAGAACCTAACATCCCTAATTTGGGATTTTGCTATAGTTACTCCCTATCTTTAGGGTGCATTTTTTAACTCCTATTTCATTTGTTTATTGCCTTTTGTGTCTTGATAACTGTAATAAAGAAAAGTAAGGGTGTTTCAAAGTGAGAAATAAAATAAAATAAAATAAAATGAAGAAATAATATTTGAATAAAATAGGATTTAAAATAGGAAATCTAATGTAGGTGAAAATGAAAAGTAATTAGCTAAAATAAAATAAAAAATAAAAAGGAGTAGGTTTTTATCTTAAAACAAGGAGGAACATACCCCCCCCCCCCCCACTTCTATTGTTTTTAACATATCTTCCACCTTTGTCATTCTTACTTCCTCTTTGTAATTTTATTAAATTCCATATTGTGCAATTCTGCTTCTAATTCACTAATGTATTTGCTATTATTCATTTCTAAATCTATATCTGATTCTTCTGCCCTATTTAATGTTCGAATGTTCTCAGAATTCTTTGAAGAAAATCCAATAATAGTAATAAATAATTTGGAATCTTTTAGAAATTTCTTCCAGTAACTCATTATTATTCTTTTTAAATGAAAATTTTAAATGGGAAGGGATATATTGCATTAACGTGTTGAAAAACCCATGTTATTGATTGCGTATCGTTCTAGTTAGAATGGCCAAAAATACCATTTTGGTAAGAAATTCGGAACAAGAAACCCCCTCTACTACCTTGGAAAAAAAAAATTGAATCGTTTTGGGTCATTTTGATTTTCGACTATCTTTGAGCATTTTAGCTAATACTGAACAATATTAAGATCTATTACATTTTGTTTGTATTTTTCCTTTTCCCCCGATTGTTTTTTTCCCCCTCGATTTCCCTGCTTGTCATCTCTCAATTATTTTTCTCTCTCTCTTTTTCTCTCTCTAGAACATCTGTCATTTGATAACTCATTAATTTCCCACTCTTTATTATTTTTCTTTACTCTTTCTTCTCTCACTTTCCCTCTCTAATCATTCGGATGCCTTTAGAACAATTGTTAATAATATTAGCAAAATTTTGACATCATTTTCTTGTGAAATATTAGTAGCTGTAAAAAAAAAATTAATTTTTTTTTTCATTTTCCCATAAAACTATTTTTAAAAATAGTTCCTAAACCTATATCCTTAGGGCATCTATTAACATTTCCATTTTTTAATCTCTTTCCATGTCAATATCACATCACTCTCTCCTTCCCCTTTTCTCTCGTCCGAACAAAATAAAATATACACTCTTACCTTGTTTTTTTCCTCCTCTATCTTCTCATTATTTATTATCTCAATTTATTTCATATTTTAAACAAATTTTAATTGTGATATATATATATATATATATATATATTTCATTCCATTGATGAGAGATTTAAGAAAATTTCATTCCAATAAACAAACCAAAACAGAGTAAGAAAAGGTATTTAAAACATTTGAAAAACAATGTCTCTCACGAATTGAGATCTAAACAGTGGTATTTTTTACAAGAACAAAACACACAATATCCATAGCTTAAATACTTTGATGAAATTGATGAGAAAAATGAGAGAGAATTATTTGTGTTGCTCTCTACAACATCACATATTAGTGAAAAATTCTATCACTTGCAAAATGAGCCATTGGCCCCTTCATATAGACAACAAAAGGACAAAGCCAAGAATTGCAATTCATTGGCAGTGGAGAACTCTTTTGGCAATGGAAACCCACTATCGTAACGAACTTTAGCCCTCACAATTGCAACTTGTTTTTGGTAATGCAATTGATATAAAAATTGGTATGAATGTTAAAAACATATAAAACATATAACTCAATGGAGAGATTTTTAAAATATAAATTTTATAACAAGTTATTAGATGGTATAACATTGCTTAGAGCTACACTAAGTGTAACTTGAACCTATCTCATATATATATATATATATATATATATGGGTAAAATCAAGTTACACATTTTTTAAACCATAAATTTTCAAAAGATCTAACCGTCAAAAAGAAAACATCATTATTTTTTACATCATTAAATGCTTACCTAATTAATAACATTCTCATTATCTCTCTCTTTATTAAATATTTCTTTGTCTCCTTGTTAAAAGAGTAAAAAGAGTATTTTTGACTTTTATCACCACTACGTCCTTGTCCAGTTTGCCTCATCACATCACATTTTATATATATATATATATATATATATATATATATATATATATATATATCCAAAATACTGATTACAGAAATCAACCTTTCTTTACGCAAATTGAAACTAAAAGAAGAGTGAAGTTGTGCTATAACAATCAACTGATTAAACGTTGAAATAAAATAAACCTACCAAAATACTGCTATTTCCACGCCTGTTTATACAATGCTTAATTTTGTCTTATTCAATTAATACAAACCCTCACATCCAAAAAAATGTGGTAGTAGCATAAACAAAAGTGGAAATAGCATACATTCTATAATTACACATAAAAGAATTTAGCGATGGAGATTTTACTTGGACCTACAAGTTATATATTGTGATGATTAAGATATATGATAATATCAATAATGATGATGATAATATCTCAAACTTGATGGTGATTATATAATATATATGATCATGGGCACTGTGGATTGTTCCCAGGGCCCCCATAATAGAAGTAAGTGCCCCATTGATTGTTGGAGGAGCTCTTGATGTTGTAACAATTGGTGTTTTCAGCTAGGGTTGAGATATATTGCACTGAGCTGAGACTATTATCAGCATCAACGATCTCTAGGTTCCGAAAGTAGCTTGCTTTTCCGAACCCATCATTGGCAAAGTGACCTGAGCCCATTTGGGTTGAGGTGTGCTCTCCATTGGCCCGTGTGTTCACCACCTCACCACCCCATTCCACCATGGTGGCATAGTCAGCTAAGTGTGTAAATAACTCTGCTGGCCAATATCCTACTAATGTATTGTCGCCAAAGCTCATCCACCAATTTCCTAGTTTTGGATCCTATTTAAATTAAAGAAGAACACAATTAGATGTACATGTCATGTGATGTGAAGTAATGTAACAAGGAGCGGAGCTCCATGAAAATTTTTTTAAAAAAATTAATACTATATATAAATATTTAACATTTTATTTACTAGCCTAAAAAATTGGGACTTCTCCCTCCAAATATTTGAGCTAGTCTAATGATGCTCTTAAAAAAATTGTTCAATTGATCTAGTAATTATTAAGAATGTTTTTTTTTTTTTTCTCACATTCATTTTTTTTATTGTAAAATGTGTTCTCGTATCTGTTAAAGTTTTGGATCATTCATGTCTTTGAATACTTCATTAGTTCAATTGAAATTTTTTTACTCACTTTGGTATACAATTTGATAACTTATATTAAAAATGATAACTTTAAGAATTCACTATGAAGGATACTAAATTATATGTGTGTATAGATGTATGTGTTTGTGCATATTTATGAAAGATTATATAAGCTAATAAATTAGTATCATAAGTTGGCCCCTCAAACAAAAATTTCTAGCTACGCCCTTGAATGTAACAAAGAAATTTTATTACACAATTTTTTGTCACAACTCTAATAAGGTAAGTGAAATATTAAAAGTGGTAGGTACATGTGTAAATAATTAATCTACCATTTATGGTCAACCAGTTCAACAAGTTGTAACATACAATGTAGTTTTAGAAAAAGTGGGAAAAAAAATGAAAATGATGTATGTGTACCTTCCAAATGAGTATGGTGATGTCGTATTGATTGGATAAAAACGATGATACTGGAGAAATGGCAGCTCCGATGGCAATCCTACTGTTGGTTTGCACAAATCCTGCACAGAGAAGATTGTAGCACCCTGTTGCCTGATACGAATCAGTCTGTAATATAGAACAAAAAGGATTAAATTTCTCTTTATCAATATAAAAAAAGGGGATTAGTTGTATTGCTACGCTATATTGAGTTATATATTCTTTTAAAAGCATAGGTAAAAGCATATCTACACCTGTTTAAATATACACATGTTAACTAACAATATATTTGGGAGAATATAAAAGTATAGAATAAATACTTACATTATCATAAAGGAATAGAAAAAAATAATAATAAATAAAATAGTGTTTTTTTAAAAGCATAAAATAGTGCATTTTCTTTTGTGTTTGGGAGTTTATAAAAAGAAAAAGGAAAAAAAAATATAATTCGGCTATTGTAGTTAATTATTAGAGAAATATTATGTCCACAACAGTTTTACAATATTTTCTCAATAAATCCTACGAGACAAATTGTTATTATTGGGACAAAAAATAATCTCAATATTAGGTTTAAATTTAAATCAATAACAATTAACCACCTATAATTTGTTGTGAAAATATTATAAAATTTTTTTGAACGTATCACTTCTCTGATTATTAATTAAGGGCTTGGATGACTTGAGGAAAATTCATTAATTAATTAGTAGTTAGACACCGCATGTAAGGTCTCAATTTTTTTTCAACGAGCATGTGAGCATTTGTCCTATTTATTAAAATGGGTTCCATATGCGGGATTCGGAATCCATTCATCATTTATGAAGGGGTAGAATGATAAGGCGAATAGTAAATATTTTCACCTAGAATCTGTCACATATAAATGCTAAGAAGCCCATATGACATTTTCCTGGAAGCCAAGGCACTACAATTTAATTCACACCTCGATTATATGTTTGGACAAAATGTCAAAATCCCAATGACAAGTATGCCCTCAGCTAGTGAATTCTAGTTCATCAAAAAAAAAAAAAAAAGCTAGTGAATTCTAATAAAGACGTGGGTCAATGTGCATAGTTCTCCGAGTCTCGAATCTCAATTGTAAATGGCTTTAGAATCCACCAAAATAACGAAGCGCTGAGGCTGACTATTTCATCTCAATACTAACTGGCCTCAAATGATTGTTAGCTAAACATTACTGCACATTTGAATTGGTACAGCCATGACTCAATAACCTGTAATGAGAATTCATTCATTACTAGGTAACTAGGCTCGATTCAGAATGTGCAAAAGGGAAGGGTAAGAAATTCAATAGAACTTGCAATGCAGCAAATTTTGAAATCATACATGTGCACTAAAAGGATAAGAGTTTGCAGCTCATTAATATAGCACGCTGCCCTTTATTATAAAAAATATGCACTAAAAGATATGCATACTAAAGAGGTCATGTTTATCCTTTTCAATTTTAAATTCATGTTTTTGGTTTCTATGTTTTTTAAATGTAAACAAGATTCAAGTCAACCACAGTCCTGTCATTTATCGAAATAGTCGAAATTATGATATTCATATATTTTTATTTTACTAGTCTTAGTGCAAGTATAGGTGAAAGTCTTGTAATAAGCATGGAAATCAAATATAGAAATCATGTCAAGAAGAAAAATGAATGGAAGGACCTAACATTATCACTTGTGTCGTATTTAATATTTATAGATAGTTAGACACCTTTTTATAGAAGGTTACAACTCTTATATCCCTTCAAACAAATGTGACCCTTGCGAGGGACTATAATATTCATTCAGTAGACAATAAGTCTACAAAATTTATAAGTACCTACCATCATTTAAAAAAAAAAAAAAAAAAAACCCACAATGTGTGAAAGGGTTAAAGAGTACACTATTATTCGGGTGTAATTACCCTACAAATGCCTTCATATATGTCAAAAGCAATGACTTCAAAATAAGATATAGAAGTTTAAGTTCTTATTCCAGCATGGATATCTCTAATGAAAGGAGTAGTAAGGTTCCAATGTTTCCAAACCCAAGTTTGCCTAATGTTTTGTTCTTGCAGTTAGAGGTTTAAGAATATGAATATCTTCTAATTCTCTTCCCACACTAGTATGGGGCCTCTAGGCAGCAGCAAAGTCATTTTAGCATGGTCTATTTCCTGCTAAACACAAAGTTAGTATTAATTTGGACGTGGGTCACACCAAAAAGGTGCAACATTCTCTGCAATTTAGTTGATCAAGTGTGTGTTTGGCAAAAATTATTTTTGCCAACTTATTTTCCTATTCAACTTATTTTTATTACTATTCATGAGCCTCATTGCACTTTTTGGTATTATTCATAGGCCTCACTGTACTATTTCAGTTAGGACAAAATTTAGGTACAGTACCTTAGGTGTTGTTTCTTAGATTCCCTTCTTAAGATTCAATCATGTGGCTATTTAACTTAAAAATATACTAAGTCCCTATGAGAAAAAATCAACATGACAGAATCTTAAAAGGAGAACCTAAGAAACAGTACCTAAGTACTGTACTTAAGTCTTGCTCTTTCAGTTAACTTTTACCTTTATTTACAATATTTTAACAAAAAGTTTTCAGTTTCAACAAAATAAGCGGATTTCAAACAAACCCCAAGTATGAAAAAAGGTACACTTGACAAGCTAATCCTACGACTTTTGGTGCACGTGTTTACAGATCAATAAGTCTTATAGAGCTATGACAAATTCCCAAATAAATTCTAATAGATTCACTACCCTAGAAGATGAAGTTGACTTTGACATAATGTAATCTTAGTAAGAGGGAATCTTTATGACTCTAACCACATGAAAGTAATCCACATGATCATCTGCTCAAAATGATTCCATTATTTGCATATCCAAAACAAGACGTAAATTATAATAGTAATAATAATGAATGATTATTGTGATAATTATAACAACTGCAATAATAATAACAGATGGTTGTGTTAAGGAAGAGAGAGATCTGACCGTCCAGTAAGTGAACAATCTTGGCCTGCTGTCACCATAAAGCTCCGGACTGACCTGACTAGTAGAATGATCAAAACTTCAGAAAATTCAAAGTTTTATAATTAATTAACCTATTTATTACTTTAATTAAGTTACTTCAACCAAAAAAGTAAAATAAAGATACTACCATTAATGTTCAAAGAGAATCTTGTAACTTGCATTACATTAATCGGAAACCCTCAGAATTCTATAAAGGTACAACCCCATGTTTTCATATTTTCTCGAAATAATTACTAATAAAATACAATAAGTGATAGAATATTTTAATTAAGATTGTTCGGTAGTGTGTTTGGCTAGACAGAAAATGGAAGAAGTACCTGCCATCCAGCTTCTATGCTGTTGAGATCTGAGCCGTCGAATGAACCGGAAAGAATCCAAATCTGGGAGAGACTGAACTCATTCACCACTTGGATTGCTGGGTCCCATACGTTTATTGTTGCTCTTGCTCCATACACTTCTTGCGCTCCAGTGTAGGCTATTGCGTGCTATAAATGTGTATACCAACAAATCAAATAGAATTTAAATTGAATCCATTTAATAACCCAAAAGATAAACTCATAAAAGTATTGACTTCACCAATCAAAAAAAAAAAAAGTATTGACTTCATTGAATATTAAAAAACCAGAAGAGCTATTAATGGGCAACAACAAGAAACACAAATCCCAACAATAAACTGAATATTAATAATTTGAATGAATGAAAGTCTAGAGGTTAATCTGGTGGAGGTCATGGAAATGGAAAATAATCAAATGGTTAAAATTCAGTAAAATTCAAGAAGTGAAAATTTTTAGTTTTCCTTTTTTTGTTGATGTGGGAGATTGTTGTCTGTGTGGAGACAAGAAAAGCAAAAAAATTTTCTTACAACTTAGTTCTTTTACACCATTTCATCTAAGAACCAAAATAATTTAACTGAAAAGAGGTAACAAGCTATTTATTTCCTCAAAATTTATGTGGTAGACCGTAGATCTCATTTACTGCATATTGAGTGGGGGGAAAAGAAAGAGTGATATCAACCGTTACATATATTCATGGATTTCTTTCAAACTTCACCGAATTAAAATAATTTTATATTTCGGAATGCTTCCTTTAATGGTATATACATCACATGAAATGCATTAAAAAAAGTCTTTCAAACTTAGATGCCGTGATTTTTTTCAATAAATTGACTATGCAAGGGGGAGTTTCGAACAAAAGGATATAAATAAAAGACCTAAGGTCAATATTCTCTTTCCTTTTTATTATAATTTTTTTGAGTTTTCTTTCCCATTTCATTTAATTAAGTTCATCATCAAATCCAAAAGAAAAAGATAAGTGTACCGTCCTTTTAAAAAACTTTTAACTGTATTTACTCTTGGTCCAATAAGGTGCTTCTTATGCCTCTTACTATGTTGAAAGGAGAAGAAGAATTGATTTTTGTTTTTCTTACTAGGTAAATAGGGGAATGGGGTTGGTGGGCTTTAAGACCTAGCGTCCATATACCAAAAGAGGTACTAGAATCATTACGTATTGCTCGAATGTCAATAAGAAGATGATGATGATGATTATGATGGTACAGCAAGGAAATGATGTTGAAGATGATCATCAAAACCAAGTCGTGCATACAAGGATTTATAGAGATAAGATATAGCATACCTCATGGCCATTGCCACTGACTACATCGGGAGCATCAGTGCGCCTAGTAAGAGAAACCCTACGTTGCTTCTTCCCAAAGTCAAACAAAGACTTGGCTCTTAACACATCATGCATTGTGCTTCGCCGTATGGGAACCGTTCCTCTTGGACATCGTGTACCATTTTGATGCCACATTTGCCATGCACCTTTCACTACTTCATTACTCTTCTCATCTCTCGCCCCATCTTCTTTCATCATTCTCACTTTGGGCATCTCTTGAGGATGTCTCTGTAACATTAGCACAATGATAATCCTCATTATAACAAATAATTATGTATTTGAGAGAAAAGAAAAAGGAAAAGTTAAAAAGAGAGAAAGTAAGGTGGTATATATCTTTATGCTATGGCTTTTGTACCTGGATCTTGTGATTCTTTAAGAGAGGATGATCTAAAGCAGGTTGTTTTCTTTTATGGACGCAATCAATGATATCTCCATCTGGGCTCTGGGAAGATTGAAAGATAATATCACAAATAATTAAAGGAAACCATCATGAAATCTAATCAAAATATATGAAAGAAAGAGAGAAAAAAAATTTAATAATGAGAAGGAATTTAAATTTTGAACGTATTTGTTGAAAACACACGAAGTATCAGTTGAATTACAAAGAAATGAAACACATACCTCTATGGTCATGACGGCAGGCTTGTTAATCTGGTCCAAATGCGTCTTTATCCTTTCAAGTCTCAAGCTGCTCACTTGCCTATATTCTGTGTAATTTAGACCCAAAACCATAGGAAATCTCCCAAGCAAGATAGCAAAACAGATAGGCAGAAGAAGAGATAAAAACCCTCTCTTCCTTCCAACAATACCCATATCTCATTCAGTGCCAAAAAACTGGGGAAAACTAGAACAACATTACTAGCAAAACCAAGAGCACAAAGCAAACCCTGACTTTTTTCTTGATATTACTAAACCCAAACACCAATACAAACAAAGAAAGGAGCAAAGAAAAGGAGTTGCATTAATGGTGAGGATGGGTGGTGGGTGGTGGGTGGAGGCTAATTAAATCATGCACAGACCCCCTTGGACTTTCAGCATCAAGGTCATCATTGCCTGCATTGGATTCAATATTTGATATACTGTTTTAAATATTTTGTTCTTTGGAACAGCACAACATGAAGCAAAAGAAATTTAAGAGCTGGAGGCCAGGCTTCAAAGCATTATAAAAACACAGACCTACCCAACTGAAACAACCCCCTTTTATTGCACTCCTTCAATGTGTATCTGCCACCATACACTTTGCCATTAATATTTCTTTGAAACCGCACACACTTGCTTGCTTCTACGACTCTCTTTTTCTTCCTTTCCTTCAGTCTCCATTCCTTGGTTTCACCTTTTTATATATAGTAAAATTGTAAGTACCACTCAAGTGGTGAGCTTTCTATCCTTTGGTACTGCCACGTGGCCTTTGTCCCACTTCTCTTTTACCTAATAATGTAGGTATATCCGAATGTGAATATGATATGTTACCACCTTCAACATACATTTAGAATTACTTAGCATTAGGTATTGATAATTATAATTAACTTTTTAAATGTATCTTTTAGAGATTTTGTTTACGGGGGAAATTTTTTAAAAGAAGTTACCTATAAGAGTTGTTTTCTACTCTTCCTAAGTCATTTGCAAGTCGTATTATTTTCGACATAATTAAAATTCTGTACTTCTTCATAACAATTAATACATAATTTTAATATTTTATACATGTAATTTTTTTAAAGCAAAGAAAAGTTCAGTTTCATCTTTGAGAGCATCAGCACATTCGACTTTAAGAGATGTACTTTCTCTCTATCTCTCTCTCTCTTACTAGGCCGACCAAATTAGACAATAAATTTGTTTCTACATTTGTTCCAAATGTCCTCTAGTAGTAATGTGGTCTTTTAAACGATTCTATAAGCAATATCAACTTGTACATACAATATATCTATGCAAATAGAGAACAGTAGCTAGTAAATACTTAATGAAATTGACCAATTAAATTATGGGAATCTAGGGTTTGGAATTTGAGGTAATGAAACCCGGGGAAGAAAATAGTTATAGTTGAAATTTCAACGTATTGGGGAGACATCTATGGAGGTGGTTGTTTTTCATATTCAGAGAGTATTGGATTGCAAGCAATCCCTTGATCGGTGCTACAAAGCGCTCTTCTCCATATGGTTTACACATTAGAAACACTTAAAATAAGAGATGAAAAAAAATAATAAAGTAATAAATGAAGAATACGAAAGTAATAAATGTGGGATTAAATTAAATGGGTAAGCTTCTATTCTCGAATCTCGATTGCTTCCTTCATTTAAGATAAATTTTTGGTTGTCAGAGTCATGGAAGTTTGGAATTGACTTGAATTTAATAAAATGACCTAAATACCCTCCACTTATACCGTTGATATTTTAGGTTAAATGTGCCGGCATAAAAATGATTCATCAAGCCTTCGGCCGGCGGTATGATAATTTGCGTTAAGTGCTGCAATAAAATTGCACGATTCATCAAACCTTTGGCCGGCGGTGAGCATTAATACGGGGGTTTTGTTTTCACTTTCACTTTTGTTTTTGGGTTTTTGAAAAGTTTTGCCGTTAATAAGAGTTTCTTTATTTTTCCCATAAATTTTGACTACTCATATTATTATCAAGTGATGATGAATTCATTTCATTTTTTAATAAGTATTACTATCATAACTTTTTTTTTAAAGAATAATATTACAGTTACAAATTATTTTACAATATTACTAGTTTCTTTGTGTGGATGGAGGATATTTCACCACAAGTTCATGATGTACTTTTAACCGATTTTGACTGATTTTAGTTAATTAATTCAGATGCTGGTTTCTCAAAAAAAAAATTTTATTTTACAATATTTTTACAAACTGTTAATGTGACCATCTTATTATTAGTTTTTATTTAAACCCACTATTAACATCACTTTTTCATTTACCAATAATGACTCACCACACATCAATAATTTGTAAATTTTTTTGTAAAAAATTTGTATCTCTAGCGTTACTTTTTTTTTTTTTTAATCTTTTCTCTCAACATAAAAATTATGATATACCATGAAACAAGTTTTGCATTCCAGCCATTCTAGATGATATTTGATTCAGCAAATCTAGACTTACAAAAAATTTTAACTATTTACATTAAGTTAATTTATCTTGATTTATAAATAGTAATAGTAGAAAATATCAGTAATGGGCTTATATGAAAGTACTGTTACTTCAATTACAAATTAATACTTTAGCAAGTTGCAAATAAAATAAAATAAAATAAAATTAAACAAAACAAAACAAACAAACAAACAAACACTCCTCTAGCATTTCTCTCTATAATTAGGTTCCTCATGTGTAGATAATGCATTAAAAAAAAAAATTCCAAACAAGATCTTATTTAAGTTAGTTAACCTATTTCTTCTATACGATACTGTTTGAGTACTAGTATAATTTCAACGTAATTTATAAACTAATAGAAGAGATGCTATTACCTTTGATTTATAAATTAGTAATGTATGGTTATTATGCTATTACTCTGGTGCTTATGTGCACTAGAAGAGACATGAGCAAAATATGTGTTTTAAAATGATCACATGTCAACCCAATATTCCTGCCAGTTTAATGAAAATGGAAACTGTAAGTTCGTTTAGACCCCTTAAACCCAACAAATTAACCTAGAGAATTAGCCAAGTGATTAACTTAGGTAATTTAAGCAGAACTAGGTTAACACAAATATATTAAAAACAATAAAGCAGCGGAAAATAAAGAACACAAAGATCTGATGACCCAGGAAAACCAAACCGGTAAAAAACCTGGGGAGGATTTAACCTAGCTATCCTCAAGGTAAAACTGAATTCACTATGAAAGAATTGAAGTTTACACAATAAGACTTAGACCACTAACATCCTATTGCTACCCAGTGTAGGAAACTTACTACCACGACCCCATGATAGCTCCGAGATCCACGGACTCCTACTTTCTTTGAATTCTTCAGCAATTCACAAGCGCACCTGCTTGTATATCTTTGAAACTCTTTGATTCTACAACTGTATGATTTACCAAGCTCTTGACATGAATCTTGAGTTTGGAAATTTTAAGTGTATGTGAAGATAAACACCTCTAGATCTCACAATGAGATTCACAAACACAGCAAAACAGAACTCTAAAAATGTGGCTAGGGTTTTTCCTTATATACTTAGGGCAAAACATAAAACCCTATACATTAAATGGGCTAGGGCTGAGTTGGAAAATTCTGCAGAAAAACAATCTGCACGACTTTCGATCGATCGAGTCTAATTTTCGATCGATCGAGTCAAGCAGAAAGTGCACAATAATTCTGCATAAAACTCGATTCCAACTTTACATAAAAAGCCATACTTTGAGCAAATCTAACACACAACTTAAAGAATGTTTTGATCATGGTTTGCCAACATTACAAATTGAAGTTCTATTACATTAGTTTCTAATTCTTAGAACCTAACAGAAACTCCAAGTCGTGTAGCTGCCTAAAGTGTTTTTTACATGTAACAATGTCACTTCTCTTATTAAGCTACTCTTTTTTGAAGTTTTTTTTTTTTTTTCTCATAATATTATTAAATCAAAATCTTATTTGATCCTATTTTAAGAGATTTTTTTAAGGAAAATCAAGTTTTTTTTTTTTTCCTTTTTGGGAGAAAGTAATGAAAATTAAGTTGGTAGGTGGGCTTTATATATATATATATATATATATATATATATATATATATATATTACATATTTACATATACTATAACGTGGTAGACAGTGAGTATTTGTTTATCACTTATGCATGGACATACTGTTTTTTCTCCACCACTCATATTTTGCCACATAGTAGTTGTAACAAAAAAGTTGTGAGGTATATAAATTGCAAAAAAAAATTTTGTTTACAGATAATACATGCTATAACGTTTTTAAACCACAACAATTGTCCTTTTATATGTCATATATTTAAATTAAACTAAGGGCAAATTACACTCCCCTCCCTTGAAGTTTGAGGGAAAAAAAGTTTTCCCCCCATTGACATTCATTGACCAAACTATGTTACATTAAAGTTAAAAATGTTGTTTTAATCTGCCCTTTGGTTAATGGAAAATTTTCAAAATTACTAACCATAGATAACTTTTGGTAAAATGAATTTGTTAAAAATTTGAAATACTTTTGTGGGAGGACTTTCATCTTGGCCCCCAATTAGATATTGTTGCTTTGGGATGGCCAAGGATCGACTTATGTCCCACTCACACAAATTTGCTCAATCTCATATCGGGGAGAAACGCCTCCCACTCATGCCTTATAAGCTTAAGCCTAAGACATAAGTGTACCACTACTACACATGTAAGACTTGATAGGTACACCCCTCTTGTGAGCTCAAGTTTATAAACTGCGGGTGGAAAGCGTCTCTCCCCAATGTGAGATTGAGCAAATTCATGCGGATGGGACATAGGTCAATCCTTGCCCATTTCAAAGCAAACAATACCTGATTGGGAGTTGAGACGAAAGTCCTCCCATAATTTCCATTTCAAATATTAACGGAAAAGAGAGAGGGAGTGTCATTTTCTTCAAACCTTAAGGGAGGTTAGTGCTATTTTCTCTTAGGTTTGGGAGTGATTGTCATTCTTCTAAATCTTAAAGGAGGAAGTCCAAATTTTGCCTTTAAACTAATCATTGTCTCTTTGTTGGAAAGGACTTGAGCACCATATATACCAGCCGTTTATAAAATACGTTTCTTGCCACCGAACTATTTGTATTTCTTCTTTGGACAAGATATATATATATATATATATATATATATATATATATATATTTGTAGCAAATATTTTGTTAATTTTATAAATCAATTTCATCAATATATATTTGAGTCAACAACTAGTAGGCCACAAACAATCAATTATACTTTTTACTTGCCAGTTTTTGTTACCACGTCATGTCTCTCTTATTTTAAAAGACAAGTTCAAGATCCCTTGTAAGAAAAGGAGGCTATCAACTTATTCCCCATTGTGACTTGTGAGACATCCAAACACACATGGACTGCATAAAAGTTTAGTATCTAATATTCCCTCGCCATATAGGTTCACTCCTCCATCTCAGCTGTTAGGACCCATTTGATTGAATAGACGGAAAAATGAGATAATAGAAAATAAGAATGATATAAGAAAAATTAAAGGGTAGAAAAAATTTTAGTTTTCTCAATATGGTATTTGGTTGGGAAAATGGAAAAGGTGAAGAAAGCAAAACTCTTTTGTTAGATTGAGAAGATATATGAGAGGATAGAAAATAAAATTTCTAAAAGTTTACTATCATGTCTCTATTAGATATTAAAAAAATAGCATGTTAAATTTTTATTTAAAAAGTATGTATAAATGAGCACTGTATTTAAAAAAAAAAAAAAAAAAAAAAAAGAGCACAAGAAGGTTAAAAAAATGGTTAATAAAAGAAAGGATGAGTACAAAAAAATAAGGGTCAAATACTATTTTGGTCCCTAAACTTTACCAAAAGTTTGTTTTTCATCCCTAAACTTTCTTAAAAAAATAATAATAAAAAAATTCATCCCTAAACTTTGTAAAGATTTTTTTCAATAGTTTAGAGACAAAAATAGGGATGAAAAATGCACTTTTTTTCAATAGTTTAGGAGTGAAAAATAAACTTTTGGTAAAATTTAAGTGCATAAATAAAAAAATTTCAATAGTTTAGGGACGAAAGATGAAAGAAAATGGGGAAGGAAAGAAATTTATTGCGATGTTTAGTTGGGTGGATTTGTGGAAGGAAAACTGATGAAATTTAGGTGTTTTCTTCTTAGACCCACCAAAATATTTTCTCCCTCAACTTCATAGAAATAGGAAGGAAAATATGTAGCTTTGCTTCTTTTATGTTCAGACAAAAGTAACCCCCAGCAACAAACGTGCAGATGTGCCAATTTTTAATTTTATCTTCTTTCTTTTGGTAAGAATTTTTAATTTTATCTTCACTTTCATATATGTGGCCTTTTGTCTTTTTCAATGTTATCTCACTTTTTTTTTTTATTAATGTAGTCTAAGTTAGTTTTAGGGGTTTGTTTAGAATCCGCTTATTTGACTGAAACTAAAAACTTTTTTGCTGAAAGTACTGTAGAAAAAGGTAAAAGTTAACTGAAATAGTACAGTAAGACTCATGAATAGTATGAAAAAGTGAAGTGGAACCCATGAATAGTAGTAAAAATAAGCTAAATAGTAAAATAAGTTGACAAATATAATTTTTGCCAAACACACATTTAGATGTTTCTCTTTTTTCTTTTTTGTTTTGGGTGCTCATTTGTTTCTTTCTTCTCCAGTTTTGGTTTTTTTTTTTTTTTTTTTTTTTTGTTACAACTTAGGGTTCTTGAATTTTTTGTATAAAGTGTTCGTTCATACAAATTTTTTTTAATAAAATATAATGTGATACCTTTTTATTTTTTATTTTTTATCTAATAGAGATATGATGATAAATTTATACTAACTCTATTTTCTATCCTCCCATTTTTCTTCCCAACCAAAAAAAAAAAAAAAAATTCTCATCCCTTTACTTTTCCACCTGGCCTCCAACCAAACACAAATAAAGGAAATTAAAATCTATTCTATCCTCCTATTTTTCCATCATCTCCCCATTTCCTTTTTTCTCACTTTTCCATCCTCTAAACCAAACAGACCTTTAAGTGTTTATTCTTATAATACTTCTTTCGGATAAGGAAAAGAACTTCATGTTCTTTCTTTTCTTGGGAATTTAATGCCTGTGTAATGGACCATTGGTACGGTGTAGGATTCTCTGGCAAGATGAGTTGCCTCATCCACTAAAATCAAATGAGTTTGGTGGTTTTTTCCAAAGCATTAGTTACCAAGTGTTCTTAAAAGTAGTCCTCTCCTTAAATCGATAACCATATTGTTTCATTTAATAAACTACTTCATTTAAGAAGGGAAAAAAAACTGAATTTAGCCAAAGGTTTATGAATACGATATAACATGGCTCTAGTGATACCCCATTTAATGTTTCAATGTCACATAAAACTCTGACCTAATGCTTTTAATCTCCACATATTTATTCATTATTTCACACCTCTGTTTCACTTGATATAATGACATATTTATTCATTAATGTGCATTTTATTTTTTGAAGGCATGTGCATTTCAAATTTAATTTCCAATTACTAATTCTTTTTGTTCCTTTCTGAAGTCTGAACAATCATCAATATTATATTACTCAGGATGTAACTAAGAGGTACAAATACAAAATGTCTTCTTCTTAAATTTTTTTAATAAAATAAATATAAATAAAAGTTACATCATAAAGAAAGAAAAAAAAAATCATGCTCATAATCCGCATGCAATACTCCAGTCTCGAGAACAACATAGCTTAAATATTCCTTAACATAATCATTGTTTCATTTTAGTTTTTATGGTATTTACAAACAAGGTTTAGTTTGCACGATCAATTACAAGAGTTTTGTTATGCTCAGTAGCATTGCCGATTATTTCCTTGCGGAGAAGTTATGTTTGAATCTCCTTATTATTGTTTTTGGTTTGATTTTCGTTTTTTTGGTTGGAAGGTTTAATTTGGTATGATTTGAAAATTTTAGGATTTGATTCACAACTAACAAAATTATATGGTTTAATTTACATTGATCTTAACTTCAAGGATTAAATTGAAACTTTTGAAGCAATAAGGTTTAATTTGAAAACGTACACTTAAAAAATTTATTGATCTTAAATTATTAAGTTTAACTTGAAAATGTTGAAAATATAGGGGTTTACTTTCAAAATACATTTAAAGTATTAGAGTCTGTTTAGTAATAGTTCTCAAGTATTGTAGTTCAAAATGATGTGAAAACTGTAGCTTAAAAAATGCTATAAAAATACGTATTTAAAGAACTCAATATGCAAAAAATGTGTTTAATACCATGTTTCAAACAATATATTTTAAAATGTGAAAAAACATATTTGTGTATTTAGTATGTGTGTGTGTGTTTGTGTGTGTGTGTATATATATATATATATTTTAAAGTGGTAATTTTTTTTTTTTTTTACAAGATAGAATTCTACTCTAGCCTAATCTAAATATATATGTGTATGAAGCCTCTTCTTGGAGACTTGAAACCCGGCTCTTGCCCCCCACACCCCACAAGCATTTATACTTGTGGAGTGACTACTACACCAAGAGTATGCGGTGGTAAAGTGGTAATTTTTTAACATTACAATTATTTTATTAATATTTATTAGATGAGAGAGAAGGTTGTTGGTCAGAGAGAGAGAGAGATATGTAGTTAATATTAGGTCTTATCAAGTGAGTCCTACACTTTTCTAAATATTTACAAAAATGTCATTGAACAATGTTAATTGAAAACTAAATACCGGTACTGAGAGTTTTCTAAATACAGTATTTATATATTCTAAATTGGAAAATGTGACTCAAATACTCCTACCAAACATGTTTTTTTTTTTTTTTTTTGGCCCACAATTTTCAATATTTAAATATTAAAAACTATTGTTTGGAATCACTTACCAAACTTGCCCTTAGTGTTTCAAAATTCAAATATAATTGCCCATGGCCCCATATTAATATTATTAATTTATATATTTCCTTTTCCTCAATTTAAAAACAATGAGATATTCATATTATCACATGTACATTTTACTCTCTTCTGTATAGTGTAAAATTAATTGGTGGAACCCCGTATGTGTAAAAAAAAAAAACCAAAGGTTGTTTGCAGTATATGGTAAACCAAATAATGGTTAAATATTACAACGTTGCTGTGAATTTATTTTTGTTTTCGGTAAAGGATCGTGTTTAAGAAATTACCACCTCAAGCACCAAAAAGAACCCAACATCAATGGTGCCAAAGTCTTTTTATTTTTTGGCAACTTACTACACTAGCAGTAGCAGTTCACTGTAGTAACAGAGGATTAAAAAATGTATTATTTTATGCCCTTTTGTTAAGTTTTTATGGTATAGAGATAAAATTTTTAACTTCACCAAAGTGGATGCACTAAACTAAACTGAAAACACAAAAGAATATTGATAAGGGTTTTCCTCCTTTTCTGTGTGAGTCAGTGTCTCACAGAGAGATACATGATGATGCCCTTTTCAAAATAATATTCATGTACTTAATTCATTGTGCGTGCCATGAAAGCATTCCATAAAAATCCAGCTAGTGACAAATACAGCGACAAGCATCAACATATTATCAAGAACTCTAGTCAGGGACAAAAACCGATGACATTCAATGCTAATGTTCATTGAAAATAATTTTCCGTAGTGCCAATTTTAAAAACTACTAACACAAACTAATTTCAAGAAAAACAATCAGATTATTGTGCTAAGAAAACAAAAATATATTTTGGTAAGTAAGATAGTTTTGTATTTTCAGTTTTTTTTTTTTAATCATTTCATAAAAAGTAGTTTTTATTACGTACATACAAATAATTTTACACAGTTTTATACTCACCTCAAAAACAATTGAAGTTGAACTTAATAATCATGACTTCAAGTCATGATTTGAGTTACTTTTGAGGTGTGTGTATAAAAATGTGTGTGACAAGTTTAACTCATTCATATAGATGTTTCCAAAAGTTTTTATTTTTCTCACCCCAAAAAAAAAAAAAAAAAAAACCATATTTTTGCCATTGTTTTCTCTCCGCAATATTTTCCCTTTTCTCTCTCTTTTTTCCCCCAATTCTCATTTTCTTTTCCAATGAAAAAAAAAAAAAATTAACACCACCCACAACAGTCCAACATCACACCCAAAAACCCAACACCACCATCGATGACATCGCTGCCGCATCTTGCAACCCCAAACCCACCGTTAGACTAAAACCAACTTAATAAACACAAAACTAAAACACAACCACCAAACCATATCCAACAACTAGTGCGCTGCTATCATAAAACTTGTCCCACTCCCAACCCGTCATCTTCGCTTAGAGAGAGAGAGAGAGAGAGAGGTCAAAAATGGAAATGGCGTGGCTTTAGGATCATGAGTGACGATAGAGATTAGTTAGAGAGAGAAAATGTTAATAAGTTGATAACAGTACTGAAATATTACTAAAATGCCATCAACTTATTTCCAAAATTGCAATCCAAAACCAAAAACAAGTTGTGAAACCAATTCTGATTTGCTCTCAAAAAGCTACTCTTCGCAGTAACAATAGAACAATTATGAAAACTTTGTTTTTTCAAAAATTGATAAGTTGTAATTTTTTTTTTTTTTTTGTTCCATGCCAATTTTTTTACATCTTCCCCTTGTTTTTTTTTTTTTTTTTTCCTTTTTTTTTTTTTTACGTATTTGGGTTGGTTTATTATCAACTGAAGAAGTTGCTACCAGTGGAACTCGAGTGAACTAGGAGACCAAGCAACCTGCAAGTAGAGCAAGTGGCCTGCGTGCAAGAGAAGTAGTTCAGTTGGCAGAGCATGGACCTTCCTGATCATTTTATTCTGAAAGGCAAACACATATGAGTCTTTGAGCACTACAAATTATGTAAAGAGCGAAATCTGCTCTAAGAAGATTGTGTCAAACACAAGATTTGATCAGTATCAATCATCCTTTACACATTTGGTCTATGAGATAGTTATTTTGATAATTTCTTCTTATATATAGTATCTATTTATTGTTTTTTCCTATCACATATATTTGTGTTTTCCTTATAATTTGATTTGTATGTTATTCCAGTTTCAACCATGGAGGCTTAGTGGTGTAGTTGTAAGGCATTGCGAGATCCGAAAGCTAGTAAAGACAAGACTCCAAGAAGCCTATTGATAATTGGAACTTAGAGAGCTCTAGTACATTTGGTAGCCTAGACTTGGAGGGTTTTTGTGATTTTAGGCTGTGGAGAGTTTTTTCCACCAAATTCTATAGTGTTACTCTTCGATAACACATTGGGTGTTATATTTGGTACGTTCTCTCATTACCAACTAACCTTTTACATTAATTGCTTTGCTCAATTTTGTTTATCCATGCAATTGTTGATTTCCATGTTTAGATAATTGGGTTTGACTTACTTCCAATAGTTTTTTACTGTATATTTCATTAGTTTTTCCTTGAAATAAAATGATGTGGTAGTGGGTTTTAATCTATACCAAAAGTTTAGTTAGTGAATGATATGGCTCATTAAAATAAAAAGAAATATCTAGTTAAAAAACTACAAAAGATAGGCCATACCCTAGTTAATTGGTTAATTACGCAAATTTCGCATTAATTTTTAGTTAGCCTTAATTAACTCAGCCCTAATTAACGAGTGCTGTGCAGCACTTGTTTTTTTGGAAAATAAAAAAAAAAGTAATTAATATTTTGACAACTTTTTTCATTTCCCATAAAAGTAGTATCAAAACTTTTTTAAAATTGATTATTAACAAGTACTGTACAGTACTCGTTAACATTTTCCATTAAAATTTAGGAATCTCCATCAACAACTAATTAATTTAGTTTGCACTTTCAAAGATAGATGCCAAACAATTAGTTTTGATGGGTCCTACAATTTTTTTTTTTTTTTTTGAATTTTCAAATACAGAAAACCAAATAGCTTTCCAACTCTTCGATCAAATGACCAAATATCACATCAAGGGTACAAATGGGGCTGTGATCTTTCATTGTTTTGTGGGTCCTTCCTTTATGAGATGGTCAAGACTCATGATAATAAATCGCCATAATAAGGGGTTTAGTACTAAAATCAAACCCTCACTGCAGCTTTTTTTTGAATCAAGGCAGAAGATAAGACCTAAAATGTCAACACTCAACAATTCTATTCGCTATAGACAATGCTCGCTTTGAAGGCAAGGATCTAGTTGGCATGAAACTTGACTTTTGTCCGCAATAGTAATTATGATATCACCAAACAATACAGCTCACTCTTGGACAAAACTTAGAATATGATAATGTAAAATAAATATATAAAAAAAAATTAATACGTCAATATAAAACAAGATGACTCTCGCTCTCCAACGAAATAAAAAAAAATTAAAAATTAAAAACAAAAAAAAAAAACAAATGATCCCTGTCTTGTTATTCCTTACTTACTCATGTACTGTAACGGCCAATGAAAGGTAACCATGAGTGTAAGCCTTTTTACCTAAGCAACACCCATTACAGGTACCGACCAGAAATTCATGAAATTGTGGGTTCCATTAAATTTAATTGTGCACTTATTTGGGAAATTCATCTCAATATTAAAGTTTTTTGTTCTCCAAAACAATGTGCACAATTGAAAACATAAAACATCTTTGTGAGGGTTTTTTTGTTTTTCATTTTATGTTATCAGTGACACTTTAAAAACAACTTGAACATTTTTATTTACTTAAGATTGATGCTCTCTCCCTCTTCTGCGGGCCAAGATGATTGCCAATCCACAACAGTAGTGTGATAAGCCTCTACCACTTGTTTTCATGATCTTCGCACACATAGAGGTCTCGTCCAACATGTTGAACCACCGCAAAACCCTATCTATAGATTCGATCTGGATTCGGATTTGAATTTGGCAAATCGATACAATAAGAAATTCAGAAAAATTCAAATTTGGCTTCTTTTTTTTTCTTTGGGTAAATGGTAATTGTAAATTTGTGTTCTGCAATTGGTGGTTTGGGTGTGGTAAAGGGTTATGCCGATAGGAGGATTGTCTGGGTCTTGAAGTGGTGGTGGTTTGTGTAATTAATATTAACTTGTGTTGTGCATTTTTTTATTTTTTTTATTTTGTTTACAAGAAATAGAAAACAAGTGCCAAAAAAGTTTTTTGAGTGACAAACACTTTAACTATTTTTGAGAAAAATATCTCAAAATACCTAAAAAACCATATCTTGAAAACATAAAATTGAAAACATAAACCAAACCGGGGCTAAGATTTAAAGAGATAGAAAGGCCGAGGTGGACGTACCAGCCAAGACAAATGCAGAAAGAGGTAAACTTGAGTTAAATGGAATTTTTTAAAGCAAAGATTATACACTTAAAAACTTTATAGCTCAATTGACATTTTTTAATATTTATAACGACATTCAAGATTTAAATCTTCCAGCAGTGGTAACAATCGAATTATCAACCAAAAAAAAAAACTACAAATTACGTAGAAAGTTAATAAGCCTAACTTGTCATTGTCAACTATCCTAAAAAAAAATTCAATTAGTTGTAGAAGAACATAAAATTCTCATTCCCCCATAACCCGCTTTTGAGAAAAAAAAGTAATGCTCATGTTTATACTAATTTTACCATGTCATTTATTTTTTTAAATGATTTTCATATAGAGTATTCTTCTTATTTTGGGCATGTCTTATGTATATATTTTTTTTTAATTTTATTATCTGCAATCTAATACTTGACTACTTTACTCTATTAGTTTGAAAATTAAATCGAGGAAAGAGTACAAATATTGAAAATGTCTATTTTGTTGGGCTCTGCAATATTAGACTAAGAAGATAATAGATGATGCAAGAGATGAATGGTAGAGAAAACATGTGCTCATGTGTTAAAAAAAGTAGTATGATTATTTTTTAGGAGAAATTAAATAGTTGGGTTTTTTTTTTTGGTGGTCTATCACTCTCCAATTTTATTGATAGTTTTTATTAAAAAAATTATTATTGTAAACTATATATGTTTTGGGCAATTACTAATTTTGTTTTTTTATCAATATTGTTGGATATAGATAAGGAAAATATGAAAAGCTTATTCTAAAATATACATTTTGATGACTCTAAAATTTTGGAGGCGATGTAATTATATTCTAAAATATATACTCTTAAATATATGTAATTATATGATGTCCCTCTGTGGCTTATAAAAAGAAAAAAAAAATTAAACCCTTTATAAAAGGTGTTCCTTACAATTTTACTTTTTTTTTTCTAATTCAAAAAAAGTAAATGTTATACTCTTTTTGTTTTCAGTTGTAATGAATAACAGAAACGTAAAAGGTTTCTACACTATTGAAACAATTAAACAAATATTTTAGTTTACAATTTGTAACTTTTAACTTAATCATAGAAGGAGTTTTGGTGAGCACCACAATTGTTCCACTAAGTGAGAGCTTGCTCTATTCCCTGTATGTCTTTTTGGCTCTTGCACGGGAGAATCATGATGAAGTAGTCCACTGAGATTCCGATCATCATCAAATTTTATGTCATTTCATATTTCAATTGATGGATTGTTCTTAATAAATGTATTGTCTATAAAGGTTTATACAATGTCTTACAAAAGAAATTACATACAGAGAAAAACCAACGTCCAATTGAATTATTATGGACTATAATTGGCGAGGAAATATGCCCTCACCAAAAAATGCTCTCAACTTTTCAAAACACCAGAGACAGTCGATAGTACAATAAGTAAAGATTCTATTTGTTATGATTGAATTCACTTGAAAAAAATCTGATATACGTAAGTAAAGACTCTTACAAATAGTTTATTTGTTACAGGGCCTTAACAGCTGTTAAAGCTCTTAGGTACTCTTGAAGTACAAAAAAAATAATACTTCCTCCTTTCATATTAATAGTGAACCTTACTATGAATTTAATGAATGGATCCCATCATAAATATAAAAGGAAAAAGTACAATTTTTCGTGTTCTCTTTAATAAGTGAACCTTACTATGAATTTAATGAGTGAATTCCACCTTAACAGTTGTTAAAGCTCTTAGGTACTCTTGGAGTACAAAAAAAATAATACTTCCTCCTTTCATATTCATAGTGAACCTTATTATGAATTTAATGAGTAGATCCCACCATAAATGTAAAAGGAAGAAGTACAATTTTCCGTGTTCTCTTTAAATGTCAGAGTTATGAAAGTTGTCATATAGGGTAATTCGGAGTTGATCATTAACTCTTTGAAGAATGAGGAAGAATCTCTAACTCCTTATGGTCATTTGATTTATGATAAGAAGATTTTTGCAAGATCTTTTAAATTTATTAGATTTTCACATATTTGTAGACAAAGTACAAAGTAACTTTGTAGTTCATAGAAATGTAATAAGTAAAGACCATAAAAATTACTTATTTGTTGCAATCGAATTCCCTGGCAAATAAATTAACTGCAATAGGTAAATACCTCACTAATATTTGATTTGTGAGGGTTTGTTGAAATATGTCATTATTGTAACTAGTTGTTAGCTCACGTGATGCATGATAAAATTTTAAATAAATGTGCAAGATTTTCCATGCTCTATCATTGAAGAAAAAAATTTCCATTGTCCTTCAGAAGAACCAGAAAAAAATTCTAAGCCTAATTAACATGTGCTTAAAAGATTTATTGCACCATAAAAAATATACAATAAATTGATAGTAATTTCTATGATAAGATATTGTATTTCTCTGGTATGAATGGTCTAAATCTTGGTGTTACACAATTATAAAGAGAAAATGTCGTAGGTGATCTATTCCATTTTTCCTTTGCTTTTGCTCTATAAAAGCTAACTCAAAAAAATTTTGTAGTAGTTGTTCTTCAAAAAATTAGATCGGTTACTATAATATATAACGTGATTAAGAAAATTTGCAATTTACAAATTGGGATGAAATAATATGGGAATATTTTAATCCCTAGGGTTAAATTTTTTTAGGTTAAAATTATAATTTTATGATAATCTCTATGATTTTTTTTAATGTCTTGATACTTCAATTAATTACCAAACCATTTATGTGTATGTATTAGTTTTTTTAAAAGAAAATTTTCTAAAATACTATTTTTCATAATTTTCCTACTAATTCTAGTATTGTATCACCAATACGCATTTGTCTATGGAATCACCATTCACATGTATTTGAATATTTTACATAAATATCATAAGGACTCTTGGATGTAAAGAAAGAATGTTTCAAAATAAATCTTTCTTTTAAAAATGTCAAAAATACTGAATCATTATATTGTATTTCTCAATCAAAGAATATACATGAGTGTGCCTTTATATAGGAGGCATATAAGTGTTGTACAAGTAGGAGTGCTGTACAAGTAAACTAGTTGGGCCTAATGCCCACAACACTATACACGTTAACAGCCCTCCTCAAACTCAAGGTGGATGTGAGACTAGCTTGAGGTTGTCAACTAAATCACGAAAGCGTCCTTTAGGATGTGACTTGGTGAAGATATCTGCAAGTTGATCTTTGGAGGAGACGAAGAAGAGCTGAAAAGCACCATGGACAAGATGAAAATGGATAAAATGACAATCAATCTTGATGTGTTTAGTCCATTCATGGAAGACATCATTGTGAGCAATATGAATGGCACTCTGGTTGTCACAATAAAGAGGAGTAGCAGAGGATGTGGACACACCTAAATCTTTAAGAAGCCATCGTAGCCAAAGGAGCTCAGATGTGGTATCAGCAAGGGCACGATATTCTGCTTCAGTACTGGAGCGGGCCACATGAGTTTGTTTCTTGCTTCACCAAGAAATCAGAGAAGAACCAAGAAGAAAGCAATAACCAGTGGTGGACCTGCGATCAGTGGAATCTCCTGCCCAATCAGCATCAGAAAATGCACGGAGAATAAGAGGAGACTGAGCAGAGTAGAAAAGACCATGGAAGAAAATGCCCTTTAAGTATCAAAGAATGCGCAGAACAGCAGCATAGTGAGTCGATAGAGGAGCAGACAGATACTAGCTCACCAGGTGAACAGCATAAGAGATATCTGGACGAATGACAGTGAGATAAACTAGGCTGCCAACCAAGCGTCTGTAAAGAGAGGGATTAGACAATGGTTTCTCTCCTGAGGGAGTCAGCTGCACATTAAGCTCGACTGGAGTGTCAACAGTCTTGCTATCAGTGAGTCCAGCTCGAGACAAGAGTTCAGAGGCATACTTGGCTTGAGTAATATAAAGTCCATCTGTAGAATGAGTGATTTCAAGACCCAAGAAATAGCTAAAATGTCCAAGATCTTTCATCTTAAATTGCTAACTGAGAAAGTCCTTGAGTTCTTGAATGCCACTGAGGTCATCACCAGTTATGATCATATCATCCACATACAGGAGAAGTAGAATAGTGCCTTTGTCAGTGCGACGAAGAAATAAGACAAAATCATAATGACTGGCCATGTAACCCAAGCGAGAGATAGTAGAGCTGAATTTGAAAAACCAAGCTCGTGGAGCTTGTTTAAGGCCATAAAGTGCACGTCGAAGGTGACAAACCTTATTTGATTCAACAGAGAAACCAGGAGGAGGTTGCATATAAACTTCTTCACTTAAATCCCCATTAAGGAATGCATTTTTGACATCCATCTGGAAAAGGTCCCATTTACTGGCAGCAGCAACAGCTAAGAGGGCACGAACAAATGAGATACGAGCAACCGGAGCAAAGGTCTCTTCATAATCAATCTCATACTCTTGTGTAAAGCCTTTTGCAACAAGATGAGCTTTGTAGCGCTCAATGGACCCATCAGAGCGAGTCTTTATCTTGTAGATCCACTTACAACCAACCACAGATTTCCCAAGGTGGAGTGTCACCAAATCCCAAGTATGGTTTTTAGATAATGCATCAAGTTCCTCCTTCATTGCAATCTGCCATAAAGGGTCAGTGGAAGCCTCACGATAGGTATGAGCCTCGTGTAGTGTAGCAAGGGCAGTGTAACAATGATAGTCAAGTAAATGTGCAGGAATGGATCTTACCCAAGTTGAGTGACGAGGTGGAATGTCTTGTGCAAGATTTTTAGGCGGAGCAAGAGCAGGGGACCCAAGCTCAAGGTTGGGGTTGGGTTGCTCGTCTTCAACCTGTTCATCTTCCACCTGTTCATTAAAGGGTGAACTAGGAAAATGATCAATGATATCTAGTGGTTGGACTAAGAAGTCTACATGAGAATCAGGAGCAACTACAGGAGCAGCTACAGAAGGAATATGTGCCTCATCTGAAAAAAGATCTAAGACAGAGGAGGAAGATAGGGAAGCAAGAAAGTGAGAGAGCTCGACAAAGAGGTGATGTTCCCAGAAGACAACATTGCGGGAGACACGAAGACGATGAGAAACAGGATCATAACATCGATACTCCTTTTGAGTTTCGCCATAGCCAAGAAAACAACAAAGCCTTGACCGAAGTTCAAGTTTGTTATGCTCATGTGGCTGAAGAAGAACGAAACAGGCAGAACTGAAGGAGTGAAGGTGATAATAATCTGGAGATGACCCAAAAAGGAACTCATATGGAGTTTGATTTTGGATGACAGGACTGGGAATACGATTAATAGCATGAACAGCATGGAGTGCAGCTTCGTCCCAAAAAGGAGCAGGAACTTTGGCAGAGAGAAGGAGAGCACGAACAGTATCAAGAATATGGCGAAGTTTTCGTTCGGCTCTACCATTTTGCTGAGAGGTACCTGGACAAGTTAGTTGATGAACAGTGCCATAAGAATGCAAAACAGCTTGGAAAGCATATTGAGTGTACTCAAGAGCATTATCAGATCGAAAAATTTTGATACGTTTGGAAAATTGAGTTTCAACCATTTTTGCAAAATTAGAATATACTTGCACTAATTCAAAACGATGTTTCATATGAAAAATCCAGCTATAACGGGAATAATCATCAACAAAAACAACAAAATATCGAGATCCACCAATACTAGAGACAGAGGAAGGTCCCCAAACATCAAAATGAATTAGGTCAAAGATATCAGTGGACACTGATTCACTAGTATTGAAGGGCAAAGCTGGTTGTTTTCCTAATTGACATGAAACACAATCAAAATTTTCTGTGGACACTGAGCCTAACAAACCTCTAGAAGCCAAGTGTTGTACTCGAGAGGAAGATACGTGACCAAGTCGGGCATGCCAAAGTGCAAGAGAAGGAATAGAAGAAACTGCAGCAGCTGCAGTAACAGAAATAGGAGCAACAAGTGGAAGACGAAGGTTGTCCACGGGAAACATACGTCCAACTTTGGGACCGGTCCCAAGCTCCTGTCCCGTCCTCAGATCCTGCACAATACACCCAGAATAATCAAAGATAATGCGATAACTCAACTCAGCTAATTGTCCCACAGAAAATAAATTGTAAGAAAGGTGAGGAACATTAAAGACCCCAGGAACTGAGAGGTTAGAGGTCGAAACAGAACCGAAATTATGACCAAACATTGTGGAACCATTTACTGTGCGAATATTAAGAGGGTGTGGTGCAGGTTGAAGTTCAGAAAATAAGGACGAGTGAGGTGTCATGTGATTGCAACAAGCAGAATCCATAAGCCAAAAGGAAGGAGACATACCAGATAAAGCTGAGAGTGAAGAGGAATAAGATGCATTACCAACCATATGAATGACATTAGCGATGATGTTTATAAGGTCACCTCTGGAAATGGTGAAAGTGGATCCAGAAGATTGAGACTGTGCAGTAACGGGAGTCATTGGTTGGACACTCTCAGTGTTAGCAATAGTAGCAGCAGAAATTGAAACAGCTGATTTGTTGCAATGATAGCAAGTTTCAATATCGTGGCCAGGATGTTTGCAAAAATTGCAAAAACGTCTGCTAAATTGTCGACGACGATTATTGCAACAAGAAGAAGACCTGTCCTTATTCTTCATTTAGAAGCAAAATATGTAAAAATGGACTGCAAAAATGAAATCTACGCGAAAAACTAGATAAGGAGCACCTGGACTGCGAAAAAGTCAACTCCCAGAAAAAGTCAACAGTCAAAGGCAACGGTCAACGCAGGTCAACTGATGACGTCAGCGGATGATGTGGCGCTGACATAAGCAAATATGTCAGCTAGAGCTGACGTGGCAGTGATGACGTCAGAGATGACGTTAGCAAGTAACACAGTGGCACGTGGGGCGCGTGAGGCGCGTGGATGAACTTCGCCGAAGATTTGGGCTGCGCGTGAGGGCGCGTAGATTGTCTGATGAGGCCGGTTCTTTTCCAAAGATACAGATCAGAGGAAGATGATTCTGATGGTGTCAGCAGCAACAAGATCGGAGCAACCCCTGGTGGCGCGTGAGGCACGTGGAAGTGCTCGGCAGAAACTTTGACTGGCGTGTGGCGGCGCGTGGATGATCAGATATGGATGTTTCTGGCGGAGATGTGTAGAGTGAATGAAAATCGACACGGTGATATGTCTTATGTCCTAATCGGAGGTCACAGGTGGCAGATCCGATGATGGCAGTGGTTTTGGCGGCGGAGGAGGAGCTTCTGGCGGTGGAAATTGAACCCTGAGGGTTTAGTGACCACAGAAGCTGAGACAGCGAAAAATACCGACAAAACAAGACTGCAAGACACAAGAAAATTAGAGCAGTGGCTCTGATACCATGTCAGAAATACTGAATCATTATATTGTATTTCTCAATCAAAGAATATACATGAGTGTGCCTTTATATAGGAGGCATATAAGTGTAGTACAAGTAGGAGTACTGTACAAGTAATCTAGTGTGCTCTACAAGTAAACTAGTTGGGCCTAAAGCCCACAACACTATACACGTTAACAAAAAAGAAAACTATAAAATTATATATGAAAACAAAGCATCAATACTGGACTTAAGTTGACAGACTATGAATTTCCCAAACAACTTAAAAAGGCTCCTGTATTTGTCTCCCTTCTTGATTTTATGTCTATATCAATTACAAAAGCTCACTTATGTAAATTACAAAAGGTGTTTTTACATGTTCAATCTTAATACATAGACGCCAAATTAAGATTGAACTTGAATGAATTAGCAGACTAAAAATATAGATAAAAAAAACATAATAAAATTGTACAGCAATTGAAAAAAACAAAGTACAAATTTGAGGTCTATAGAAACGCAATTAAAAAGGGTTTTTGTGGTGCGGCATAAATCGTTGCAGCTCCCTAAAATTTCTTGGATTGAATCATCAATAAAAGTGTTTGGAATCCATAAGTTATAAACTGCAAATATTGACGCCTTTGTTGCCATCGATGACTTTCAATGGCAAAACATAGAGCCAAGGAAGACATTGCACTTGGGTAGGGGTGGCAATTCGTGTTTGCGTGTCGGGTTCGTGTCGTGTCAATTCATACGTATCCGACTATATGGGTCAACACTAACCCGACCTGTTTATTAAACGGGTCAAGATTACTCAACCCTAACACGACCCATTTATTAAACGGGTCAATTGTGTCGACCTATTTATCTAATTTTATAAAAAAAAAAAAAAAAAACATTTATGAAAAAACAAACAAATAAATATTTTAAATATAAAATTCAAAATTAATGAGTAACTACATTACAAATAATCATTCAAAACTAAAGCATATCTCAATATCATAAATAATTAATCACAATATGTCAAAGAAAATAAACTACAACAACTAATAAGTTTATATACCTAGAGTTTGAATGGTATATTAGTAAAATTTTATTTAATTAAACGGGTCAGATGGGTTAAACGGGTTCCATAGGTTGAACCCTAACCCAACCTGTTTATCAAACGGGTCCGTCATGTCAACCCGAATATGACACGAACCCATTAAGCCTCAACCCATAACCTGCTAATTTCGTGTCATGTCGTGTCGGATTCGCGGGTCGTGTCCAATTTTGCCACCCCTACACTTGGGTGCTGTAGTGGAAACACAAAATCTACATCGTATATCACATCAATTTCCAAACTCAAACTCATGGAATCGAACAATATAAAAAAAAAATAAAATTTTAAGGTGAAAACTTAGCAGAGCATAAACAATGATGATATTATCTATAAATTAAGCAATAGTATAATCAAGATAGTAAAATCTCTTTCTTTCTTTTTTTCCCAGGTTATATATCTAAATGTTGAATAACCTTTTTTTTTTTTTTACTGATTGATAAACATATTTCATTAATTCAAATCCCATAATTTCCAAATATGATTGATAATTTTGATATTTATATTCACTGATATAACTTCCATGTTTGATGAACTATTTAACTTTAGGTGAAAGAGAAATAGGAATTATTTTTAAGATTTATTTGAATTAATATTATTAAAAAAAGTTGTTCTTCAAATTAATTGATAATTTCAGGTGAACGGTTCATTAATAATAAGAATAAGAATAAGAATAAGAATAATGTTATGATCCTAGTGTTACACATAAATTAATTGGAAGTCTAACTATGTGTTTATAAGTCAGTTAGCATCGGGTTAGTGTCAATAGAGTGGAGCCGCAAAAAAAAAAAAAAGTGAAAGGGCTACCATCGGATTAGTGTCAATAGAGTGGACAGTCGAAATTCACTTAGCTCAACCAGTCGAACAACATATCTCAACTGTTCGAGATTGCGTAGATTGGATATTTAGCAGATTTTTGTCACTAACATGCCTAATTTCTTTTAATAAAAAAATGATTGGCACTATTCGTGTAGATTGGATATTAAGCAAATTTTCATCTCACACTAGCACTATTATGCTAATTAGTTTGAGAAAATTGAAGCATAAATAAGAAATGTGAAACTTGGATTCTTCACATGTCTCTCTATCTGCATCACAACCTTTTTTACAAACTATTAGCCTTACAAAAACCCATGTTGGACCAAATTCAGTAATTACAAATTTTAAAAGAGCGATAAAACTTATTAAAATAGTTTTACCTGTTTGTACAAACTCAAAAGTGAACCACATTTGTTATAACCAAAGCAAGGTAAACTAGCAAGCTCATGCGATCCTGCAGATTAGATTTCCTAATAAGATATCAGTTATAAGATGGTGTTGCATTACTGTGGGTAATATCAATCACTAATTGGACACAAACATTCAAAACAATGAGAAATGGGTAAACAATGAGAATAGACCCCTTAATATTGTTTAGATCCCTTAATGCAGGTTGTTCAACCTAATATATTAGTCAAATAGTAACTTAGGTTAATTATTCAGATCTAGGTTAAACAATATTAAATTATAGGTGAAAATTACATTTTCGACCCCTATATTTTCACGCGATCCCTACTTTGGTCCTTATCTTTTATTTTCACCGCTTTTAGTCCTTATTTAAAAAAACGTCTTTCATTTTAGTCCTTTTCATTGGTGCCCTAATGGCAAAGTCTTACATGACAGACATAACTATTAAAATAATAATAATAAATTTTATTTTGGCATTAAAAAATGCCACGTCAATATCTAAATTAAAAAAAAAAAATTAATTTTAACTAAATTAAAAACAAAATTAAAAACCAAAAATCACATGAATTGAGATCTAAGTGTGTCTTGAACAAGAACAACAAGAACACAAACCTAGATCTAAGAACACAAACCCAGAAATTAAAATCCAAAAATTAAAAATCTCAAAATTGTCATTTTCTCAAACCCAACAAAATCATCAAATCCTAAAACCCTAAAGTACCAAATCAATCCAAAAATACAACACAACCAGTCCAAACAAAAAATCTCAAACTCAGAAAGGAGCCGTGACACCAATCAAGGACCAAGGACAATGTGGTCAGTATTAAACTCTTTTAGGGAACAATACTAACCAAATGTTTTCTTACTCTCTTCTTCTTCTTTTTCTTTATTTTTTTTCAAACAACAGGTTGTTGCTAGGCATTTTCAGCAGTAGCTGCAACGAAAGGAATTACTCAGCTAACAACTGGCAAATTAATCTCTTTATCTGAGCAAGAGTTGGTTGACTGTGACACCAGTGGCGTAGATCAAGGCTGTGAAGTGGGGTTGATGGACAACGCCTTCCAATTCATCCAAGACAATAACAGCCTCACAACTGAAGCCAGCTACCCCTACATGGGTGTTGATGGAACCTGCAACACTAACCATGAAGCTAAACACGCTGCCACAATTAATGGGCATGAAGATGTGCCTACTAACAATGAAAACGCCCTTCTGAATGCTCCTTTCTGATAAGGCCGTGATCTTTGACGGCGCTTTCGTGTCGGGGGTGGATAGTGTAGGCTTTGAGGTCTTGCTTGGAGTTGTAGCGGCTGAGGAGGATGTGAGTGAAGTTGAGCGCAGTGGGTTTGATGTGAGGCTCTGTTTAATTAAAATCCAATTTGCTTGAGGTGGGTTTGCTGGTTCAACTTCTTGAGATGAGTTTTTCTGGATTTTTTTTGTTTGGATTGTTTGTGATGTATTTTTGGATTGATTTGGTACTTTGGAGTTTTAGGATTTGATAATTTTGCTAGGTTTGAGAAAATGGTGATTTTGATATTTTTAATTTTTGAATTTTAATTTTTGAGTTTGTGTTTTTAGATCTGAATTTTTATTCTTGTTTAAGACACACTTAAATGTCAATTCAAGTAATTTTTTGTTTTTAATTCTATTTTTAATTTTTTTTATTTAGTTAAAATTAAAAAATTAATTTTTTTTTTAATTTAGATGCTGACGTGACATTTTTTAATGACAAAATAAAATTTTTATTATTATTTTAATAGTTTTATCTGCCACGTAGGACTTTGCCATTAAGGCACTGATGGAAAGGCCTAAAATGAAAGATGTTTTTCTAAATAAGAACTAAAGCGGTAAAAATAAAATATAAGGACCAAAATGGGAATCGCGTTAAAATATAGGAACGAAAATGTGGTTTTCGCCTAAATCATATCATGCAAGCAGCGAAAAATAAAGAACACCACGATATGATAACTTAGGAAAACCAATAAAACCAACAATTTCAAAGCAAAAACCTTGGAATGATTTGACCTAACTATCCTTAAGATAAAACAAATCCACTATAGAGAATCAAAGTTTTTACAATCAGATTTAACCCTAAATCTATTGCTACCTCCAGTAGTAACTTACTGACACAACCACGTGCAAGTTTCGAATCCACGGACTCCTTCTCTCTTAAATTTGTAGCACACAAGCACCCACGCTTGTAACTTTAAGATCCCACTTAAAGATTTCAGATCATGGCTTGTTGATCTATGCCGCAACTAGATTCCACCAGCACTTAATTGTAGATCTTGTTTCGGTAGATGCTTGTAGAGTTAGAAAGTACAGAAACTCTCAGATCTCACAAGAGTAAGTCACAAGTCTTCCAAGAGTCTTCAAAACGTGAATAAGTTTTTTCTTTTATACGTAGGAATGTTGGACTAAAACCCTAAACTTTTTTGCTGGCTTAGACCTCTTTAAAATTTTGCATAAATTATTTTTCTACAATTTTCAATCGATCAAGCTTCACCATTCGATCGGTTGAGCTTCACAGAAAATTAATCCTTTTTCTTGCAACTTGCACATTCTTGAGTTTTGACTTGTACACCTTTGAGCAATGTCTAACACCTATTCTAGACATGTTTTTATTTTCAATTTGCCAACACATACAAGTTGAAAATATAAATGTTTAATAATTCTAAATTTTTAGAACCTAACAATCACCCCATTTAGCAATCCCTGACAAAACACACTTAAAAAAGAATTGCTTAACTCAAAAAATTAGCTCAACTTACACATTGTTGCCCAAATACAATTCCATCACAATCCACTAACTATTAGTTGCTAGAATAGACAGCAGATGAGAAAGAATTAACCTGTAAATTCCTGAAACACTCAAAACAAACTATAAACACATGCGTGGAAATTACAATATAAATCCAACATATAAAAACTGAACTTGAATTCATAAAACATAAAAGATAGACAAATATATCAAATGAATAATCATCAAATAAACTATCATAGTCAACCATAAACCATCAATGTTTGTGAAACAAGAACAATAGAAGAGAATATACATAAAAAAAAAAAATATATATATATATATATATATAAAGAAGGAAAATGTACACAAAAAAAGATAAACATCACATCATCAAAACTCCCCCTAAATACAAAAATCTCTCTAACTCTCCCCCTAAGTACAAGAGCGATATCTAAACCTACTCCCCCTTTTTGTTACGTATTGCCAAAAGCAACCATCAAGAATCAGAGGGTGGAGGTTGTGGAAATGCACTTCTATACTCAGCAAAATCAGCACTCAATGCAGCAACCTCAATGAATAACTCATCAATAAGCTATTCATGAGTTGCCTAAATGGTCATAAAAGTCTCCATCGTGGCACAGAGTGAGAGAGGAGGTGAAACATACCTATCACAAAGGGCAGTCTGAATAATAGGGATCAGCTCATCCATGAAACTTAATAACTGACTCTTACCAGCACTGGCCATCACTTCACTTAGGCCAACGCATACACCCAGCCAGTCATGTAAATATTAGAAATGAATAAGACACTTTAACAAAAAAAAAATGCATGGCCCATGTACACTGCAAACTGTGAGAGACCGCGCCCCCGGCCCCCCTTTTATAGGGTGTTGTTGGGCCAAACCCACGTGAATGGGTGGAGTCGTGTTATTGCCTCTCAAAATGGAGGTTCGACTAGTAATATTTTCCCCTTTAGATTAAGGGTTTTACAATGGAATCGCCACTTATTTAATTACTGGAAAAATAAGAAAACTGTAATTGAAAAATAATTCCTCATTTTATTAATTTTAAATTGAATTTACATTGATCATAGGAAAATTACATGGCTTTGGTCCTAAGTACAATCTAAGATAAAGTACATGGCTTTATTTCCTAATTACAATCTAAAAATTGAAAATTACAAGGATAAGCACTTGATCTACTAACCCTTGATCTAAGTTCGGAGGCTATGTTACAAGGTGAGAAGGTGTTAGGCACCCACCTTACTCGGTGAAACCGGTCTTCTAGACTATGGTGGCCAACATTCATATCACATCATCCAATATGTAAGTCAATCAATTTGAATTTAAAGTGTGTGCATGTGATAAACCCTAATTCAATTTATTAGCATTACATATGGATTGAAAAATAGATTCTAGTGAATGTGTGTGTATGGTGATATCCTAGATTCAAGGATTTGAAAGAATTACAAAACAAACATGTTTTTCATATTTTTGATATGAGTTTAAGATCTAAACTAGTGTTTATGCATGAACATGTAAAGAACAACCAAGAGCATGTGAAGAACACATAAGAACATTTAAGAACATTCAAACATATTCAAGAGAATTTAAACAGTTACTCTCATGCTTTAGTCCTAAATTCTCATCATGGCAACACAAAAAACAAGTTAGGAAAAGAAATTATACCTTCATGCAAGATCCATATGGTGGAGGAGAAGACTCTTGGTAGAGGTCCTAAGGGTGGAGGGAAAGAAGAGTTGGGAGAGGAAGAGTGAGTCTTACTCAATACCTTGAGTCTCAGAAAGACCAAGATATGACAAGACTACTCAACTTCACTAGAACTCAAGAGAGGGGAAGAGAGAGGGTTTTTTTGTGTCTTGGAATGAAGGAGATGGGGGTTTATATAGTAGTGGTGGAGGAAATATGAATGGAAGGCCATTTAATAAGGGTTGACAAAGAATCATGAACCTAGACCTCATTTTAGCCTTTGGGGAAATCTTGTGCATTAAATGGAAAGATTGGTAAGAGTGGGGAGCAAGCCAAAATTCGGTTTTCCGTAGCTGCTGTAACAGCTTGTAGAGCCAACTTCGAAAAATCATATCTGACTCAATTCTGATTGGAATTGGCTCGTTCTTGTGCTCAAATTGAAGCCCCGGATGTCTAGTTTCTGGGAAAATTAACCTCATTCACAGATTCAAAATATTCTGAGAGATATTGATGAAATGGTGAGTAGAGGTCATTTGTTAGAAAATGGTTTCAGCACAATTAACATTAATAGGTCCCAAATTAGCTCCCAATTAACATTAAATGGCTCCAATCACTCCCATTTCAGACTTAATTGGTCCCAAATTTACTCTAATTAAAAGATAATTGCACAAATTACTCATTGAATAATTAATGCTTAACTATCTAATTAATTAGATGTGTGCAACCTTACCATAAAATGTAGTCCTAACCAATCAAATTATGACACATTATTGGTCTCAAATTGATTATACTTATAACCAATCGAAATCAATTGTTCATAATCACATATAGTCGGACTCAACATGTGATAGTGCATCTCAGCCATTAAATCTTGATTTGATGATAACTTTCAATCTTGTGGTCCGATTAGGGCTTATGACCAGTCAATTTGATTGTTATAACATTAAGATTATTTTGGTGGAATGAGATTAAGGATCTAGTGACCAAAATCAAGATGCATATTTCCAAGGTGAAATTACCATTTTACCCTCCTGTGAGGTTAAATGCGGGTTGCAAAATGGGGTGTCAACAGAATGCCCCTCATTGGCAGAGCTTGAAAAGTGAATGTCAATGTATGAAAAAGACACCTAACTTTGCAATCAGTATTTAACCGTGGTGAATGTGTGATGCATATAGATGAAAATGTTGATGGTCATGTTGTGGATCAAAATGTGGACCGAATCTCGAGGGAGATTGCCTACGTACCTCTTAGTGGGAGGATCAGGTCGAAACGTAGTTCATGCATGCAAAATTTTTTTTGTTTTTTGGATGAGTACAAGACATACTTACCTGAAGTGAAGAAAATATGAAGATTCTGGTCTTGTGTTTCAGAGGACCAAAGGTTTTGAATCCTGGCTCATGTTTTTAGAAGACCTAGGATTTTTTTTTTTTTTTTTTTTTTTTTTTTTTGGGTTTTGGCTCATGTTTTCAGAGGACCAAAGGTTTTGGATCCTGGCTCATGTTTTCAGAGGACCTAGGATTTTTTTTTTTTTTTTTTTGGGTTTTGGCTCATGTTTTCAGAAGACCTAGGATTTTTTTTTTTTTTTTGGGCTTTGGCTCATGTTTTCAGAGGACCAAAGGTTTTAGATCTTGGCTCATGTTTTCAGAGGACCTAGGATTTTTTTTTTTTTTTTTTTTTTGGGCTTTGGCTCATGTTTTCAGAGGACCAAAGGTTTTGAATCCTGGCTCATGTTTTCAGAGGACTTAGGATTTTTGGATCTTGGCTCATGTTTTCAGAGGACCAAGGGTTTTTTGGGTTTTTTTGGGCTTTGGCTCATGTTTTCAGAGGACCAAAGGTTTTGAATCCTGGCTCATGTTTTCAGAGGACCTAGGATTTTTGGATCTTGGCTCATGTTTTCAGAGGACCAAGGGTTTTTTGAGTTTTGGCTCATGTTTTCAGAGGACCAAAGGTTTTGAATCTTGGCTCATGTTTTCAGAGGACCTAGGATTTTTGGATCTTGGCTCATGTTTTCAGAGGACCAAAGGTTTTGGATCCTGGCTCATGTTTTCAGAGGACCTAGGATTTTTTTTTTTTTTTTGGTGGGCTTTGGCTCATGTTTTCAGAGGACCAAGGGTTTTTTGGACTTTGGCTCATGTTTTCAGAGGATCAAAGGTTCTGGATCCTGGCTCATGTTTTCAGAGGACTTAGGATTTTCGGATCTTGGCTCATGTTTTCAAAGGACCAAAGGTTTCTTAGATCTTAGCTCATGCCGATGTGTGTGGGCCTTTTACCCCAGTACCTGCAAAATAAATATTTTCAATTAGTAACAGAGTTATTCATTGAAAAGAACTTGGCGTACCTGGCAAATGCCCCTAGTTTGGGACAAATTCCATGCTTCGATGAATGCTGAGGGTGGACAATTGACTTGATGTTGCACCACTGGAGAATATGGAAGAGGATCATTACTTTCTGTTCCTGAAGAAGAATTTAATGGAGATTTTTTTTTTTTTTTTTGAAGGAATTGGAAATTTTGATTGATGAATTTTTTTTTGAAAAATTTGGAATTTTTTTTTTTTGAAAAATGTGGAAAACTTGAATTTTTTTTTTTTTTTTTGAAGGAATTGAAAATTTTGATTGATGAATTTTGTTTTTTTTTTTTTTTTTTTGAAAAATTTGGATTTTTTTTTTTGAAAAATTTGGAAAACCTGAATTTTTTTGAAGGAATTGAAAATTTTGATTGTTGAATTTTTTTTTTTGAAAAATTTGGAATTTTTTTTTTGAAAAATTTGGAAAACTTGAATTTTTTGAAGGAATTGAAAATTTTGATTGATGAATTTTTTTTTAAAAAGCAACCTAAGAAGTAGGAGCCCAATGCCCCTAGTCCCAAGGTTTTTTTTTTTAAATCCTTTTTTTCTCTCTCTCTCTCTCTCTCTCTCTCTCTTTTTTTTTTGAAAGATATGGAAATCTTTTTTTTCTCTTCTTAAAAAAAATTGTAAATTTTTTTTTTGAAAATTTTATCTTTTTTTTTTTTTTTGAGATTTGAAGATTTGTTCGTTATCAAAAAGTGAAGAAGATGAAGATGAAGATGGAGTAAAAGTGATGAAGATTTATTCATGATTTTTTTTTTTTTTTGAAAAACCTATCCTATGAATGAGAACAACTTTGGCTAGAAGTTTATGTGGATTGCTGGATAAGTCCTTGCTTAATTCCTGCAAAAAGATAATTTCAATTAAAAATGGATTTATTCATTGAAATGAATTGGAATTACTTACCCAATGCCCCTAGTTTGGGGCATATTCCATGCTTAGATTGAAGTTGAATTCATTTGATGTTGTGACCATTGGGGAACATGAAAAAAGATCATGGTTCATCATCCTTGGTTCCTGCAAAAAGGCTTTCTTTCTCTAGCTTGTTAAAAACCAATTATCATGAAAACATTTTTGGCCATTACCATTAGTGTAGACATGCTTGCAAAAAATGGATTGATACCTCAAATGAAAACATGCTTTCATGCAAGAAGAACATATTTGCACACAATATAAATAGGCCAATGCTCCAAGTTTAAACATGCTTGATGCAAACAAATGGGCTTAACCTAACATGCACCCAAACAATTTTGTCACATTGTTTGACTTTGTTCTCCAAGGTTGTTTGGGTGATTGGGACCGGGCCTTTGAAAGGCTGCCTACGTACCTCTCTCATAGAAGATCAAGTCAAAATGTAGTTTGGAAGAACTAGATTTTGGAAAAGAATGACTTTTTTTTTTTTTAAACAAGAGGTGATCCTTTGAACAACCATTTTGGCAAATCAAAGTGTTTAAGAATCAAACAAATCTCTTTGATTAGGAAGGATCAAGATCATTAAACTCATGTAACCAAATTTGCTTCGTCCTTTTGAACATCGTCAGATTAAGTCTCCAAAGGCAATCGAGAAATGAAATGTGATAATATTTGTGAATCACATTGTTGGGTGCAAACAAAGAGAGTGCTCCCGGTTTGGAAGTTCTTTTGAGTCATTTTGAGGTTTTGAGAATTTGAAAAATTTTGTCCTCGGACATATCATCCTGTGGGGTTTGACAATTTTAAGCATTTTCCTTTTTAATTCAAGAGAAGATATTATTAGAATTTAAGATGTGCCTACAATTAGCAAGACTTCAAGGAGGTCTTTACTCATGGGTTGTAATGTAGGCCGGGTTTGGGTTATGAAATGAAAGATATAAAAGGCTCAAAATTCCCTATGATGTTTCCCCCAAGTATGCATTACTCAAAAATCAAGTATTGGAGGAATTTTCCCATTTCTTCTTTGTCATCTTCTCACTAGTCTTCATTGGTCACTTGTATCAACAATCGTTTTTATGCTCATTCCTCTTGAATCATACCTCTAGACTTTCATCTTGTAAAATTATTCTCTTTTTAGGTTGCTTCCTCAAGTTTCCAATTTGGTATGATTTTCCAATTTTCCTTTTCTTCTTCTTCTTTTCCTTGGCCCTAACTTTTACCTAGACCGCCCTTTTGGGTTTTCAGCCTAGCGAGCTTCTTTTCTTTTTCTTTTTCTTTTTTTTTTTTTTTTTGGGCCCTAGCTTTTGCCTAGACTGCCCTTTTGGGTTTTCAGCCTAGCGGGCTTCTTTTCTTTTCTTTATTTTTTTTTTTTTTTTTTCGGCCCTAACTTTTGCCTAGACCGCCCTTTTGGGTTTTCAGTCTAGCGGGCTTTTTTTTTTTTTTTTTTTTTTCTTGATTGAATGAACTTTTTGGGGATGTTTTGCCTCCTTTTTTTTCTTAGCATAAGTCATTTTGATGCATTCTCTATACATCTTTTTTTTTTGCCTTGCTACACTTGCACATTTCTATGCTTGATGAATTTTTTCTTTTTTGATGTTCTTTTAGATGAATCTTGTATTCCTATTGGCACGATGAATTTTAGGCTCTTCAACTTGACAAAAACTTTTTTTTTCATTGATAGAATTTCATTTCTCTTTCCTTGATTGTGTGAAACCTCATTTTTCTTTGATGATCTCTTGCCTTTAGCCTAATGAATTCTCCACTTGTCTTTCATGTCTTCTAGGAGAGTCTTATCACTTAGCTTCAAAGTTACAAGGTTGAGTCCTCTTCATTATGAGATTTAAGTATACATAACTTGATTTTTCCCACCCCAAGTTTAAATTTTAGTGGGTTCATGCAAAAAAAGGCTAAATGTTAGAAGGCTCAAATGGGCTAGCAATGGATAATGAACATTTTAGGTAGTAGGAAATAATTTTGTTTAACCAAAGATGGCCTCCTATCCCTAGAATGCTTGCTTGCAGACACTGTGCCTTAAGCTCTTTAAATAATTTCATCTTAAAAGAAAAAGTATGAATGCTCTAATGTGGTGAAACAAAAGATCTTTGAAAATTGGATCGAGTGCATGGATTTTTGGGATTTTTTGATGGGTGGATTCTTTTTTATTGCCTTTTAAGACCATTTCTTCTTATATTCTAAGTCAAGTAGCAAAAGTCTTTACATGGATCAAATGAAATTAATCATTCCTTAGTACAAATTGATTGCTCAAGCCTTTAAACATTAAGATTTAGAAAATGTTTTGTCCAAGGGATCCTCATGTACCATTTTGAAAAGGAGATTTTTTTTTTTTAATCTTGAAAGAAAAAAAAATTGGTTCTTTTTGAAAAAGTCACTAGGAAGTTCAATGGTCCTAGTTCAAAGATTTTTTTTTAAATGACTCAAAGACCCAATGCCCCTAGTCCAAACACTTTCTCATTTGAAATTTTTTTTTTCTTTTTTTTTGGAAAGATTTGGGAATCTTGATTTTTTTTTTTTTTGGAATTTTTTTTTAAATATATACATGAACAAAGTACATCAAATGCTACACAAATTTTTAGAATTCAAAGAAACATAGAAACATAACAAACAAACTTTAAACTTAACCATGATGTTGTATACCAAATGTGGAGTAAGGCAAAGTTGGGCCGCTTGCTTCTTCTTGGTCCATTTAGGATGCTTGAGACTGGGATGCTTGAACTTTAATTATGATGAAATGGCTTGGGCTTGCACTTGGAAGGCATGCATCTTGTGAACTTTTGGCCTTTGATGTTGATCATGCGTACACACCTTTGATAGGCCCAAGTGTTGGGCTTAGACTCATTCAAGAAACAAATTGGACTTCCATTTCAAGTATAGTTCAATCATAGGCTTTTGAGTTTGAGTTCATTCACAACATACAAGGTTCAAACAATTATGATGGGCCCAAGCATTGGACTTGGGTCATGATGGCTCAAACAACGGCTATACAAATGTGTAATGAAATGCAATTTACATGGGCTGACCTAAAGGTAGGTTCTATGGGTCATTACAACATGGGTAGAAGGTAGATTAAAGGTCCCCACAAGTTAGGACGTCGTACTTCCCAACTTGTGATGCCAGGAGCGCCGCGTTGGTCCGAACAGTACAGTTTGTCCCTATGAACCACCATGGCATAACCATGATGATCCTTGTCGCGGTGGGTGGTAGGTTCACCGCTGGGTATGTGAGTCTCAGGAAGACCACAATCCACGTCTAATACTATCAGGCTTCCGGGCTAGCACACAAATAAAATAAATTTCATTCAAGCAAATGATGCATGATAAACAAAATAATGACATATTAGACATATTATATACAAAAAATCAATAAACAAACAATGACATGGTTGGCCACCATAACCTAATTGAAGTCTAGCCCTCAATATCCCCAGTGGAGTCGCCACTGTGAGAGACCGCGCCCCCGGCCCCCCTTTTTTATAGGGGTGTGTTGGGCCAAACTCACGTGAATGGGTGGAGTCGTGTTATTGCCTCTCAAAATGGAGGTTCGACTAGTAATATTTTCCCATTTAGATTAAGGGTTTTACAATGGAATCGCCACTTATTTAATTACTGGAAAAATAAGAAAACCGTAATTGAAAAATAATTCCTCATTTTATTAATTTTAAATTGAATTTACATTGATCATAGGAAAATTACATGGCTTTGGTCCTAAGTACAATCTAAGATAAAGTACATGGCTTTATTTCCTAGTTACAATCTAAAAATTGAAAATTACAAGGATAAGCACTTGATCTACTAACCCTTGATCTAAGTTTGGAGGCTATGTTACAAGGTGGGAAGGTGTTAGGCACCCACCTTACCCGGTAAAACCGGTCTTCTAGACTATAGTGGCCAACATTCATATCACATCATCCAATATGTAAGTCAATCAATTTGAATTTAAAGTGTGTGCATGTGATAAACCCTAATTCAATTTATTAGCATTACATATGGATTGAAAAATAGATTCTAGTGAATGTGTGTGTATGGTGATATCCTAGATTCAAGGATTTGAAAGAATTACAAAACAAACATGTTTTTCATATTTTTGATATGAGTTTAAGATCTAAACTAGTGTTTATGCATGAACATGTAAAGAACAACCAAAAGCATGTGAAGAACACATAAGAACATTTAAGAACATTCAAACATATTCAAGAGAATTTAAACAGTTACTCTCATGCTTTAGTCCTAAATTCTCATCATGGCAACACAAAAAACAAGTTAAGGAAAGAAATTATACCTTCATGCAAGATCCATATGGTGGAGGAGGAGACTCTTGGTAGAGGTCCTAAGGGTGGAGGGAAAAAAGAGTTAGGAGAGGAAGAGTGAGTCTTACTCAATACCTTGAGTCTCAGGAAGACCAAGATATGACAAGACTACTCAACTTCACTAGAACTCAAGAGAGGGGAAGAGAGGAGGTTTTTTTGTGTCTTGGAATGAAGGAGATGGGGGTTTATATAGTAGTGGTGGAGGAAATATGAATGGAAGGCCATTTAATAAGGGTTGACAAAGAATCATGAACCTAGACCTCATTTTAGCCTTTGGGGAAATCTTGTGCATTAAATGGAAAGATTGGTAAGAGTGGGGAGCAAGCCAAAATTCGGTTTTCTGTAGCTGCTGTAACAGCTTGTAGAGCCAACTTCGAAAAATCATATCTGACTTAATTCTGATCGGAATTGGCTCGTTCTTGTGCTCAAATTGAAGCCCCGGATGTCTAGTTTCTGGGAAAATTAACCTCATTCACAGATTCAAAATATTCTGAGAGATATTGATGAAATGGTGAGCAGAAGTCATTTGTTAGAAAATGGTTTCAGCACAATTAACATTAATAGGTCCCAAATTAGCTCCCAATTAACATTAAATGGCTCCAATCACTCCCATTTCAAACTTAATTGGTCCCAAATTTACTCTAATTAAAAGATAATTGCACAAATTACTCATTGAATAATTAATGCTTAACTATCTAATTAATTAGGTGTGTGCAACCTTACCATAAAATGTAGTCCTAACCAATCAAATTATGACACATCATTGGTCTCAAATTGATTATACTTATAATCAATCGAAATCAATTGTTCATAATCACATATAGTCGGACTCAACATGTGATAGTGCATCTCAGCCATTAAATCTTGATTTGATGATAACTTTCAATCTTGTGGTCCGATTAGGGCTTATGACCAGTCGATTTGATTGTTATAACATTAAGATTATTTTGGTGGAATGAGATTAAGGATCTAGTGACCAAAATCAAGATGCATATTTCCAATGTGAAATTACCATTTTACCCTCTTGTGAGGTTAAATGCGGATTGCAAAATGGGGTGTCAACACAAACTCTCCAGTTTTTTCTTCACAAAGTCACATAACTTCTAATTTCCTTTACATCTCACCAAGTTTTTTCATTTTATTAAAAGGAAGAGAATGGTCACAGTAAACTGGCTAAAGAATTAGTCCAGTTAAATAAAGACATGAACGACAGAAATTTAATCACAATGGGAGAAAGTCCAACTTCAAAAGTCCAACAATTATACCATTCCAAATTTTCCACATAAGTCACAATGTAAGAGCATTCGCACTGGGCAATCTAAATGCCAATGCCAAGCCCATTTTACCATTTTCACCCAAAAAAGTGGCTTCATCCAGACTTCTAAAATGCTACAATTGTAAAAAAAAAAATTGCAATTGAGCTACAGTGCAATTCTGCATTGGCCCATTTTACCATTTTCACCCAAAAAAGTGGCTTCATCTGGACTTCTAAAATGCTACAATTGTAAAAATAAAAATACTATTTTATTCCTTTTCTCCTGACTCTCCCACTCTCTAACCTCTGTCTCCCACAACTCTCTCTCTCTTTCAGATTTCTCCCTCTCTCCTTGCTCTCCCTCAGGCCACCGTTGGCCACCATTGCCCAACAACACCAAGCCCACCCAACAACGCCTAAGCCCAGGCCGCCATTGGCCATTGTCTCACCCTGATCGTGGAGATCGTGGTCTAATCATGGCAATCGTAGTCTGATCGTGGCAGATCAGTGCCCAAACTCTCAACCTTTCTCTTCAATCTAGTGGGTTAGTGGTGGAGATCAGAAGTGCGTTTCTTTGGAGGTGTGGGTTATTTTGGCGGCGTGGTTCAGGTGGTGGGTTTTGTTTGGCGTGGGTCAAGTGGGTTATGGTTTGGAGATTGATGTTCAGGTTTGATATGGATGGTGGGTTTGGAGTTCTGGCTCTTTTGGGTTGTGTTTTTTTTTTTTTTTTTTTTCTTTCTTTCTGTTGTGACGCTGTGATTCTTGCCAATCTGGGTTGATATGTATGATGGCTGATCTGGGTTGATCAACAATGGAGGAAACCTTAGACGAAACAAGAAAGAAATGAAGATGAAACGTTAGATGAAATGGAGGAGTCTGGAAGAACAAGTGAGAACCAGAGAGAAGCACAAAGAAAAAAAAAAAAAAAGAAATGGAGGAGTCTAGAAGAAGGTGAAAAGTAATGGTGTGGAGGAGTCTGGAAGGTACACGCGTATGGAGGAGAAAATTGGAAAAAAACAAAAAAGGAAAAAAATATATTATTTTAATGAGTAGAATAGAAAAATAAAAATTGGGATGCTAGATATATTGGAAAATTGTATTGTATAATTAATAAAGTAGGTTTTTGAGATGATAAAATAGAGTAGGATAGAATTTGCGGATGTGAATGCTCTAATAGCCCTCAAAATTTTACTACTCTCAGACTAACCAAACTTTTCTTGCTAGCATCCAAGCAATTTGCCAATTGTCCTTGGCATCATCCTTTTAACTACGCTTCTATTTACAATAAATATTTCACTGTTCAAAAATATGAAGTGGATACAATTACATAAAGACATTTGTGGGAGGCTAGAAAGATTAGTTGCATTGGGCCTAATTCAAGGAGTCTAAAAGCCCAACTATCAACCCACCAAATCCAAGTGAGCCCAAGAAGGCCGAAAAAGATATTCGGCCGAAATAGCAATTAGCTCGAGGAAGGTGCTCGGACAAGGACAGCTCAAGGAAAGTGAGAAGGAATCTGCAAGGGCTGAAGGTCTTGGTCTAAAGAAAGTAACACTAGCCAGTGTGGATAAGAAGAAGAGGAAACTTCCCAGAAAAGCTACCATCACTTCTGCATTGAATGCACTGCACCAACCATACTAACCACATTAATGGCTGAATGACACCAGAACAATGTCAGCACATCCTGTTACTTGCCCAACATGACCCCAAAAGTAGGGATGGGACAAGTATTTTGATGGAGAATCAACAACCCTCCAAGTGAAGGGTCAAGTTTAGAAGGAGGCTCCTATAAAAGGCAAGAGATCCCCAGTGACCAGGTATTGCAGTCAGAAGAAAGAGAGTCAAATTATTAAATTGAGAGAAAAGAGTATTCATACTTATATTTTCTCAAGTGTAAAAGGGTCCTTGACTAGTCTGAGGAAGACAAGATTAACAAATTTACCCTTTGTAATCACTATTAGTACCAATCTCTTGCCATATCTTCGTTTTTGAATTAGAATTATCGTTGAGCAATCCAACTGTTAGTCCGACACTCATCTCAATAAATTAATTGTGGTGGGCCTCAATCCAAGCCCAATTACATTTTGGGCGTTCGGATTTTTAGCCCATGCAACATTCTTTAAATATCGATTGAAAATTAACATAACAATTTCAACTTCCAAACAAAAAAAAAAAAAAAAAAAACCACTATTTGCCCTCATTTTTCAACATATGATTGTCGAAATCCGAGTCAGCAAAAATTGGGTATCATGGTATCTGTATTAAACAAAGGATCCTTACCAAACTCGCAAATGACTTCTCAATCAATTAAAATTCCTCATATTTCCACTCGTGAAGAAATAAAATTTACGTAGGCGCAGCAAAGAATTGATTATCAGCCACTTACGGAGTCATCTTCATTGTCTTCACTGACATCACTGCATTTAATATTCCATCAATCAGCTAATGCAAACCACAAATTTTAAAGCATACTAAAAAAGGCAAAAAGAAATTGATAGAACACAGAAAAATGAGCATAACTTCAAGCAAAGATATGTCTACTGGCACATCTATGCTTCACTGAATCCCCTTGCAATAGACACAAGATAACAGTACCATACCCTGAGTATGCACGTCTACTAGAACAACTAAGGCATATATACCATGTATCTTGTAATTCTAGTGCTATATTGGGTCCCATGTTAAGGGCCTTGAAAACGTCCACGCCCTAATATAATCTGCTCGTATGATCTTATAACAGTTCTGGATATAGCTATAAATGAACCAAGCTATTTATAAACAACTTGAATTCAGCTCAAGAAAATATTTGTTTATGTTCAATTCTTTCGTAAACCAGCCAAAATCAAACCAAACTTTAGGCTTGATTATTAAACAAACCAAGGTTTTTTTTTTTTTTTTTTTTTTTGAGGAAAAACTGAGCCAAGCTAAAACATAATAAAGAGTTCAAAAACAAGGTCGTGAACATGAAGGCTCAAATTAACTATATGTAATACTATATATTTATATGTATATTTGTCTAAAAATATATTTCACTACAAAAAACGGGGCCTTTAGGCCCCGTTTTTTTGGGCCGCGTTTGCAAAAATGCGGCCCAAAACGAACTGAAGCCGCGTTTTTAAAAACGCGGCTTCAGTCCTTACAATGGGCCGCGTTTTTGCGAACGCGGCCCAGCATATGGTCTGAGGCCGCGTTTTTTCAAAACGCGGCCCAAAAAAACAGCTTGAGGCCGCGTTTCCAAAACGCGGCTTCAGTTTGAATGGGGCCGCGTTTTCTTAAACGCGGCCCGTGTTTTGCCTATAGCCGCGTGTTAGACACGCGGCTTTAGGCTTTGGGTATATAATTTTGACCGGGTTTGATAGATGTCATTTTGCTCAACCCTAGCCCTTCTCATTTTTTGCTCCAGAGCTGGGTTTGTGTTCATCGGATCGGAGATGGAGGATTTTATCTCCAATCCGATCGGAGATGGAGAAGATCGGAGATCGAATCCTCCATCTCCGATCGGATCGGAGATCGAATCCTCCATCTCCGATCGGATCGGAGATGGAGGAGATCGGAGATCGAAGGAGATCGGAGATCGAAGGAGATCAAGGAGATCGAGGAGATCGAAGGAGATCAAGGAGATCGGAGATCGAGGAGATCGAGGAGATCGAGCTGGGTTTGTTCAATTTTTGTTCCGTTTATGTTCTTGTTGCGTTTTACTGTGTTCATGTTCAAATATTTTACTGTGTTTATGTTTTTTTTCAAATATAACGGGTTCATGTTTATGTTCTTGTTCAAATATAATGTGTTCATGTTTAAATTTGCTGGGTTTTAATTTTTTGTTGGGTTTGTGTTCTTGGCATGAATTCTAATTCTGGGTTTGCTTGTTTGTTTCAAATTTATTTCATTTATTAGTTTTTTTTTTTCAGAAAAATATTGCTCTGAAAATTAAAGCAATAAATATAAATTATATTTATTGCTTTAATTTTCAGAATTATTTTTTTTAAATATTTTTGGCAGTAGCCGCGTTTAAAATGTGGCCTAAGGTAGAATGGTCTTAGGCCACGTTTAGAACGCGGCCATTGACCAAGGTCTTAGGCGCGTTTTAAACGCGGCCATAGACCTTGGTTTTAGGCCGCGTTTTTAAAAGTGCGGCCATAGACCCAGGAGGCCTATAGTCGCGGGGTTTAGGCCACATTTAAAAACGCGGCCTAAAAAAACGCGGTCATAGCCTATAGCTGCGTTTTTCGGACCTTAGGCCGCGTTTTTTAAACGCGGCCTAAAGTCTTTTTTTTAGTAGTGTTTATATATGATTGATATTTGGTTGTATAAGTTTGTAAATTGGTTCATATACAAAATTATTATTTGTAGTCTTTTCATAACAAAAACAATCCATTTGTAGTAAAAATTCATAAATTTGTGAAAATGTAAAATATTTTAGTCTTGATTTTACTATATATATAGGAAATGTATAAGTTAATCAAGTAGCTCATAAACAAGCTCGAGCTTACTCAACAAGTAAATGAACCAAGCTTAAACATGTAACCTTATTTGATAATGAGCTCAAGCTTGGCTCGAATTCGAAATAAAATTAAATAAGCAAACCTGAACTTTTAATACTCACTTGGCTCGTTTATAGCCCTAGTTTGAGTAATTAATTCTCATGATTTAAAATGTACTTGTACAAAATTAATATCAACCAAGTGGAATAAATGGATTACATGAGTGAATCCTCTAATTATATTTCTGATCTGATGTTCCAGATTAAGAAGAAAAAAAAAAGCCAAAATTTATTGGGTTGGGTTCAAGTTACACCTGGTATAACTCTAAGCAATATTATACCACTCAATATTTTTTTAATTGGATGCAAATATTGACAAATCCACCATTAGATTACATTATTTTTATATATTATTTATGCTTGCAAAATTTCAAGGTAATCAAAAATTAATATCCATGTCATTAATCAATTGTTAAAATTTAAATTTTTGTAGTTTAAAATAACGCATAAAATATGAGTTTATGGATCAAATGGTAAATAGTATCCGATTGATATAAAAATTGGCATGCATGTTAAGAACATATAGAACATATAATTCAATGGTTGGATTTTCAAAATATTAATTCAATAACAAGTTATTGAGTGGTGTAACATTACTTAGAATGACACCAAGTGTAACTTGAACTCAACTCAGTTTATTACATGAGAGTTTTCTTTAAGAAATGTCTTTGCTCACATAATTTCAATCAAGCTGGCAATTTTGTCAAGATCAGTTTTTCTCAGACTATCCTTTAAAGCTTCAACTCATTTCTAATTTTTGACCTTAGGCAAAAAATTTGCGTTAACCGAATGAAATTCATCTTTTCGTTGTCATCAGTGTGTGAATTGTCACTTCGCAATCTTCCAGGAATTTTTAATTTCAAATTGCATGCTTCTACAAGCCTTATATTTCCAGTACTGAACATGCACTACTGCTACAATGAATGAAGTTTGGGTTTGAACTTATGACATTTTATTGTTTCAGGCTTTACATTTTGAGAAAAAAGTTGTTTATTCTACACAATTCGTTGTTTGTGAAACTCTATAATGGTATATTTATTATTTTGGTGGATCCATAAGATACAATTGCTATTTATTTTATTAATTTCCTATAGAAGATAGTGAGATACTTACATGAGGACAGTTCTTATATTACTTTAAATTGGTTGAAACATGAAATTGAATTATTTAATTAGGTCAAATTGAATTTTTAAGTGTAACGTGCCCATAGTTTTATTTATCCTTGTCCAATCCAATCTTGGATTATACCTTGAACCTTTTTTAAGAGTTATAAACAAATCAAGCCGTTCATGAACAACTCGGGCTCGGCTTGTTAAAAAGCTCGTTCATGTTCGTTTGTTTATAAATAAGCCAAGCTTGAGCCTTAGTTTTAGGCTTGTTTGATAAACAAGCCGAGCCCAAACAAAAAAAAATTGTTTGTAAACAAGCTCGTGAACAATAAGGCCCAATAAAAACATGCCGAGTTTATGCTCATTTATAGCTTGATATATGTTTATTAAATAAACTCATTATTATGACATTACACATGTTTTAGAATGTTAATTTATAGTTTGTTTATTTATATATGTTTTGGAATAGATTTGTGAAGATTATAGCTGCATAGATGACAAATGTGAATATAAAAATTATATTTTGAACAATTACTCAAGCTATAGACAATGAATGATGAATGGATGGATTTAATTATGTAAAGTTGTAATTTGAACAATTTCTAATCACAAGTGGAATTAGAAGCATGATGAAATGAGTATATTATTGTTTTTTGTTTACTTGATTTTTGGTGATATAAGAATTTGATGATGCAATTTTTTTGGATCCTAAGCTAAAAAGCTTGACTTGAGCTCGAGTTTGAGCTCAAGCTTGGCTTGGCTAATTAATCAAGCCAAGCCAAGCCAAGTTGAGCTCAAGCTTTTTGGCATTCTCACAAGCTCGAGTTCAAACATTGTTTTTAGGCTTGTCTCAAGCTCAAACCAAACTTGAGCATTTGATTTTTGTTGATGAGCCAAGCTCAAACATGCACTACTCGACAAAACTTGGCTCGTTTACAGCCCTACTTTTTTTTAATGGAGTATTTAGTTACAGGCTTTCCGAATGCCCAAGAAGGAAGGAAACGCATTTTGTTTTTGTTTTTTTTGTTTTTTTTTTTAAAGAAGAAGAAGAAGAAGAAGAAAGAAGAAGAACAAAAGGTTTTGGTTTCTAATAAATAAACTATTGTATTATCTTCAGCTTGTAGAAAACTATTAGAATTTTTTAGGATCCACTTTCCAATCAATGAAAAAGGCTATGAAATTTTTGTCGTCTTACACCCCACGGTATAGACTCATTCAAGCTTGATTTCTATTATAATTTGGATCCGATAGTGTTCAAGATTCTGTGCCTTTGAGTTGGATAGTCTCTGAATCTCTGATTGAAACCTAATACCATGGCTTTAAGTCAACTCAGGCACCTACACACAAGGTTATCTATAAAACTATATGAATGCTCTAAACTTCATTCATGATCATGAATTACCATCTTTAACTAACTAAAAACTCATAAGAACCATACCGGGTCACACAAGTAGTCTTGGCTCATCCCCTTTAGCAATCCTCACTTGCCAATACCCTGATCTCAAGTCCAGCTTTGTGAAGTAAACGGCTTTGCTCATTTGTCAAAGAGGTCTTGAATCAAAAGGACTGGATACTTGTTCTTCACAGTCACTTTGTTCAATGCTCTGTACTCGACACACATCCGCAATGAACCATCCTGCTTCTTTTGGAACAGAACAGGAGCACCATAAGGAGCCTTGGAGGGTTGAATGTAGCCTGCATCCAACAACTCTATCAACTACTTTCTCATCTTAGGCAACTCCATTGGGGACATTCTGTAACGGGCCTTCAAAGGAGGCTTTGATCTAGGAACCAACTCAATTCTATGATCAACAGCATGCCTTGGTGGAAGGGTTTTAAGCAATTCTGGAGGCATCACATCAGCAAACTCCCCCAGCAGTCCAGCCACAGCATCTGGAACTTCTGCAAACTTATCTTGCTTCATCTCCACCAATGTAGCCGATAAGTCATCTCACCCTTCTTCAACCCATACTCAACCTGCATGGCTGAAACCATCGGTTCTTTCCCCTTGCTAGTCTTGCTATTTCCTGCCTCACGCCTCACAAGAACATAGCATGGCTGCTTCTCATCAAGGATTAATAATAACCCAAGGAATGGCAGTAAGGCAACCTTAGCAACCACTAGGAACTCATCACCCAGAATTACATCAAAGTCATCTAACTCCATGACTAGGAAATTCAACTTTCCTATCCACTCGGCCACCTTAAACTTCACTCCATAAGCAATTCCCAACACAGGTTTTGCCTTTGAGTTTACTACCTTGATCTTACTTGGACACTTACTCACTTTTAAACCAAGTCGTTGGACCATTCAATCAGCAACAAAATTGTAGGTAGCACCAGAATCAAGCATACCCTCAACCCCATTCTCATTCATCTCGACTTAAACATGAGACAGACCCCTACCTCCTGCACATAGTGCATTCAGCAATTGCAAGGGGTTCACTCTGTTGGGAACTTCTTCATCGGACTACCCACCACCATCTTCAGTAACCATGGCATTAAGCTTCTCACACTTTGAACGGTCTCTTGCACGATGAGGGTCATTGCAAATGAAGCAGCCAGCATTTAGCTTGGGCTGTTCTTTGCTTGGTTGAGAGGTGGAACTCTCTCCCTTGCTCTTGGTACTCCAATTTTTCTTCTGCTTATCCTTCTTCTTGCCATCATTTTTCTACTTCTCTTTGCCTTTGTCCTTGGACTTACGTTTTTCATCATTCCCACTGGGCTTACTAAACTTATAGTCGACTAAGGCATCTCTTGATATCTAGCATCAAAGAACTAAACGTCTTGACATATTCCCTCATTGTACCAGTCTGTTTCAACTTTTTCAAGGCATCTCTTGCAACCCACGCAGTGTTGGTAGGCAAAAACTAGTCCTTTAATTCCTTCTTTAAGGCTTCCCACGAGTCAATTTTCCCTCTACCAGCATCTGCATCATCTTCCACACGGGTTCTCTACCACAACTTGGCATCCCCTGAAAGATACATGCTAGTAATTGTCACCATCTGTTGACTAGGCACCCTGGCAGCCTTGAAATACTGCTCCATATCCCACAGGAAATTCTCCAAATCCTTTACTTTTGTGGCCACTTCCCCCTCCCTAGACAGGCCACTCATTGCTCTCTTTAACAAAGCAATTTCTGTTTCAAGTTGGCGTTGGGTCTCCCTTGCTGCATTGCCCTGGGCATCCAGTGCAGCAGCCAACTCTTCAACACGTTACAACACAATATCCCTCTGTTCTGCAAGATCATTCCTCACCAAAGCAGTTTCTGCAGACAATGCATCCAATCTGTCACACACAGAAAGTTGTTCTCCCTCTACAGGAACTTCGAGTATATTCTCCAAGACAGTCACCCTTGCCTTGGTGTCCAAAGACATGGTAGCCAAGCTCTGATACCAATTGTCACAGGGTCAATTTTTCTTTTAAAATTTCTGCCTGTGATGGCACTAAGTTCCTCACTCAATCTCAGCCAACACACCACACACACGCACTGCAGGAACACTTAGAACATAATTATTAAGGGAATGCACACACACACACACATCACACACAGTGTTTACAGGGCACCAACTCCAACTTTTATTACTCAATATCAAGTACAAAGGAAGCCTGAGAATGCACACAAAATTCTCTAAGCCAAAATATACACTCTGCTGTTGACAACCCCAACAACTTAAGATAAATATACAGAAATAACTGTCGCAGCAGTTACTACCAAGTAACTGCCCCCTTGTACAGGACTTGTTGCCACATGTGGTCTGACTTAGGACACTTCCAACTAATGCTGCCTTGGCCTGCTCTCCACGATTTCAGCCCCTACACAGCAGATTTGAACATCATTTCCCTTCAAATATAATAAACATGTGTTGCAGATGAAAAAATTATCTATTTATGTTCTCAAATGGATTTCCTAAAAACAATTATTTACAATAATGTTTGTCTTTATTATTCTCAAATGGGTTTCCTAAAAATGCACTCTCCAAAGGCAATGATGCCCTCGAAGAGTGCTTTTTTTGATAGGTTGAAACTCTTTCTAAAAAAATCATGCAATGTAGTCACTCCAATAATGACATGATCCGATCCTAATCCATGCACATACATACCAATTGTCAACTTTTCGTGTGGGTGGGTGTAGTGCACACAAACAAGGGCAGCCTGAGTTGTATCTCAATATCATAATCACTCATTCATTTTTTTTAATCCACTTAATTTTCAATCCTTCTTATTTTATTAGACATAATCATTTTAAAGAACAGTCCAATTAAATATAATTTTGATTAGACAAATGTTTTACCATATAACATTTTACCTTATTTAAGATTTGAGTAATACATTCACTTTAAATAAATTTCAACATGATGGATTTCAGTTTATTCTATTGATTTCAAATTTTATATCTCATTATAATTTGATAGAATTTTTATTGTCTGCAAGTTCTCAATAAACTCAAGGTAAGGCAATTTGAACACTACATACTCTTATACTTTGTGAATCGAAAACTTCTTTCAAATCTTATAAAAAGACAATATTTGAATATATTAGCTTTCAAAACTTATAAAAAGACAGTATTTGACATAATATATATTGTGATTATTGGTTTGCCATAGTCACACCTACGTATTGCATTCTTATAGGAATTCATTACTTGCGCAAAAAATTACATGTTAACCTGAAACTTATATTGAAATCTAATGACCCTAGGGAAAAGACAACTTAAAAAATTACATGGCTTTTATTTTAGAATTTTTCATATTTCCAAAAGTCACGATTAAGAATCAATAGTTTATATATATATATATATATATATACATATATTAACTTCATACTTTTATAATCGTTCAATTATTTATATAGTACAAAATTTGCAGTTTCAATTATAGTGAGATAGAATCAATGGATAAGAATTTCACAAAAGAACTTTTGCTATGGGTGATTGTGTTAATTATTCCTATTCTTGTTGAAGCACAGACAAATTCCCGTATCCTTAACCGTTTGCCAATTCCAGTACTTGTTCATCTCACTAAACGAGAAAACCTTCCATTTCTACTTCATGGTTGCATTGTCATCGAAAATCGAAATTGTTTTAAAAAATTAAGCGGTCTTCACGGTGTTTTGTGAACTCTTGAAAACTGCATCAACAAACCAGTGACTCTTTCTGTGTGCTATATTTCAGAATCAATTGGAGGAATGTTTGCATTGGTGCAATAACAAGACTTGTTACATGAGACTTTTCAATGGTCTCCTTTCTGTTGTTTTGAGTTGTATAATAATATTATTCAATGATTCTACTTCCTGAATGGTTGCATGTTTATTATTTTCATTGGAACAATTTGGCCCAACAAAACTTATATCATGTTGTATACTAACCTGTAAGTTAACATGCTTCTTTTTAAAATAAATATTTTCACTAATTGAAATTATGAAGTGGATTCAATTACAAGAAGACATTCTTTAAATATCAACTCAAAACTAACATAACAAATACAACGGCCAAACAAAAATCAAGCCACCGTTTGCCCTCATTTTTGTACATATGATTGTCAAAACCCGAGTCACAAGAAATTGACATCGTAACACCCAGGTTAGCAAAAATTGGGTATCACGCCACTAACTGTGTATCTGTGTATCTATATTAAACAGAAGATCCTTATCAAACTCTGGCAACTGACTTCTCAATTAGTTAAAATTCCCCATACCTCCACTCGTGAAGAATTAAAATTTAAGTAGGCTCAGCAAAGAATTGATTATCAGCCACTTGCCGAGTCATCTTCACTGTCTTCACTGTCATCACTGCATTTAATATTCCACCAATCAGCTAATGCAAACCACAAATTTTAAAGCATATTAAAAAAAATAAAAATAAAGAGGCAAAAAGAAATTGGTAAAACACAAAAATGGGCATAACTTTTAAGCAAGCACATCCACTGGCACATCTATGCTTCGCTGAATCCCCTTGCAATAGACACACAATAACAGTACCATAGCACAAGTATGCATGTCGAGTGGCACATCTATGGCATATATACCATGTATGTACTTCTAGGGCTATATTGGGTACCCATGTTAAGGGCCATGACAGTGAATTTGGCACAAGTTACATAAGGCTAATACTAGGTAACCTTTGATTAATCAATCAACCTAAAGGGTTAGCATACAAGTTAAAACATGTTTGACGCAATGGTTGCAATGCCTTGGTAATCCATATGCCATTTTTCTTTGCAAAACTACAGCTATCTAGCACACCTTTCCCATGTTAAACATAGCTATTTAAAGGTTGGCAGTGTTCTTTATGCACAATAGTCCTGTGCCTACAGAATACACCCCTCCACATGCTCATTAGTAATGGAAATTCCCTGTTCATAATATGTTACATACTCTCTATAAGATATATGAGCAAGACTTTGGTACAGCACTTAGGTGTTGTTCCTTAGATTCCCCTTTTAAAAAAATGTCATGTGGATTTTTTTTCATAAGATGAAAGTGTATTTTTAAGTTAAGTAGCCACATAACTGAATCTTAAGAGGGGAACCTAAGAAACAGCACCTAAAATACTGTACCTAAAATTTGTCCTTATAAATAAATAAAAAAGCCAATCCCACATTTTTTATCCAAATATCTGGATTCAATCCTGTCTCTTTGTGATGTACTCTAAAAGATTTCATTTGAAAAAATTGATCCACATTTTATTCTCTCTTCGATTATAGGTGCACACCATACGCCCATACAAGATTGAACCCATGACCTTGTCCTCCAGGGTCTCCTCACCTTTTTCATGGGAAAGTTATGCCATTTGGTCCAAATTCTTGTTTTCTACAGAAGTTTCCAATTATTAGTCTGATGCATCTCACTATAACCAAGGTATCTGCATCAGGGTTTCCTCCAAAGGCAAGGGAGACAATATCCATTTTCTTTTTTCTTTTTTTCCCAATCACTGTCTAGCATCCAATTACAGCAAACCATTCTTCTGAGACTCCCGCAAAACTACACCTCTCAATTCAACGCCAGATTTTATTATTACACTTGTCTAGGAAACACAGACACTTCATTTGGGATTCTGTACCCATGTCGTATCAGCATTTTAACAGCTGTGTCATGTCATTATTTTTCAGAAATTGCTTATATTGCCATGTCATACCCATACCAGTGCCCTGTCCGTGCTTCCTAGCACTTTGTATCTGCTATAAACCCATTTTTCTGTTTTCATTTCATGTGACCCCTAATCTTCTTTCATTTCTATATTAAGTTATTAACTCACATGAGAAGATTATTTAAAGATTTAGCACATTTTGAGACAATATCATCGGAAAATAATGGAAAACAGACCCCAAAAAATATTATGAAGAATAAAAAAATGAGCAATAGCATTAAAGAAATATTTCAAAAACTTTTTTTGATAGGGAAAATATTCCACAAACATAGGAATTATATATTTGAGGGCAAAAACAAATTCCTAACAATTAACTATGCCCACCAGAAAAGAAAAAAAAACATTTATTCCATTCACTTTGTACATTTGAACAAATGAATATAGATGCAATAGGTAATTGAAGCTCTATACCTCAGTTCAGGATACTTTGATAGTCGTCTCGCATCCAAGCCTGTTATAAATTTCTGTGCACCTTGAACATTTTCTGTACCTGGAAACATAAACAACCAAATTGATGAATAGCACTTCTTTGTTCCACCAATTAGTGTAATGGAAAGAAACTTATTAGACGATTAATAACACTTTCCCTTTTGAATGATCAAAACAACAGTGAAGAACTTGCTCAATTTATTGTTCATGGGTCACCAAGGAAAAAGTGTGCAGCAGAAATGTGAGATAAAAAGATAAAGAACAGAAGAAAATACCCTTTGTCAATTGGAAGACATGCAGAGCACATCTTTCTGCAGCAAGTCTCACTGGAGTACTTCCGTCCTTCAAACACTCAGCGAGGGAGGGGCCTATAACAGAAATATGGGCCAAAATGGTTGATGGGTTTGCCTGCAATGCAATTTGCCACATATAAAGTGTAAATATTCCAATGAAATCCACATGATACAGTACATAATTTAAATGCAGGATTACAAAATCTTAACCACATACTTTTGCAACTGCTTTTAGAGCAGATAACGCCCTTCTTCTCACTTCACTGGAGTCATCATGCAAAGCAGATACCACAGATGAAAGAATATCCAGATGTGCAGTGCTGCTCGATGGTTCGTGTTGAATTTGATGGAGCACAAGCCTTCCTAAAGCCTTCGTTGATGTTTCACGAAGAGGAAACTGTTTGACAGAAAGTGTTAACATTAGGCAAAAGTAAAATCATTAAATGTAACAGCATAGGAATATATACCTTCTCATCTTTCAAGGTCTCCTTAAGGTCGTCTACTATAGACTGGAAGAATGGAGACATACAAATTGCGGTGGGATTGTGTCTGAGCATGGATTTGATTGTGAGTACCGAACCATGCCTTGCAGACCAACTAGGAGATGAAAGCAAACTCGACAGTTCCTGGAGCAGGTCAGTCAGCTGAGCATCTTCCATATACTGCGATATCAGTAAAGAAAGGTTAAATGACAAATCAATATCAGATCTAGAGTGTTAAATGGAAATGGTCTGTATAAAGAAGCAGCAACTAGCAATCAAGTTACAGGAATAAAAAAGAACAATGCAGGCATCATATTGGTGGTAGCAGTATTGAATTACCATTAAAGATTAGTAAGGATGAAACCCAGTAAAAAAACCTAAAAATGTTTAATTTCTTTCTCATTTTCAGAGAAACATTAAAAAAAATTTAGACTCAACAGAATTAGTTTAAAAAATTCCTAATATTATCCAAAAATTACCTGTGATATGATGCCCAATATGCTTGCAGCAGATATTCGAACTTGGTCATCATCATTATGAATCAAATCCCTTAGGAGAATGAAGACACGGCTTCTAACAGCACTGCCCACACTCTTCCCAGCATGCTTTATGACACCTTTTAAAGCAGTTAGAATGGCCTCCCGAACACCACCTTCTGATGCCTAAAAGTCAAAAACCAGCAGCATTACATAATCCAGCTTTGAATTCAACATCCAGTGTGATTAAAAAATGACAATCCTCACCTGCAAACTGGACAGGAGGTCACCGACTAAAGGGTCAACCCTGGTACTGAGTGCACTGAGCTTTCCAAGAGCAAGGGCAGCGCTTGAACGAACAGTTCTGCAATCAAATACAATCTAATAAGTAACCAATGAATAAAGCATGTAAATTAGGTAAATAATGCACGCATGTGATTACATTCTACTGTTATTAGGGCAAACTAAATCAAACTCAATAATCAAGGTAAATAATGTTTACTTCATGTTATATAACAAAATTGTCAATATCATGTTCATTAAAAAATAAAGTAAAAAAACATTGTCAATGTCACAACGGAAGCATCTATGAATGTGTACAGCACCCAAAATCTACAACAGAAAGCATGTCACCTGTGCCTAGGATATAATAGTCATATTACAGATAGAAGAACCAAGAGTAGCGAAAATGTAAAAAAAAAAACTAATTGAGTACATCCAGCAAACCTTGTACTATCCTGTAGACATTTGACAAATGTTGTTTGAAGCTGAGGAAGAAAAGGTTTCAAGGCCATCCCACCTTTTCTTATCATGATGCTTAAAGTAGACAAAATGGCACTCTTCACCTGCCAGGGGAACCGATCACCAATGATCCGGATAAGAGGCCTGTATAAGTAAACATTCAATAGCCACAATCAGTTTCCACAAGAATAATGTCTTTAGCACAACCATGGGAAACATGTAACATATAGAACAGCTAGTGTGCACCGTTTATTTTAAGTCAAGCATAACAAGCCTTTCTATCTTTTACCTCAAAAATAAATAAATAAAAATAAAAAATAACAAGCCACACAGGGAGAAAGAATGAGTATATAACATAAGCACGTTCAACCACAGAGGATAACGCTTTATACCTATATAGGTATAACTGCAGTTTCCCACCAAAAATTAAAGTAATTTGCAATGTTCTCCCTAAAATTTAAAATTGAACTACCAGCCCCTTAAAGTCTGATTGCATCATCCCCCACTGTTTAAATTTCTCCAATTCCCATTATACTTAACCTCAATATCCACATGTTTATCACACGATCGCGGAAAAAACACCGAAAAATATACACATGGTATGAATTGTAATCAATGAATATTAAGGTTAAACATAATAGAAAAGGAGAAACTCAATAGTGGGACATTGCAACTAACACAAAAGTTTAGTGAATTAATTGCTCAAATTTTCAGGGGACATGGCAAATGACCTCATAGCTTAAACTGAGAAACGGGGTTGATCAAACGATATAAACAAGATTTAGGACATAATCTATATCCTCAACATTCCATGGTACATACCCCGTTATTGGGATGACAAATTCCTTCAAAGCTTGCTCACTAGTTACTTCAATCAGCTCCCCAAGACCCAATGCTGCCTGCTCTCTTAATTCAGCAGACCCGCTTATTAGACCCTGAAGGTGCAGTACAATATTAGTGGCTGAACATACTAGTGAAAATGTATAAATAATAATAAAAATAATAAATATTATTATAACATTGGAGGGAGATACTATTTCACCACTCGAGTTACATTATAAATATCCACAAAAAAAGATAGGAATATTGCAAATAGAGCCATTGTGATGGGTATCAAAGGATTAATTCCCCAACCTGGAGTGCAACTTTACCATATTCAAAATTCAATGGTTCCAATAAACAAGAAGTTAGATTAAAGGCTACAATAAAGCATTTACTCCCTCTTTAGCAATGTGGGACAGTGCCCATAGGACCAGAAGGTTTCTTCTTTTTTTCTTTTTTTCTGCCACGTTCGAAGAAGAGGATCCGCTGAAGCCCATTAAACAAAATCCCAAGTCCACTTCAAGCTCCCAAGGTTACTTAGTTATTTAATAAAGCATCATCCTTACTCTGATTAAAAAACTGTAGCTTTTTTTAAATCAATAAAAAATCTAAAAGGTGCATGTCTTGTCTATCTAAACTATAAAAAAAAATGAATAATAGAAATAAATAAAAACAAAAAATCTCAGTCATTGTTAAATTAAAAGGAAACTAAAGGTTCAGGAGAGGCTGAAAACTTTAAGACTTAATGACAACAAAAACAGTGGTTATAAACCACCAGGGGCTGACCCATGTTGAGCCTAGGGGGACCATATGAAACCTCCCTACCCCATAAAAGGTCAAATCATAAAAACTGTCCTGCGGGCCCCCCAAGATTATTTGTACATTAAATGTGGCCCCAATTCCATATTTTATATTCATCCAAGCCCCTAACCCCCTTCCCTTCCAACAAAACCACCCACCTTCAGGATTGGAAATCCGAAAAGAACCCAGATAGGTTTTAACTGTCTCACTTTCACTACAAAAACTAGATAAGGGGACAGCTAAGGAAAACTTTTCAGGAGCCACAGAATAATAGGAATTAGAATCTTAAGCACGGCAAGGGGCGCTAAAGAAATGATTTTCATTTAGCCAGATTTGAATACGTGGATTTGTAGATATAACTTTTTTGTCAAAGAATAATCCATGCGGATCTTGTTTAATTTGCTTTATATACAGACGGAAAAGGAAATGGCTAGAAACAAACAAGGTTGACAGCTCCTGTGACTTTTGAAAGTGACACATAATGCCAGGAGCAACATACTTAATTAAACAATTCACATGATTTAGATGTAATGGGTCAATAAAGCATGAAGCAACAGATCCCATTGACTTAGATATCAGAGTTCAAGAAAAATTAGAAATGAAAATCCTTCATAAGTTAACAGGACAATTCAGGAAAGAAATTAAAAAGCAACAGAAATAAACAGTAAGTTTATCTTTCAGGCATGTGACAATAATAAACTCAGAGCTACTGATCTCATCTCTTTTTGTTCCATCATTGAGCCAGAATGACAGTATGCTAGATGCAACTACCAGAAGTTTGTTTACAGACACCAGAGAAAAACAATATAGTTCCCAGGGGAGGAACCTGCATGACAGTATGCTAGATACAACCACCAGAAGTTTGTTAAAAGGCACAAGACAAAAGCATATGACAGTATAGTCATAGGTCCCAGTCGAGGAAGCTGACAAAGATAATTTACTTTTCAGTAAGCTTTATATTCTCACAACAACAAAAAAGGGATAAACAATATTAAAAATTGAAGAGACACAAATTGCAACTAAATATGCAGAGATTCCAAAAGAGAATAGCAAGAATACTTGGAGGAAGATTGGAAGTAATGGCTGAAGTGCTTTCGGAAGGCAGAATCCAGGTATTAAAATTGGTCCTCCCTACATCAAATAAAACATTATACAAAACAATTAGATTAATTGACCTTCCATGGAAGAACATCTAAACATACACAAAATTGAAATTTATCGAACCAAAGAATCAACTGTAAGTAATCATCTACACTACTTCTCACCTTCTTTTTCCTACGCTCTCTGTCCCTCGATGTAGATACAGCATCACGTACTAATTTTACATATGAAGGAAGTACCTCCTTCGGAACTGAACTGATAACCCTTGACAAAGCTTCCCAAGCAACCTGTTGAAAAGAATATAAGATACAATCCAAAATATGTAGATCAACAGCACAACATTAATTACTAGTAACAAGTACCATAACAGTAGATGGATCCGAATCACTAAGCAAGATAATCAGGGTTGATATAATGTTTGGAGCTTCATCAACCAAATATAGCTTGCTGTTCTTGAAGAAATACCCTATCAGATAAGAAGAACTTCTTCTAATTGAAGCCTGAAACCATAAGAGACCAGAGAAACAAAGTGAGAGACAGTGAGAGAGAGAAAGCAGGTCACAAAAGGAGAGCCTTAACAATAGCTACCTGACTATCACCAACACCTTTAAGAAGCTCTGATATCAGAGACTCAACACCTTCCTCGTCAATTACTAAGGTCACTGTTTCTGCAGCCTCCTTTGCCAAATTTTGAACATCCTACAATTTAAAGATGTTCCATGATCAAACAGATAAACTGCCAGAAAAATGAAACTAAAGAAGGAAAGAGAGTGTTGGGGGGGAGGGGGCCGCGCGTAGGAAACCAGAATTGTGAATTCATCTCTCATCAAAGGTTAAAAGGAATAACTGCCATAGAAAAATGAATGCTCATCCAAACAGCATACCTTTTCCTCACTGCCCATTGCAGATAGTAAAGCTGGGAGAATAGTGCCAAGGTGAAAGTTGAGACCAGATCCAGCAACTTCGGCTAAAGCTCCAAGAGCATGTGCATTAAAGGCACTGAATACATACAAAGAAGGTTCAGTGATAGAAGTGACTAAAAAAATCATATAGAAACACATTTTCTAAATTTGAGGAGGAGACACATACGAAAGAGGAAGATGGACCAGCTTGGGCAAAATATGAGGCAAAACAGCAGTAGTCCTGACACTAATAGACAAAGGCAGTAATTTAGCACAGCTGTTATAAAATATAGATCTTGAGATTAAATCAGCAAGTGATCACATGTAAGTTGCACAGATCATATCACACCTTAAGATTTGCTTGAGCCCATCAAGGGCAGTATCAGAAGTTTGATCATCCTCCAGAGCGTGCAAAAGAGTTGGAACAATTTCATCGATTGCTTGCATTCCAGCACTCTATATCATGACAATTTATTATTCTCTAATTTGCAAAAATATAGTTTTGAAAATATAATTTGAAATGAGAACAGAAAATAGATCAATCACCTTGTAAAGAGTACTAAATGCTAAGCCTGCAGACTCACGAACCTCAGGCGTGCTGTTCAAAGGTACAAATAATTACAAAGTTCATATACAACTATATATTCAACTTTATCATTTAGAAGATCACAAAGAGGTGAAACATACTTATCACAAAGGGCAGTCCGAATAGTAGGGATCAGCTCATCCATGAAACTCAATAACTGACTCTTACCAGCACTGGCCATCACTTCACTTAGGCCGATGCATACACCCTGCCAGTCATGTAAATATTAGAAATGACTAAGATACTTTAACAAAAAAAATGCATGGCCCATGTACACTGTAAACTCTCCAGTTTTTCCTTCACAAAGTCACATAACATCTAGTTTATAAAAAAATCACATAACTTCTAAATTCCTTTACATCTCACCATGTTTTTTCATTTTATTAAAAGGAAGAGAATGGTCACAGTAAACTGGCTAAAGAATTAGTCCAGTTAAATAAAGACATGAACGACAGAAATTTAATCACAATGGGAGAAAGTCCAACTTCAAAAGCCCAACAATTATACCATTCCAAATTTTCCACATAAGGCACAATGTAACAGCCCTCAAAATTTTACTACTCTCAGACCAACCAAACTTTTCTTGCCAGCATCCAACCAATTTGCCAATTGTCCTTGGCATCACCCTTTTAACTACAGGAGTGAATAAAAAAAGACCACAATTCTCCTGCCAGCGAACAGAGGAGTAAAAGGATGTCCACAAAAAATTTCCCCACACAACTGTCCAAACAAATATGACACCATCAAAAGTTTCCCCCACGCAACTGTCCAAACAAAAATGAGGAAGTTTTACACCCAAATCAACACTTCCAAAGAAAACTTCTACTCTGTTTAAAAATTGGTAACTGTGCACACACTCAATAAGTCTTGAACCCATGACATCACCCTAAACCTTACTCTTACAAGGAGAGGAACTGCCATTTGAGCTCATTGGAACTTCTACCGTGTCCTTACTTTTTTTTTCTGATAGATACAACAAGATTTAAAATGACAACATCTACTCCATAATTATTACTCTTAACCATAAGGCCAAGACACCTATAGGTTTCTTTTGGTGTAGGCAGGATTCAAGGTGGGTCCTTATTCCATGACAAGAGACTTAACCAATTGAGCTAACTAGAACCTACTCTACCATCTCCTTTCAAAGCAACATAAGAAGAGAAAACAATATATTTATCTAAATGCAATAATCACCAATAAATTTAGCCATCCTCTACTCCCAAAGAAAAATTGGTGTGCAAAACATAAAGAAAAGCTTCAATAGATATGAACTTGTAATCCTAAAAGGCTCGTGCAAATGCACGATTCCACCATGTGACCAGGAAAAAGATAAGGGTAATAGTTAACTCTCACCTTTCAACAAAAATAACCTTTCCCAACTTGCCAGACACATTCCATTTCTTTCTAATGATGTTCCAGATTTCTCAAGCCCTAAAGTTTAACCTACTGGGAAACCCACAAAAGTCATAGGTAACGAACCTACTTTACAACACAATATTGTAGCCAAGTCATTTACCCCTCCCACTCCAGCAATTGGTACTAAATTACTCTTTGCCAAATTTGACCCATGGACCAGTCATAGCCACACAGAAAACACACCTGATGGCTATAAGTTGGAAATGATACATCTCTCAGTCTGAAAGACTTTCCTGATCATCCAAATTTAATAAGCTGAATATAATACCACTCTCAGCATCCCAAAGACTTCCCTGATCATTCAAATTCAATTAGGAATATATTTCCAGTTTGCCTTTTACTTTCTCATTTTACTTTATATAGAATGTTAAATTTAAAACTACTTGCAGCATTTAAAAGTACTTACAGCATTTTTCTAATGACCTCTGAGCATATTCTAAATGCGGTCAAACATAGTATAAATTCTAATATGAGTTTACCAGCTGGGAGATTTCACGATTATAAGGAATTTCTTACTAAAAAAGTACAGTTGCAATTCCGAAAAGGCTAATGAGATAGAAAACAGAATAACAATAGGATCACATTCTACCTGTCTTCTGCCAGTATTAGGGTCATTCAGCCCTTTGGATAAAATTGGAATGATCAAAGGAAGTACTCTTTCACCAAGCTTCCTAACAAGCTCACCCAGTGATCGTCCAGCAACCTGAAACAGAGCAATAGTATTTTATGAATTTTGTAGGTTGTTGCTCAACAAAAATGGATCACCAATATATAATTGCAGACCTGCCGCCTTTCAGATGATGATGATGCAAGAGAAGTAATTAGAGTATTCATTAGAACCGGCATAATTTCCTTGAGAGTCTTTGGAGTATTTGCCACTATGGTTTTCCACACATGTAAAGCAGCCTGGAAAATGGGGGAATTCAGTTAACATAGAACATATGTAGCCAAAAATGAAATAATGTATCCAAGTCAGGAAAAACAAATAATAAGTACTTCGCCTTCTTACCTGACGCACAGATATGCTGACATCTGTTCGAACCATATATAATGCAGCAAGAACTTCATTACGCTTATCCCTTCCCAAAACCTCAATGATAGCACGTCCTTGAGCTTCAGTACTAGCACCTTCATCGTCACTGCCACCCTCAAGCAAAGCCTTTCCAGAAGTTCCAGCAACCTGGAAGAAATACAGATCATCTAAAATAGCAATTTGTAGGAATTCCTAAAAGGAAATACTGGAAGTAGGTGAGGAGTAAATACTTTAAACAAGAGATCACCCAACAGCTCCACAGAGCTCTGTCGAATACGCCAATTATCATTGAAAATACCATCTTCAACAGCTGGCAGGAGCAGAGGTAAAGACCTGGGATGAAAACGACAAACATGAGAACAGAAAAAACTTGTCAAATGAAAATAGAACCATCAATCAATATAACATTCATAGATATTCAGTTGATGTCCCAAGTTATGGCAGACTTTTAAAAGAATTTGAGTAACTGTGACCGAACAATTTATGAAAGGTTTTAATATTAAGGAATTGCAAAAGATTCCAAAATCTTAAAAAATTGGATAAATTTTACAAAAAAGACTTCAAAATGCTATTATCCTTCAAAGCTTAGTCACCAACCAGCTTATTCAAGGTATTTTTCAGATTAAATGCAAAATTTGAGAAACACCTAGAATATTTTCTTAAATCTTAATCGTGACTTCATGGCTACATCTTAGTGAGCATGGAAAGAGAGAGGGAATAGAGAAACATATACTTTTTTTGACATGTAAGTTACACACACGCCCTGTGGATCTCAAACCCACAACCTCACCCTCCACCTAGCACTTACAAGGTGAGGAGATGCCAATTGAGCTAGAGCTCACTGGCATCGAGAAACCTATAATGAGCAGCACAAGAAATCTAAAGAGTGCATACGTTGTTGCGTAATGCTCAACCAGGACATGTCCAGCACCTAGTGCTGCATCACGTACTGATTCGTTCTCATCAGCCAGACCTGTAAGAGTATAAGCCGATATTATATTAGAAAAATGGCGCCAAAAAACCTCTAAAGGAAGAGCCAACTTAGTATACAAAGCATAAGAAAAATTCCCAAATGATAGAACATGTACCATCTAATATAGCAGGAAGAGCCTGTTGCAAATAGTTCTGAAATTGGATGCCCAATGACCTTGGCAAATACTGCAATAAATTCCCATAAGAAGGCAACAATTACAGAGAGCCTATAAGCAAACACCTCTGATATCAGCAAAGAGTCATACAAAGATGTGTTTACCTTGAAAAGTGTCAAATATCCATCACGTACAGATGCTCTTTGATGAGAACAATTTCGAATAATTTCAGGAAGTACATGCTCAAAGTACACAGTTCCAAGTGCAGCTAAAACCTGTAATATACAAATATAGATCTCTTATTAATATGACAGGAGAAATGGATCAACTGTGTACCACTTCCAGATGGGAGCTGCATCTGAATTGGATACACATGCTGATACTAATACTTCTCTAAAGATACTTCTCAGTTCTCACCACTCAGATACCTTCTGACACACATCAAATACACCTTGAACAAAAAGATGCATCATTTCTAACATGGAATGGTGCATAATCACATAAAATATGTGACAAAAGGACTTCTGTTAAAAACGTCATTTTTTAGATGTATTGCTTTTTCTATTGTTTATAAGTAATTTTACTTCATTAGATAGAGAAACAATCAAGTCAACAGGTAAGTGCCTAAAGAATTAAAATTTGAAGTTTAAACAATCTAAAAAACTCAGAAAATAGGCAGATGAGTATACTGCCTAAAGCTAACATCCAGTTGAACAATAATTTCAAAAAATAGAAGAATTAAGGGATATGAGAAAATGTTGAATGCCTATTCTCTCCAAATAAACCACATAATACAATGTGCAATGGCATTGAAAATTTCACCACTCCTAGGGCAACCAATCTATCCTTTCCAAGAAGCAAGCAATTCAACAAGACAATAAACCTCACTAGTATCACCCACCAGTGCCCCTTTCTTTTCGCTCAATTACGGCTTCCACATCTCTTTCCTCATTAAATCTCTTATAACTAGTATTAACCATGACTCTTTAACTTTAGCAATATCAATTTTAGACTTTCCACTTACCACCCCTAGGTCAAATAATGTCTTCTCTTTTTTGTTAAAAAATTAAAATTAAAATTAAAAAAAAAAAAAAAAAAAAAAAGATACACAGAAAAGCTCAATTTGCAAAGGCATCTATACAAAATTTACGTATTTCATGATCCAAAGTTGATATTATGTTATTTTTCACCACAAAGTATATGACTTCAATGATAATATTGTTATAACACAAAGGTTTATACGGTGTGTTTTAACGGTGAAGAAAACGGTATATCCACACACAAAGACCCAGAGACAGAGAATGTTCCAAGTTGTAAACCGAATTCAAACTACCACGCATTTTACAATCTATAGGCTAGTTGTAAATGGAAATATCTGACATGTATATTGACTACCATATAAAATCAGAATCCCTGTGATGCTAGAAGCAAAAAGAAATTTTAATTTGGTTTTTTTTAGAAGTCAATTGAATTTTTTACTATTAGTTTGTTGGATTTAATTTTAGGACTTACTAGTTAATTAGGTTATTAGTGTTTTATTAAATTCCTAGAGTCATGGGTATTTTTGTAATTCAATAATTGGCTTCCCTAGTCAATTAGAATCAGGATTTAGTCCTAGTAGTCTATATAAGCACACTAATGTTTTCATATGGAGAAGTTTAAAATTTTAGAATTTGCTTAATTAATAACATTTCCATTTAAATTTTCTAAGTAGCCTGGATCTGATCTCATTCAACCCTAGATATTGATTCCAAGGTTTGTTTTATCTGGCTTAGTGCCGATCCCTGGGTTAATTTACTGTCTATTTTTTAAGTTCTTCAATTTTTGTTTCATCATTTTTGGTTGTCTTGCATCAGTTTGGCTGATGTATAATTAGAATATTTTAACGTAACAAAAAATTGACATGTAAAAAGGTAACTATATCTGATTCTCAGCGACTCCCTTGTCCCTGCCATATAAACATATCCGTGCTGTACCATGAACTTCTAATCTGTATTTCCATAAAGTAGACATTGAATAAAAAACAATGAAGAACAAAGGACATTATTTACCCAATGCAGTTTCTAGCAAACCATGGAGAATTCAAAAAACCATTTCCCACTATACCTAATCTCTAATCAAAGGTAATAAAAAGTACATGGAAAACCCCAGAAAGAAAACAGGAATACAGGATAATACCGAACATGTCAAATTTAAAAAGCTCAAACTGAGAAGTAAATTTGGACTGACCTCACTCAACCCTTGAGCAGCTCCAGAGCGCTCAACATTACTATTATCAGATTTAAGTGTATCAAATAACCATGGAACAAGATCTGGGAAGTTTTCTTCACCCATCCCTCTTATAAGGGATCCCAGGGCCCTAGCTGCAACTGATCTGACTTCTGGAATAGGATCCACAAGAACCTGTTTCATTGAACACAAAAAATGAGAAGAGGCATACAAGAAATGTCAAAATGTACAATTCATGCGAAGAAAATACCTTTTTCACTTCAGGAAGGAGCAATCCTATGTATGGAATCATATCCTTTGGTTCTGTAACTAATGAACACATATTTCCAACAATTTGCGCAGCCTTCTTTTTAGTCTCAGCACTTCTCTCCCTTAGCCCTCTATGTACTATTGGTACCAAAAGGGCAAGTGAAGGAGCATCAATTGAATTAATAAAAGTTGTCTGCAAAGAATCAATGAGAATTTAGAGTACCGTACAACAAACCAAGGCAACTAACAGTACAGATTTAAGTCTATAGAGCATACTTGGAGAAGAATATCTAGGGAATATTTCGTATAGTCATTGGGATCCGTTAGACCCATTAGAAGAGTAGGGACAAGTGAAGCTATTTCTGGATTCTTTATAACACTCCCAACCTAAGAAGCACAAGAAAATATTATGCAAAAATGTATATAAATAAACAGAGTTAAACTCAGAAAGGGGAAAAAAAAAAAAAAAAAAAAAAACAGCACTAATAATTCATAACACCAATCATAACCTGTTGAAGGGCCATTTGCCCTGCCGACTGGACTTTGGGATGGGTATCAGTCAAAACCTGAAATTAGAAGCAAGAATGAAGGTTAATTAACGCTCTGTTTGTTTTGGCGATAATGTTTTCTAGAAAAAAAGTATTTTCTATAAAACTATCTGATTTTCCTATGTTTTGTAGCAACTTCAAATGAAAAACATCTCTTAACTTCCCTTATTTAGCTTGCTGTGAGATAGAGTTGTTTTCCAACAAATTTAGTGGAAAACAATCTTTAAAAATAAGCCATACTTTTTTCATTGACCAAAGATAAATTTTCATTGACTAATTTTTACTAATACTACCAAACACTGAAAAACATGGAAAACTATATTTACACAAAGTTTTCTATCGAAACAAACAGAGTGTAAGACTACTTGTTTTCTTCAAAGAAGAGAAAAAATAACACTTAAAATTATAGATAACAAAATCAAGTTGAGATTTAGACAGACCTCTGTAAGTTTGGGCACAATCTTGGGGAGGCACTGAGATAGCTGCTGGGGAGCACAGTAAGCCATAGCACCAAGCAGTTGTACACTACTTTGCTTTGTTCTCCATGCTTTATCTTCAAGACCCTAAGAAAACAAAAAATATATATGATAAAAATATCATTAAGAGCAAAGAAAAGACTAAACCAATGCAACAAATCTTGGTTCCAAGAGGTACAAAGCAAATATACACATTCTCAGGGCACAGTACAGGGGCCACAACTAAAGATTGCTATATACCAACAATGTGGCAAAACTGCCTCCAAATTTACGAAGACGTTGCTCACTGTAATTTATTTAGACTTGGTTTCCATTTTAAGTTCATTTAGTCAAAGTGCTGAGGTGAGGCACCTTTAATGAGGCAAACACCTCAAACAAAGTTAAAAGCGCTTCAGGTGACAGCTTCAACGAAATTCAGCATGAGGGGGAAAACAAAAGGCAGTCATGAAATTTGGCCATAAAAGGGTAGCTCTTTACTTTAATTCAAGTTAGCGAGTAAACACACATGAATCTAGAAATAGATTTGACATTTTGGTGTTGCATGTGTAAAAGGAACGGGGAGAATATTGTGGAACTTATAGCAAGTTGGTCAGGCAAGTTGCTTTGGAGTATGGTCCCTCACTGTCTTATGTGTGTCACATGGAGGGAAATGAATACACATACTTTTTAAGGGGATGAAAGGTTGATTCATGAGTTGAAGCTCTTCTTCTTTCAAACTTAGTTTGAAAAGGCAAATGCTTTCAATTCTCTTCCTGTTATGTTTGATTTTTTTTTTTTTTTTTTTTGATAGGTAATAATACTTTTATTGAAAAAAACTGAATATCATGTTCACGATGGTGAACACTCTGAACAAGGAACAAATACAACCAAATCAAGAACTAAAAGGAAGAGAAAGTAAGAATTCAGAAATTGAAATACAATTCATACAACCCCAAATACGAGCCCACTGAAACAAAGTAACGAGGAGGAGATTTTAAGAGGTCTAGGGGTCTCTCATTGTCTTCAAAAATGCAAGTATTACGTTACTGCCAAACTATCCACTTTAAACATGCCAAGACCATATTCCATATGGTTGATATGTGCTTTCCAATCCAGTTTCTCCAAGCAAAGAAAAGAGAGCTTCACACCATAAGGCATGAGAAAACTTACAATGAAGTAGTAGATGATCCACAGATTCCACAAATATATGCTTGATTTTTGTACTTTCATTGTTGTTTAGTTTCTTTTTCTTTGTAGCCTCTTAGGACAGTGCAAGTGTGCATTGTTTTATCAATTTTCAAAGAAGTTTATTACTTATCATTAAAATAAATAAATAAATAAAAAACCCACCCCAAACTTTCAAGATGCTTGCCATTAGCACCCTAAATTATGAAAACCTGAAATAACAACCCCAATTATAACAGAGCTAGCAAATAACACCCTGACGTATGACAAATTAGAGAATTGTCAACGTGTGGTTGTGGTGGATTAAGGTTTAGGAGGATTTGTGAATTTTTTTTATTTAGAGTTGTTGAAGAAAGGATCATGGGGTTGTGTTATGAATTTAAAGGTGGTTTGATGAGTTATGTGATAGTTACTTGGTAGATGTATGCGAGGATTTAGGGTTTTGAAAGGTAAAAGAAAGGGCTTGATTTAGGGTTGTAAAGATGAAGAATTAGATAACTTTGTTGATATAGAAGAAAGACTTTGAGCATACAAGGTGTTAACACAACACCCTCCTAAAAAATGAGTAAGTAGCTTCTAGTTCAGAGCAACGGCTCTGGCTTAAAGCCTGGTAGAACTACAATTGAAAAGAAAGTGAAGCTTTACAAAATCTACAATTGACTATGCATCACGAGATCCAAAGATTATAAAACCACTCAAACATTGATCCCAAAATCACTGACTTTTGCTCAACAACTGAAACCTCCACCCAAATGAAGGTGCAGCTATTTCTCCAAAGCGTCCACATCAAACATAAAGTAGGAATAGGAGACCAATTTCTCCCCTTCACTGTCATCTCCTTGTTTTTCTTTTTTGTTTTTTTGTTTTTTTTTTTTTTTTTGATAAGTAACGAAAAGATATATTTTTTAGTAAGTATAAGTAACGAAAAGATATATTAAAAATGAGAAGAGAGTGTCACCTATGTATACAGGAAGTATACATCGGGAACAAAGTACAATCAAGCACAAAAATTACAAAAGTCCATTAAAACATGAACTGAAAAAAAAAAAAAAAAAAAAAAAAAAAAAAAAAAAAAAAAGAAGATTGGGTCCCTAAAACCGCAACCCATTCCAAGAGTCTTAAAGAATAAGAGTATAAGATCTGGAAAGGCACCATAGAAAAAAATGTGGGACAGCAACCAAACAGCACCATTCTGCCACCCAAACTTTCCTTGCCAACAAGCCAAAAGCTCAACCACCATCAAGTCTTCTTACCATAAGCTTTTAAAATCTTAACGCAACCATCCCACCACCATTTGCCAAATCAAAATCACAAATACTGATATCTTAGTTTTCAAGTCATGGTCAGCAGACCAACAGCAACCAAATTTTAACTTTCTTTGCTTTATCCCAACCCCAAACCTCAATCAGTTCTTTACACCTTTTCAAAAATATGAAGCCTCGTATTTCATAGCCTTTTTCCACCAATCCAACCCTTTCAAACTCGCATTTAAAACCATCAATTAGCCAATACCAAAAAATTTCAGTAACACTTGCCTTCAAAAATCAAACCTTGATAATTGTAAAACAATCCACAAATTCACACACTTAAAGCTATTTGTTTACATCCAAAATGCACTTGCCAAGGAACTTTAGCTTTTCAAATTTTAAAAAGGAAATCCTAATGTAAACAGATAACTTTTCACATAAAGGGGACATTCAAATTATGGATGATTATTTGCTTGCCAGTCCTAGGTCAAACAAACAGGACCCTAACGGAAACTATTTGACTGATCCAAACTGAACTCAAGATAGTGTAAACCCTATACTATATGGTATGTCCTTGTATCTAACCAGACTACTATTCTAAACTTCTAGCCACAATAAACTGGTTCAGGAAGCACAAGAAAGATAAGCACTAATTGAGTGTTCACTTGCATACTTATTTATATTAAAATCATAGCAAATGGAGAGATGCATTTTCAATTTGATCACGAAGAAAAACAGTATAAGTACAAAAGAAACAAGAAGAAATTGAAATCCCTCCCCCACCCCCCCTCCCCCAAACCAGTGGTTTGTCTCTATCACAATTTAGTCCACAAACTTCCAATTATTAAATTTGAGCCCCTAAGATTTAAACTAAAAGGAAATCTCTTTGGTTCCGTCAAAAGACTCATTTTAATTGAAATCTTAAAGGGTTAAAATGTAGCAATTGAAAAGTTTAAAGGGACTAAATTGTGAAGGGTAAATTGTAATTCAAAATTTGTCCACAAAATGCAAAATCTATAAATATGGACGGAACCCTAACTATTTTCTTTTAATCTAAACTTTAGGGGATCAGATGTAACAACAGGAAATTTGTGTACTAAATTTTTTTTTTTTTTTTGGGATAAATAATGAATTTTATTAAGATCAAAAGAAAGAGTCACCCAAGTATACCAACAATCAAGCAAAAACAAAAAAAAAAAACAAAAAAAAACAAAAAAAAAAAACAAAACAAACAAATATCTATCAAATCGCTGACCAAAGATAGAGAAAAACGATGAACCAACTGACATCCAATCTAACAAATTTTTAAAGAAAAAATAGTTTGGGATAGGAGAAAATAGTTAATAAGACAAAACCACCAGTTAAATTGTAAATATCCCTAAAACAACTATAGATAATAAATAAATTGTGAAATAAACACCTTTAGAAGAGATGGAAGTACAAGCTTCACCCCCTGAGCACTAAGTTGAGACATCATTGCGCGAGCAGCACATTCAGCAGCATCTCGAACAGCAACAACTTGATCGGAGAAAGAAACCAAAAGTAATGGCAACATTTGAATCACATAGCTGGACCAACATGGGGTATCAAGAAAACAGTTAGACAAACCGATTACAGAACAAGTCAGTTTTTTGGCCATAAAAATGTGCATGCTTACGGTTCAAACAATCTTCCAAGTGTTTCACAAAGGCATTCAAATCCTAGTAAAGCTCCTTCACGACATTTTGCAGAATTCCTGTACTTAACATAATCAGTAAGCGGTAACTTGTTACATTCAAATACTATAGATTTAAATTTTTTTAATGCACTACAACTTCATTCTCCCATTATATGGGAAAAAAAAACTCAGTAGAAATAAAAAGGTCCAAAGTCAAAAATTACAAAAGCATACCAACTTTCACAATTGCATAGTAATAAAAAGTTAATCAGCCATACTACACACAAATCTACTGATTTAGAATTTTTTTTTTTTTTTTTTTTTTTAACAATACTAAACATAAATTCCCCTAGGATAGCCCAGCTGGGTTGAGTCAGACTTATTCATAGCAATCTGAACTGAGCTGCACCTAATGACAGAGCATAGGCCGAGTCGGATTAGGTTTGAGGTCAACCCATCACTCGACCTGACAAGAGGCAGCAACACAGAAACTAAAATGTCTTGCCAGATTGAGTCAACAGAGCGATGAGAGGCAGCCATTATGGGGTAATCGGCAGCAATGGTGACAGTTGGGCATTCAATATATATCAACATCTACATATATAGCTACATTTTGGTCAGATCAGATTGCTCATGTAGAAGTTTGAGAAACCACTATCTGACAGCCAACTCACTATTTTTCCTTTCAAGCTCCAAACGCCACTTGACTTCCCACCTGGTTGAAACTGCCTGAGACCCATTAGATCATACTGGTCTATCCAAGTTCCAACCTGACCCCCTCACTTCCCTTGTTCTCATTTTGATAGGCTATAAATGAACAAAAGTAGAGTTTTCTTTGAATGTGTTATTAACAAATAAACCTAAGGAGCCACTTTCCCCCACTTTTTCTCTAATTGTCCAAGCAAAGTTAAGTTTGGCAAATCTGTTTTAAATTTTTTTTTTTTTTTATGATGCGAAACCTCACCAAGGTTGGACCCCTTGGACCCACTCCTAGTGAGTAAACAATAGATACAGGACCCCATCCACCAGAACCACGTCTCAGATAATCCAGGGGACCCTGGGTCTACAGCTCATCCCAAGCCTCGAACCACTAGACTGCGCAGCCAGCAACATACACTTCCCACTACATCTTTCTGTTCTCTTCTTCAACTTATAATCTCCCTTGCTTCCTCCATACACATCCACAGAATCCAGTCAGCTTGGATTTTTTTTATTCCATCAAACTTGCTCCCTCCCTCCTATTTCACTTTCTTTTCTATTAATCATCACATCAAGTTAATCTTAATCCCTCAAATCTGAATCCTAAACTAACAGACCTTTTATCATCCATCTATTGAATTGTTTTTCTATCATAGCCTCTTTCTCCTTAACATAGGTTGGCTCTATTGAGAATATAGCCCCAAATTCAAACATTCTAAAAGTTTCCCCATTAGGTAGGACAAAGATTACAGTAAAACTAATGCTATCAGAAATATAATAACCTGATTCCACACCACAAATGCAACCATCAGAGAGGGAAAAGATTTTACTTTGAGAAATTGATAACAAGATTTAGAAAGAACTTCACATAAAAATTCATTATTGTAAAAAGCATACTACATGGTCCTTCCTTAAAGATAAATAAAAACAACTTAATTGCACTCAGGATGCCAAAATTACATCCCAGATGGAAATTAAATTTTGATTGACACAAGCAATAAACCTTTTATGATTTTATCAATTATTATCCCAGCCACCTTCCCACACAATAGTTCATAAAGAAAACACATTGTTCATTATATTGCAAGCCCTTGGCAAGGCCAGCTCCCCAAGACCTGCAAACATGCCTCCACTTGCGAATTGAGATGTGAGAATCTGTTATATCCAAGAACTTGTAAAACAAGAACATTAACACACACACACACACACACACACACATACACATATATATCCTGGATAAACCACAGTACCAGGCAAGGCTTTAAACTTTGCAAGAAGTTCTAACCCCCCAGTAAGTTCACTAACAATTACATTGATTAAATTTCTTACTTTGCAGAGCAAGCAATCCTAGAGACAATGATAACATATATCTTGACAGATAGCATATATATATATATATATATATGTAGGTATCTATGTATGTGTGTATGTGTGTGTGTGTGTGTGTGTTCAGGGAGGAAGTCACTACTCCAGAGACAATAACCATAACATTCGACGACATATATATAACAAAATCTAGCTTTGTGTATTATATCAAAAATTCAAGACAATAACTTCCTGGTTTTTAATTTTTTTTTTTAAATGCATACATGCACACAAGAATTTTAACATGAAACCACGTTAGTGACAAAATTACATGGCCTTTGCTCATCATAATGTTTCTCTCCCAAAATATATAACTTATTCAAATTACTAAAGATAGACTAACTTATAAAAGCCTATCTCCATTGATTTAATTACCCACAAATATTACCTCCAGTTTTTGCATGCAAAAACAGCACTATCTCATTTTTATAAAATATGTAGTATTAGCCACTTAGAAGAAACAATTGCCAATAACCTGTCCACAAGACCTTCCCGTAATACAGCCACAATACCATACTTCTTCAAGCAAGAAATTCCAAATCCCTTAACCACTCCAGCAAGTCCAAAAGCTGCTCCACGCCGTTCCCCATACTTGTCACTCTTCATCAATTGATCCAACAGCCTAGTAACTAAAGCAGGTGCATCATCCTAAAGCACCAAAAAAAGAATGTAAAGCAAAAAAAAAAAAAAAACTCCAGTCCAATACAAAGGTTTAAATCATTATAATAGACAAGTTTATGCTTCGGAGTAAGCATCTTAAACATGATAATTGAAGCCAGCATGACTGAACAGAATTTGAAGATAAAAAGAATCATGGACAGAAATGTAACAGTATCACCCTTTGTGGAATTTATTGCCTTGTTCAAACGCAAAGACCTAATATTTTAAGTGACTGATTTGGAAGTAAATGTTGTGCTACAGTGTTTCTTTTTTTTTTTTCTTTTTTTTTTCCAGAGACTTCTCTTTGGACATAAATAACCATGTCACAGCTTATTGCATAGCCTACAGACCAGGAAAGCCTAACAATTAAGCACAGACAGTAACAGCTAGCAATGTATTTTTTTTGTTATTCTAATCATGCCATTAATTGAAACCTACCTGTAACACTGGAACCTTTTCCTCCATTACTAAGAAACAAATGTTCAGGGGTATACCATCATTTTTAAGAACATCTAAAATCTTTTGTTTGATGGTTAATAAAATTATATAGAAATAAAAAAAAGTGCCATGGTACATGAGAAGTCTACACAAAAGAAATTTAAGAACATCAAATTTATCAAGCTTAACTGCATAAGCGTCTACAAAGAAGCTAAAAAGTCAAATACTATAAACAATCACCCTTTCACATACTTGCTTTGATTGCATTAGTGGGGATAGGCACATTGAGACAGCCCGTTGAACAGCTTCCGAAGGCGTGTTTAACACATCCAACAATTTCTCAACAACAGCATGAACTTTAGGATCATCCTGTTCAAAATGCCATTTTTTTTGGGGGGGGGGGGGGGGGGGGGGGAGGGGTTTTGGGTAAGAGTTTCAACAAGCAATTTAATAAAATCAAACTGGAAAAGTAAAGCAGCACAGTTAATTCCCCAAAATAGTAAAACTCACACCTTTGCCAAATGTTTGGCCAGAGCTCCTGTGAAGATAACTACACCCTCACGGACCAAATCATACTTTTCTTCATCTGATGCCTAAGAGAAGAAATAGAAATATATTAGGCCCCGCTTGGGAGTTCATAAGGGAAAGGAATGGAATAGAATGTAATGATTATAAGGGAATAGAAAGGAATGGAATGGAATGGAATGTATTTAAGTAAGGGAATGGAATGGAAAAGAATAGAATGGAATGGAATTAAGTAACCTTGATTGGATGTTTTAAAATTAAGGAATGGAAAGGAATGGAATGTAAGTAATCTTGTTTAGGAGTCACATGGAGGGAATGGAATGAAATCATTTTATGACAATATTACTATCAGACCTCTATTTTAAAATAAAGGGTTGAATATATAGGGGTATTTTGGGAGTTTTAGTAAAAAAATCATTAAATCTAATTCCATTCCCTCCCATTCCTCCCAATTTTGGGGGGAATAAAAATTTGAGGTTTTAAGGGAATAGAAAGGAATGGGTGTTCCCTCCTACCCATTCCATTCCCTCTCACTTAAACTCCCAAACAAGTGAATGGACTTTCCATTCCCTCCGTTAAAACTCCCAAACAAGAGGGAGGGAACTATATTCTAAAAATATTCTTTTCATTCCATTCTATTCCATTCCATTCCCTCCTCCCAAGCGGAGCCTTAGTGATATTACTACAAATTAACACACAATCAGTAGTTCAGTATTTAAGACATGGGAACAAATAAGAGACCCAATTGCTTATAGGACAAAGTAGTTCTAATTACACCACACCGCAAAAATGAATTTAAAAACTAATAAGAATTATATTTATAAAAAAAAAAAAAAAAAAAAAATCAATCACAACAAAAGCTAACCGTTTTGTTTAAGTAGTTCTCAAAAATTGGAAATAACAATGACACGTTCTCACTCCCGTGCTTGTCAATAATCAGGATACCGGCATTGATCATTCTTCCTCGAACATCTGCATTAGGATCAGCCTGCAGAATCAAAAAAATCCTTATGATATACATTTGGCTTAGCTTTAAAGATTATCCAAAACCAAAAAAAAAAAAAAAAAAAAAAAAAAAAATGAAATAAACAGACTATAAACAGCTCAACACTGTTACGCCAAAAAGTAAAAACATCTCTTTTTTGTCAACAAATAATAAAAACAAATTAACGAAAAATACGTGCATCAAGAATAAAAACAAGTTTCATGCTTTGAGATGGATAACACAGATCTTACCAGTGCCCGTGATATGAGAAATGTCATAACAACAGGAAGGTCTTTGGTTCTCAGAACATCAGCTGCAGAATGTAATGCCAATGCTATTCCTTGTCTGCCCAGCCAATCAGAATCAACGCTTTCGTCTCCAAAACCAGCATCACGGATATACAAAGAAAACAAAGTAGAAAGAGATTCCTGAAAATAACATAAAAATATAAGAAAACTACATCGATATATTATGGTGGACGTTTGAAACAAAGCTAACCTGTATAGAATCCGGGTTTTCATCCAATGCAGTAGCTAATGCCTCTGCAGCAGCCAAGCGGACATTATAATTTGAATGTGAAAGCGCTTTGAAAAGTCCCGAGTAGTCAGTCCCAAAGTCATGCCCATAGCGATCCCATATGTCCTCTGCTGCTTCTGCAATTGACTGAAACATAATGAACATCAGGATAACAAAGTGCAATGAGGTCGGTTAGAGAAGAAAATAAATTAAATAAACAGAAAAACATAATTTCTACAACCAGAAGAGAAATATTTTGATGCACAAATTCAACAAAGATGCATCAACTAAAATACAAAATATAAATAGATCGGCATCAGAACTTCTCTTAGAGCACATATATAATGAAATCAGAGTTCAATAGTTCATACAACTGTTGGAAGAAAGATGTATCATGAAAAAAATCAGTGCTTATTTACATCTATTCTGGAGGGCGCATCAAGTAAACAAAGAAGTATGCCAATACAAAGTCTTAATTGTGTGGTTGCAGACAAGCACCTTATATTTTAAAATGGGAGCAGAAAAAGAAAGTATAAGAATTTCCTAGTCATCATAAGACTGCTATACAACCAGCTACGCTCTATTGTACCGAATGTTGGGGCTTTAAAAAAGAAACATATTCATAAAATGAGTGTAGCTTAAATGAGAATGTTAATATGGATGAGTGGAAATACACAGAAAAATAAGATTTGAAATGAGAACATTCGCATAAAAATAGGGGTAACCCCTGTTAATGAAAAGATGAAGGAGGGTCACTCAAGATGGTTTGGCCATGTTCAACTAACGCACCAGTAAAAAAGAGTGAGTTAGTCCAAGTTGAGGGAACAAAAAAGGTTAGAAGAAGACCAAAAATAACATAAGTAGAAGTAGGATTTCTTAAAACCCTAATAAGACTTGGACTTGGACTCCTTAGGCTTTTACTACTAAGCCCAACTAAATAACCAAACTTAAATATAACCCAAAGGAAGATCTAATGGACTGTTAGCATAGCCCATTCCAAAATATTATGAAATTACAAAATTGACCTTGATACTTAAAATCAAATAAAATATAATAAGTTTGTCTTCTCATTGCCTCCTACATCACCCATAGAAACAACGGAACTACAAAGTAGAAGAGCATCTCGGCAGAAGAGCAATATGATGATAACCATGTTAATCAACATAACTAGGAAATGATAGAGATATACATAAAATATGATCGAGGAGCCATGGAAAGAAAATGATTGTAGAAAGCAATAATCAATTAATCTAGTGATATCTCTGTCCAACTGTTGGAAGAACACAAACAGAAATATGTGAATTGTACTAAAATTAAGTGATTGCTAATTTTCTGGTTAGAATCTAAATAAACCTCACAGAGAGGGTTAATTTTAAATATAATTTATGATTATAGGAAAAACAATTAGCAACACTAACCTTATCCGGATCGTGTAAAGCAATCCAAATACTTGTTGCGACCTCAACATTCTCAGGAAGAGAACGGCTAGAAATAGCAGGAATGCATTTAACAGCATTTAAGCAGGCCATTCTAACATGAACATCTTTTGCATATACCCCATATAGAGCCTGTAAACCCACATTTCAATAGATAGCATAAGCAATGTACCTAAACACATTATATGAACAATTTGAAAGGGTTTTTAAAGCACGTACAGGTGCCACTTCATTGGGTTGCAAACCAAGACTCAACTCATTTAATGCAGGAGCAATGGATGCTTGATAGGCTGGTACAACACCCAGAACATGATAGAGAACCTGCAAAACAGCAAGTTAACACTACAGTGAGCAATAAGAAACAACAGAACCAAACATATTGAAGAAAACAAAATTTCTATATTATATGTATCTGTGTATGCATGTTTTTGGGCATGTTCAAAAATGAATATAGATAAGTAACTGATAACATCTGAAGCCTTGGAAGGGGTAATAGAGGATCCATGTGCAAATAAACAATCCGCAGCACATCATCATGGAGTCTCGTCTTCTTGGAGGATAACAGAATTCGCTCAATTATCTGTGAGAAATTTAAGAATTAGTAAAAGAAAAAACTTAAATCATACAGGACAAGTAGGAAAACTTACCGGGAAGACAAAAGTAAAGGAATCTACAGGAAGAGGTCCAGATTTACAAGATACAGACAAGCCATTTATTATTCGCTCAAAAAGCCCCAAGGATGGTCTTTCATTAGCTTCTTCATCACCACCTGATGGAATCAGATCGAACACAAGACGATCTTCCTCAGTCACAATTAAGCGTAAAGCAGTAGCAATGTCGAGGGCCCAATTACAGAGAGGTGGTGCAGTACATCTAGCCAGCTTCACCATAGTTTCAAATGCCACTTCACATACTATTGGTGATCGTAGTAAAGGATCAACAAACCGGACCTGATATAACATGAAAAAGTGAGAGCTTATATACACTAAAATGGAGAACAATTTATATAGACATACATACATACTACATTACTTAGCAAATTTTCAGGGTTCATGGACCATCCAGAGAGACATAGAATCATCAGAACAATCATATACCCTTGCAAGCCTTGGAACGTTAGTAAGCCAATTAGAATATTTAAGTTAAATTCACCATAAGAATCCACTGGCTGTTGAGAATTTAGCATAAACTATCAAACAGCCAATGGAGACAAATTATGATCTAGATGGTATGGGTTTTTATTTTTTTTTTTTTTTTATAATTTAATTTTACAACCAGTGGGAAAGAGAGATTTGATTAATAATTATCCTCACAAAGGAGAACAATCAATACCACTGAGTTATAAAGCTCCAGTCACTACGGGCTTCTAGTTGCTTGTTGGTTTAGCATAAAGATGTTATGCAATGTTTGCAAACTATAGAGACTTCCTATGCTACTAAGTGGAACAATTTGCAAACACAGTCTCAATCCTCCCCCTGAAACCCCTGAGGTTGTTCCATACAGAATTTCTCGTGGAGATCACCATGAAGAAAGTCATTTTTTACAACACTTGATACAAAGTCTAGTCGAGGTGGTCAAAACCGATATCAAAACTCAAATAGAAGAGATCAAGACCACATAAGAGTGTCTCATCCTAATCAATACCATAGGTCTGCGTATAGCCCTTGACAGCTAAACAAGCTTTAAGGCAGTCAACAGATCCATCAAGGTGAAACTTAACCGTCTATAACCATTTACAACCAACAATACATTTGGCAGTTGGAAGAGGAACAGATCCCATGTCCAACTTTTATGTAAAGCAGCAATTTCCAATTCCATGGCTTGTCACCAACCTGAATCAGATAATGCAACCCGATGAATTGTCAAAACATAAACACCTGAAAGCTAAGAAGCAAGACTATGCCTAAAATCTCAGTGTTCCATGTCAAACACACGTCACACACAAACATATCTGGGACACAGTTGCCTGTGTATCTACAGGGCGTAGGCGAAAAAAATTATTTTTTTATTCCTAAAACAGCAGTCAGAAGTTCTGGACGCGGTCACGACATGATAACGTCAAAAATAAGAAGAAAAATATTAAAGAAAATAGAGGACTTCCATCAACTGGATTTACACTCACAGCCATCTCTTCATCTTACTATTGGGCAAACAGTGTTTGCCGCTAAATTTTTTTTTTCCTGCCTCAGGTGCCTATAGATCCCAAATTTCCCTCACTGTACTCTACTCGGTTGGTGGAATTGGCCTGAAAAGCATTTGTCTAGTATTTGGAATTTAGCGCCATTATGCCTAATGTGGTGCCTTTGGGGGGAGCAAAATAGAAGGATGTTTGAGGACATAGATAGTTCGGATGACCAGCTATTATCTTCTTTTAGTGGCACTCTGTTTGACTGGTCTAGGGCTTGGGGACTCACCTCTAGTGATTCTCTCCCTATGTTCCTTAGCTCTCTCTTGTATACTTAGTATCTTTACCCTTCTTTATCCTTTTACTATTTCTTTTCCCCTTGTACTTTTCTCTCTGCCTTATGTTTTTTCTGCATAAGGTAGTATTCTTGAATATATATTTTTTTTACCTATCAAAAAAAAAAATATATTGCTTGTTCTCTTCTCAATTCATTTCTTTGCTTCTTTTTTCTGCCTCTGATTTTCACTCTTGTTGCCAATCTCATTTGCTGCTTCTCATCGCTCTCAACTTCCCATCCATTTACAAAGGATGTATACAATAGGAACACCAAAATTAAACATTAAACGTATATCGATCAATCAAGTCATGAAAAGCAGCAAAACAGAACAAACCCAAAGAATTTATCCACACAAAATAAAATCTTGAGGAATAAAGGCTTCAGGTCATGAACTGATCTTTCATAATCCTTAAACATCAGGGCATTCCTCTCCCGACAAATACCCCACATGATACAATAAGGGATCATGCATCAAATCGCAGCATTATTACACTTGCTTAACTTGCCGCCTTGCCAATTGGCTAAAAGCTCCACAGGACCTTTGGGCATAACCCAAAATACCCCAAACAAAGAGCGTAACATGGTCCAAACCTCTCTAGCAATTGTGCAATAGAGGTAGATGACCAATAGTTCCTTTCCTTTGGCACATGGAAACCAGTTACACCACTCTATCACAACTAATATACACTTTCAAAAGTGATCAATAGTTAGGAATTTACCCAATAATTGACGATTGAAAGCTAATGACGGTTGGATTAGGTGGTTGTGACAGTTAAAGCAACTCGCAACTGATGGGCAACCAATTAAGCATTCACGTCTCTGGATATAGAGATTAATCTAGTGACCCTGGATATAGAGATTAATCTAGTGACCGGGACATCAGTGGATGGTCCAGATGCCGGAGTTGGCTCATGCTATGTGAAAGTTGGATTGGCAGACCAAGAGGGTTTGCTATGGAGGTCTCAACAATAATCAACAGTGTGGTTTTAGTGCCCACAATATGTGCACTTGTTCAGTTCCCAGTGTGGTTGTAATACCCACAATGCATGCAATTGTTCAATTCCCGAATGCTAGAGTGTCTAACACCCCTTAAGCACACTGCGACCACCCCAACTACTACGGCCCCCCTCGTGAACCACCATAAGTTTCACGAAAGGCGACAAGTGCATAAAGGTCACCAAAAATAGTGTTAGAATCAGAGAGAAAGGAGCACTAAAGAAGGGAATAACGCTCATTTAAAGAGGGGAGGTCAAAGATACATAAAATCTAGAAAACACAAATACTTCATTCAGGTGCCGTACCCATGTAGTGCACTTGACATGCATGTCCTAGTCAAGTCCTTTTTTAAAAAATTTAAAAAATAAAAATGCACTACACGGCTTGGACGTGAGAATAAGAGGAATCAAATACCCTTTCACAAAACAAAGAGAGCATTCATGCTCTAAATAATAATAGTGCATTTGAAAATTAACAAATATTTTTATTCTTGGATTGTATTCTAATTTCCAAGCATCCATTAATAGTCATGGATTTGTTTTGTTATCCATAACATCTTTTAATAGTAATGGATTTGTTTTATTATCCATTATTACTCACATCTTATTTTTTCAAAAATTGCAATGTCGCCGTGTCGCACTCATACCTGTGTCTATGCTTCTTGGCATAAAATCTATGCGCAAAGTGGCCAATATTAAATTTCAAACCACTAGTAAATCAAACATCCATATCCTAATAGTGTTTCTCTAAACAGAGTAGATCAATTGTGAGTTATAACCCTCGTGACCATAACTATCACGAGTGACCATAACTATCACGAGAGACGACAAATGCAAAACAGTCACTAAAAAAGTGTCAAAATCAGAGAGTGGAGTGCTGAAGTCAGGAATGAATCTCAAAATCAGGGGTGATATCTCACTTTTTAAAGTCAAATTATTTATGACCTGGTGGAGCCCACACACTGTCCTCGTCAGAACAGTATTCTTCTTCCCCGCGTATGTTCTCTCTCCTTATTTCCTTTCATTTGTCTCTCTTGCTTCTTCACTTTCCTCTAAAACTCTCTCTTTCTCTTCATAATTTTCTGCCTCTCTCCAACCACCAACCCTCTCTCTCCAATCAACCCAGCCGCCCGGCCTCCTACCACCACCATTCAACCCAGCTGCTACACAAACTCACCACTGTTAAATGCAGAAACCAACAACTACCACCACAAAAACCCAACAACCACCAAGGAGTACGCCACCATAAACAACCCACAACCACACCGATCTCAACCCACAAACCCAATGCCACCATAAACAACACAAACCAACCGAGAAACGGATCTTTTTTTCTTTTTTCTTTTTTTTGAGAATTCAAGAAACCGATCTTTAATTTGGGATAAGAAAGGAAAAGAAGAAAGAAGAAAAAAAAAATCTGGGATGAGAAAGGCGAAGAGGTAAGAAGAAAAAAAAAAAAAAAAAAAAAAAAAAAAAAAAAAGAAAGAAATTAGAACAAGGAAGAAAGAAAGAAAAAATTCTGGGATGAGAAGGCTTGTGGGTGTTAAAGAAGAAAAAAGAAAAAGTGGAGAAGAAAGAGACCAGTATTTCTGGTTTGTGTGAGAGACTGGAGCACGAGAGAGACATAATAAAGTGAAGCCTAACTTGATAAGGATTAGTCATAAATGTGGGTCCCAACACCTTTATTTTTTTACAAGTTTGCCATTGAACTCAATTATTATCACTTGAAAGCATCTAAAATGTGTTTTCAATTTTCATCACTATAACTCTTTTTTTTTTTTTTTTGATAAGTAAGAATAATATAAATACGAAAGGCTACTCTATGCATGAAAAGCATAGGGCAAACCCAGAGAATACAAGAAGAGAAAACAGAGCGAAGGAAAAGGAACCAGAGGACAAAAAGAAATTACACAAGAGAAAGAGAGCAAAGAAAAGAAGGGAGAGAATCACTAGTCGTGCGTCCCCAAGCCTGAGACCAATCAAAGAGAGTCCCACTAAAAGAAGCAAGAATCTGAACCCCAGAACTGTCCAAATCCTCAAAAGTCCGCCGGTTCCGTTTCTTCCAAATACACCAAACTATGCACAACGGAACTAAGTTCCAAATCTGGGACAAGAGCTTCCCCAACCAATTCCACCAACCAAAAAGCAAATCAAGGATCGATCTAGGAACAACCCAAGTCGCACCAAAGGATATCAAGGCAAAGCTCCACAACCCAAGTCACACCAAAAGGAGAACATGAGGTGGGGCCCATGAAATTTGAGTTTTGAGTAATGAAAATTGAGAATTGAGTGATGAAAATGGCTAAACCAAATGCCCCCTAATCATCTTGCTCAAGATTAAAGTAGTTCTTACAGACATCATACAACTGAGTGACATTCTAAGACCAAGAAATGACATGTTGAAAATACTCCCAAATGTCCTTCGCAGATCATCAGAGTGACCTTGATATTGGGCTCGATATTAGAGAGCATGAAAGCCATGATCAGATGGTCCTCTTGGTCCTAAAGGCTTGGTGAGGCAACTGTGGTAATGGTAGTCAATTCATCGAAGCTAATCGCATCACTCATAAAAGCAGATGATGATGGCTTGTCAAATAAGAGATGACCAAATAAGGTTTTCCTTGTAAGAATATCGAGACTAGGCAAGTGCAAAATATATAATTCTTGCCAATGAAATTAAGAGTTGTCATGGGAGCCCTCAAAGTGGTCAAGGAATACATAATCTCAGGTCTAATTGTCAATGTAAAAGTAAACAAGCAGCAAATGCAGATATGCAACAAGGAAATAGAAGAAAAAAAAAAGTCTCTAGCCAAGCTAAATAAGGGCAAAAATGAATGAACCAGCCTAAAGAAGAACAGTATCTGCCGTAAATGCCAGAAGTGTATCAGTCGGCAAACATTAGAAGCGGATAAAGGCATAAAGGAAAAGAAAGTAGTAGGGGAAAGAAGAAAACAAAGGAAGGAAAGAACGCCGAGGGCAAGGACTTTTAATGCTTTGATACCATGAAAAAGAAGAAGAAGAACGAAAGATGATGTTGCACTGAAAATATGGGACCCATTTTTTATTTCAGCCCTCTTACCATTCATTCCTTATATAGAAAGGGTTTTTTTTTTTTTTTTTGATATATATATATATATATAGAAAGGGTAATTACAATAGGAAAACAAATATTCTTGAATGGGACAGCAGGTAGGAACAACTCACCTCATAGAAACTTCCTGACCCTTTCTAGAAGAGGTACCACCCATACAACACATGGGTACAACACATAGTAATACCCTCCTATTTCTCTAATGCAACTAAAGTGGTAATGGGGAGGAGATGGGATTAATGAATCTTTGGCTTTAGACCTTACCAATCAAGAAGAATTAGTAAACCAAACAAATCTTTCATTAAGACAGAAAAATGAAATAATTATAAATGAGACTGATAAATTAGAAATCAGATAAATAATTTATCAATAAAAGAAAAGATCAAGAAAGGCAGGCTGTGGGGACACAAACCAGGGAAGGTAATTGACTGTGTGCAAATACAGGATTAGCTACAGCCATCTCCCCAAGAGCTGTCAGCATCAAAGACAAATTCTTCTGTATTTCTTGAACCTTCTCACGTATGGATGCCTCCTCTCTAAGAAGCAATTCACGTGCCTCTTCTTTTGCTGTCTTTCCCTTATCTAGATGGATCAAAATAATAAAAAAAAGTTAGAAATGACTAATAACAACGAAACAAATTAGAGCATTAACAGAACACAGGTGCAACAGTAACATGCCAGCTTTCTTAGTTGACTTCCCAGTATCCTTTTTCCCCACACCAGCAACTTCTCTACTGGCTGGTTCTCTCTTTACAGAATGATTAGAACCGATAAGATCCTGGAACAAATACATACACATCATATATAACTATTATTGAAAAAGGGGAGGGGGGGAGAGAAGAACCTACAAAGAAGAAACATGTAGAAGTACCATGTCATTTTGGTCTTCATACATCCGAAAACGACCCTTTGCTTGTTTTGTGTTCTTGGCAGTAATGGACTCTGCAACATAAACACCTTGCTCATTGGAAAGCACTCCTTCAGGTGTATGAAAAACCTGAACAAAAAGAGAAAAACAGAATCACATGTAACAAAAATCTCAAACCATTTGCATAAAAATGGAGAAGATACACAATTAAGTGAGAGATAAATAAAATAAAAAATAAAAAAATAAAAAAAAAAGAAGAAGAAGAAGAAGAAGAAGAAGAAGAAGAGAGAAGTGCGAACTAAGAATAATTTTATACAAGAGCATCTTAGTGTTATGGGATGTTATCTTTTAAAATTAAAAGTTAATTTTATAGAGGAGAAAAGTATAGAATAAGCTCATACAAAAAACCCAAAGAGAAATTTAGAGAAAATAGCAAGAGGTACTGCAGAATTCATAGACCGGGAAACTGAAGCCTTCAAGAGGATGAGACCCAAAATGATATAACTCATCAACCAAATCTTTTGTACCATGAATTGAATAAACAGTTCCATGAAGCTACCAGATCAAAACTTTCTGATGAATAAATATCATTTTTTACTCGAGATTATATGAACTGAAGACACAATTTAGCCATGAATTGAATAAACAACTCCAAGAAGCTACCAGATCAAAACTTCTGATAAAAAAAAAAATCATTTTTTTACTCTATGTTATATGAACTGAAGACATAACATTTAGCCAGGAATTAAATAAACAGCTCCAAGACGCTACCAGATCAAAACTTTCTGATAAATAAATATCATTTTTTTCAGCTGAAGTACAAATTGTATTTCTTTATCTGAATTCTAAGTCTCTATTTCCTTTAGTTCTTGATTAGATTGTATATGTTTCTTGTTCAGAGGGTTCACCATCGTGAACATGATGTTCTTTTTCAATAAGAGTCTTATTACCTATCAAAAAAATACTATATGAGGCCAAACTATTATGCAGGCACATCTTCACTTACAGAATATAGGGAAAGAACATTCTGTCTACAATTTTTACACACAATCTACATTGAACTTCACCAACTGTCTTTGTTGACCTTACAAATTGCTATCAAGAAGAATGCCCCAATCTCATCAATACAATAACCATGGGGAAGGTAAAAGCAATATTTGATGCACCAGGTATAACTGACCCACCCAACTGACCCAACAATCATCGGTTTTAGAATTTTTGGGTGGCCAAACCGCCAAGCAGGTTGCAGGTTTGATCAAATTTCCCCCCACCTACCCAAAAAACTTTTATATATATACACACACACACACACACACACACAGACACTTGCATTGCACATGACAAGATTTCATTTGTTGCATGTGCCTATCTCATGCATGGCTATTTACTATTGGTTGCCATGTGATAAGGTTATCTCTCTCTCTCTCTCTCAACTTTTTATTACCCTCATCCGACACTGGACCACCTCAAGCAAGAAGCAAGTTGGTGATATTTGAACAGAAGCCACTTATAATGTCAACAAGACCTCATTCCTTGATCTCTCAGACACGGGCCTTTAATCTCGGTCATTACTTTTTGTCTCTCCTTCACCTGCATAGATCTTGACATTCCTCACTAACACAAATCTCAGCTTCTAGAGATGACATTATTGCTTAATTTTGTATTGGGTTTCTTGGCTATTTCTATGAGTAATTTCTTTGATTTATATGTCTCTTTCATGATTTAGTAATATATACTTCTTACAATTTTCTATATGATTTAACCAAAAATATTCATCAACCCAATTACAGTGCAAATTTATTCTTACCACATTTTTAATGACTTCTCAAGCTTATTCACTTGCATAAACACCCCTCATCTAAACTCAAATAAAGATCTTCTCTAAAAATTTCAAACACAATAGTTAACCTTGAATAGAATTATGACATTGACAAGAAGTTGACCAAGATGTTGGCAATTAAGATGAATATTCCCCATATCAGGCTATATTGCAAACTATACCCCTAAATTTTGGGGGTGCTTCGACTGTACACCCTGAAATTTCAGAAAATAGATTTTACCCCTAAAATTTGGGGATGTTTGAATTTTTCACCCTAAAATTTCAAAATTTAGATTTTACACCCTAAAGTTTGGGAATATTTGGCATTCCAAATACCAAATCCAATGTAGAAAGCTCCCATTCCAAATAAATTAAACCAAATCACCATCGTAGACATCAAAAGAGATCCTTTACTTAATGGTATGTTGCACACGCACCCAATGGTTCTTGAACCCATGACATCACCCTCCATTTAGCACTTAGCCAACAAAAGATATTTTATCAATTAACGGTAAAGAAGAGATTCTAGCATATAAATGCACAATACCAAAGAAAAAATTGTTTACCAGACTTTTAAATCAAAACCTATATGGCTATATCAAGCCCCAGATATCCCTTCCTCAAGTGAAAGAATAAGTAACTTGATTGCACTCAGTTAAAGAAATGAGGAAGCTTGCCAAAGAAAACAATCATGATAAAAAATTATATACTCCACATATCTATTGTTTCCTGAGTACAATACTGCAAAATACCCAACAAAGAACAATCATTTCCAAATTAAGGGTGTATAATTCCACAATCATTTCCGTCAATGGGTACTCGATGGGTCGATTCCAATCGTTTTTCTATCTTGGCTAACTTGGGTAGTGAGGGGGATCCTTGGTCTGTGGAGGAAGTGGGAGATGTTTTCTCGGAGCTTCAGACCGAGGTGTTCGACGGTAGTGCCCCACACTCAGGTAAGGATTCTGTTGACAGGTCGCTTAATGGGGGGTCGGAGCTTCTGCTTCTCCCACAACAGCAAAGTGAAGCGGTTGCTGGTTTCTCTGGTGGTGGGGTACATGAGAGTGGCCCTCTGGAGTGTGTACCGTTGTCTCGATGGGATCCTAAGGCAGCGAAGGATATGGTGTTGAACAGGGTTGAGGTAAAGGGTGCACAGTCTAAATGGGTGTCCAATTTGATGAGTAATTTTTGCAAATTGGTGGGTTTTCCTATTGTAAGGCATGAAGCTCAGTGTGTGGCTTTATTTCGTCTTCTGGAACAAGAATGTCTTGAGGTTGTTAATGAGGGGAGTGGTCAAAGACCTATTAACCCAAGTCAGAAAGGTCTTAGAGAACTTCGGGGTCTAGTTTCCACTGTAAACTACGATGGGTCCTCTTCTTGTTTTAGAGTTTCGTCAAACAGTTTAGGGGCTATTGGCTGTTATAAATGACTTTAAGACTTCTTTCTTGGAATGTTCGGGGGTTGAATAATCCTCGAAAGAGAGAGGTGTGTAAGAATCTCCTTAAGGAATGGAGGTGTGATATTGTTTGTCTCCAGGAAACTAAGCTTTCTTCAGTAAACTCTGTTGTCTTGCGAAGCTTATCGGGCAGTCCATTCATTGATTGGGCTGTTTTGGATGCGGTACAATCATCTGGGGGCGTTCTGCTGATTTGGGATAAGCAAGTGGTTGAGAAAATTGTTGTGTCGGTTGGTCAGTTTTCAGTTAGTGTTCTTTTTAGGGGTGTTTTGGATGGCTTTGAATGGGTTTGTACTGGCATTTATGGTCCAAACACAGACCTTCATAGGGCTGCTTTGTGGGAGGAGTTATCTAGGGTGCGTACTCGGTGGAACAAGCCCTGGCTTTTATTTGGTGATTTCAATGTTATTAGATATCCTTGCGAGAGGCTTGGATGTGACTCCTTCAGCCCAGCCATGTTTGCTTTTTCAGATTTTGTAGAGAATAATTCCCTAGTGGATTTACCATTAGAGGGGGCTTCTTTCACTTGGTTTAGGGATTCTGAACCGAAGTCTATGTCCCGTTTAGACAGGACGTTGGTCTCTGCTAATTGGGAGGATCATTTTGGTAATGTGTCCCAGAGGGTGCTTCCTTGGGTTATTTCTGATCATTGTCCGATTTTGGTGGAATCTAGTGTTATGGGGAGGGGGCGTGGTGCTTTTAAGTTTGAGAACATGTGGTTAAAGGTTGAGGGTTTCGTTGAGAAGGTTCAACAATGGTGGAGCAGGTATTGCTTTTCAGGATCACCGAGCTTTGTTTTGGCTCAGAAATTAAAGGCTCTTAAAGAAGACCTGAAAAAGTGGAATAAGGAGGTCTTTGGTGATTTGGCTTTTAAGAAGAAGAGTTTGTTGTCTGAACTATTGGGTTTGGATGCCAAGGAAGATATTTTGGGCCTTTCGCATGAGGATCAAGCTCGCTGTACTCAGGTTAAAGGTGAGATTGAAGTTTTAGCTTCCATGGAAGAGACTTCCTAGAGACAAAAGTCCCGTACTCTGTATGTGAAGGAAGGAGATAACAATACACGTTTTTTTCATAGACTGGCAAATTCTCATAGAAGAGCTAATCATATTAGTAGTGTTGAGGCGGATGGGGTATTTTATGAGGATGAACCTGCTGTGCGGGCTCAAGTGGTCCGATTTTATCAGGATCTTTATACGGAAACGGACACGTGGCGTCCAACTATAGATGGGTTGGATTTTGATAGTATTGGGGAGGAACATAGGTTGTCTCTTGAGAGGGAATTCTCGAAAGAAGAAGTCTCCCAGGCGCTAGCAGAGATGGAGGGGGATAAAGCCCCTGGCCCGAACGGGTTCACCATGGCATTTTTTCAAAAATGTTGGAGGGTGGTGGAGGCTGATGTGATGGCTGTTTTCAAGCATTTTCACAGGTATTCAGTTTTTGAAAGGTCATTTAATGCTCCTTTCCTCACTCTAATTCCTAAGAAATCTGATGCTGTCAGTATTAAGGATTTTCGGCCTATTAGTTTGGTGGGCAGTGTTTACAAGTTGCTGTCTAAGGTGTTGGCAAATAGGCTAAGGGTGGTTTTAGATAGCTTGATATCGGAGACCCAAAATTCCTTTGTTGGTGGAAGACAAATTTTGGACTCGGTGTTAATTGCGAATGAGTGCCTCGACAGTAGATTGAAGTGTCATTCCCTAGGTGTAGTCTGTAAGTTGGATATAGAAAAAGCTTACGATCATGTTAATTGGGATGCCCTGTTTTATTTGTTGAATAGGATGGGCTTTGGGTTGAAGTGGAGGGAGTGGATTAAGGCTTGCATTTCTACTGTTCGCTTCTCAGTTCTTGTGAATGGTTCTCCGGCAGGTTTCTTTGGAAGCTCTCGTGGGTTGAGACAAGGAGATCCTCTGTCCCCTCTTCTTTTCCTCTTGGTTATGGAAGTTTCATCTCGGATTCTTAAGAAAACTGAGGATTGTGGTTTGCTTCGTGGTTTTCATGTGGGTCCAATGAACTCTATTGGGGTTCGCATATCTCATCTGCTTTTTGCAGACGATACTATTTTGTTTTGTGATGCTTCTAGAGATCAGTTGTTGGCTATTAGATTGGCTTTGTCTTGCTTCCAAGCCTTTACTGGATTAAAGGTAAATGTGGGGAAGAGTGAGATTGTCCCGGTGGGGGAGGTTGGTAATATTGACGCTTTGGCTAATATTCTCAGTTGTAGGGTGGGTAGCCTGCCCATGAAATATTTGGGCATGCCTTTGGGCACATCATATAAGACTGCATCCATTTGGAACCCCATTTTGGAGAAGATGGAGAAGAAGCTATCTTGTTGGAAGCATCTATATTTGTCTAAGGGTGGTAGGCTCACTCTCTTGAAGAGTACCCTCTCGAGTCTTCCCACATCAGTGTAGTCAAAGGCGAGTCGGGCGCTCGCCTAGGCGCCCGGGCGAGGCGAGGCGCCACTAAGGCGCCTCAAAGGCTCTAAGGCGAGGCGCCTTTAGTGAGGCGCTCACCTTTAGAGCTTAGGCAAGCGAGGCGCTCGCCTTAAGCCATGAAAAAGGCGCTAAGGCGAGAGCCTCGAGTTTTTTTTTTTTTTTTTTTTTTTTTTTTGAAGTTTGTTGTGAAACCTATTTTTAGACTATTAATTTCAAAAGGCCTGTTATAAAATCTATTGTTAGTTAAATTAATTTACAAATTTGTTTTGTAAGACTTATTGTTATATAGAAGCTTATTGTAAAACGTATTGTTAGAACTAACTAATAGAGCCTAAATCATGTTAATCCTATTTTGAAATAATTTGATAGCCTAATTTCTTCATGCTACACATTGAAAAACACTAAATTATAATATTATAATACACTAGGTACATATGATTTAAGTTCTATATGTATAATATATATATATTAAGAATTTGGCGCCTCACTTTACTCGGGCTAGCGCCTTATTGTCGCCTCACGCCTCGGGCGATACAAAGCCTTGGCGCCTTAAGGCCGCCTTTCGCCTTCGACTACCTTGTCCCACATACTATCTGTCCTTATTTACCATCCCTGTAGCTGTGGCTAACAGACTGGAGCGTATTCAGAGGAAATTCTTGTGGGGGTCTTCGGAGGAGTGCTTTAAACATGCTTTGGTGGCTTGGGAAAAGGTGTGTTCACCTCTAGAGATGGGTGGTTTGGGGGTTAGGAAGTTAGCTCACTTCAACCAAGCTTTATTAGGGAAATGGTTCTGGAGGTTTGGACAAGAAAGAACCAGTCTTTGGCAGAGGGTTATTGCCACCAAATATGGCAAGGGTCAAAGGGGGTGGAATACTAAAGATTGTAGAGGGGCACACGGGTGTGGCCTTTGGCGTGGTATTAATGTTGGTTGGGAGAGGTTCTCCAAACACTTGGCTTTTGTGGTGGGTGATGGTTCCCGTATTCGTTTTTGGCATGATAGGTGGGCTGGAGATTTCTCTCTTAAAATGCTCTATCCTCAATTTTATGCATGTTCTAGCGACAAGGAAGCCTTTATTTCTGACTTGGTGGATCATCAGGAGGATGGGAGTAGTAGATGTTGGAATGTGAGATTTTATAGGAATTTTCATGAGAGGGAATTTGAGGCTGCCTTCTCTTTCAAAGAACTCATTCAGGATCAGATCCCAAGAGGTATTGGGTGGGATAGACCCCTTTCGCGTCTTAATAGGAACGGTAAGTTTGATACTCGGTCATTCTATCATAAGATCAGGGGTACAACTCCTTCTTACTTCCCTTGGAAAGGGATTTGGAAAGTCAAGGTGCCTAAGAGGGTGGCTTTCTTCTTGTGGACCGCAACCCATGGCCAGATTCTTACCTTGGATAATTTGATGCTCCGGGCCTCCCTTTGGCAAATAGGTGTTGTATGTGTTGCTGTTCCGCGGAATCTGTGGACCATCTTCTAATTCACTGTCCAGTAGCTTATTCTCTTTGGGCGCAAATGTTACAAGCTTTTGGGGTTCAATGGGTCATGCTAGGTTCAGTGGAGAGTTTGGTGTTTTGTTGGAATAATTGGTTGGGAAAATATGCTTCGGACGTATGGAATATGGTCCCTAGTTGTTTGATGTGGGTTCTTTGGTTGGAAAGAAACCGATGCTCTTTTGAGGTTCTGGAGAGATCGCATGAACAGTTACAAGCACTCTGCCAAAATACTCTTTTTGAATGGGCTAAGTGCTGGGGTTATTCACATTGTTCCTCTGCTTTGGAGTTCTTTTCTACTCTTAGTAGTGCCTCTTAAGTAGTTTCTCTTATTTTGTTTTCTGTTGTTTTGTTTGTTTTTTTTGTGTTCACCATCATGAACACCTATAATGGTTGTGTGCGTTTTTCTTGTTGAATAAAAGTCTTATTACTTATCAAAAAAAAATAATTCCACATCTTAATTTAATGATAAACCTAACGTATCAAATCCAGTATGTTGAAAGAACCAATATCGTAACATAAAAATATAGTATTACCCTTTTACACTGATTTTGTTTTTATTTATCACAAATCCAATTCCATTCAAGCAGAAAAGCAGAAGAATTTACCAGAACATCATTCTCTGAAAGCATGTTGTGTGAATAACGGTCTGGAAGATTTTGCAAATGCTGGCATGAAAAACAAGTTTCAGTCAGCAGTCAGGAGAGAAGCTCCACTATATAACATCATTGGCCCCACTTAAACATATAAAAAAATGGACTTTGTTAACAGGTGCCGGCCAGCACTTGTTAATGAACCAGCTGTGGTTCATTTATGACCTATCACAAATCCCACTTGTATTGGAAATTGGCAAACATATACTTTGATTTCATCAATACTCCATTTAAACTGACACACATTTATTACATATTCAGTTTTTCTCATATCCCTAAAAAATTATGAATAGTTTATTTTAAATTTTATCACATTAACGGGTGCTGTACAACACCCGTTAACAGCACCCCAAAAAAATTAAAATATAATTGATGTAAGAAGCAAACCTTTTCAAACTCTATATAGGTATCTCTGGGTGTTATAGACATCAAAGTGGATAATGATGATATTGCCGCTTGTTGTTCAAGTGGATTAGCACTCATCAACCCCATTGGTCCAAGTAGGCCCTGCAAAACTCAACCAGCAAGAGGTCACCAGTTAGCCTTTAACAACATCGTAACACAACCACATAATGGAAGATGCAGTTCATAGAAGAAATTATGATGCTCATACTAATTAAAATTTGTAAGAAATTTTCAAGGAAGAAGCAGACAAAAAGCATACTCAAACAAATATAAGAGAAACACGTTAAATCTTGCCCTAACAAGGGAAAAAGGTCCCATTCATTATTAAGCCAGAGCCCATTGGTCACACATAAGTGTGTAGACACTTCAACGAGGTCTGATATAAATACTTAGGAATGAGTAATCAATGCATCTATATGGAAAAAAAAAAAATCTAGTTGCAAAAAATAAACTGACAAAGAAAATGAAATGCATAATAGTTCTCATTCAAGTAACGACGTAATGATAAGTTTGAGTTGGTTGAGAAAATCTAGATTATAATATTGAACATCCAAAATGTATAACCTTTATCAATCACAAGTTTATACTTCACTCACAAATTATGCATTAGTAGCAAAAATTTTTAAAAAAAAATTTTAAAAAAAAAAAAAAAAAACCACTCCAAGTATATAGGATGTAAACAAACGAAGCTGCAAAATAACTCAAAACCGTTAAGAAAAAGAGCATCTAAGTAATCCAACAGAGACAGAGAAAAGTCAAAAAAGAATGAAAGGCCAAGCAAACAATAAACAATGAAACACATTAAGACACTCCACTTTTCCTTTCAAATACATCACATCAAAACCTACCGGTTCTTTCCCAATAAATTGATATCAACTATTCATGCATATCCAGAGATTACCAAAAATCTTCTTGACATTTTCTATATCAATATTTTTTTTGTTTGTCCACATTTTCCCCAATGTCTATTTCTCTTTTCTTTTTTTCTTTTTTTTGCATTTGTCAACCAAAACTATTTAAGATAATTTCAGCCAAGGACAAGATATTCCCAAGAAAAGTGGCAACAATCACACATTAGCTATTCTAGGCTCCAATTACCATAGCTGCATTTTTTTAAACCATCATAATATGCCAACATATGTTCTATTCTTCACTCGTTCACAGATGCATAATAATGCTTATCCTAGAAAACCAATCAATCAGAAAATGCCCATGCAGAATAATGTAATTAGACTAAACCTTTTTTTTTCCTGGCAGAAAGTAATGAATAAAAACATGTATAGCTGGAAGGTTTATTATGGAGTCCAGTAAAAAACTGCAAAAACCTCCAAAAATAATTTTAGAATCTAAAACTTACCTTGCTCAAATTCCCCACATCAGCAGAAAAAATGCCAATTACATCAAAACCAAGTGTTTGCAAACATTTGTAGAGTCTCTGAAACAGAATTAAAATTGTTAATAAACTTTTAGCAGTGTATCATAATGGTTTGAAATTTAGCATGAATCTACCATCAAAGCAGCCTTGAAGGCTTGAACATGGCTGTAAAGCCTTTAAGAACAAAGAAAGAGTATAAGGATACACCTTAACAAAACCTATCATATAGAAACCCCGCCCCCAAACCCCAATATTTGCAAGGTGATTATGTCATGTTTGCTATTTGATAGTGTCTTATAGTATTGAACATTGTTTCTTGAACTCATTATTTCAATAATTATTTTTTAATATAAAAAAATCAACAGAGCAGGAAAAGAAAATATTGATCATGCCTTATCCCTCATTTTCATAAAAACAGCAATCTTGGGCTTCACTGGTTTCAAGTAAAAAAATATGCCAAAGAACAAAACCAAACAGAAAGTACAAGGCATTTCATACAGCAACAACAACAAACAAAGCCCTAACCCTACATTTTGGGTCAGCTATTTGAAATAATGAAAAAAAAAATTGATGAATAAAACATTTACCCTCCAAACTGCATCTCGTTTTGCAGTTCCAACTACACACGGATGATGTGAGCAGAATATAACCCGCACGGATGAACTTGGATCAGCAGCTAGAGCTGCTGAAGATATCAGAACTAAAGCCTTCACCAAAACCTCAACAGATGGAAGGAAAGGAACTTGAGGGTCCACTGAAATCTCTGTATCACTACAGGCATAAAAGGTCAGGTGCCTGATAATCATAGGAAGGGGACAAATGGAAAATTTTGGAAAATCTGTATCTTTTTTTTTTTTTTTTTTTTGGATAAGTAACATAAAAATTTTATTAAAAACACACAGCCCAGTACATAGGAAATGTACGAAAAGGCAAAAGCATCAAGAAACCAAAGTACAATAATCAAGAAACACCAAAAGAGTAATACAAGAAAAAGATGGTAAAACAAGACACCATTTGAAAAGAGTAAAAAAGAAGAAAGACTCAAACTCAATAATAGACCGTTCACGACCCTCAAAACTTCTAGAATTCCGTTCCCGCCAGATACACCACATCAAACAGTGCAGCACAAACCTCCAAATATCTATATTATGATGACGCCTGAAATTGCAAGTCCAACAATCCAACAAATCCACTACCCTTTGAGGCATCACCCAACAAATACCAAACAAGAAAAAGATCATACTCCACATCTCAAAAGCTGTAGGACAGGAAGGAGGAGATGATCTACAGATTCCCCACACCTTTTGAACATAAAACACCACTCAAGGACAACAAAGTGCCTCTTCCGAAGGTTATCTATAGTTAGAATCTTGCCTAAAGCCACAGTCCAAGAGAAAAAAGCTACCCGAGGAGGAACCTTCGATTGCCACACTATTTTCCAAGGAAAAGAAATGCCAGTAGAAGGGGAAATAGAATGATAAAACCCACTCACCTTGAAACCTCGATTGCTGGCTGGCTTCCAACAAATATTGTCAGAACCAACACCCAGCACCTTTGTGGAATAAATCAAAACCATAAACGAATCCAAAGATTGTGACTCTTGATCGTTCACTAAACGACAAAACTAAATGTCCCAAGAAACTCTCCCATTTGCAAAGCACATAACCTCAGAAACCGAAGCATCCCTTGTCCTACTAATATTATATAAATCTGGAAACGCCTCCTTAAGAGGACGATCCCTACACCACACATCATCCCAAAACTTCACACGAGTTCCATCACCCACTTCACACAAGTTCATGAACCAACTACCTCTCCCTCCACCCCACCCCATTCTTTATGGAGTGAGAAATGCCATTTGAGCAAGAGTTTTTTGGCCTGAAAACATGCCTTAATAAAACTACAAATTCAAATTAAGTCAATAAATGGCCTAATAGATTAAGAATTTATCAAGCTAGACCTAAACAACAGATCAAATACATACACAAAATAGTATTATTTAAAGCCAACACAGATATTTATCATAATTTTCAGTCATACAATTGAGAATTATGGGTTTGCACACGGTTTTTCCTAAACTAGATACATAAATATGAATGTATGTGAGCAGAGCTAGAGAACTAGCTGCCTTTATGGGCTGCAGATTGGGTCATCTTCCCATGACATATGTTAGGCTTGCCTTCGGGATTGTATTATAAGGCTCAAGCAGTCCGAAATATGAATTTTATAATTAAAAAAAAATGGAGAGAAGGCTTGCAGGATGGAACAGACTTTAACCTTCAACAGGAGGAGGATCACTCTTATCAAGAATACTTTATCTTCTCTTCCTACATACTTTATGTAACTCTTTAACATGCCCATTCACATTGCCAATAGGTTAGAGAATTACAAGAAAAGATGGAATGTGGGATGCAAAAATGTTTCATTCAGTAGACTGGAGGGTAGTTTGCCATCAAAGGGGATTCAAAAGCTAAGTACTTATAACCAAGCTTAGCTAGGAAAGTTGTAGATTTGCAACTTAAAGGGAGCATTTATAGAGACGTGTTATTTGTATTAAGTATGGAGAACCATACTTCATACAAATCTTTGAAGATAATGTGCAATCTTTAGATCTTTTAAAAGATCTTCTTTTTGGTACTTTATTTCAGTGGGCTTGTAATTGGGGTCTTACACAATGTATTTCAATTCCTGCTTTCTATAATTTGTTAGCTGTTTGCTTTAGCTCTTGAGCTTTATGTATTTTCTCCATGTCCAAAGTGTTCATCATCACGAACACGATGTTTATTTTTCCAATAAAAGTTCTATTACCTATCCAAAAAAAAAAGTATGAAGTATGGAGAATCAAGGGCGCAACAGCAAAGGTTCCTGGGAATGGGGTAAGGTTAGGGAAGTGCATCTAAGGAGGAAAGGGTGTTTTTCGCATATTCCTCTAATTTAACAATACCATTAGGGATGGCACTAGGGTCGGCCAACCAGGTTTTAGCATGACCTTTGTTGCAGTAATTCTTAAGATTGAGAGTTGGAACTGGAGCAAGAGAATTAGCCAACCAGGTTTTGACATGACCTTTGTTTTTGTCAATCTTTTCAAGATTGGGAGTCAGAAGCTGGGGATAGTTTCTGTGATTTGTTGTGCTCCCATTTTCCTACAGGCCAAGATAAAGACCAGACATCATGGGGATTGACTAAGAGTGAAAATTTTAAGGTCCACTCTTTCTATGAGTCCTAGATCTAGAAGGGCTCACTTCCCTTAGAAGAAAATTTGCAGCATAAAGATACCTTGCAAGAGAGCTTTTTTGCTTGGATAATTTTCACAATGTACAATATTCGGAAATGATCGCTTATGATTATTGATTGGTGTTGCAGGTGTAAGAGCAACGGCCTTCTTCTGCATTTCTCAATAGTGAGTGACTTGTGGTTGTTAGTGTTTACTCTAGGTTATATAAAAGACGGTGATTGAGATGCTAAATTGTTGGCAAGGAAAATTTAATCGAAAAACTTGAAGATTTAAAAGGCTACTTGTGTGAGTTGTGGACCATTTGGCAAGAGAAGCAAAGTGGAACTTGTGATGGCTTATTCAAGTAATTAAGCAAGTGATGTTGCAAGCCCTACATGAGTTCATGACTATTTCAGGCAGCACCCCTTAGTCCTTTTGTCTTTTTAGGTTTTTTAAATCTTCTGAACTTGAGAATGTAATTCTTTCAACTTGTGTATTGATTGATCTCTTTTTTTAAGAATAAAATCATGTTACTAATGTAAAAATAAATGTATAAATATATGCTGTGTGTGTACTTGCAAGCACATGTATATTGTGATCATTTTGTTTTTTTTTACTAAAACATTTATTAATAAGAGTAGGATAACATCCATGTGTATAATGATCATAATAATTAATAGCGCATGTGTATTATGATCATAATTATAATTAATAATAGGAGAAAAAAGATTAATCAAATATAAATTATACCTTGTCTTCAAAAAAAATATGCAGTTCACCCTTTTAGAGTAACCATATGCATACACATGCACGTGTGCATTTCACTCTTTTTTGGTAACTACATGCATACATTATAATTCAATGAAGAGAGTGTGAGGGGAGGAGCGGAGAAAAGGTTTTAAACTACCAGCAACAAAAAATTTTCAGCAAGTCATTGTATGCCAATTGTACCTTGTCTTGGAAAGGTAAATTTTTTCTCCAACTACAGAAAGAAAATTAGTAAATTCGAGTAAAAGATCTTCAGATAACTGTGGTGCTGCAGTAATTATCTTTCTGGTAGCATTATAAGCCATTCTCCTTATATCCCAACTTGGGTGACATATCAAAAATATCATTAACTGCACCATATCAACAAACTATAAGTGATAAAATTCCTAGCAAAGAAATACATCCATGTAGTACTAGACACTGGTTTACCTGTAATAGTAATCTGACTGAAAATGTGTCCAATACTCTGCAAAATGAACAACAAATAGGCCACCATGAATTTCTTAAGAAACACTACAAGGACAAGAATAATGTTAATAGTTTGCAACATTCATAAAGCAAACCTGCGCAAATGTTCCACTAACAGCACTTCCAGAAGATCAACACATGCCATGCAATCCTCAGTCGATAACTTTGAGGCCTGTGTGACAAATTTCAGTGTTAAATACCCACAAAAATACTTAGATTGGATATCTCTAACATCAAAGAGTCTATGAATAGCTACCAATGAGATTGGTACAAGGGAGGGTTCGTTTTGGGATATCAAAGACCAGATCTTTTCCTTTGCAACGGTCTCTTCTGAAAAGAGTAAGGAAGAATAAATAAATCAATTTGAAGTTCTACACATGAAAAACCAGTAACATAAATGCAGGATCATTCCACGTATAAGTCTATAGTTCAAAAGCAACAAGGATAATAGTAGTAAACACTAAACACCTGCTTTGATATCAAGAGCCGCAATCTTCCCAACTAATAGCAAAGCATATATACCATCCAAACGCTGCACTGCCTTAGTAAAACCAGTTTTTACAAGTTGGACAAGAGGACCCAACAAAGATGATACCTGAGGTGTTTTAACATAGAAGCATCAAAGCAACGGCCTCAACAAGAGCCAAACAACAAAAGCAGACATACTTTAATCAGACAGCTTACCTGTAAAACAGCATCAGCATTTTTGCATATGCCTCGTAGACAACGAAGATGACCCCTCCTTAAGGCTTCCTTTTCCTTGAGTCCAGAAGCAATAAAGGATACTAAATCTGGTTGAATGGCATCAGCAGATCGTGCCGCCCAAGAAGCCACAGCTGACAAAATTGCAAGCTTTACCTCTTCATTCCCTAGAAATTAGAACATTGGACATCTAATCAGAAGTGTGCATGAAAAATAAAACTTGAAAGCATTAAAAGATGAGAAGAAAGTGAAGATTCAAAGCAAGAAAAATTTTCTGAGAAGTTTATAATTCCCACCAGTTAATAAAAATGAAAACATAAACTAAATTAAATTTATGAATAAAAAAAATGATGAGAACAAATAGATTACCATCATCCTTGTAATAAGACAAAAGGAAGACACATATGGCACGTGATAGGCCATTGACATATTTTCCCTCAGGAGCATTAGACAATTCCTGGAGCACATTGACCATACCAATTCTCTGGTATGGAAACGCAAGTCTTCCTTCTGAGCCTGATCAAATCAACAACACGAATGTTTGCCCCAAAAAAACAAAAGGTCAACATAGATTTACAAATTCAGTTATTAAACTTCTTAAATACCAGAGATTTATAGAAAACATTACAAAGCATTTAAAACACCTAAAAGAAAACATAGGAAAGCATAAACAAAAGAATACACACAGACCTCCAATTACAGCTTTGACAGCATTGAACATTGCTTCTAAAACATCTGGATTACTAGACTTTTGGCTCAAACTTCTGACTATTGCTAATGCCCCAACCCGTCTTCCTTCATCTGCATGCCGAGCCTGTGGTAGTACTACCAAGAGTATTTCGGTGGCATACTTACTCAAATCAAGGTTCACTGATTTCAAAAGAATTCCAACTGACTCCAACACAATCTCAGGGTTGCGTTTCAGCATTTTAACAGAAGATGGAACCACAATACTTTGAAAATCTTCATGTGACATACATGTAAAAAGTGAATAAAAAGCTTCACATAGAACCTCTGCTGGCTTTTCTCTGGCATTTAGCACTGTTTTAACATACATATCAAGATATGTAGGCTGTACAAACAAGAAACAACATCAGAATTCAGGGAGAAAGAGCACTTAAGCATCTCCATAAAATAAGAAAATACACAAGGTAAAAAAATAAATTCTTCACCTTGCATTGTTCAAACAAAGACAGGGATGTACTTGAGAACTCCAGTAACAACCGTATTAACTCAGGACAATCTTTGTACTGAATATGCCCATCCTTTAATTCTTCAACGTATATTTTATAAATGTTTGGAGACTGAAAAAATAATTATAAAATGGTATTAAATTTTGAAGGTACCAGCGGGGCAATCTTCTCTACAATCAGTGAAGGTTACACGAGCAAAACCTGAGAAAACAAATTAAAAAAAGTTTGCTTGCAAGCCCTTCGCTCACGGAAAGATCTTTGTACAACAATATGAAGTAAAGATGCTTGCGCTGCAGCTACTCTACACAATGCATTCTTTGAAACTGTGGCAAACTGACTCCTGCTTAAGAGAAGGCATGACCATCTGAGAAGTCTGTAGCAACCTACATGGGATTGGACCTTCAATTGCCTTTCCATTGCTTGGACAAGTGCTGCCGCAAAATTCTTCATGAACAATACGTCACCCAAAGCTTTTGCAATCAGATCATCAACAGCCTTCCTTGATCCACGATCATCATAAATCGACAAGGTTCTAAATATTATATCTACCAAAAGTGATGCAAGCTCTGTACACATTGCTGCAAATTCAGAATTACAACAGTTTAGGACAAGAATATGTATGAAGGACTTCATACCTATCAAAAGGGAAAAAAATGAAGGACTTCATTCATAGCAAAAATAGAACATACAAGAATATGTATGAATGATTTTAGTAGCAGCAAAGCACCTATAAATAAAATTGAATGACTTTGTTCATAGCAAAACAGACACCAAAAGGAAAAAAAGATATGAATGACTTCATTCATAAAACATACACACACACACACACACACACACACACAGAAAAATATGTATGAATGACTTTATTTTTTGCACCTATCATAAACAAATAAACAAAAAAAAAGGAATGACTTCTTACATAGCAAAAACAAAATGCACACACACCCAAAGAAAAGCTCAACATAGTCATACCATTGCTTTCACTTGTAAGTCCTCATGGTGTTTACAGGAAAAAATACTCTTATAAAATGGTAACAGAGAACTGAATTTTCCTCTTTCTTGCTGGGATAAAATCACAATTAGGAATCATCCTGAGAATGCTAAAAAAGGAAATGCAAATCATTCACACTCCCTCCTTGTCAACACTTTAGAAAAACTTCACATCAAATTCGGCCATGGACAGAACTAACGTTTTACTAACATGAATACAGGACATTTTACACAAACTCCCAAAAGTTCAGACGCTTGAAATGGACAAACATCTGTTTTTTATGCTGTAATTTTAAACCAACACTGTTAGGCTTTCCAAAGTTTGGTCATCTATTTCTATGCACGAAAACCACAGATGATAAAACATTAAGTTGCGAATGTATTCTCTCGTTGCAAATTGCTTCATACAATCCATAACGTATCATTTGACACTTAAGCCTCCAAAAAGGTAAAGGCATAACCTAATCATTGGGTTCTTCACTAATTAATAAAAACTTTTAAGGTTTAATAGCTAAGCAAACTATTCTCTCTCTCTCTCTCTCTCTCTCTCTCTCTCTCTCTCTCGTCATAATATTATCTAATTTAAATTTAATTCATAACACTGACCAATTCAATAAAAAAACAATAAAAACAAATAATATCACACAAACAAATAATGCACATAGAAGAATCGAAGGCCTATCCAGAACACCATTTTGAGGACAAAGATGTCCATAAGGCATTAAAAAGCACGGATGGCTTTACAAATTTGATTTCTTCCAGTTGGGTTCGAGCGTGGTTCGAACAGACACACTGCGTTTCTTTCTTCACTAAGTTCCATGATAAAGTTATGTTTAGAAAAAAAAAAAGTTCGAATACTTTCTTTCTATATCACTGATACCCATAAAAATAGTGCACTTGCAAGTGAAATATCTTAGACCCATTAGCCTTGTGAGCAATATTTGAAATGGGTATTTAGGCAAAGTTGTGTCAGATTATAAAGAATTGGGAATCCATGGCTTTTGTGCAACACGACCCAAGACAATCGGGAATTCTCAGATGTATTACACATGGATTCCACTTTAGCACTTCGTAGAATTTGAATTCGGCAACAAGGTTTTGGAGTCAGTGACGAACCTGAATTGTCAAGAACCGGTGGGAGTTCACGGCGGAAGATCCGGACCCGGGTCTTGGTGGACTGGGTGGATACCAACCCGGCAAGGGAAACGAGAGAATCCAAAGAATTCTCCGCCATTGGGATCCGAATTGAGGATCCGAGTGAGAGAGAGCGTTAAAGAGAGGTGGGGTTGAGTTCAGCGGTGGTGAGGGTTGGTTTTGGCTTTTTTGGTTAGGGTTTTAGGGAGGAGGTGCTGCTGTGCTGAGAGACTCACTCTGACAAAGAGAAGACACATATGGAAAATGATTTATATATACTGTGGAAATTGAAATGCAAAATGCAAATGGAAGAGGAAGTGCAGTGGACGCCTGTACGGCTATGGCTATGGGCTCTCTCACCTCATGGTTTGGTATATTCGCATCGCAGCCCACTTGAGTCAGGGTCCAGCCCGATTGCTCGACTTGCTTTGTAACGAGGGGGCTTTGATAACAAGGTAAACAATGAATAATGATAAAAGAAATCGTAGGGACAATGGTGAGAGTGTTAATAAAGAGAAATAACACAAGTGTTATTGCGGTAGGTCAAGGGTTGGATCCAATGTTAAGTTGCACTAAACTCATTTGGATGATACGTGTCAGGTTTCCATTTGAATGAATTTAGTGTAATTGAACACTAAACTTAATCCAAGTCTTTTACTATAAGTAGCATATTTTTAAGAAATACTATTAAAGTATATATAAACATATTATCCAAGTCTTTTGCGTTAAGTAGCATATCTTTAAGAAATATTATTAAATTATATATTTTGTTTATATTTAAATATATTATCCAAATCTTTTGTTGTAAATAGCATATCTTTTAGAAATACTATTAAATTATATATAAACATACTATAACTCTTTAACAGTATGTTTTATGTATATATTTCCCTCAAGGTGGAGTGGGTTAAGACATGACGTCACGAGCAAAAACCTATTCTAAACCTATCACCTTTCCAAAACAAGAAAAAAGCATGCGGGTAGAGTGAGAGTGAGACATGCTATTCAAGTGGAATGAAAATATTTATCATCCATATTAATGACTAATTATACCCTGTTATAAATGCACTCATCAATTTGGTGGATGACCACTTGAGTTTCCTTCTCTTAAGCTTTGTAAGACCAACTCAACCATATAGACAACTTAGGCAATGGCCTAGGCACAAATAAAAGAAGACACTTCCTGTTAACTAATATAAAATATTATATTCTATCATCTTAGCTCAAAAAATATATATATAATATATTATATTTATTTGTCTTAACATTCTAATTAAGGTTGTTTCAACCCCATAAAAAATAAATAAATATATAAAAATTAAGGCCTGCAAATAGCCCTTAAGGCCTTAATTTTTGCATACCTCAATCCACGACCATCCAAATAGCATTTCTTGTTACAATTTGGGCTGCAAAGGATGTTCCTTTTCTTGTGCCCTTGAGTCCACAAGTACTAGCTCAGAACCAAGAAATTACTCGACCTTGTACATCTATAACAGTCATAATGGTATTGTAGAAACTTGCTTGAATATGAATAACCCCTTTTGGTATTCTATGCACACTCTTACCTGAACCAATACCCCCATTCCAACTTGAATCAATTATGAGAAATACTATATTACTAACAACATTTTCGCTAACAAATCTTAAATAGCAGCTTGTTATAAGTTGTTATTAGTAAACAAAAAAAAAAAGTTAAGTGGTATATTCAAATTAGATAAAATAATAAATTATCAACTATGATTTGTTATGAAAGTGTAAAAGTAGCACTTCTCACCAATTATCGGTGGAAGTTTTGCTCTCTATTGGACAATAGAATTAAAGGTCTATTAAAAAAACCTTCATTGTATCCAAAAACATAGAAGGTGAAGAAAGAAAATTAAAATAAGACAAAACACTCCTAACAAAATTAAAATATAAATTAATTGCAAACAAATCCATAACTAAAATATAATGTTCATCTCTTGAAATTGGCCAAAAAAGAGACTATTTATATCTCTAATAACAAGACAAAAAAAAAAAAAAAAACAAACAAACAAACAAAAACATTCTCTCTATCTCTCCATCTTAATTCCTGAAGAAATTAAATCCCCAATATTTTTTTCTCACTGCTCACCTTATTGTTCCTAATCTTGACCCTTTTTTTAAGTTATCTTTGTAGTAGTTGCTCATCAATGGATGATTCAGTGTAGGTGGATCGGGTATGAGCTAGCTAGCCTTGCCATTTTTGTTACAATTTTTAGATAATTTATTAAATTACTTTTGACTTTTCCCATTTGTACCGGTCCTTTTTTTTAATAATAAGATCGAATTGGTCCTTTTTATTCTAAGTAAGCTATTTAATTTTTATATTTTTTTTGGCTGTGTTCTCGTAATTTTTTTGTTTAATGATAGATATCTTAATCAAATCTAAATATCTGAAATCCAACGTTCAGGTTCCGCAGAGAAAGAGTCAAAGACTTCACGGCTTATAATAGATCTCACATCCATCTGAGCTTGTAGCTCTTAAATATTGTTTGTTTTATTAATTCTGGAGGCTGCATAATTTCGAAAGTTGCTGATGTTTCTGATATCTCTACAATGATTATATAAGGGTACACGATATACAAAGGTATTGCCAAATGAATGACGGCAAACTGGTCCAACAGTGGTAGAGATGATTGGAATTGCAATGTTATTTAGTTGTAGCCCCATCGTATATAAATCTGATTGCATAATCTAAGATTGATATATGAAAAGAAGATCTAAAAGTTAAGTTTTGTAAAAATTAAAACCTAACTTTTATTCTTTCCTCTTGATTTTTTAGTTTTTTATGTTTTGAGAGAAGAGAAACATAAAAGGATAATAAAAATACAAATTTACCTTTGTTTTTAATAAAGGTGGGTAATGAAAAACAAATGAAACTAACCCCAGATAAGTAAAGTATCAATTTTTAAACCATAGGTAAGTAAAGTGTTTTTTGGACAAATCACAAGTAGATAAAGTGTAATTTTTTCTGAGATTAATTAATAATTTTATACTAATTAAGTAAAAATGTATTTTACATAAAAATAAAAATAAAAAATTTAGTAAAGATATTTAAATATTAAAAAAAGGCTTCGGTTTTTTCGTAGGCCCCGCAATTTTTTGAGCTAGCCCTGAAGCTTTGTGGTGATTTATATTAAATTATTAATGAATGTTAGAATTCCTTAGATTTTGTCATCTCCCTTTCAATTTAGTCAGTTTTTTATATTTCACACTGCATTATATTTCACAATGCATTATCAATATGTTGCTTTAGCCAATTTCAAAATAAAATCATTCACCTTTTTCTTTTTTGCTGTCCAAAGTTATCTATATGACATGCTTGCCTCAGTGCAGGTCTCTCTTTAAGGTTCCGTTTGGTTAGAGGTGAAAAATAAGAAAATAAAAAAAATATAAGAATAGAAAAAATTTTAATTTACTCTCAGAATGTTTGGTTGGAAGTGAAAAAGTGGAGGGATAAAAGAAATTTAATTAGTTAAGAAGAAAAATGAGATGATAGAAAATGTAATTTATATATAAATTTAATCTCATGCCCTTTTTAGATTAAAAAATTATATTTTTATTAAAAATTGTGTATGGATAGAAACTTCATTGAAAAAAGGTACAATAGCCCAAAATATATAAGGAAATGCTTGACAAAAAAATTGATGAGGAAAAAAAAGAAGAACAACAAATCAAAACAAATAACAAAAAACACAAGGATTTGAAGAACATAAGAAATAAGAAGACGCTGGAGAAAAGACAAAATGAAAGATGGCAAATGCAAAAAGAAAGAAAAGAGTGTTGTAAGGGGGTATTTTTATCCAAAATGCACTAAAGTATTGTTCCAGGTTTTCTCTTTGATTTGGAGGAGGCAGTATCTCATGTGCCTTATGGGTCCGGCTTGTCAACAAGACAAATGTCTCATGTGCCTTATGGTGTGCCGGGAGCAAAAAAGATCTTTCTGGTTGGAGAGTTTGCATTTTAGTGAGCTCATGGAGAAAATACCTATACGCCACCAAAATCTCTCCAATTTTCCACCTCAACCAAACTCTTTTCTCTCCTTTTTTTTTTTCTATCATCCATGTTTCCATCCCAACCAAACACATTGCCATCTAATTTTAGGTTATCATGTTGATGCATGTCTATAAATTTTAGTGTTATGTAATGTATTGAGAATCCTATTTTGATACTAAGAGACATAACTCAGTGGCATAGCCTACTCTTATCTATTAGGGAAACTAGAGTTCAAATCTCTTATACTAAGTTGTTGTAATTATCAATTATCAAACAGAAATCCTATTTTGACATAATTTTGATGTCATACTTTTTTTCATTAGTGTTAGATTAAATGAATATACTCATAATCTCTTAATAATGTAAATTTTTGAAAGAATTGGTAATTTTACATGGGATTCTGATCAAAAGGTTATGGGTTCAATCATTTGTCACTACCTCACCTCATGTTTAAATTTTCACGTGTTAGACCTCCACTCAATGGCAGCTTAGGTGACCCACACATGAAGAATAAATAAAAATTCACAATCTCTTAATAGCTTAAATTTTTTGGAGAATTGATAATTTGACAAGTTATGTGGTGTATATATTATAGGTGGAAATACCTTTTTGGTCCCTACATTTTGACTCTATTCTCATTTTAATCCCTACTTTTTAATTTTATTGTATTTAGTCCTTAAAATAAAATAAAAAAATAAAAGCGAACTTGTTTTGGTCTCTACCATCATCTCACTAATGGAAATAGTCTATGTAGCAAACGGAGTATACTGTTGGCACACTAAATGTTGACATGACTATTATAATACTAATAAAATTTTTTATTTATCATTTTAAGGGTACCAAGTCATCTTTTAAATATAAAAAAAAATTATCAATTTTAACCAAATAAAAAAAGGAAAAATTGAAAAAAAAAAAAAAACCAAAAATCATATAAATTGAGATATAGCTTTATGTTGAAGAAGAACAAACAAGAACACAAACCTAGAAAATTTAAAAATCAAAAACATCTAGTCAGTTATTTAAAAAAAAAATTAACGTCAAGATAAAATTGATAAAGCTAGATGATGTGCATTGATAATAGCTTAATTTTGCATATCTATATCATTGTTAGAAAATATTATCATACTTATTTTGAGCTAATTCATGCATTTTATATTTGGTTTTGGAATAATGTTGAATAATTAATTTTGTACTTAATTGAATTTTATTGCGTAACTTTGTCTTTTATAGAAGAATTGAATTAAATAAGTAAATTTGTGCAAATAAGAAAGCTAATAGAATTTACTTTTACAAGGGCCATGATGAAGCTAAAGAATACCAATCCAATTAAATTTAAGTCCAATTGGAGCAAGGAATCAAAGGCAATTTAAGTCCAATTAGAGCAAGAAATCAAAGGCAATTTGCACTAAATCCAAGTCCAGTTCGGATTAGGATTCCAGCTTGCGCATCAGTTAGTTTTTTTGGCATAACTTTCTGTTCAGACGTCCAATCGAGATTATTCAAGTTGAGTTGGAAAGTTAACTTAAAGGGCTACAACTTTGTATTTTACCAAAAGTCCTAATTCTGAAGTTAAATGGGTCAGAATCGTTGGTTAAGTGAAGCCTAAAAATCTGGGATTTTCTCCAAACGGGAACTCAACTTGTAATAGGATTCCTTGACCTATTTAAAGACTCTTTAGGGTAAATTTTAGAGGAGGCTAAGGCTGAGGCTAGTGCTAGGGCTGAGATGCAAAACAGAAAATTGGAGCAAGATGCAGTGCCACATGTGGCTTCTCTATAACTTTTCTCCATGATAGCATTGTGATTATTTCTTTCTCTATTTTATTTGTCTAGTTTAATGTTTAATATTTTATTCTTGTGTTTTATTTCAATTACCATGAGTAGCTTAATTTATAATTTGGGTTAAGGATGAAACCTTGTTAAGGATTATAAGTAATATTTATGTGATTTGATTTTTTTCCACAATAGTTGTTCTTTAATGATTTAAATTGTTCTTACTTCATATCAATTGACTAAGATGAGATTCTAGATATGAGTTTAATCATGTTTTTCTCATGATTTAGAATTTACCTTAATTAATGGAATGCTTGGTTTATTATTTCTTAATTATAAAATTAGATATTTCTTGTGATTTGTTTGTTAACGGATACAATTGATTATTTAATTTTATACTTAAGAAGTGAAGAAGAATATGCTTTTTATTTTTAAAACAAGGATTTTAATGAGAACATTTTCCATGATAGTAAAATTGATTTCTAGATTATCATGCAGTAGTTGAGAAAAATTAATGATTATAAATATATGTTAATATGACTTACAAGACAGATTCCAAAACCTTAGTTCATTTCTCTGGATTGTTTACATCTCTTTATTTCTTTATATTATATCTTTACTTAGTTTAATTATTTGCTTAGTATATTTAATTTCAAAACAACAAATTTTTATTATACTAAATTAGGATTAATTTGGTTAAGATTTGATTAATTTTCCTACATTCATACAAGTCCTTGTGGGTTTGACCTTGTTCTTGTCAAACTATACTTCGGTATGGTTTGTACACTTGCGAGTACTTTAAAATTTCACAACACTAGATGTTTTTGGGTTTTGAATTTTCTTGGTTTGTGTTCTTGTCTGTTCTTCTTCAAGATAAAGCTAGATCTCAATTTATATGATTTAATTTATTTTTGGTTTTTAGTTCTATTTTTTCCTTTATTTTTTATTTAGTTAAATTTGATAAATTAATTTTTTATATTTAAAAGATGATGTGGCATTTTTAAATTGCTAAATAACAAATTTTATTATTATTTTAATGGTCACGTCAACATTTAGTGTGCCAACGGTGCACTCCGTTTGACACGTAGACTATATTCATTAGCGAGATGAAGTTATAAACCAAAATGAGATCATTTTTTTTTTAAATTTTTTTTTAGGATCTAAATGCGATAAAATAAAAAAATATGAACTAAAATGGGAATATGATTAAAATGTAGGGACCAAAAAGGTATTTTCACCTATATTATAACAAGTCATATTATTAAATATAACTGGGTGAATACCAACCTGGCAATGGAACGAGAGAATCCAAAGAATTCTCTGCCATTGGGATCCGAATTGAGGATCCAAGTGAGAGGATGCGAAAGAGAGGTGGGGTTGAGTTCAGTGGTGGTGAGGGTTGGTTTTGGTTTTTTTGGTTAGGGTTTTAGGGAGGAGGTACTGCTGTGCTGAGACTCACTCTGACAAAGAGAAGACACATATCGAAAATGATTTATATACTGTGGAAATTGAAATGCAAATGCAAATGGAAGAGGAAGTGTAGTGTACGCCTGTACGACTATGGCTATGGGCTCTCTCATCTCATGGTTTTGTATATTCACATCGCATCCCATGTGAGTCAGGTCTAGCCCGACTTGCTCTGTAATGAGTGGGCTTTGATAACAAGGTAAAAATGATAAAAGAAATGGAAGGGACAATGGTGAGAATGTTAAGAAAGAGAAATAACACAAGTGTTTTGCGATAGTGCAAGGGTTGGATCAAATGTTAAGTTGTACTAAACCCATTTAGATGATACGTGTCAGGTTTCCATTTGAATGAATTTAGTGTAATTGAACACTAAACCTCATCCAAGTCTTTTACTATAAGTAGCATATCTTTAAGAAATACTATTAAAGTATATATAAACATACTAAGACTTTTGCATTAAGTCTCACATCTTTAAGAAATACTATTAAATTATATACAAACATACTATAAGTCTTTAACAGTATGTTATATACATACATACATATATATATATATATATATATATATATTTCCCTCAAGGTGGAGTGGGTTGGACACGACGTCACGAGCAAAAACATATTCTAAACCTATCACCTTTCCAAAACAAGAAAAAAGCATGCGGGTAGAGTGAGAGTGAGACATGCTATTCAAGTGGAATGAGAATTTTTATCATCCAAATTAATGACAAATTATACCTTGTTATAAATGTACTCATCAATTTGGTGGATGGCCTCTTGAGTTTCCTTCTCTTGTTAACTAATATAATATAATATATTTATTTGTCTTAACATTTTAATTAAGGTTGTTTCACCCAATAAAAATTAAGGTGTATAAATAGCCCTTAAGGCCTTAATTTTTGCATACCTTGATCCAGTACCATTCAGACAGCATTTCCTGTTGCAATTTGGGCCTTAAAGGATGTCCCTTTTCTTGTACGCTTGAGTCCACAAGTATTAGCTTAGAACCAAGAAATTACTAGACCTTGTACATCTATAGCATTCATAATGGTATTGTTGAAACTTGCTTGAACATGAATAACCCCTTTTGGTATTCTATGCACACTCTTACCTGAACCAATACCCCTATTCCTACTTAAACCAATTATGAGAAATACTATATCCACAATATTTTCATTAACAAATTCTAAATGGCAAATTGTTATAGATTGTTATTAGTAGACAAAAAAAAAAAAATTAAGTAGTATATTCAAATTAGAACCAATAATAATTTACCAACTATAATTTATTGTGAAAATGTGAAAGTAGAACTTCTCACCAATTATTGGTGGAAGCTTTGCTCTCTATTGGACAATAGAATTAATGTCTATTAAAAAGGCCTTCATTGTATCCAAAAACATAGAAGGTGAAGAAAGAAAATTAAAATAAGACAAAACACACCTTACAAAATTAAAATATGAATTAATTGCAAACAAATCCATAAATAAAATATAATGTTCATCTTTTGACATCGGCCAAAAAAGAGACTATATATCTCTACTAACAAGACAAAAAAACAAAAACATTCTCTCTATCTCTCCATTCCGCTAAACTGTGTCTCCACTTCGCTGTGTTGGACACTCTCCCATTCAATTTTTCCATCACCATGACTGACTAGTGAGGAAAGAAGCAAATCAAGAAGGAAGGAGTATAAGGAAGAGAGCGAAGAGGCTGGCCCTTTCCATGGTTTAATATATATATATATATATATATATTTTTTTTTTTATAGTCTTCTCTTCTCCTTCTACCATACGATCAAAGCCAAATGGATTCAAAACGATCACACTCCAAGGGCAGTAGTAAGAGTTCGAAATGATCATGGACCAAGGTTGGTAGTGGTTCTTCGCTGTCGTTTGGCGGGTTAACGGTTGATGATTTGCTGCTGAGACCGCTTTGCGATCCATGGGTCACGACAACTTCGCCCTTCCCATTCCCATTGCCACTCGATCCCGTGACTCCAAATGAGGAAAAAATGGAAATTGGGTTTGGCATTATGGATTTAGAGGAGTTTAATCTTCCGCCGCTGGACAACATGACAAAGTTCCGATTTCGTCGCCAAGAGGTACTCCCCATTCCTATCATTGTTAGTATGGCATATGGCCACTCTATTGATTGGGACCATTGGGTCGATAAGGAATTGCAAGATGTCGAGTTTGTGAATTTATGGATGCGGTCTCGAATTTATAGTAGTGTGTTGGTGTCCCGTGGTCTGAACATGAAAAAGATATGCTAGGTTGCAACGTTTAGTTCATAGGTGAAACCCAGCAACCCACACATTCTTTTTCTCTTGGGGTGAGACTATTGTCACTTTAGAGGATGTAGAAAAAAATTTGTTGTTGCTGTTGGTGGGTTGCAAGCGGCCGTGGCCAATTATGTTAGTCGAAGGAAGTGAGGATATCATTAAACAATTGTATAAGGGTTATGGTGGCCGCGATGCTCCTCCATGTAATAAGCATTCTCGATTTGCTGCATAGGTACGATATTTTGAAAACTTTAAGGGAACCCTTGTCCACTGCGCTACTTTTGTGGTTTATTGGTTGAGTCTCTATGTGTTAACTAAGTCACCCCTTGATCACGTAAAAGCATACTTGTTTCCTTTGATTGTACTACTAGCTTATGGCGAATCTCTCGTTGTGGGTGTCATGTGTTTGAGTAACTTGTATAACCATTTGGATGCTTTTCATACTTCCAAAATGGAAGGAACACTGTATTATGCCGTGGTAACCCATTTGAAATTATTATTACTGTAAGTTTGGGTGTGGAATGTGCTCTCCCTCTTGTAGCATACACTCTTTCCATTATAGCTGTTCGCAAGCGCTATCCACCAAGTCCTAAGAACAACTAGCTTGATTTTTTACAAAAAATTACACGAAGCTCCTCCTATCATTCTTAAGTGGATAGGAGTTAAATCTTCCTCACTATCTTGGGTTAAGTTAATGGATAGGGAGGTTGACTTTATCTGGCATCCATATGTTAACGTTGCAAATGGTTTTTTGTTAGCACCATTGGATGAAGATGTTGAATGTGATATGAGTGCATTTAGTTCTTTGTTGGCTCGTACTCCACTTTGGTTATTTCCTTATGGTCCCTCAAGTTCTTGGGCATGATAAAACCCACACAGAGTTAGACGCCAGTTTTGGTATGACTAGGGTGTGCCGAGTGAAAACCCAGTGGTCCTTGATTATGAGCATTCTGTGACTCCATTCATTTGCAAATCGGATGTTTTCATTTGAACAAGACACCTCTACTAGCAATGGTTCCTGACAACCTGAGAGTTGAGGTTCTTACCCGAAGGGCTTGTCAATATTGAAATGAAATAGCAGTTAGGTTCAATGATTACTTAGCGGTTGGTGGAAATGAATGAATTTTTCCTCCCCCTCCTTTGGTACCAATTAATAGGTCACACCATATGAACTTTAGTTATGGCTTGATTGCATATTTTATAAAAGAGAAAACAGGTTTTGTGGCTTGGCATGATGAGGTAGGACCTCAGGTGGTATACGTAGGTGAAGTTCCTGAATCTTGGAAAAAAGATGAGCCCATGGCTAAAGCTCACGTCCCTGTTCCGTCAATGCACAGTGAGACTTTGAATGCTAAGCCCCTAGTCAAGAGGAAAAGACCAGAAACTTCTGTCATTGCCTTTGTCCTTCCCTTTCCCTTACCTAAAAAAAGTCCGCTCCTTTGTAGCTGTGGGCTCGAGGGTTTTACCACGCACACTGTTAGCCTTTCGTGCCATGAAGGATGATGCTTTTGCTCCCCTAAATTGTGTTCTTACAACGCGCCCCATGCCTAGACCTAAGGTTTCTGACAGCCAGGTACGCCCCTTTTCTTTTCTTTTTCATTATTTATTATTATTATTTTTTTTTAACTGTCACTCAACTGCATTAACATTACCTCCCTTCCTTCCCCCTTTTGTCTTTTTTAGGTTCTTTCTTCTCTTGTGGTCCTTGAAGGAAGAGTGAACGTCCTAGATTTGTTTGAAGATGAATTGTTAGACGATTGTGAGAATGTTGCGGTACCTGTTTCTACTGCCTCTCCCTTCATTGCTATAGAGCAAAGGTCTTTAATTGACACAAGTAGTGAGATGAGTTATTTCCTCCGCTTGTTTCCATTCCACCCCCTCTTTCTTTTTCTTTTTCTTTTTTTTTTCTTTTTTTCTTAACAAAAAGGGATTGCCACCCTCATATTTTAGGACACTCCATTTACTGAGGAAAGCAGCGATGGCACAAGTGAAAGTTCAGCTGGAACCACAGTGAGCTTCACAATAAAACTTCTCTTCTCGCTCCTTCTTGTCTTTTTTATTTTTTTTTAATTTTTTAATTTATAGCTTTATGCTTCTGCCCTATTGAGCATACCATGTGACTTCTGTGTGTTAGGGAATTTGGATGTGAGTGAGGGTGTCAACGTTGTTGGGGATGTGACTAATACAGAACTTGTGATCGCAAAAACCTCAGTGAGTGTTTTAATGCCTCAAGAGGTGTGCACATTCTTATATATATACATATATATGTATGTATGTATGTATGTATTTTTTTTTTTTTTTTTTTAGCTCATATATACATTTTAACCGATCTTTATGCCGTTTACCTACAGGTTCAAGTTACCTTTGGAATGGACATTGAGACACTAGTTGATGCCACCTTCATACTAGAATCCCAAGTTGAGCCCATGCCTACATGTCTTAACTCCCTAATTCTCAATTCTATTGGGGAAAATATCGAAGCTTTCTTGGACAGATTTAAACAAGACAAAAATAATGAGTGTGAGGCTTCCCATTTTTACAACTTCGTAGGCCAAAGCACTCCCATCCATAGGTTCTCAGTCCCATTAGAGAGCATTCCATTTTTGGAACATCTACGAACCAGGCACAATGATTTCATTGTGTAGCTGACAGTTGGTTCAATTGTCGGGAATCCTTTATTAAGGATCTTGACTACGATGCTCATGGATATGCAAGAAACTTAGATGACTGCCTTGACTGAAGAGCAATTGTTTGAGTGGAAGGATGCTGTGAGAGACTTACACAAGGCTGGTTTAGAAGTTTCCTTTGTTCTTCGTAATCTTCGAAATGTTGCCATATCGTGGTTTCGTAGTGACATGAAGACTCGATTGGCATATGTTGTATGTCGGATATCTGATTTGGAAGTGGAGCTTGCAATACTGAATTCAGAGATGGTCCAGTTGCAAAGAGGTGTTCCAGATGCCATCATCTTGGATGACAATGTCATTCACGGCCTGCTTTGAACTTCCTTTGTTCCCTTATTATATGTATTTTATTTTTGACGACATAGATGTATCTTGTAAGGAAAATGCATGGACATTGTTTGGCTCTTATGTATGGAGGTGCCTCATGTCCTCTTTTGTTTTAGGTTATGTATATGTATAGAACAACCCTTTTCAGTTCTGTCTTTGGTATTTTCACTCAGATTGACCTGTCATGGTGAATGCAATCCAAATTTTGTATCTAAACATATTATATGCAAAACATATTATGAAACGCATTTTCGCGCTTAGCTTCGAAAGGTTGTTCATGCTTTATAGGTGTGTATGCATCTATTTTAACATTCAAAAATGGTTTTGTACCTTCCTTTGAGTCACGTGTGTGCTTGGATTATGAGATCATGTATGTTGGCAGGTTATGTATTGCTATTTAGAAGCAAGTCATGATTAGTCGGATAGTTGGCTTATCCTTGTTTCACCCTTTGAGGAAACGTCCATAAGCATGGTGCTTGACTATTGCGACCTTTAAAGGATAATTTGGGACTTTTCATACCCTTATTATCTGTGTGCATTATTTTCGCATCCTATATGTGAGTATAATTTGCAGTATAATTTGCGTTCGCAGATAGTGGCTCATATACCGTGACGTTTAGCTTGCCATTTGGCAGTTGGCTCCCCTGTACTGTGTGCAAGGCCACCACACTGTCGTTTTTTGGTATCCTACATGTGTGGACTGTATTTCTTTGCATTGCTGATCATGCCAATTTGCCATTGTCTAGGAGGATGACTTTGTTTTGCCTATATTTGTAGTTAGATAGTACACCTACCATCCTTACTTATGGTGGACTGTGGCATAACCTATATCCTCACACTCAGCAGCTCTATCGAAGTATCAACTAGCCATTGCTTAATAAATGTGTTATGTGTTAGTTTGTAGTGTCTGAGTGTGTGACATGAGCTTTTCACTCATAAGCCCACTTGCTATTTTGGAAGGCTTTGGGTATGAACGCGCGTCGTCACGCTTTTTTTTTTTTTTTTTTTTTTTTTTTTTTTTATGTTGGTTCCTTTACTACTTTGTAAGGCTTACCTTCGAGCGAATATCAGGCTCCCTCTTGTAAATAACGGTTTTTTCATAGCATTACTTCATTGACTTTCTTACAGCTTTGTAAGGCTTGTCGTTGAAGGGGTACCTATCTGACTTTCCGTACCTTCTTGAGAGCATAGTGGTCTTGCTTGTAAGGGTCTTGCCTTGATGGTGTTTCATGGGCTCCCTCATGGCCTCGTAAGGTTTTTGCGTTTGAACAAAATGATTCATGCTCTTTAGAGGCATGTACATATGTGTGTGTGTGTGTGTGTGTGTGTGTGTGTGTGTGTGTGTGTGTAATTTCTTTTAGAAAAAGGAAGAAAGCAAAATAAGAATGTAATAATACCATTTTTTTTTCAAAAGTGGGCATTCTCATTAATTTGTTACACGTATACATTATGTCCCCCAAAAGAAAGTGCAACATAACAAAATAAAATGCAAACCACATGGCGAATGACACCCAACCACAAAAGTGAGACTGTGTTCCTTGCCTTAAAGGAAATAGAAAAAGACACATGCCGTGTGATACCTACGTTTCCGAAATAGACTGGAACTTCTTGACTTCACTAAGCATGATAAAGCTCAAGCCACATGCCATTGATGGGATCTGTCATGGCAGACTCGTCCATGCTACAAAGGTGATAATACCCACTTCCATGAGTTTTTCTCACAATGTATGGGCCTTCCCAATTTGGCGCAAACTTGGAAGGGGCTGCTATGTTCCTTCTCACATAATCAGCTACTTTAAGAACAAGTAGGCCTTTCACAAAGATTCTTTCACGCACATTCTACTTATACATATTGCTCATTTGTTGCCGATATCACCGCACTCTCTCGCATGCGATGTCAAGTGTTTCATCCATAGTTTCTAAGTCCACAATCCGTGCCTTAGCGCACATATCTGCGTCTGTTTCAAGTTCTTAGCCTTGCAATGTGTGGGCAATTGGCACTATCAACTCCACCGGTGAGATGGTCTCGGTTCCACATACCAAAGAAAATGGCGAAAAGCTAGTGTTTGTTTTTGTGGAGCTTTTGTAAGCCCACGTGTATTGAGAAGATGCGTATTCCAACCTCTAATGTAGTTAAACACCATCTTACTAAGAATTCCCAGCAAGACCCTATTGGTTGCTTTCACTTGTCCATTCCTTTAAGGGTGGTAAGGGGTAGACCTTCGATGCTTGATTTTGTAATACTCAGTGATTGCTCGAACATCTTTGTTTATGAATGGAGTACCATTGTCACTCACAATTTTGTACAAAATTCCAAAACGGCAGAGGATGTGTTCTTTGATGAAATTGGCCACAACCCTTCCCATCACTCTCTTGAGTGGAATAGTTTCCACCCACTTTGAAAAATATTTAGTGGCAAAAAGGATCCAAATGTAACTATTTGATGGCAGATGGACGGGACCGATAAAATCAAGCCCCCAGGTGTGGAAAGGCCATGGTGTGCTCATGTTTTGTAAGCTCATGGGATGGGTATGGATGAAGTTTGCATGCATTTCACAAGTATGGCAACATTTAACGAACTCAGTGGTGTCCTTCTTCATTGAAGGCCAATAATACCCTATTGATAAGAGTCGTTTGTGGAGTTTCTTTCCTCCTCGATGCTCTCCACACTCACCACCATGTACTTTTCTCATTACAGCTTATGATTCTGCGAGGCCCAAACATTTCAACAGCTCACCATTGTATCCCTTACAAAACAAGATCCTTCCTTCAGCAAAGTAGCGCTCGCCAGCTTCTTGAGATAAAAAGCTTATTTCTTGTCAGTAGGTATGACTCCTTCTAAGATGAATTCCAAAAATGGAGTTCTACAATTAGCTGTCTAGAAAATAGTGTATGACTCTACCTTATTGAACACATGTTGGCATTTTGGACAATGACTTTACATTTCACTTGGTTGGGTTTTCATATCTGGCCAAAATAACCCAAGCGTTAGAGGCATCAATAGAGGGGGATTTCATTCTCGGCGCAGTAGGTCCTCTCATGGACCTCACTCAACCTCTTCGATGCTTCGCCTAAGTTTACAGACCTTGCTAACACTCCTTTAGGTAGCCTTTGATAAAGCTCGCCAACAACAAGTGCATAGTCTCGGAGCTGTTTAGCATCAATTTCTATCCCCGGTTCTAATAAAGCTCGCCAATCTTTAGCTCCCATGGTCCTGTTTATAAACTCCTTTTGCAAGAGTTGCGTAATGGGGATGCTTCTTTTGAGAATGGTGACATTGGTACTTTCCCCTTTGAACATGATCTTGGACCCGAGTGTGGCTAAGGCATCGACATGGCGGTTGCACGATCTTTGCATGTGTTCTATGGTTAGCTTATTGAAGTGGTCCTCCAATCTCTAAGCCATCGCCTAATACGGGGCCAATGAGGGTCTTTGAGAGAGAAATCACCCCTCACTTGACTCACTATAAGATTCGAGTCTCCCTGCACCTTGAGCCTCTTAATTCCCATTTCTCACACTATTGCTAGGCCGGTAAGATATGCTTTGTATTCCACTGCATTATTAGAACAAAGGAAACCTAACTTGAAAGACATGGATAGAGCTTCGTTTTCCTTATTGGCTTAGACAATACCAACTCCTCCACTGGTGGAAATGGAATATCTGTCAAATGTCATCTCCCGTAGACACCTACTCACTTCTAGGCATGCCACCTCTGCGACTTCTTCAAGCACTTCATCCGTGATTTTTAAGATGTCTTCTCCGGAGAATTGGGTTAAAAGCTCTGCTATTTCTTGACCGTTAAATGCTCTTGGTATGATGGACAAGATATTTAAAGAGTTGGAGTAATCATTGAGCTAGCCTACTCGAGAGAACGGGCCTTTGCAAGAGCGTCCTTATCGGGTTCGACTTCATCATTAGGTTCACCGTGTAGGCTAAGAGATAATGTCACAATTTTTGCATTGCATATATCAAAGATAGACAAGTGTGTTCAACTCTTGGATAATGAGTTTCTGCATCTCTAAGAGCTCTATTCATGTGGTATATGGGATGTTTGGTTCCATCTTCACCTTCCTATGAGATTATAGCTCCAACAGTCTTGTCATTTGAGGCAAGATATAGTTGCTGTGGTATGCTCGGTGTTGGCGCCTTAATAGTGGGTAGGACGGTCATCATCTCTTGTAATTTGTGAAAAGCTAGCTGGTGCTCATTGGTCCATCGAAATTTCACGTCTTTCTTCAATAATGGAGTAAATGGGGTGATTGCCGCTGCTAGCCCAAGTATGAACCTTCGAATGTAAGAGAGCTTCCCTATGAAAGACTTCAATTCTTTGACCAATGTTAGGGGTTTCATCGTGACTATGGATTTCACTTTCAATGGGTTTACATCAATTCCTCTTTAATAACCAAGGAATCTTAGGAATTTTTCAGCTGTCACTCCAAATGCGCACTTTAAAGAATTCATGCACAGCTTATAATGACGACACCTCTCAAAAACTTTCTGGAGGGTTTCCACATAACTAACTCTAGTTTTAAACTTTACGACTACATCATCAACATAGTCCTCAAGTTCCCAATGCATCATGTCGTGGAAAATAGTGGTCATAGCTCTTTGATACGTGGCACCCATATTCTTAAGCCCAAATGGCATCACGATATAGTAGAAATTCCCGATAGGAGTGCGGAATGCGGTCTTTGCTGCATTTCTTGGTGCCATTTTGATTTGATAATAGCCGCTAAAACCATCCATAAAGGAGAACATCTCATGACCCGTGACTAAGTCAATAAGCAAGTCCATATTAGGGAGATGAAACTTGTCTTTTGGGCAAATCTTGTTCAAGTCTCGAAAGTTGACATAACATATTATTTTTACATTCCTTTTCTTTACGAGAACTATGTTTGAGAGCCACTGCGGGTGTTCAATAGGCTTGATAAATCCTTCTGCTAACAACTTCTTAACCTCTTGAACTATTTGAACTTCGACGTCGGGATGGAAAATCCTTCTTGGCTGCACAACCCCCAATTCAATGTTAAGAGCATGAGCCACCATTCTAGGATCTAGACCTAGCATTTCTTTTCACTACCATGTGAACACACCGCGATACTCTTTTAGCAAAGAAACAAATTCATTTTTCTCCGATGGCGTGAGCAAGAGATTAATGGATATAAGAAGCTATATATTATGATCATCGCTCAAATTGATAGTTTCAAGTTCATTATTGGTTGGTGACAGCTTAGGCGTGGTTAACACCTCTTGTGATACCGCTTTTTTTTTAGTTGGATCAAATGTTTCTTCTAACATACAATAGGAGGATGAACAACCCCCTTGTGTTGGTCTGGGGCCCTCTTTCTTAGCACATTCAGGCCCAGTGTGCCTTCATAAGTGATAACTGGTGCGACCATTAGGCAGCTGAACCTTCTCGCATCTTGGAACGTCGTAAGTTGTCTCCTTTTGCTCTTTGCATTTCTTCCTCTTTTTAAGGAGATCTCGTAAGTCAACTTTATACCCTTTTTTAATATCCTCCCAACTAGGCAAAGGGGTGCTTACAGGCTTTGCAATCATGTCCTCCCCACTTATGGTCAATTGATCATAGAAGGCCGCTTGTAGATAATGAGCCTTCAATTGGTTGAAGCGAGTACGATTGGCTGGGATACAAATTGGTTTTCTGTGTAAGTGTCCTTTCATGTATTGATGGTAGGTAGATGATACAAGCTTGTGCTTGTACAACCATGACCTTCTTAATAACACATGGTAGGACACAAAAGAATTGAGGACATGGAACCTGGTGAGCCCAATGAGTGGTCCGACTTTTAGTACTAGCTGAATGTGTCCAATGGTATGTTTGCATCCTCCTCAGAATCCGATAATCGCCATTGGCAATCCTTGTATTTTTCTTTGGGAAATACTCGCTGCGACAAAAGTACTTAACGATACAACGTTGAGGGATGAGCCGGTGTCCACAAGGGCTTTCCTCACATGAACTTCATTTATCATTGTTGAGACATACAATGACCTCTTGTGATCGGGGTATTGGACTTCCATGTCCTCATCAGTGAAGTTGATCGCATTGGTCATCTCTAGAAAGGCTCGACTTGCATGAGCTTCTACTGTAAAACAATGGAATCCAAATGAGGACGCAATATTTACTATGGCTTCTTTTGCTGCTATTCTAGCCTTGAGAGTTAGTCCCAATTGGCAGAATAGTGAACAAAGTGTAGGACTCCTTTGCATCATCTTAATGGCATGCACTAGATTTCGTTGGTACCATCTAATTGAATTGTTTATTTATTCAATTGCTGGAGTTAACGTAGCGGACATCATGTGATCTTCCTTCTCGTCGCCAACATATATAACCACGACGACTATCCCCTTTCCCCTGTCATGCTGAGGTAGAGGATTTCTTTGTACACCTTGAGTGCCACGGCTTACTTTGAGAGTGTTGTTTGCCAATTTCTCATGAAATATCCTTCGTATGTAGTGAGATTTTGCAGTTGGGTGATGAACATATCTGTGGTAGCGACAGAAGCGTGAATGTTTCTTGTCTTCCTCAGTTGGCTCTCTATCAATCTTGTGTAGTTTTGTCACTCCGTCCACGATCCATCGATCAAGGATGACATTCAACTCCTTTGACGTGCAAGATATTGGGGATATTTTTCAACTTTCTTGCCTTTCTCGTGCTTCTTCTTGCTAGCGGGCTCTTTGGCAGCCACCAAGAGCACTTGGGGAGCATTCCTTTTGTCAATCTTTGGCCGCTCACTTGTCTTCCAAGATCTCTCGTTCGTCTTTCAAGATGTTGTGGTTTTGCGAGCCTTTTTAAGGAGCGGAGCAAATTGCTTAATCTCTAAATTCTCAAGGTGAATTTTGTACTCAGAAAACATATTTTCAACTCATGCTCCTCATACTGCACATGACATTCAAGGGTTGTATCTTGGAATCGCTGTATGTAATCGAGTAAATCTTCGTTGGTCCTTTGCTTAGTGTTGTGTAGCCCAATCAAAGTAACCTCTTCTTGCTCTTGGTAGTACTTTTCATAGAAGCACTCCACCATGTCCTCCCATGACTTGATCGATGCAACTGGGATTGTGATGTACCATGAATAAGCCTTGTCAGATAGAGACTTGGAAAACTCACAAAGGCATAACTCCTAACCACTAGCGTGTGGGCCTATAGTATCTAAGAACTTACTTACATGCTTAAGAACATTTCCTTGTCATCCATCATAGAGTGAGAATGTGAGAACTTCATAATTTTGGGAGTATGGTTTGTGCAACAGCTCAAACAGATAAGGTGGTTGACGAACGAATTGCTTTGACATCTTGGAGATTTTCATTTATTCCCTCTCAATAAACTTTGCTACGTTAGCAAGTGTGACATATTGCGGATCATTATCAACATCAAGAACCCCGTTGGCTTTGTCTTGTGAAGTCTTTTCGCCATTATCAGCCACCTTTTTCATTTTGATCCTTTTCAGGTATAAGTTCCTCTCGCCGTGGATTCTCCTTATCGCGAGACTTGTTGGACTCTTTAATGCATTGAATAGCCTGAGTGAGGTCGGTCTAGTTTTACCGCATACTTCGCATCATTTCAAATAATCCCTTCATTCACAAAGGGGCTTGTTCAACCTCTTCATCTAAACGTACTCCCCTTAGAGAAGAAGCATCAGCACCTGCTCCTTGAAATGGAGCGATAGTGTAGGAGGTACATTGGTTTTTTGACTTGGGAGGCATGATTTCTCCTTCTTTAGCTGCTTGACTCCCCAGTGAAGTTGTCAAAATGTCGGGGTAGGTTTTGCGACAGAGCCGAGATTGTAGAATGAGCCCAAAACCCCTTTTGGGTTTGTTAAATTTGTCTGTTATTGGAAAGTCAATCCCAAAATTTGCAATGTGTAGTATGCAAAGGCTAATGGTGCTTTGTGGAAAGAGAAACCAAAACAAATAGAAACACAAGAAAGTGCAGAAATAAATATAAGTACGAAATCTCAACCTGCAGTTTGCGAGTGGGGGAAATTAAGAGAGGTCTTGAGTAAGAAAGGGAGAGTTCCTTTGTACCAGTATTTCCACTAGGCTTTCGAATTGTAGGGAAATGTTCTACTTATCTTGTGGGCTGGTAATGAATATTTATACTAGGTTTTGGGGGATGCTTGTGACTAGTTTTTAGATGGGAGGAAGGCTTTGGACCTTTCAAGTGCTATTTCTATGATTTGGTGTATTCTGTTTTATGCTTAGGAGAGGGTTTAGTTGCTTTTTACATGATTTTGGAAACAAAGTTGCTTCCTCTACGTGGCTACTATTTCTGGTCTTTGCAGGCCCTTGGAAAACTACATTTGGGTGGTTGAGTGGGCTAGGCTATTTAGTTTTTAGAGCTAGTTATGCTTTGGTGCGAAAAATGGAGCTGGGCCGAAAATTAGGGGCACAATTAGCCAAAGCATGGAGCTAATTCTAGGGTGGAAATTTTGGGTATTGGACCTCCTTCATGGACCCTAAGTGCCCCCAGCATCCCTGGCTTGCTTTATGGCTCGTATGGACTGGACTCATGTAAAGGGTTCGATAGGAACTAACCCAAACCCATCGAACCGTTCTTACTCATTGTCCCAGTTGTTTGCATGGGCTTGGGCCGTGCAACAAAGCAAAATACAACTGATAAGATACATTGATCGGATCCGCTAAGCAATTAAGCTTAGCTGTTTAGTCGAACCATAAAATTTGACGCGAAAATGACCATTAACAGAAACACTAGGTGATGTCAATTAGTTGAACTACAAACCATCTTGATGTTGTTATTGTCACAATAAACTCGTAGATCCCCTAGCTTATCTTGATACCCCAAATGGGGTGGACATTACTCATCTTGATGTTTCAGATTTGTTTTATAATTTAACCACGATGAGTTTTTCATCATTCCTTGTCAATAGTCTTATAGTTCAACTGACACATCCTAATATTTTCAACAAAAAATGCTAGGGTTCAAATCCCTCAATTGTAAATGTCGAATTATTAAAAAGGAAAAATTCCTGTCTCTAGTGAGTTTGAAACAGTGAGCTTTTAGTTCATTCCAAACCCATCCCATTTTCTTTATGAAAAAAGGTGCCATCCCATCCAAGATTCCAAAGTAGTGAGTGCATAAAATGATACGTAGGGTACAAAACAAGTTTGAAGGTGATGTAAAGCTTGATTAGCAAGTAGATAAAAGGGAGAAAGAGGTCAACTGAGATGAAAATAAAGAATGCCAATAAACTAATTATTATTGTTATTATTTCAAATGAAATTCTGCTCATACGTATACCATTACAATTGTAATGTTGGCAACAAAAGTTTACTTATTGAAAATAAATAATATTTGAAAAACAATCAATCAATAAAAGTGATAATGGCTAGAACCAAGATCACTATGCTGTCTCTTAGTTTCCTCCAATATTCTCATCATAGTCTGATTCCGATGACTCTAGCATCTCATCTGACTCTGTTTGGGTTTCCATCATTGAAAACCTGTAAGCTTCCTCTTCTTTCTCTACATTTTTAATTTTGCATGCTACACATCTCCCAATCTGACCAAAAATAAAAAAACAAAATGCACAAGCATGGTGTTAGTTCTAAAGTAGTAATTTAAAACTTATATTTATAAAGAAGAAGTAAAAAGTAGGTCTAAAATAGAGAAATATGGTTCTTACCTTTTCCAGCATGCTATTACTAAGTTCATCAGCTGGAATTACACTTGGATGGAGCCTGTATTCTTCAATTCTCCAATGGCTAATTTCCCCATTTGATGCTCGTCCCCAAAAGAAATTCCAAGTTGTCTTGAACCCAACAATGTTATTGCCATGAATAACTTCTTCCTCTTCACCATCTGTCTTCCAATAACCATTCTTAGTGGTTCGAATTGATAGCTTTTCATTTGGATTGATCTCAGTGAAATAAAATGCTTCATCTTCGCATATATACTTGGATTGACCTTCCAGTCACACAAACAAATTGTAATTTGGTAATATAGTTCTAGTGACGTTGTTTGTATTTCTTGAAAATACGTATGAGTGAAAAAGTGCGTAAAAATACATGTAATGTTGTTTAAACACTGAAAACTGTTGTGCTAGTTACACTACCAAATAATAGTATTTCCAAGATAAATAGTGTGAGCATATATGAAAAATATTGAATGGGTTTTGAAATTTCTCTTTGTTCAATCGACCCAATTCAAAGTAGTAATGCTCTAAATTGTTATAAGTTTCTAAATAAAAAAATTGGACAGAGGAGCAATGACGATGTACAGAAAACATGAAGAGACATTTGTATTCGAAGTTCGAACTAATAAGTAATAACACTTCAATAAGTAATTCTATCAAACACATCCCAAGCTTGTTTTGGTCAATTTCAATACCTTAGAGTGAAGCATGTAAAACCTTAAAAAAGTAGGTCAAAATTAAGCAAATAATAAAAAAAATTATTTTTTGAAAATAGCAATACAATAAAATTCTTTGACAACATATATTATATAATAAAAATTGTATCCTACGTATTGCAATGTGGATTTCGTTTTTTTCTTTTTATACTTTTAAATTTTAATTTTTTTCCTATGCAAAAAACTATAAATATATTAAAAATTATTAATGTAATTTTCTCTAAATAAACACTACTGTTAAAGTTTTCGTAAATTTAAAACTATTATGAATTTGTTAAAATTTTATAAATTTTCATTGTTTATCCGTATCTTCTGTTTCATTATATCTTATGTATAAAAGTTTTTATAAACAATATAAATTCCAGTAAAAAAAGTTCTATTATGTTAAATGATTTTAGTTTTAAATGGTTTTAATCATTTATCGTATTTTTTTAGTTTTTTTTTATCATCATATTTTTTTAGTTTTAATAATAAAGGTCAGCACTATGTAATTAGTTTATTCTAAAATATTTAGATTGGAAAAGTACTTTCTTTAGTAAAAAAATGCATCCAACAAGACCAAAGTCAGTCACTTTACCATGGGAAGTAACTACTACACGAATAACCTTTTCTTTTTTTCTCAAAAATAAAAGGCTAAAAGAATTTGCAAAATAAATGTAACAATTTGTTTGGAGTTTTAGGCTAGGAGGCACGGGTGCTGTGTGTTGTATTGTTACCTAAACCCATGTCCCTGTCTGTACTTTCTATGTCATGTGCTATAGGGAGTATTGTCAAACTTTGTGCACAAATTGTCAAATAAGAAATCTAAGATTCAAATTCCACCTACGCCAAAAATCAATTTAGTGTTTTGGCTTGACGATGAAGAGGCATTATCTTGGAACCAATGCTATAGATTGAAATTCTATATCATCTGTAAAGATCTTAGAAAAAGAAAAAAGAAAAAAGAAAAAACTTCAAAAAATCCCACAATGTAAGTTAACATACCTTTTGGCACTTGATCAGCATCAAGTTCGAACAAATGTTTGATGTACTTAATATGATTGAGAGGGAGTTGACGGCTCAGTATCCAATTACACAAGAACAATTTAACAAATTGGGCTGGAGAGGGACTGAACCTATACCCAATTGGCAAAAAATCTGGTTCTGGGTTGGAGGAAGAAGAAGAGTCTTTCATGTTGTTCAACAATGCCATGAAGAACAGAACAAAAACCAGAATACTGAACTCTCTAATGACTGCACTGCTTACTGCCTCAGCGTTTTGGGGGTGGTTTAAGACCTTTTTTTAGAGAAGTTGTTACAAGTTCTTTATATTAATTCCAGGGTCAGAATATATATAGGACTACAAGTCAGCAAAAATTGTGGCTTTCCTATTCGGACTCAATTTCCTTCAATTTGAATGATAAGTTTTTATTCCTTTTCGTACTCGGAAAACAAAGTTTGACTTTCTCACTCATAAATAATACCATATAAATTTAGTGACGGTTTGTTTTCCTCTGCGGCCTCTAGAATATTATTTAGCATTAATTTAAAAATGTACTAAATTATTATAAAATAAAATAACTCTCTCAATTCCACTTCAAACCCAGACAGCCCCTATTCCTCTTCAGTCCCAAAGTCCCAATTAGCTTATGGGTATTGTGGGTGGATTGGTTAAGATCTTCTGCTCCGCCATAGAATATTGAATTTGGTAGCAACTTCTGCAAAAATTGGCTGGTGCAAATTTACATGGGTTTAGTGTGAAATTTTTTAAATCTGAGATGTCAAAATTTTTTTGTTTCGTTTTGTTTTGAATTTTTTTTTTCAGGCTCCTTCTCAGGTGATTTTTCTAAATTAAGTTCTAATTTTCCAATAAATTTCTGCCGATTCTGAGTTTCTAATGATATCATTCAATCTGCCACCTTTGCTCACAATTATTCTTATGATAATCACCCTTTTTTGTTTTAGAATTAATTATTCTTGAGAAGTTCTGAGAAATTTGGTATGTTACAGACACTACACTTCAAATTATCTTGAGTTTCTTCGGTTTACGAATCTTTGTTTCATGGTTGAAAACGTTGTTGTTGTTATTTCCTATTATAGGAAGGTTTTTGCTTTGAATACCGTTGGAGTAATCCCAGATGAACTATGGACTTTGAATTTCTTGTTCAATCTGTATGGTTTCTTCTTTATATGTTTGTTTACTTGCTGCTACTTAGTAATTTATATAAGAAGACGTAGTAATTTATGCCTTACAGTTACTGATATCAATCTAATTTTTATGCATGGTTATATGCCTAGCTTTGGGATGGCTCTTCGCAAGCGGAATTGTTTCATCATTGGTATTTTTGTTGGAACAAATGGTATTTAATCACTCTCTATTTATTTAATTATTTTGGTTGGTAGAGGAATTCTGATGATGGGTTTTTTTGGTGATAAAAAGGAGATATTTGGATGACCAGTTTGAAGTTTGAACAATTCGGGAATTGTAAGGTAACAACAGCTCGGAAATACTGTTGAGGTTGTGTCTATTTCTAAAGCTCTCTGAGTATTTGTTATTTATGTGGTTGATTTTAACAAAATTTTGTTTATTGATTAATTTTTTATTTGTGGATAAAAGGAAATACTTCACTAATAGGTTAAATGTTAACTAATTTCTTTTTCACTTGTGTGGTGAACAGAAAATTGTGGATTTTTTAGACAGGTAGAGGCTTATATTCATTAGTTCAAGTGTAGTAGTGCCAGACTGCCAGGTATTAACTAGCTTTCTCCCTTATTCACTGCTACTTCTTGCTGCTTCATATTGGTAATATGGTTCCAGGAAGAATCTGAAACTGGACATAAAAACATGGTTTTGTATCTTTTTTTTTTTTTTTTTGAGATTTCAGTTTTAAGTTTTAAATTTTTTTTAAAAGATATTTTTTTTATTCACTTTGGTTTTCTTATACGGTCAAACTGAGATGGGTGATAGGAAAAAAACAAAAAACTTTCTTATGGATTTTATGAGATGTATACATGTTGATTGTGATGAATAGAACTGAGAAGGAAAAAAGACTCTATTTAGGAGCCATTGAGAGTAGGGAAGAAGCCTAAAAGTTGCTTCTAATGCTGCTGCATTTGGATCAATCAAAAGTTATGTAGACATGTGCATGCATTAATATGTGCTGTTTCTTTTGGAGATTTTACATTTTTGAGGTACTTAAGTAAACAATATATGGTTATTTTTTTTTGGTTCTGTGTATGCGTCTTTTAATGTGCTATGTGTTCCAATTTTTGGTATTATTCAGTTTTGAGAGATGGGTGTAAAATTGTGTTTATGACACCGCAAAACAAAATGCACTGTTTTAAACAAAATCATTGCAGGTATGTTAGCTTTCAAGAATGATTGTTTTGGTAGACTCCTATATTTTATCTTTAATTCTTACTTATCAAATTGATACTAGAGTATCTAAATAAAGGATTTACACTTGATCCATCGAGATCAAATTCGAACATGCAAGTGATTCTGCTACTAATAAAAGGTTGGACAGTTTGTAAAATGCATTTGATTCTTTTTACCCAATTTTGTAGTCTAACTTGCAATAATTCTAATTGTAAAGCTTCACAGTTTGTAACTTAATATGGATCCTATTATTTTTAGTAGCTTTCTCGTGAATTATATAGGTTTGCGACTAGTAAATAATATAATAATAAAAAAGTGACCCTTTTGTTTTCTTGCTTCTAGAATTTTATTTTAGTATTCATTTGAATAAGCCTACTTTTATTCAGAACAGGAAGTGCATGTATAACTTTCTAGGCAATGTAAAGACAAGTTTAATATAACATGATTTTTTTTTTCTCTAAAAATATAAAATTTTATAATTATGGTAATTATATTGATAATAGGCATTTATTAGTATGTTTGTATATGGAATTATATATTCTACAATTCAAAGGAAAAAAGGAAAAAGTAAAACTTAGGCACATTTCCTTAGTTCCAATATATGAGGTTCTCCAATTAAATTAACAACTTGATTACATTGACCAATGTTAAACATGTTGGGAAATCATCATGTTTGCATCGAATACAAAACATACGCAGCGGAAAATAAACGGATCTACTTCATTCGCAATTGATAACATTCACTATGTAAGTTTCAGAATATAAGAACAAGAGAGTGTACCTTGATGCGGTGAATTTCAAAACCGAATGAAGAAGTACTCGGGAATACTTTCAATCTTCACTCCAATTCCACTCGATGCCCAAGATGTGTGGTCTCTCAATCAGTTCTATGTTTCTAGAGAGAATATGAAAGAGTGTCTCTCTCCCTTATTTTTATTACATTACACATACAAACCATTTTATTCAATATAAAATTTTGTATGTTTCTCTCCACATAACTGATTATCTAATTGGGCTAGCCTTTTGGGCCTTCCCAATTGGGCTTTAGTGTGTGGCTTGGAATGGGACCAAAAGGGAACAAATAAGACACTAGCTCCAATGGGCCTTGGGCTTTTCTGTCAACTCTTGACAAGTCCAAAGTTACCATTAATTATATTTAATACCACTATATAAATATAATTGCACTCTAGGCCTCATTAATAAATTATATCCCAAGACTTTATTATACATGCAACCCCTTCATAAAATATTCGTAGTAATACAAAGTCATGAATATAGACTGCCACTTTGTAAATTACTACATCTTAATCCTTGAGTACCCGGTTTAATCCTTATGAGTTATTCACCATATATTTATGAAATCCAATTTCATAAATATATACTTTAGTCTTACTAAAGTGGTTAGGCCTAACTCTCTGAATAACTGTACCCATTAAACTTATCTCAAGGGAATATTTTATATCTCCGTTAAGAGACTATGAATTCCATCTTGAGAATATATGTTCCATCAACACTAAATGTGGCTGCCCAACATACTGAGGTTTTGACCGTTACTTTAGATCTCACTCCTGATATATCAAAGCAACCTACATTTCATGATCAGGTCCATTATTCTCTCAGGATTAAGAGTTCATGTGAATACAAGTCGTGAGATTTATTATTCAATTGACAGTCGTTAGGAGAATAATAAATCTCACAGCGGTCCAGTTCAATATGTCTTAACTCTTAAAACATATCAACATATTAACTAGAAGTCACCACTTCCATGATCAAGACAAATCATCGTAGTTAATATGTTATAGTCTTCGCAGATGAAATGCCCAATTTCATCACCGACTACGAACCAAAATTCTGAGTTTACAAAGAACTTGTGATCTATATCTTCTGTGACTAAATCACATAAATCACATACTATGCATCTCATGGACTATTTGATAATGTCTAAATATTCATGTTACCATTATTTTAGATAAGAATAAAACAACTTTATTAAACATAATATTAAGTTATACATCATTTCTCAAATAATGTCATACATAATATTATACATAACATCATACAATAGGATTTAAGGGCACATATCCTAACAAAACAAACCGTGTTTTCTTTTCCAATAACTATTAAATTAATCCAGCTATTTGTTTGGTTTTAGTTGTGAAACTTAATATAGTTGCACATAGGAAATTGTACCTAAGTTTTACCTAAATATAATTATGTTTATATTCATAATTATGTTTCTTTCTTGGGTACGATGTTGAACAAAAGGATGTTATGATCCTACTGCCAATCAATCCAATTCTCCATTTATTTCCTAAGATTTTGTCCACCAACTCCTTTATGATGAGCCAGCTGCTCTCACCTTCATCTTAGCCCTTTATCTCTAACCAGGCTAGTCTGGTGGCCACCAGGCGAGTCTTGTAGCCATCTATAGTACCATCTGAATGATTGTTGATCATGTACACATTTGCAACTTATAGTATATTTTTCAGTTGGGAGATCAACCAAATCCCAAGTCTGCAGTGCGTCCAACTCTTCGTTCATAGCTTACTGCCATAATGGGTTATAAGAAGCCTCGACGAAAGTGCAAGATTCATGAAGGCATGCAAGGGCAGAAAAGCAATGAAAGAAGACATGCAAGGGCAAAAGAGCAATGAAAGTCACAAAGATGAAATGGAAGAGTACTTATTACCCAATAAGAACAATAAGGCTCACTAACAAGATAACAAGATTGCAGGATCTGTAGTGGAAAAGGGATAGTATGTTTCAAGTCTCTATTACAAGTGTACGAATTGGACTCTAGGTTGATACAATCTCATTAGGTTGACACAATCTCATTAACTATTATGTTTCAAGCTAAAGCCGGCTAAGCTCATTCTAGGGCTGAAGGCGAGACATTTTTTATACTTTATTTTATGTGAAGAATTATTAATTTCTGAATTATTAATTTCTTCTAATATCCCAATGGTATTTCTTGTTGAACTCTTATTTGCTAAACCATTAATTTGATATTTGTGTTATTTTAACAAATTTAGCCTTAACTGAATTGATTTTTTTTTTTTGGGTACTAATACCATGATGATCATGCCAAAATCATGAAACATGTTAAAATTTATTTCATACAAAATATGACCACATCACTATTATGCATAAAGTATTTTAAATATATAATTTTTATAAACTTGTAAATTCTAAATGGTTTTGTTTCTATCAAATGTCTCAATTCAACTTCAAAAAGCTTCATTTCAAATATTTCAAATTCGCATGAACTTCTCTTATTTTAAATATTATTGAATAATATTTATGTTTTAATATTTTTTTTAAAAAATCTATTTTTCTTATTTTTTGAGATGCCGCATCAAGCACTAATTATGTTTTTGTGTTTAAATTCAGTTAAAATTTCATTTTCAAATGATAATATTGCTAATTCACTTAATATTTCTTAATACATATTCTATATTACATAGGATTTTATCCATTTCAAATTTGGATAACTTCTTTTTGCATATGCAAATGTAAGATGTATTGTTAGTTAATATGTTTTGAGTGATACATGCATTACTATTTTCATCTATTAATAAAACACATTTTAAAATTTTTAATTCTAAAAATAAATCTAAATAATCAATATCATGTTGAGATAGCTATTGTGTCTCTTGACAGTTGACACTATTGGATTTTAGGTATTGAGCATTGAATTTCAATAATGAATTTATTTGGAAAACTATCAATATTTTTTTTCAATGGGAATTAATTCTTTGTTTAATTTGTATGGAGAGAGAAATGAAGAGTAAATTTTTTGGTGAAAATACCATTTTAGTCCTTATATTTTAGAGTCATAGTCAATTTAGTCCTTACATTTTGGTAGCAGTTAATTTGGTCCTTGTTATTTTTAACTTATAGTCAATTTGATTCCTACCGTTAATTCACTAACAGAAAATATTTACATGACAAACAATTTGCATTATTGGCATGACTAATATTTAAATATTAAATAAAATGCTGATGTAGCAGAATTTTTAATAGCTTCATCAACGCTTAGATAGCAAGAAAAATCCACATCAGCTTTTTAAAAAATAATTTTCTTTTCTTTACCAATTTTGTTCCTATCTTTATTTTTTTTTTCATTTAATTTTATTACAATTTATTTTAGCCAAGCACCCATTCGCACCACCAATCTTTTGACAACAAGTCCTCTGTAGCGCCTAAAAGTCTCCTCCATCACAGATCTAGGAAACCCATGTGAGAGACAGAGAGTAGGAGCCTTACGTTTAGAGAGAATCAGAATAAGTGATAAAGGGTTAGATTTAAGTTTGATTGTGAGGATTGAGGGTTCATTTGAGGAGAGGGGAAGAGATAGAAGCCACTGACGCTAGTGGTGGCGGCAATGCAGATCTAGCCATGGTGGCTGGTCAAGAGAGACAAAGAGGGCTTATAAAGAGAGAGAGAGAGAGAGAGAGAGAGAGAGAGAGAGAGAGAGAGAGAGAGAGAGAGAGAGAGATAAAAAAAAAATGAAAAAGGAGCTACAATGGTGGCAAGATCCATAGATTAGTGGACAAAGAGAGGCGGATGCTTGTGCTATGGCGGCGGTGGCGGTGGTGGTGATGGCAGCGGTGGTAGCAATGACAATGTCTGCAAAAGGGGTTTCGATCTTCAAAATGAATACATGGATAATGGATTTGATTGAAATGTGTTTCAATTTTGAGTTCTCTTGTTGTGTATTCTTTTTTAGATGTAGTGATTTTGAGGTACATGGATCATCTGACCATCTTCTTGATCTGTAAGCATATTTTGATTATTGAGATTACTAGAAAGTGAAGATTGAGTTTCAAAATGTTGCTTCAACTCTTGGAATTAAAGGTGGTTCAATTCTAGTGCAGTGATCTAAATGGTAAATGGAGGCACCCTCCCATTCCTGTTTAGAATTGGTAAGAGGTGTCATTGTCATAAGAGGAAATGTTCTTTTACAATTCATTTCCAGAACAAAAAGATTTTACCCAGGTGTTGCAATTGGACATAGCCTCTCGTGGTGACCCATTTCCAAAACAATGAATGAATAGTTTCTAAACAATGAATGGATAAAGAAATTGTAATAAAATTAAAAGAAAAAAAAAATAAAGATAGGAACAAAATTGGTAATGAAAAGAAAATTATCTTTAAAAAGCTGATATGGATTTTTCTTGTCATCTAAGCACTGATGTGGCCACTAAAATTCTGCCACGTTAGCATTTTATTTAATATTTAAATATTAAACATGCCAATAATGAAAATTGTTTGCCACGTAGACATTTTCCGTTAGTGACTTAACAGTGAGGACCAAATTGACTGTAAGTTGAAAATAATAAGACCAAATTAATTACTATCAAAATATAGGGACTAAATTGACTATGATTCTAAAATGTAGAACCAAAATAGTGTTTTCGCCTAAATTTTTTGAAAACTTGAAATCTTTTACTCTTTTAAACTACTAGAAACATAGTAAACGTATAAATTCTATTGTTAAAGTTTTAGTAAATTTAAAATTATTAATTTGTTAAAGTTTTATAAATTTTATAATTTTTAAAAAATTGCTCATGTCGTTTGTGTCTATGCTTCCTAGGTTTTGGCTTCAACCCACATTAGATACTTACATGACATATGTTCATAGTGAGTATTACCAAACTTTGTGCACAAATAGCGCCGAATAAGAGATCTGAATTTCAAATTTCGCCACACCATATTAGCTATAGTCATTTGTCGCAACTAAATGTTAAATTTTATTTGAAACTAGTCTTATGCATAGCACGTGCAAACATGAAGAATAACACATTAATTTTTTGACTTCCGTATTAGAGTTTAATTTGAGATTGTAGTCATTTGTTGTAGAAAGAAGATAACATTTTATCTAAATTAAACTATACTAACAATTAATAGGATATATAGAATTTCAGTTAATATAGAATTATTAATTTCTAGTTATGTTTTTTTTTTTTTTTTTTTTGGTATGATGTTGAACAAAAGGATGTTATGATCCCATTGCCAAACGCCTTAGGATCAATAGTCATGGTGTTCTTGGAACATAAGATGTTTCATTCCTTATCTAATTTCACGGATTAGACTTCCACCACTCCTCAAGTTGGTCCAATTCCTGATTTGTCTCTCGGTTCTTTACCTCTACTCAGACTACATATCCTTCCAGCAATCCTGTTAGTGAGCTCATTGCTCTTATTGGGTAAGTACTCTTTCATTTTATCTTTGTGACTTTCATTGATTTTTTGCCCATACATGTCTTCATGAATCTAACCCATTATGGCAGCAAGCTATGAAAGAAGAGTTGGATGCAAAGCAATAAAATAGAGACTTGGGATTTGGTTGATCTCCCAACTTGGAAAATCTACCATAAGTTGCAAATATGCGTACAAGATCAACAACTATAGATCACTACAAGACGCTCCTGGTGGAAAAGGGATTTGCTTAGATTATGGGATTGACTATGGGGAGACATTTGTCTCGGTTACTCATCTTTCCTCTGTCAGAACACTCATAGCGGTTTCTTCCTCTTGCTTATTGCTATTTCATATGAAAGTGGAAGTGAAGAACACCTTTCCTTAATCGATAACTCTTAAGAGGAAGGCTACATGCAATTCCCTCCAAGATTCTCTCATCTTTTAGGCTTCTCTCACAAAGTGTGTCGACTAAAAAGAGCACTTTACGGATTTTAAGTAAGCTTCACAAGCTTGGTTTGCCAAGTTTAGCTTTACCATCTCCCAACATAGTTTATCAACTAGTTTCTATGACTTAACTCTATTCTTTTGTTGTTGAGATCATGGTATCACCAATCTCTTGCTATGTGTCGATAATATGTAAATATAAAAAGAGCCAATGCTCTAAAGAAATAATAAAAAGCTAACAATGTTTTGCTTTGTTCAATTTGTACTGTTTCGCTGGCAGCTTCTTTCTTTCTTCCTTTCTTCTTCTTCTTCTTCTTCTTCTTCTTCTTCTTCTTCTCTTGTTTTTTTTTTAATGTGTAAAGCTACAGTAACTTTGCTATGATTTGTTCAATTTTTGCACTATACAGTATAATAAATATATTAACACATCAAATTAGCATAATATTTTCACAATTGTTGAGGTATCCTTATAGGTCAAAATAAAATAATAACATATCATCATAGAACTAAACACAACTAAAAATAAAAGTATTGTGAAAAAAGAAATGTTATATTCACAACATTTTTCACAACACCTTCATAACAAATTATAGATGGTAAATTGTTATTGATTTTAATTTAAACTTACCAATAAAATTATTTTTTTGCCCGCTAATAACAACTTGTAACAACCTTCTACTTATAATTTGTAGTGAAAATGTCATATACATAGCATTTCTTTTGTGAAAATGTTAAGATATTTTGTTGTCACAATTTTTTCAAAACTGTTTGAGCGGTCAATTTTTTACAAGTCAAAATAAAATATAAAAATTTATAAAGGCATTATGAAAATGCTGTGCCACTCTAGAATTTTTTTTTCTTCATTTAGTCAACTTTGTTGAGCTAAAATTCACTATTTCACATATAGTTTTCTTGAGTTGACTTTTTGTATTTTTTTTTTAATTTACGCACCATTTTAAGTAAAACCACATAGTTTTACACACAAAAACAAAAACTTAGGATAAAATTTTTTTTCGTCCTTTATGTTTGGGGTAGTTTACAATTTATCCTTGAACTTTAAATTTAAGCAATTTTCTCCTTAATATTTAGTAAAGAGCAGATATGTCATATGTTATTCTCTCAGTTAAATCCCAATAAAAGCTTATGTTTCTTAAAATATTTTATTATGTAATGTCTAAAATACTCCCATTAAATTTTAACATCCTATGTATTTTGAGTTTAAGATAGTAGTAATGTTTGGAAAGTTGGAATGATGATTATAGGAGGCAAATTTTTAAGCCAATTATAAAATTCCACATCAGAATTTAGTGACAAATTCTAAATTAATTAAATCAAATGATGATATGTGTCATCCAAATTGACATCATATTGGTATATTAAAATTTGTCACGTGTCATTTGGCCCACAAGATAAAGATAAATTTCCTATTCAAGATTTATAGATAATTATCTTTATTAAAATAAATAAATAAATAAATAAAATAAAGATAAATTTTCTATTCAAAATTGATGGATAATTATCTTTATTAAAATAAATAAATAAAATAGAGATAAATTTTCTATTCAAAATTGATGGATAATTATTGTAAAGACACAGTTTTGGTGGTTTGGCCCACAAGCGAGATGGACTCAGGCCCAAAAAGTCTTTGCAATGAATTTATAGATAGTGGGCTAGAAAAACTGGGTTTTAAATGAGATAAAGTGTTGCTTAGATGTATCCTAAGTCCAGACAAATAAAAATAGAGCAATGATTTTATATAAACTCGTCCTCGGCTTGGTCTGAGAAGGATGACAATATAATTACTTGAATGTTTACAACTTTGTGTCTCTCTTTCTTTCTCTTTTTTGCTTCTCTCTTTCTCCTCCCGATTTTTCGATCCCTTCTTTCCTTGCCTTTAGTTTTCTTTATACTCCATTTTCTCCCACGCGCCAGTCAGATGACCTTTCTTTGATACTTGTCCCAACAACCTTCCCTTAAAGTCTTCACTCGGCAGCTGTAAAGTTCAGAGTCACTGTTTAGACACCCTTTCCTCATTAATGCGGCTAGAGGGTTAGCTGCAAAGTCATTAATGCAGTGGTAGCAGCTTTCTATATAATATCTTACTGCTTCCACCTGTCCTAGGTGCTTACTCGATGCTTATGTACCAGAAGAATCCCCTAAAATATCACAACGAATGCCAGAGTGTGCATCCTAGCTTTCTCTTGGACTATTCGAAGGGGTAATCTTCCTCGGACAACTCTTTTTTGTTCATATATCGGCCAAATCTTTGAGAGGTTTGTATCCATGCATTTTCCTCGTCATTCACTATCCTCGGATAAATGTGCCTCCTCGGACAAGCCTACGGCCCAACATCTAAAATTGGGCCTTTGACCCCTACAATTATCTTTACTAAAATAAATAAATAAAATAAAGATAATTATTTATCTTTATTTATTGTCTTTATCAAAATTTGATCTCTATTAAAGTAGATAAATAGAGATAATTATCTCTAAATAAAATTTGGACCAATCAAGAGTCTACTACATATCTTCAAGCATATCAATTCAAAGTGGAGCTTATCCTCTGAAACTACTATAAATAGAGGACATCCCCTCTCATTTTGAAGAGTTTTCAAGAAGTCCAAATTCTGGAGAAATTCTGTCTCAAGAATCTTTGAAGAACTTGAAGAACATTCGAAGGGCTTGAAGAACTTGAAGGACAACAAATTTCAAAATAAGCTTAAAGCCAGAGATTCGTTGTGAAGACCATTCAATCCATCTTCCAACCAAATTGAAGAAAATTTTGCGTTTGAGTCAACACCACAACGAAGATAAAATCAGAGGAACACTTTTTGTAAAAAAGTAAAAAAATAGAGATTGTACTCATTACTGATCAATACAAAAATATATTTGTAACACCTTTTTCAATTTGTTTGATTTTCTACTATTGAAAAATTTGTGTTTACAATGATATAAGATGTTTTATTTGTTATCTAAAGAACATTGTTTTTATAGGTTTAAATTTTCGAAACTTATAATATATCTAATGGAAAATTCGATGACACATACCTTTTGTTATCTTTTTCTTTTCTTAGCAAAACTCAGTTGCTTATTATTGCAAGATGGTAATCTTCGTTATTATTCTTAAAAATTTTTAGTGTGTGAATATTTTGCCTTTTGTAAATAGGTACTAAAAAAACTATTATAGTAAAATAGATATTTGTATGTTAAATAGTTACCTTAACTTTGTGTGTGATCAAAATTCTTATACAAATAAAATTAAATTTTTATGATATAATTATTAAAATTTTTAAAATTAATGTCTCATTTGATAATGTAAATATCTATTTACTTTAAAAATAAAATGATTTATATATTTATTTTGTGATATAAATAAAATCTAGAATTAACTTTAATTATTATTTTTATTTCCAACAAGTACGTGTGTTGCACGTGCAGCACTAACTTTAGATCATTAAATGGGATGATGTGCAAAGCATCCAGGATTTTAAGCGGTTTCTTGGCAGACAATTCGAGATTAAAGATCTAGGTCCTCTCAACTACTGCCTCGGTCTTGAGTTTTTATTTTTTATTTGATATTTTGCCAGGCTAAAAAATTGGGCTTTTTGGTTTTGTTAACTTTTTTTGTTTTATTTGGACAAATTTTGTTGATGTTTAGGCTGTCTTGTATAGTCGAATGGGCTGTATAACATTATTCTTTGGCCCATTTTTGGATTTTAAGGGCCGCCTAGATTATGTAGGACGGGGGCCCAACTTTAATTTAGATAAATATGTATAGGTTTATTTATTTATTTACTAAACTCAATGATGGCCAGGGCCCTTGGGCCCTACCGTAGCTTCGTCCCTGTTCACCATAATGTGTAGTGTGTAGTATGTACAGTTCCTACAAACTACCCTACCTTCGTCCCTGTTCACCGTAATGTGTAGTATAGTTTGTCACAAACTATTTTATAATATTTTTATATTCCATTAATATGATAAATTATTAATAGTTTTTATTTGTACCCATTATCAATATTCGTAAAAAAATTTATAAAATAATTTATGACTTCAGTATTTTCCATTACAATATAGCTAGCCGTAAGTAAATGCTCGGAAAATATTATAGAAGTACAATCAAACATGTAAGATTCATCTTGTGTTTGAAAGATTTATTTATTTTTCATGTTTATTAATGAGAGAGAGAGAGAGAGAGAGAGAGAGAGAGAGAGAGAGAGAAGAGAAGAGAAGAGAAGAGAAGAAACTCGCAATCTTGTATCAAACTGAGAAATTATACAACTAATTACTCTTCATTAATTATAGTGAGCTATCTATTTATACTAATCAAAATGCCATGCCTGAGCTTTTCCGTTGATACAACCACACAACTATCTATGTTGCAACAAACAAACTAACATAACTTAATCTCTAACAGAGTACTTCTCCACGTGCATGATGAATTGAAGAAACACGTATTGTAAATCATAGGATCTGCAAGTACTGGGACTTCCACATGATAATGAAGCACAACTGCACTGATAAATAATAAAGAGAAATTAAATAGAAGAGATGAAGTCACAAAAAAGAAGCAGCAAAGTGATTTCTTTTTTTAATTTCCTTCAATTTTTGCGTCTCTAAGCTTCAATCTTCCCTTGCAAACGAGCCATATTAACTTTGATAGCCACAAAAATCCTATCTTTCTTTTCATCGACAAAATGGAAGTAAGCATGTCTCCAAGACTTCTTTATCACCAAACTACCGCAAACAATCCAAAATCCCACAATGAACCCCAATACAACACTTACATAGAACCATAACTTTTCAAACCTGAATTCCTCATTGTCTTCATCTACAGCTTCTGTATCCCCATCACTTGGCATTAATGGGCAATTTGTTATCAATGGAGGCCCGCAAAGTTTTGGGTTACCCTCATAAATATATGGATCAATGAAGGTTTGAAATTGGTTGGCTGATGGAATAGGTCCAGACAAGTTGTTATATGACAAGTTTAAATGACTTAATAAGGTCAAAGAAGACATACTTGGAGGAATGGGACTTGAAAGATGGTTGCATGAGATGTCAAGAGTTACTAAACCATGCAACACTCCTATATTCTCTAGTATCTTTCCGGTCAATTGATTCCATGACAAATTTAAGGTAAATAGTAATGAGAGATTTGTTAGTGCTTCTGGAATCTCTCCGGTTAGATTGTTTCTTGAAAGATCTATACTATTCATCAAGAAAAGTTGGCTTTAATATTCGAGTTGGGTACCCTTTGCAGTCAAATCCATATGCTCCAAGTAGGACAGTGGAAGAGGAAACTTCGGATTGGTGATGCAGGATATTCGACCAGAAATTTCAAACCAACCAAATTGCCCAAACAAGTAGGGATAGATCCTGAAAAATTATTATGTGCAAGGTCCAAAACATGTAGATGATTGAGAAAACACAATTGTTTCAAAATGGGTCCTGAGAGCATGTTTCCTTGTAGGCGCAATTCTGATATTGAAGGTAGCCTTTTTCCAATCCATTTTGGCAAAGTCCCTGAGAATCTGTTACCTCCAACATCAAGTGCATATAAGCTCGAGTAGTTTTGCAAGGTGGAAAAGAGATCTCCAGATAAATTGTTGTAGCTTAGTTGTAGCCAATTAAGAGTAGGTAGTGAGCACAATGAGGTTGGGATGTTACCCAATAGATTGTTTTGCGACAGATCAACGGCCTCTAAATTTTGCATACTCATCCAATGCTCAGGGATATTTCTAGATAAAAGAGTGTTCGATAAATCAACAAACCACAAATCTGTCGGCCCAACGGTCAATGAGGGGATATTGCCATTTAGAAAGTTTCTTGCAAGATCTAGGGTGACCAATTTTTTCATATGTTGGAAGATGTGTACTGGTAATGTTTCAGAAAGAAGATTTTTCCTCAATGAGAGATATGACACACTAGGTCACAGTAGGAGTGAACCAGTTAAATTATTGTAACTTAGATCTACCCACACAAAAGATAATGACTTGGGAAGGTCTCCCCTCAATTGGTTATGAGAAAGATCTAAATTCCAAAGCAACAAAGACAAATTCCACAACCAATTTGGTATTTTAGCTGAAATTGAAGAGTTTACAAGGGAGATCTCAAGAAGATCCTTCTGAGTTTTGAGCCATGCTGGAAATGCAGGACCCATTTGTCAGTCTCTGATTTTGACATTTTGGAGACTAAAAGGGGGAGTCTAGTCATGTGTCACATTGAGAACTAAGGATTTCCTAGTTGATAACAAGGAAAACCAAATTAGTTTTTTGTGATTTAGGAAATGAGTTTCAGTCATGGTACCTTCCCAAGAATTACTAAAGAGATCCAAAGTGCTCAACTCCATAAGTTGTCCAATAAATTCTGGGATGGTTCCATTCATCAAGTTGTAAGAGAGATCTAGTATCTCCAAACGTGATAAATGTTATATACTTGATGGAATTGGGCCTGAGAATGAGTTGTTGGTGAGATGGAGCTCTCTTAAATGTGTAAAATACCCCAAGGAATGAGGCAAAACACCACTAAGTTGGTTTGATCCCAAATTTAATTGTTCTAGTCTATGGTTGCCACATCCGGATAATGCTTGGATAAATTCAGTTATTGGGGCCACTGATAATAAAATTGAACGACATATCTAAATTCTTCAAATTGCATAGGCTAGCCCTTGCTATGCTAGGGATGGGGCCTTTTAGGTCACAATAATTGATCTTGAGATTTATGAGGGCATTTAGATTAAACAACCATGGAGGAATAGAAGAAGAGTTGAAGCCATTATTTGAGAGATCAAGGACCGAAAGGGACGTAAAATTCACAAATGGAAGAGTTTGAGGGAGATGATGAAGACCACAACTTGACAAATACAACTCTGATAGTGAAGGAAGCATATTAACAACTTGCAGCCAATGAGTTTTTGCTTTGCTAAGGTCTATGTTTTGCAAATTCAAGTATTGTAAGGAAGAGAGAATATTGGTGAGCCAATATATATTTGAAACCGAAAGAGTGTTGTCAGAAAATTGAGAGGGAGTGAGATTAAGATAGCTCAAATTTGTTAAATTTCCAAGATTGGGAGACACTACTCCAGAAAACATTGTAAAGGAAAGGTCAAGGTAGGTCAACTTCTTGAGAGAGCCAAGGAACTATGGGAATGATACTCCATGGAAATTGATGTTGCTTAGGTTTAAGTAACTCAAATATTTCAGATTATGTAAAGAAGGATCTAACTCACCACTCAAACAATTAGTCTGATCAGGAGTATATTGGCTTCCTCCTTCAAAACCGCATAGATTTGAGCTTCCAAGATCAAGCTTTACAACGTTGCTCGTTTGATTGTTACAACCTATGCCCTCCCAATTGCAACAATCTTGACCCACCCGAGAAGAAAGCCTATTGGATGGATCCTTAAGACCTTTTCTGAATTTTTGAAGGGCTACTCTCTCTATCTCAATGCAACGCACGTTGGCATTTACAGCAATAGAATTGGATGGTACAGCTTCAAGTGAAATAGATTCGGTTATGAAAAGAAGGTAACGAAGATTAAGAAGAAGTACAAAGGTGGTATTCATGTTGGCCATTTTCCCTAATCTCCTTACAAGGATCGTTGTTTTAGATGCTTATTTATAAGCATGCGGATTGTCTATGAACTTTTCTTTTTTACCTTGAATTATTGGTACTTAGAATTTGCGGGATATTGTTTATATTATAGAATAGTTTTGTTTAAGAAATAAATATAAATTAATTTTGTTTCTGTTTTATTTGCTAAATTATAAGTCTTCTACTTATATCAATGGAGACTATATTGTTAAAAAACATTTGTTTTTTGAGTGAACAAGCAGTAAAAAAAAGGGGGGGGAAAAAAAAATACTATAAGAGGTATTATGAAATTAATTTTTATTACATCAATCAAGCAACATATATACTAATGTCTTTTATATTTTGTTATGATTTTCATTAGAAACACACACGCATATATAATTACATTTGAATAATAAATTAGATGATAAAAATAAAACAAAAAAGTTATTTTTTTTCAATGGAACAAAGTTTAAGTTACATGAAGAATGTACATCGATTGGGACTAAGTTTTATTATGTAAAAGAAAATAAAAAACCCCAATGTTTCTAATAGATTATAAAATAATTTAAAACAATAAATAATAATTTCCTCTAAATTTCTTGAAATTTTTGATAATTGAAATTTAATCAGTGTAATGATTTTATTTTATGCAAAACTTTGGTTCACTTAAAGTAAATTATCTTAGTAATTTTTAATATAATCACTTGACAAAATATATAGCATACCACATAATGCACGTACGATGTGTAAGACCTAACTTAAAAAAGATTTCATTCAAATAGATATAACAACTGAAAAATTGAAGTGCAAAATATAATACATTTGATTCATTGCTAATTGCAAAGCCATGCCATGCATGAGATTCATGAAAAATGATAGTACGATCATCTATTTTGGCACCACGCACATAATTCTTTTTTTTTTTTTTTTCAAAACTCACCAAACAAATACTATAACAAAATAGGAAAGATACTAGCATTTATTCTAAAAAAGAAAAAGAAAAAAAAAAAAAAAGACTCTCGCACTAGATATATATATTAGCTCTACCTAATGGTCCTAATATAATGTTTCAAAAGGGAGATGTATGCAATGGATAAAATATATAACTTCTTTTTTTAAGTGAGTTTTACTAATCAGTTTCTAAAAAGACATTCTCTCATCTCCCCGTGTGTGTATATATGTGTTAAAATACTTAGTATTTTAAATAATAAAAAAATGATACTAATCAGTTTTTAGTATAGACGAGGATTGAATTCCAGATTTCTTATTCAATTATCAGAAACTTTACCAGTTAAACTAACTGAAAACCACTAAAATATATAACTCCTTATTATCCAATTTTGTTTCTTTCTTGGCCTTTTCTGCTGCTCGTGCAATGAATAAAACAATACCTATTTGTATTCTATTATGTGTATTTTATTATAAAGGAACCTTTTATTTATGTTTTTATTCTTTTTATTTTCATATTAGTATTTTGATTTTAAAATATACTTAATAATAAAGTTATTTAAAGTATTTTTTTTTGATAAATATTAATATACTTATAATTAATCACATGAAAAAAAATTATGTGTTTTGATTGAGTCACATCAGACAAAGACAATGCATGCAGTATGCCCCCAACATTTATTATTAAAAAAAATATTATTGTAAATTATTAAACTAATATAAAATAAATAATACAGCTTCTCTTTGATATACATAAAAAAAATTGGTACTAGAATTTAATGGAAGTAGTATTTCTTAAGCTTTTTGAAACTTTCAATAGAGTTTCCTTGGAGAAAATGGGCTTGAGCTAACAGTGTTTATTCTATAGTATATAAAATATCTGATATGATAGGGCATTAGTTTATATAACATTAATTTTACTATTAATGTTTTAGTCACATTTCTTTTATATATATATATATATATAGTGTACGAAATGTCTTATAATTTTTACATCGAATGTTTTAATTTTTAATATTTGTTGTTGTTGTAGTATTTAGAAAGGTTTTAGTTTTGCCAAGAACTTTGTAACTCATCTGATTGCATCTCATAATTTTAATTGAGACATAAAATATTCAAATCCCACATATCCCAATTATCCATTATAAAAGAAAAAGAGAAAAAAGAAGAAGTTAGGTTTAAGTCACAAATTATACGGAATCTGGTATTCTTAAAATTTTATTCTTTTAATTAAAAATTATTAAGATTTAGTTTTTAATTTGAAATTATCAAAAACTATAACGAAATTATATAACTTATCAAAGTCCATAAATAAGGGTAGCGACTTGTTGTCACAAGGAGAGTGTTTTTTTTTTTTTTTTTTTTAATATAAAATTTATGGGAGAGAGTAACTACTTATAAAAAGAGAAGATAACCACTAGTTATATATAATCATAGTTATTAAGACCCATTTTTTTTAATTACAAAGTAAATCATGCCCTCCATCCCGTTGTAGAAACAATACCAGAGCCTGTTTCTTAATTTTCATTTTTTTTTTTGAGAAAGTTAATTTTCATATTTTGTTGTTAATAAAATCTCTCATTGTAATTAAATAAAAATAAAAGTTCAAATCACATTATTTAATACTACATATTCTGTAATTAAATAGCGTTTTTGTGAAAAGCATTAAACTAAAGAAATGGTAAAAAAATCAAGAAAAGTTATTATCTTCCAAAATTTTTAATTTGTAGTGGACTCCAGGTCAAGTCATACGAGACATCATAGAAGAAAAGAAAAAGAAAAAGAATGGAGTCAGCTGGTTGGACTCCAAGCCAATTCCATACCATCGTAAATTCCATTTAACTCTACATAATTACTTTTGAAGAAGTCATTGCAGCTTCCAGTAGTTTGATAATTTCTCGAATGAGGACTTCAATTGCATTAATTATCTTCTAATGTTGTTTTCGATATATACAACTCCACCTTCAAGTCAAGCAAGTGGAGTTTATTTATTTTTTTTTTTAAGGAATAAGTGGAGTTTAGTGTTGATGAAGCACAGTTGATTATATGGTTAACCGATTAATTAGTGTACATTTGTCAAAAATAATGATTCGAAATGGCACCAATGTGATATAAGAGGACTAGCCTAGGAGTGGAAAATCAAAGTAGTAAACTAATATCGAATATACCAAGAGTCTCACTGTACTTCAGTTGACATCTTCTGATATTTTTAGAACTTATTTAAGATCGAAATTCATCACCCATTATATCGAATTATAAAATTATATAAAATAAAATAATGTGTTCTTCTTTACATAGATTTGCTTGCAGAGGCATTTTCTTCAAGGTTTTCAGATCCGGATCTTTCATTGAACCGTAAAAGGGAGAGGTTCAAGGTTTTTGAGGTCGAACCGAGGTCGAACCAGGGTCGAACCGTAATGATGTCATAATTAATTTAATAATTAATTAAAGCCAAATATAGATATTAAATTCATAAAACTAGCAAAATTGATTAATATATCTATATATGTGAGGGAAATTTAATGATTTTCAAGCAAATATTTAATAAAATTGTGTTAAGTTATTTTTATAAAAAAAAAAAAAATTTGCTAAGGGGTTGGACCGCACGGTTCTTGCGGTCCAACCCCGGTTTTAGGGGTTTACGGAATTAACTAAAAATCCGGTTTTTTAAGCTTAAAAAACCGGTTTTCATCCCGGTTCTCGATTTTCACGGTCCGACCTCTCGGTCCGGTCCGGTTTTAAAAACTATGATTTTTTTTTTTTCATAATTGGTATTTGTTGGAGTTGTAATGGGCCATATATAAATGGTGGTAATATTGTTCCCACTTCTATAATGTTGATGATCCTCGCTATGTAACTGTCGCCTCTCATAATGGGGAGTGACGGTCTCATTGTTTTCTTTCTATACTTGTCGCATGTTCTTATTCTTCGTATCATGTATTTTACTATTGTTTTTCAAATAAGGCACCAAACTTGTACCATATATGAAAGGCAATTAAGCATCATTCCACTTCCTGTTTCACATTGAACAATGTTAGAATCACAATTATTTACATAATTTTTGTTATAACTCGCCATGTAGCAAGTTATGAGTGGTGGAGAAAAGCGGTGGCTCCGTGTGAGTCCACACCACCACGACTCTCAACTCACCACATGGTGAGTTATGAAAAAAATTGTGTAAAAATTGTGGTCCTTAATGAGTTGTGAGTCGTGGAGTAAAATTGGTGGCTTCATGTGGGTCATAAATGTTGGTACACAAGCCCCTTGGACTATACAACACTCATACTTATTGAACTCCGACACCTATCTAAGAACTAGATCGAAGCATCTTGCACTACCACCAAGAGGAAGTACACCTTGTTACGGGTGTAATTTTCTCACCACCACACCACCATGTATCCAATCTATATGTGGATTGGAGAGAGAGAGAGAGAGAGAGAGAGAGAGAGAGAGAGAGAGAGAGAGAGAGAGAGAGAGAGAGAGAGAGAGAGAGAGAGAGAGAGAGAGAGAGAGACGTGAATAAAATAAGAATGTTATTTGATGTATGAGTGAATAGTGCTTAATAAGTGTATTGAGCACACTGTTCATTGTTATGTTTTTCGGACGAAATATTGAGTTTGATCCTTGGAAATTATGAGTGAGTTTAGGTTATTATTATTATTATTATTATTTTTTTCTAACTAAATGTTGTTTTAGCTAGGTTGATGCGAATGCTCTAAGTATATATTTGTAGAAGCATAATATTGGCAATTTTGGGATTGTTATTCTAAGTGACTTTTTTTCCCCTTTGTTTTAGTTGTTATAAAAAATGGGAGAGATGGATTTAAACATTGATACTTTGCAAGGATAGACCAAACAATGTCGTTGAAATATAAAGGGAGGAGATGGATTTACTTTTGCCATTGTTGTCTAGATGAAATTCAATTTCTCACCTTCAAACTTTATATTATTATTTAATATTGTTATTTCATTGATGTAGTATAGATACATCAATTTCAACAGTTATGTAGCTTAGTTTTCTTCCCCCCCCCCCCCCCCCCCCTCTTGAAAGAAAGAGTCATGTAGCTAGGACATTATTTGATAACCTTTATGAGATGAATTAATGTTCAAATCCTCTTCTCCTTGTTATAACAATTGAATTATATATGGAAAAAAAAACTATATACATCTATAATTCAAATTTTGCCAATAGTCATGTACTTTAGTAGCATTCTTTGGTTTCTTTTATGACTAGAACTAGAACTGGAATACCCTTTACATTCTTGTTATAAAATTTATTAAATAAATAAAATCAAATTTTCAGAAAGAATCAAGCGACTTTTTTATTTTATTTTTTTATACGAGATAAAATTTCTAATTTAGCCTAATCTAAGTGTATATGTGTGTAAATCAAGTGACCTTTGACCATGACATATTTGTGCAACAAATTAAAGATAATTAATTCTAGAAGTGGAGCAATAAATGTCAAGATTTGATCCTTATCTTGCTTTTATTTTATTTTATCTTTGCATGTGTTGAAAAATGAAAAGAGAAACATGAGTCATGTGGAAATAGACACCAAATATTAAGTAAGTAAATGATTGAATATAACTACAAAATAAATTTTACAGTTATGTCTATTTTTAAATTTGGGATAGGTTGTGATTAGTGTAAGATAAAAATGATGTCAATAGTAATAACACGTGAAAATGATGCCAGTTATTATTAAAAAAAAGTGTGAAATTTTCTTCTCATATTTAAAAACAACAACGCTATATATACAATAAATTTCAAAATTAAAAAAAAAATAAAACGGATATCACTTTCACATGGGATTACTATTGACATTACTTTTTTCATACACTAATCAAAATCTATCAACAATTATAAGGGTTTGGTAAACAAGTGTTTTAAATTTTACTGCTTTGGTTAATAATGTTGAGTTTTTTCTTTTATCATTGATCAACCTTTTTTTAGAGTTGCACAACATTTAGTTATTTGGGGACACACACAACATTTATTTAAAGAAGTACTTCTTTATGGATCCAATTAACGAACATTTAGCCTACGTTTGGATCATGTCCATGTTTTGCGTTTAGATGTTTTAGCTTTTTTTTATTATTATTATTTATTTAAAACCAGCGCCTATTGCACTGTTCATGGGACAAACAGTACAAATGGGCAAATGAATAGTGTTTTTGGTGTGAACAGCAATTCGAAAATTATTTATTTTATTATTTTCAGTTTTCAATTTTCAGCAAAATAAGCGGTATCCAAATACACCCTTAGAGCATTTGCAACAGTGGAGCTAAATAGCTATATAGCTATTTTAGCTCTACTAAAACACCAAAATACATGCTGCAGCAATGGAGGCATACGTAAATTTTTTTAGCTTCTTGCTACAATGCACATCTATAAATAAATGTACACTGTAGCAAGAAGCTAAAAAAAAAAAAAAATTTATTAAATTTCTCTCTCCTCTCTCATTAAATTATTCTCTTTTTCTTTCCCTCTCTCTCTCTCTCTCTCTCTCTCTCTCTCTCTCTCTCCGGCTTCTCTTCTTTCTTCTGTTTTTTCCTTCTCATTTTTTTCCTCTAGCACCGCGGTGGTGCTCAGGTCAATCGGCCTTTAGTTCTGGTGGCCGTAGGTCGAGTGATTTTGGCGAGCGCAGGTTGAGCGGTTTTGGCAGGCCGAGACGCCATCTCCCCAAGCCCCATCGCTGATTTGTTACCCAAGCCCCATCGTTGCCGAGTTGTGCTAGATTTGTGTATGTGTGCTGAGTTTGTGTTTGTGTTTGTGTTTGTGCTAGGTTTGTGTTTGTGTTTGTGCTAGGTTTGTGCCGTGGGTGTGGTCTGATTAGATTGTGGCCTGTGGATCAGTGGGTTTCGTGGATGTGGGTCGGTGGATTGTGGCCTGTGGGTTGGTGGTGGTAGGTTGTTAATCCGTGGGTTAATGGTGGTGGGTTGTTGATCCGTGGGTTGGTGGTGGTGGGTTGTTGATCCGTGGGTTGCTGTGGTGTGTTGGTGTAATTGTTGTGGTGCATTGGTGTAATTGCTGTGGTGCGATGGTTGCCGTGGTGTGATTGTTGTTGTGGTGTGATGGTTTGCTTGCTCTGTATCAGAGAAGAGAGAGACGAAGAGAAAGAGAGAGACGAAGAAAAAGAGAGAGAAAAAGATGGAGATGATGATGCTGTCTATGATGAATATTTTATTAAGATGATTATATTATTTTATTGTGTTGAAAGTTAAAATAGATCTACTGCTGTAGGATGTTTTGTAAAATGTATAGGTAAAATAGATAAAGTAACTTTTTGTAGTGCCAAATAGCTAAAAAAATAACTCCAATGATGTGGATGCTCTTAGATGTTGTGGTTAACATTGAGTTTTTTATTATAATTTTGTTAGAGAATTGCACGAGTCAATAAAAGAAGTGATTTATTTGTTTTTTTCTTCCCAATACGGTGGAGCCCAATAAATTCATTTTTAAGGGATGTGTGAATGCGCCCAATAATAAAAACATTTGTTTATTTATTTTGTTACCTGGCCTATCAAATTTCTCCTTAATCGGTGCATTCGCGCTCCCCTAACAAAAGCCATTAGCCATATAGAAAATGGACCCGTGTGAGGTACAAATTAGACTTTGAAACAATGTTGTTGACAACTAGGTTGGCACAATCTCATCGAGTGTTATGTTTCCAGTATCTATGATAACTGTACGGATTGGACTTTAGGTTGACAAATTTGTTGAAGATAGGGGTAGCAATTCGTGTTCGCATGTCGGGTTCGTGTCGTGTCAATTTATACGTATCTGACTATATGGGTCAACACTAACCCGACATGTTTATTAAACGGGTCTAGATTCCTCAACCCTAACACGACCCAATTATTAAACGGGTCAGTCGTGTCGACCTATTTATCTAATTTTATCAAAATAAAGAAAAACATTTATGAAAAAACAAATAAATATTTTAAATATAAAATTCAAAATTAATGAGTAACTGCATCACAAATAATCATTCAAAACTAAAGCATATCTCAATATCATAAATAATCAATCATAATATGTCAAAGAAAATAAACTACAACAACTAATAAGTTTATATACCTAGGGTTTGAATGGTATATTGGTAAAATTTTATTTAATTAAACGGGTCAGACGTGTTAAACGGGTTCCATAGGTTGAACCCGAACCCAACCCGTTTATCAAACGGGTCCGTCGTGTCAACCCGAATATGACACGAACCCATTAAGCCTCAACCTATAACCGGCCAAAATTGGGAATTGAGCACGTTTCCCAAACAATATAATTAGTAGACACCATTTTCAAACTATATTTTTTACTAGCATCTCGAGTCTAAAAGACTCGATTTTGGGCCTATAAATCGAGCCTTTAAGACTCGATTTTCATGATCTAGTGAGTCTGATGTGGCATTTTTTTCACGTGGAGTACACTTAGAAATCGACTCTCTAAGACTTGATTTTTAAACAAAATAACTATAAAAAAATAAAAAACTGAAACCCAAAAACAGAGCACGCGAGAATAAGAGAAAAAAAAAAACCCAAGAAACAGAACAAAAACCGAACCCAGAAACAGAGCACACGCGAGAATGAGAGAAAAAAAAAAAAACCCAAGAAATAGAACAAAAACCAAACCCAGAAACAGAGCACATGCGAGAATGAGAGAAAAATAAAAAAAAACCCAAGAAACAAAACACACCTTCTCATCTCATCAGAGAAGAATGAGAGAAAAAAAAAAAAAACCCCAGAAACTACAAAGATTGAGATCGAAGTGGCTTCAGACCAGCTCGGTGGCTTCAACTTGGTGTGGGTGGCCGTCGGTTGTCTTCAGTGCTCGTGGCTAGCCGTGGGTTGGGTTTAGATCGCCGTCGAAGATCGCGATCGGAGTGGGTGGCTTCAGATTGGCGTTGGCCGTGGGTGGCCGTCGATGGTCATGCTTCCTTGTTCTTCTGGGTTTTTGGGCTTTGTGTGTTGTTCTTCTGGGTAAGTCTTCGTTCTTTTTTTTTTTTTTTTTTTTTTTTTTTCTTTGATGAGATGAGAAGGTGTAAAGGTTGTCTGGGTTTTTCTTCGCTGGGTGCTTGGGTAAGTTTTTGTTCTCTGGGTTTTTTTTTTTTTTTTTTTTTTTTTTTTTTTTTTTTTTTTTTTCTATGATGAGATGAGAAGTATAAAGACCCGTGTGTTTAAAAGAGTAAAGACTATATAAATCGAGTCAAAATGCCACCTGGGTAAAATGTCACATCAGACAAACCAGAACATGAAAATCGAGCATCAAAGAGTCGATTTATAGGCCCAAAATCGAGTCTCTTAGACTCGAGATGCTAGTAAAAAATATAGTTTGAAAACAATGCTTACTAATTATATTGTTTGAAAAATGATGTTAATTTCCCATTTTGGCCTAACCGTGCTAATTTCGTGTCGTGTCGAGTCAGGTTCGCGGGTCGTGTCCAATTTTGCCACCCCTAATTGAAGATAAGAGAAATGGTGTCGTATCTAGTCAGAGTAGTGATACACGTGAGACTGAAAAGAGGAAGCTCCCACGCATCACAACACTTATTCACACGGAAACATAAACAACCACAAGACTAAGAACCAAGTGATACTGTTTTTTCACTAGTCTGTTAGGAGCAATGGCGCCAAAGTCTGTTACGATTAGTTTAGAATTCTGTTAGGATTCCAGAGTTTGTTACCAGTATAAATTGGAATCTATTAGAGCCAAACTTTGAACAGGTAATCGAACTCCGCCCGTAGTCGAATTTGAAGACGACGCCGTATCCATTGTTAAAAAAAATATATAAATATCTACTCAACCAATCACCACCACCATAAAAAAAAAAACAAAGGAAAAACAAAGAATTTTGAGAAGGAATTGTTGATAGGGAAAAGAGAGAGGAAATTTGTTTAATGGTGGTGTAGTGTAGTGTAGTGTAGGGAAAGTAAAAGGATTGCAGAGAGAGAAGAAAAGAGACTATTAAAAGAAAGCAGAAAGATCCAATTCTACTTGAAGCTACTAAAGTCTTCTTTTCCTCTCCTACTTTTTTTTTTTCATCGATTCATTGCTTTTTTATTGAGTCTTTATCCACTGCTGTGCGTCTGCATTGAGAACGGATTATAAAGTTAGCTTATTTTACTATTTAGTTTATTTTTATTACTATTCATGGATTCAATTGTTCTTTTTGGTATTATAGATTACTAATAATAGATACAATTTGTTTTGGTGTTTTTTTGTGGGGGGTTTTATTAATAAGCCTTGTGTTATGGTGGTGCATTAATTTTTGTTATGATTGTGCTTAAATTTTTTTTTAAATTTTAATCTTGTATTTCTCTCTATATATATATATATATTTTAGTTAGTGGTAATATATTGAATAAATCTTTATTTATACAGGTTGAGATTGTTAAAAACTTATTATTATTCGGTAAAACTACAACAATACTTTTTATATAAATCATGTTCTATTTTTCATTTGCCCTACACTTGAAAGTTATTTTTTATTTTAGTCTTTATAAATTATTATTTGATTCATTTTCAAATACATGTATTGCTTACAGGATTTTACTGACAATACATGTTACAGCAGCTTCTGCAGAAAGAAGTTTTTCAAAATTAAAATTAATAAAATTATATCTAAAATCGACAATGTTCCAAGAAATATTAAGTGGATTAGCTATATTATCGATTGAAAAAGAGATGTTAGAAGAACTTGAATACAAAAATTTAATTAGTTAATTTGCATCTCAAAACGCAAGAAAAATAGATTTTAAATGAAATATATTATAATATATAAATATTAAATAAATATTAATTTAATTAATATATAAATATTAAATAGGCCCAATTTTAAGTTCTCGCCTAAGGCCCTAAAATGTCTAGGGCCGGCCCTGGCCAAAGGACCATGTGATTATTAGTTTTAGACCTATATAAACTCTATGTATTATTCATTATGATTTATGCAAGATATTATTCAATTCTCTCTTTCTTAAACTCTCTCTCTTCTCTGAGATTTTCTCCTGGTTCTTTAGCTTTTCTTGCATCTCAAAAAATCTCACAATGCTTGAAGGTTTCAAGCATAGCCGGCTAAACTCATCCTGGGGTCTAAGGCGAGTGGTTTTTTATACATTTTTTTTTGTGAAGAATTATTAGTTTTTTCCAATATCTCAATAGTGGTTCTTGTTGAACACTTTTTGGCAAAGCCATTAATTTGATATTTGTGTTTTTTACAAATTTAACCTCAACTGAATTGATAATCTTTTTTGTTTGTACAAATACCATGATGATCATGCCCAAATCATGAAACATGTTAAATGTGTTTCATATATAATATGGCCACATTACTATGAGAATTTTTCATATGCATAAAGTATTTTATATATAAAATATATATTTTAAAATTTTGTAAACTCTAAATGGTTTTGTTTCTATCAAATACCTCAATTCAACTTCAAATAGCTTCATTCCAGACATTTCAAATTCACAGTTTGCAATAATAGGGCCTAGTTTAGGACTAGCTCAACACAAGTATAATGCGACAATTTTTAATGGGGACTTCTCTTATTTTAAATATTAATTGAATAATATTTATGTTTTGATATTTTTTTCAATTAAAAATTTATTTTTCTTGTTTTTTGAGATGCAAGATTAGTACTAATTATGTTTTTGTGTTTAACTTCAGTTAAGATTTCATTTTCAATTGGTAATATCACTAATTCAGTTAATCTTTTTTGTTACATATTCTATCTTAAATAGGATTTTATCCATTTTTATTTTAGATAACTTCTTTTTGCATATGCAAATGTAATATGTATTGTTAGTTAATATTTTATAAGTGATACATTCATTACTATTTTCATCTATTAATAAATTGTATTTCAAAAATTTTAATTCTAAAATTTAACAGTTGACACTATTGGGCTTTAGGTATTGAACAAGGAATTTCAATAATGAATTTTTCTAGAAAACTATCAATTCTAATTTTAATTTTGATAGAGAGAAAAATGAAGAGTAAATTTTTTGAAAAATTGAAATCTTTTACTCTATAAAACTACAAGAAACATAGTAAACGTATTAATAATTAATGCACAACATTAAAAAAGAATATAATATTTTTAAACATAGTTTGTATTTGTAGGGATGAAGGGCCCAGAAATAGGTATTGGGCTGAGGAAGAGATCAGGCCATGATAAGCAGGAGACGTTGCCCGAGGAACAATACCTCCTTGGCCAACAGGGTGGAGGCCGACCACCCATCAAGTACTGGGCAGCATGCAATCGTGCTTGGAAGGATAAGCATAAAAAAGAGATGAGTCAATAGAGAATTGCGAAATATCTGGAAGAAAGTTGCTACTACCATATTGAATGCTCTGCATTTAACCCCCTAGCCGCATTAATATAGAGCTGATACCTGAACAGTAACTTTCAACTTACAACTACCCACAAAGACTTCAGGAAGGTGCTGATGGGACAAGTATCAAGACTAGCAATTTGATTTACACGTGGAGGGCTGAGATGAAAGAAGGGAAGGGAGTAGAAAAGGGAGACCCCATTATAGAGAGATCTATCTAAAAAAGAAGAGAGAAATCATTGAGTATCCAAGAACTGTAATTTTTGTATAAGTCTAAAAGAAATATATAAGAACAGACTTTCCTCGAACTTGACTGATGAGAACTTTTCTTGTTCAAAATTGTTTGTTTCATTCTTTCCAATAATAACTAACTTATTTTGATCATTATCTACCTAACTCATTGAAAGTTTAGTTTTCAGCCAACTCTCTACAAATTCATTATTTTGGACTCATTGGGCTATTGGCTATCCATTTGGGCTGTAGAGCAAATCTTGTCCTTACACTATTCATTATATTTTTGGACCTTAATTAAAAATTTTACATTATTAATACTGATAGATAAGATATTCTATTGACCAACAGAAAGAGTTTTTTTTTAGCAAGGTAAGAGGCCCTACATTTTTTTTAATATTTTATTTTTGGGAGCCTATTTCATTTGAGGGCCTTAGATTATTGTCCAAATGGCCTAATGTCTGAGACACCTCTAGTTTCAAGTCTCTAAAGTGTCATGTATATCTACTTCTCAAAAAAAGAAAAAAAGAAGTGTCATGTCATGTATATCCATAATGTAACTAAAGAATTTTTGTTTACCACAAATTTAACATCGGCCACCAGAAGATTCAGAAAACACGTATCTGAATGCATTTCAAAAAAAAAAAAAAAAACACGTATCTGAATGACAATTACTTCCAAGTTCCAATTATCAACACGTGGATGAAGTATGCACTCTGAACTATGAAGAGTTTACACCAAAAACTAAAAATTTCAAGTGGGTGAGCTTATCTTTTTTTTTTTTGAGAATCAAAAAGGGTGGCTGACGTATGATATTACAGTCAACCACACCTCACAGATACATCGCCTGTGAGTACTACCAGCACATAATAGTGCCCGCGACTTGGACTTCACCCTTGTACTTTGTTTCTTTTTAAAAACCAAAGTCTAAACCCCACACTCATGGGATATGAGGACTCGAACCCACACCTGGCACAGCCATCAAGAAGGGAGCAACTACTACGCCACACTAGCTGGTGGTGGGCGGGCTTATCTAGTGACTGGCAATTTGACACCGATGCTAGTTTATAAAAAAGTGCTGATGAAGTAACGACAAAATAATTGTTTTTTTTTTTTAATGGGAAAAGCTAGACAAATTTTGAACATTCGGAATTTAGGAACGCAATTCTAGCCAGCGGTAAGGTATATGTATTTTTTAATCAATATCGTTATTAACTAACGTGATGGCTTACTTAGCTTTATACTGATTGATTTTCGTTGAAAGTGTATTCAAATATAATTATACCTAGAAAAGGTTAGGCAAAAAAAAAAAAAGATATTAAAAGTTGTATATATAAGGAAATATAAGATAAAAGTTAAAAGTAAGTTAAAAAAAAAAAAAAAGGCTTATAAAAAGACACTTAGATTATACTAAGTAAGCTATTTTATTTATTCTTATTTATCAAAAAAAAAAAAAAAAGTAAGCTATTTTATTTTATTTTTTTAAGTAGGAGGCCTAAGAGGCTTTTGTATTAGGGAATGAAGGCTAAATTAGCATGGAAAGCAGAAAAAAAAAATTGTGGAGGAACAAACTTTATCCACACAACGTAGTTTGTAACATATCTAGCATACCGAGCTAGACTATGGGCAACTTTATTATCTTTTGTTTTTTGTATGACAGTAATGTAATTCATTAAAATGACTAGTAAAAGACTTAGTATCAAGTATCAAAGAACCAAGAGGAGACAGAGAGATTGTATCATCAGAAATCAACATAGAGTCCCCTTCCAGCACTGCATCCGCTATCCCAATCTCAAGAGAAAATTCAAGTGCCCTTGCTGCTAGAGTTTCAATTTTTGCTTCATGGTATTGATGTGGAAGCTGCTGAGAGAGTGCTACAATGGCTGAACCTTGTGACTCTTGGATGACCATACCAATGCCCGACATATTCTCTGAATTGAAAGTGGCCCCATCATAGTTGATTTTATATAGATCAAGAGGGGGAGGCTGCCAGGAAGCACGAGAATGTTGCCGTTGGGGGCGTTGTTGTGGTGAGTTTGCAGAAGGCTGGGTTGCACGGTACTCATTGTACCTAATTGTTGAGAGCTGAGCAATGTTCGAGAGCATGTTGTTGGGCTGATTTAGTCTAACTTGGTTTCTTTGCATCCAAATAGACCAGGTCGTTATAGTGAAGAGTGTAGGGCTGCTGTGTTGTTGGATTATCCAAGTCTGCCCAGAGTCCCAGACAGCAACCAGTTTAGGGCACAACTAGATAGCATGTAATGGTGATTCTGAAGCTTCAAGACATCGGTCACAAGTGGAGCTAGTAATGATTGTACGACGTACCAGATTCTCCTTGGCAGGTAATGAATTACGACAGGCTCTCCATACAAGATTCTTTACCTTATTGGAATTTTCAAAGACCACAATCCCTTCCATAGCTGCATTTCATGAGGCTAGAAAGCCACTCGGGTTTGCAAGTACAGATTCTTCCTTCAAAAACCTGTATCATGATTTATAAGTGCAGCGACCATTATGAGTTAAAGGCCAATAGAGTGTGTCCTCCGATACAACATTGGCTAAGGGGATGTTTCTGATAACATCGGCTTCACTTGGAACAATAGACCATCCAGCATGTTATTGTTCCAAATTCTTGTTTCATCGTCAATCAAAATATCAACCGTGGCTTCACACATGGACTCAACAATTGGAGAAGAGATCATAGATGAGTGATTTTTTGGTAGCCATTGGTGATTCTAGATTTGAATACACTTCCCATTTCCCACATGCCATCTAGCTTCTCTTTAGATAACATCCCTACCATGTAGTATGCTTTTCCATGCATATGAACCCGACCTTGAATTTGTTGCCTCCATAATGGAGCAATGAGGAAAGAAATGAGCTTTGAAAATTCTGTAGAAGAGAGAATTTTTGTCATGTAGGAGTCGCCAAGCTTGTTTTGCTAAAAGAGAATCATTGAACATTGCCAAGTCACAAAATCCCATTCCACTAACCATCTTCGACTTTATCAATTCACCCCACTTAAGCCAATGAAATTTTCTTCTAGTACCCCATTCTCCCCACCAAAATTTTCCTGATTAAGACTTCAACTTCATGGTACAAACCCAATGGAATTTTGAAGCATCCCATACCAAAGGAAGGGATTGCTTGAATTATAGATTTTATTAACACCTCACGCCTCGCTTGTGACAGCAGCTTTCCTTTCCATCCTTACTATTTTTTCCACACCCTTTCCTTAATATAATTGAAGCTCGCTTTTTTTCCTTTCCCTGCTAGAGAGGGAAGACCCAAATACTTCTCATACTGCTTGATTTCCTGAACACCCAACACACGTTTAATAATTTCCTTTGTTTCATATGAGGTTGATTTGTTGATTGGATGCTTTTTTATAAAAGGCTTAAAATTTTGTTGCATTCTTCAGGAGTGGCTCTGCAAAAAAGAAGACTGTCATCTACAAAAAACAAATGAATTAGTTTTGGTCTTCTTTTGCATAAAGAGAAGTCCTTTTTTTTCCCTCACTAGCTGCATTCCAAATGAGTCCATGCAATCATTCCGTACATAAAAGAAAAAGGAAATAAGATAAGGGATTTCCTTGTCTGATTCCTCTTGGAGGATGAATTAAGCCCTTTGGCTCGCCGTTGATTATAATTGAATAGGTAACAGCTTGGATACAAAGCATGATGAGCCCAATCCACCTACCATTAAACCCCATCTTCCGCATCAAATCTTCCAGAAAGGCCCACTCCACCCTATCATATGTCTTGCTTATATCCAATTTGAGAGCCATGAAACCTGATTTCCCTGCTTTATGATTTTTCATGTAGTGTAAAGTCTCAAAAGCGACTAAAATGTTATCTGGGATCAGCCTATCCTTGAAAAAGGCTGATTGATGTTCAATAATGATATTTGGGAGAATTTTTTTCAAGCTATTTGCAAGTACCTTAGAAAAAAGTTTGTACAATACAATATTACATAGGCTGATATGATGATACTCATGAACATATTTCGGATTTGGTATTTTTGGAATAAGAGTGACAAATGTGTGGTTTACTGATTTAGGAAGAATACCTTTGTTTAGCCAAGAGAGGACAGCTTGTGTAACATCTGTATCAATTGTGTTCCAAAAATGCTAGAAAACAGCGGTGGCATCCCATTCGGTAGGAGTTTTTAGGGAAGCCATGTCCTTTAGTGTAGCAATCACTTCCCATTCTTGAAAATTAGCAGCTAGTTGTTGGTTCATGTCATTTGTGATCGTTGATGGAACATGGGATAAAACCTTAGACTCAAGGTTCAGATTAGAGGAAGAGAATAAGTTTTGATAGTATTCTGTCAAAACCAAAGCTACATCCTCTGGAATATCACACCACCTGTTTGCCTAATCTCGGATTCCCATAATTGTATTTTTTTCGATTTCTCTTGGTTGCTTGGCTGTGAAAATTTTTTGTGTTACTATCCCCTTTGCTTGCCCATGAAATCTGAGACCTCTGACTCCATATATGGGCCTCCCTATCCAGCAAAGTATTGACTTCGACTTTCAAAACTCTAACTTGCTGATTACACTCACTTATTTGTGCTTGGGCTTTGGCAAGAGATAAGAGTTTCTTTTTCCTCTCTAATTCTTTGCGCACATTCCCAAAACAGTTTTGGTTCCACCAATCCAAGTCCTTACCACATTTTTCAATTTTTGAGAGTACCCTACTACCTAAAACTCCACCATCAACAGACTTCTAAGATGCTTCCATTGTTTCCCCACATCTATGATCAGACAACCACATCTCCTTAAACAGGAAAATTTTTTTCCTTGGAGAAGGATCCAAACCCAAAAGATTAATGAGGTGAGGAGATTGATCTAAAGCATTACTGCAAATGTGATAAACTCTGGTACCAGGGAATTTCATTAAAAAAGAATTAGTTGTTAATCCTCTTTCCAATCTTTCCCAAATAAACTGACCATCATGAAAATGTCTGCTCCAAGTGAAATGAGAGCCAATAAATCCCAAATCCATGAAACCACAATCATCAATTACTTCTCTGAACAATTGCATCTAGTTATGACTTCATAAAGAACCACCCCATTTTTTGTCTTGCTTTGTAATTTCATTAAAGTCCCCTACACAAATCCAGGGAATATTTGGATAATGATTCAATCCCTAGAGATCATTCTTGCTTCCACACGTTTTGCTGTTTCCAGTTCGCCTTAAAATCCTGTGAAACGCCATGCATTCTTAGAATTTTTATCAATGAGAGAATCGATGAAATACCTCGACGAATTCTCAACTGAAAGGTTAACTGAGGACTTCCAAAATAACACTAAACCACCATCTCTCCCATTACTCGGAACCACCCATCTGTGCTCAAAATCAATATCCCGTTGAACTCGATCTAGCCTTGCTTCATCTATCCATGTTCCGACTATAAATACGACAGTTTCAAACTAGGAAATTCATTGCAACTAGCGGGGCTAAATATCAACCTCCACCAAATCCAAAAAAATATCTTCATCATTCTTCAAAACCAGTTCATGCTTTGATGGTTATTCAGAATGGTTGTTACATAGTTATTTTAGGCTTCTTTTCCCACTGCAATGGAACAACTCTGTTGTTTTAGGAGTTTCATTGCTTGTGGGTTTGGCTAATTGGGTCCACCTTAGCTGCACACGTAGTTGGCTAGGGTTAAATGAAACCCTAGTGTTAGCCATATTTTTCCTTGAATCATTAACTTCGAATCCAGCTGGTAGAGGAGTTATATTTTGTGGAGTAATAAGAATATTACCTGATGGATTGGGATACGGCTTATCAATGAATTTTAATTCCTTGTTAATTTCCTTTAATTGAGTCTCAAAAGCAATTGATGATACAACTTGCATGTTAATTTCGGGAGAGCTATTTTGATCAAATTTTGGTGGAGCCGTTTCGCAGCATTGAAACTCAGCCCTAAAATCTCGCAATTCATTATTAACATTCATGCGTGTACTGTCTGCTCGTGGCTTTGTGGTCAGTTGAGAGGAAGAGTTTTCTCCAACAGTCATCGGAGGCATAGAAACTAGTTCATTATTCATCGGAGATTGGTGGTCATCATATCCTGGCATAGTGGTTTTTGGGCTTGACTGTGTTTTGCTTTGTAAAATCCTAGAATGAAGACAACATTCTTCCTTGATGGTAGAAAGGTTAAGGCACGCAGGTGTGCATGGGCCAAATTGTTTTTGTTCCATTGTAAGTGATCTCTCGCTTTCTAACCATATGTTGCAGTCTTTATCATCATGATCAAAACAGCCACACCAATAACACATATTGGGTAATCACTCATACTTGAAGTTTACCCATATTTGTTCTCCATTCTCAAGAGATAAAAGACGACCACGAGCGAGAGGGACAATGATATCCATTAAGACTTTGACTTGAAAATAAAGTTACCACCCTCATTTGCCGTAATTGCTAGACATCGAATAACATCACCAAGGATTTCACAAATCTTCTCTGCCACTACAACATTCATATATTGTATCGGGATGTTATGGAGTTGTATCTAAAAAGTAGTTTTTGTGAAACTTAAATCCGTGAGAGTGGACTCCTTATCATATCTTTGCATTACAATCAGATGTTTGTTAAAACTCCATGGCTGCAAAGTTTTATTAAAAACTTTGCAGCAATGATGAATTCTTGCGGTTTGAGTTCACCCGTAAGATAGCAACTTGGGCCTTCCTTCTTTGACAAAGTAGTGCTAAGACTCAATTTTGTTTCTCAATAACCCTGGAAAAAGAAACCTAACTACCCTAGGAATTAGTGTGTTATTCCAAGGAAGACAAAAATACACATTCACAGTGAAAGGACCCCAAATTCTACAGCCTAAGAGAAGACAAGTTTTCTTAGCGACAGAGAAACTAAACTTTTTAAATTAGTGTGCTATTTTTCTTTAGAAAAAAAATAGTGCTATTGACACAATATAAGTAAGCTACTTAGTAGTAATTCTAGTACTATATAAAATGTCATAACTTTTGCTACAATGATTCTACGTGGTAGACTGCATGTCACTTTTACATGAAATCACTACTTTTTCTCCACCATTTATAGTTTTTCATGTGGATAGTTATAACAAAAGTTGTGATTTAAGTTGTGGTCCTACAATTTTTGTCTACTTAATAGTTAATATAATTGAATTCCACATCATCTCCTTAATTATATTTTTCATTCACTACAAAAAACAGGGCCTATAGTGGCGTTTTCTATAAACGCTGCTATAGGAATATTTATAGTGGCGTTCAAAGAGACCTATAGTGGCGTTTTAAAAATGGATCTATAGTAGCGTTTTTAAGGCCCTATAGCAGCGTTTTTACAAATGCCACTATAGGTTCTGATCTACAAGGGCCTATAGTGGCGTTTTTTAGGACCTATAGTGGCGTTTTTTAGGACCTATAGTGGCGTTTTTCAAACGCTGCTACAGGCCTATTTCAGTTGGACCTATAATGGCGTTTGACAAACGCCACTATAAGCACTTTTTATTTCAGTTTTTTTTTTCCTTTCACGTTTATATATATATATATATATATATATATATAAATAAATAAGGACTAAAGGAGAAAGAAGACCTAGCATAATAAAAAAATTGAACAAAAAAACTTATGAAACATAAATTTTTGAAGAAAAAAAGTCATTATAAATTAACAAATTCAACTTAGGGGAGGCAAAATCAAATTACATCCATTTGCCCACCCAATTAACTGGATTAAATGGATATTAACCCAATTAATCCTAATTAACAATAATATTTATTGATAGTAACTAAATTATGACTTTTCTCAACTAAAAATTACTAATTTTTAATTAAGATTTTTATATAAAAGGTTAGGTGAAGAATTTGGATTGTATTCAAATTAAGATTTTTATCAACTTCAAAATTATAGGAGAAGTTAAAATCATATAAATGTCTACTATGTTGTTGGTTTTTATAAAAATTATGGTCATTTTTACTTGTAGTATTATTATTATATGTTTTTTTTTATTTGCTATTTTCCTCTTAAGGGTAGTTATATCTATTTATTTTTTTAATATCATAGAAACATGTACTGTGTTGCTGGTTTTTTTTTTACTTAAGATTTCATTTTTTAAACTTTAGCTTGTATTATATTGCTAGTTTTTTTTTATTAAGATTTTTTTCTAGTAAAATAGAATTTAGGTTGTAATCAAATTATAATTTTTATCAACTTAGAAATTATAGTAGAAATTAAAATCATATAAACATGTTCTATGTTGCTGGGTTTTTAAAAAATTATGATATTTATCAACTTAAAAATTATAGGAGAAGAAAAATTATATATATTTTGTGGAATTTTTTTTTTTAAATTTCCACAATTTAGTGAAGTCACTAGTGTAACCAATGCTTCTAAACTCAACTTTTATTATATAATACATGATATGATATATATACATATATATATATATATATATCATATCATATTATATATAATAAAAGTTGGGCTTAGATGCCGTGGTTATGCCAAATGGCTTCACCAAATTGCATAAATTTTTTTAAATTTTTAGATTTTTCAATAGAGATATGAACTTAAGTAGTTTTTAGATAAAAACAAAAAAATTTTGATCTTTATCAACTTCTTTAGATAAAGTAACAATAAGTGTTCTAATGAACTTCTTCTTCTTCTTTTAATTCTTTTTTTAAAATTTTATAAAGTAAAAATTTTACTAGCTTACGTTAGTTTTTTTTTTTTTTTTTTTTGAGATAAACTTTTTCCTGCATCATTTATTTCCTAATAATAAAGTAAAAAATTTAAAAGTATTATTTTTAAATTATTACTTGATGATTTGATTTATTTTCTTACATTCTTTGATGGGTGTGTGATGTTATTTGAAATCGTTAGATTTCTTAAAATTGTTTGCATATGGATTTGGGATAGATCCCATAGTTAATATATAGTAAATAGAAATTGAAATTCGTACCATACAATCAAATCAAAATTGAAATCAAATTTAACAATTACCAAGTTAAAAATAAAATAAAATAGAAAGATATATATTGAAAAATTAAAAAGATAAAGAGCAATAAATCATGGTAGAGCTTATGATAAAAATATTATTATAAAAATGAATGATTGATAATTGTGTGGTGACGTTTTCTCAAAAAAAAAAAAAAAATTGTGTGGTGACTTCGCATTGCAGGGTTTTGATGTGGAAGACTTTCCCACACCGTGTTTCTTGACGGTGACGGCAGAATTGAGCCCTTAGATCGTTTTGATGACTTAAACAATTTGGTGATGCCATGTGGTTACGCCACGTGACTTCATCAAATTGTAGAAATTTTAATAAATTTTAGATTTTAAGAATAGATATATACATATTTTTTGGATAAATATGACAAATCAAGTAATGAAAGAAAGTAATAATTTAATTACAACTATAACAGTTGTGTCTATCTAAAATGTTATCAACAAAGCCTAAAATCAATAAAATAGAATTATCTAAGAATAGAATTTAAAAAAAAAAAGAGAGATAAAAAAAGTACAAGAAAAAAAAATGTCGAATTTACATTTTTTTTCCTACGTTTCTTTAAAAAACATTGAAGGAAAAAAAAGATAGAACTTGCTTTTTTTTTTCCTAGGTTTCTTTTTTTTTTTTTTAGTGGATAAATTTGCATCTTATATCATCTTTTTCCTAATAATAAAGTAAAAAAAAAAAAAATGGTATTTGAGTTTCACTTAAACTACTTCTTTTTGTTTATATCATCTTCTTTTTGTTTATACATAGAGTTTTTTGGTGTTTCATTATTTCTATTACGTACTTTATAATTATTTGTTATATTTTTTAATTGTACAAGTAAAATTTATTTTTAAATTTTAAATTTTGAATTATTTATTTTTAAATTTTATTTATTATTATATTTTTAAAATATTTTTTATTAAGTCGTGCATCGCACGGGCATAATACTATTATATATATATATATATATATATATCTATATATAAATAAATATAAAGGATCAATAAAAAAAAATTAAAAGAAGGAATTATAGCCCAACCCAAAAAGAGTAAGAATTTGAAGGGTGCTTTTTATTTCGTTTTTTTTTTTTTGAGGGCTGGTTTTTGTTTTTATATTAATAAGGATCCATTAAATAATTAAATAAAACCCTATAGCAGCCCCAAAAAATGAAAAACCCTAGCCACTATCATCCGAACTCTCTTTACTCAAAAAAAAAAAAAAAACTCTTCTCTCTTTCTCATTCTCTCTCTCGTTCTCTCACTCTCTAACAGCTGCCGCCGTCAAGGCCTCTCGCCACTACTAGCCTCCACCTCGTCCTCCACCCACAAACGCACACCTACAAGGTATGATCGATTTGATTTGATTGCATTTTTATTGTATTTGTTTGTGGGATTTTGGTTTGGTCCGTGACTTTTCATGTTACCTTTGTCTGTTTTTTTTTTTGGGAGGGGGGTGTTGAACAAATAATCTATCTTATAATTGTGTTTTTGGTGTTATTGATGGGTTAAGGTCAGTGGCGGAGCCACGTCGGGCTAGGGGGTTAGGACTCTATGAGATTTGTGGGTAAGGAACACTATAAGAAGAAGAAACTGAATTAAAGAAGCCATGGAAGGAAACATGCAAGAGAGAGAGAGAGAGAGAGAGAGAGAGAGAGGGAGAGAGAGAGAGAGAGAGAGAGAGGGTGGTTGGGGTGTGTTTGTGAAGAGGAAAAAAATAAATAAACGGTAGTTAAAGGGTGTTGCGGTGGGATGCTGATGATGATGATTGAAAGGATAAGGTCTTTGGGGCTGTCCAAGTCTTGCTGACTAGATATTTTGGATAGTGATCTTTCCATTGGGAAGTAGATAAAGTGTTTATCACTTTATCTTCTTCATTCTTTCCTTTTCTTTTTTGACCTAAAACGTTTATCTTCTTTAGGTGGGTACAACACATGACTCACGTTTTTATTTTTATTTTTTAAATCTTGAAAGGATAAGGTTCTTTCTTGGTACCCACTAGGAAATAACAAATCCGATTTTTTGTGGACGTTGGCTAAGTAGTAACTTTGATATCATATAAAAATGTACGTACACGTGGTTCCTTATAACTTAGGCAGCATTTCATTGCATTAAATAAGAAAATAATATTCTTCTCAAATAAAAAATTAAAAAATTAAAAGTAATTCTAGAAAGACAAGAAGAGACACGTAATGCTGCATTGGAGGAAGACATTCCACATGGCGCTACACAGGACGATGATGCCACAGAACCTCCAGGTATGAACTTTACTTTTCAAATTCTTGCTTCCATGTGTGTGCTAGTTGTCATGTGAATATTGGAAAGTAGTTTCTCATCGTGGTTCACTATGTACAGATGACATGGTGGCAACTCCTGCTAATGTTAGATCACGTACAAAACGTGGTAGTACACTAATGCGAGACATTTGGAATCTGCCGCCAGGAACAAAACATGTACTGCATTTGAATGGCGAAGGCCAACCAATTGGGTCAAGTGGGGCGACATTTAAGAGGTGGATGGGCACTATTACGAGAAAGTACTATATGTGCCCAGTGGTGCCTATTGATTGGCGGGAAGTGCCAATCCAGTATAAACGAGAGTGTTGGGGGGAGATTGAGGTAATAGTGACAACAACTTTGGCATGTTGCTTTAATATTATCAACTTATAAGTATGGTTATGCGTAGTTATGCTAGATGATGTAATATAGACTAGAGTATCACTACGAGTAGCTATATAATTATAATTTCAACAAAAATCAATTTTGACATGTATGTTGACTAAGTGTGTTCTTTTCAGAGACGATGGGCCATCCCTGCAGACAAAGTCCCGCTAGCGAAACAAGAGGACTGGGCAATGCAACTATTGGGGCACCTAAGAAGGGCGCGCAGGACCTTGTTAAAGAAGGAACAATGTTTGGCAAGTATGAGTAAACAAGAAGTTGTGGACAATATACCAAACAATTGTGATGAAGAACAGTGGAAGAAGTTGGTGGAATTTTGGTTTACAGAGGACGTACAGGTACTAACATTTTTTGCTTATTGAAATTATTTGCGGTAACAATGAGTTGATATTATTGGACTTTACGTACTATATTAGATTGATGTTGTTTGGTGGTGATTTGTGTGATTGCATTTGTAGACAACGGCTCTGCTAAACAAGGCCAGCCGTGGATTCCAAGAAGAAATACCTAGAACTGGACCAAGAAGTTTGGCACAACTAGTTGCTATTATGGTATGATGTCTATCTCTTACATTACTTCTATAAAAAAACAAAAACTGAATATGCTAAATAGGCTATTGATTTAAATATGAGATGTTAGTACTACAAATGATCTTTCTTACGCTATTCTCACAATTCAATTGTCTACCATAATAAGCATATCAAAAAGACTTATCATTGTTAAAGAGGTTACTTTTATTGAAAAAGTCATGTGCTTCATTATTTGTGGCCTTGCTCTAAAGCTATATCTTGGTTCATCTCCCATAAGTCTTATCCTGGGCTAAGCATATTATGAATGGAGCTACTATAGTTTGTGTATCGTTAGTTGATACAAGTTCATCTATTAGAGAGTAGTTTGTGAAATTCTGAATTAAATTTCGAAAAAGAAAAGTTCTTAGCAACCATGGTTGCAAATTTGATTTATTAATCTTGGATGACTTAGTACATTAGGAAATTATAGACAATATAAGCTCTAGATCATAAGGCCTTGATCTACTCGACTCCTCCGTAATTATTTAGCAAATAATTTTCTTTTAACGAAAAGAATTTTTACTTATTCCCTTGGAAAAAATTTGGGAATCAGTCCATACATGACAGATAGCCACACTTTTGGGATCAATTTGAGAAATTGTCAGCAATTCTTTTGGGGAGATTGTTTAGAATTTATCATTGAAGTTAATATTACATTGGTTGTTGATTTTTATAAACTATGTTTACTAACAAATAACTTATCAATACATGTTTCTAATTATTATCTACCCCCTACAAGGGCTTAAATTTCATTTGAAGTGCTAAACGGGTGCTAGGAGGGGATATTTGTATCAAGGGATCCTAATGAAGGTTCTAAAAGTATTGATATAATAACTTTTGGTTCTCTTTCAAATTTTCTCCCAAGTATGGCAAGTAGTATATTTTAATGTTTTTTGCAATGCCAAGCCAAAATCATTAAGTTATTATTCAACCATGTTGCATAATTGCATGGTAACCTTGACACCATGCAATTATTCAACCATGCATGAGCTTAGAACCAATATATAAGCATTGCAAATTTGCATCACGTAATTGTGTCCTAAAAATTTCAGATGTTTGTGGCATATAGAAATAAGGTGGCTTGTCTTGTTTTGTGTTGGTTTTTTTTTTTTTTTTTTTTTTTTTTTTTAATTGTTGTCTTGTTAAGAGTTTTACTTAGCACAATAATTAATGGATATAATGAACGTGTTCTAGGAAAACGAAACAGGTAGGCCAGTGGAACGTGCTGTAGTATATGACAAAGCTTATAGACATAAAGATGGGACACCTGTAACAGATAAAGCTGCTGAAAACATGGTAAGTATTTTCTCTATTAATCATTTGTGACTTACTTATTTTTTAAACTGACAAGGAAATTTATATTTATAAATACACATTTTTTTGCACTATATGTAGAATCTGATAAGTCATTTGGTAAAATTATGAAAATAGAGGAGGATGCAAGAACTGCTGAATGCTGGAACCCAATTAATTGGAGAGAGTAGTCATGGTGGAGGCGTTCTTTGGGCACCAGATGATGCCTATGCTCAAGTGATGGGAAAAGAGCGTCATGGACGCGTATGTGGAGTAGGGTTTGGACCGACCCCATCTAGTATAGAAAGGCGAAAGACGTTCTGCTGGACAGTACGACTCCGCGACAATCTTACGCCAGTGACCAAAGGGTTGTGGAGTTGGAGGATCAAATAGCGACACTGACCCAAGCTCGAGCGGAGGATGCAAATAAAATAGAGGCACTGGTTCAACTAGTAACACTTGAGAGAACTCAAAGGATGGAACAAGACGCCCTATTCCAGAAAATGATGGATTCAGTTAGCCAGCATGTGCGTGAATTGCAAAGTCAGGTATGGCTTTTTAATTTATTAATGTCGTTTCATGTATTAGTCATTGGTACTCTTTGATACAAATGCATACAAAGACAAGATAAGTCATTTCAGCACTTGACAAGGGCTTTTATGTTGAAAAATGGCTTAAAAATAGGTCATTGTATTATGTATGTGTTAGTGGGAAGGTTGTAAGCAGTTAGAGGCTGATGAGTGGGAGTTATTCGAGGGTAGATTTGGGTATGTAGATTTTGTTTATACCCTTGTGTCATATTTTAGAAGTGAAATAGGGAAAAATATATTGCAGGCTTATTTTTGTCATTTTACCAAAAATTACTTTTATACTCGATTGCTTTGTGATGTGCTTCTAAAATTTTAAGGGCAATTTAGGAATTAGAAAAGGTAATAACTAACTTTGTGAATCCTTTTAATATATAGATATATATATATATATACATATATATATATATATATATATATGTATGTATAAAACTTAAGTTGATATAGTATTTGGCTTTGTTTGTTCATTTGTTATAATGTTGCCTTTGTCCTATTTTGGAGTTATGAGTATTGTCCTTCTTCTCCATGTGTTTATATTGATTATGTAGTTTAAAATATTTGGCTTTGTTTGTCCCTTTGTTATAATGTTGCCTCCATCTTATTCAGGGTGAAGATGATGCTGATGTTGATGATGGGGATGCATTTGGGGATACACTTGATGATGAGGATGCTTTTGATGATGGTGATGACCGTTTTTTTTTTTTTTTTTTTGATGGAGTTGTAATTATTGTCCCACTGCTCCATATGTAGTTAATTGAATGTTCCATATATTAGGGCCTTTTGTGTACCCTTAGAAAGGGTGGTATGTTTTGTGTACCCTATGCTTGTGATTTTCCCAGGACAAGTGAAATATGTGTATGCGTTTATATATATATATATATATATATAGTGGCGTTTGTGACTATTGATATATGCTTGTGATTTGTATAGTGGCATTTGTGACTATTGATACATGCTTGTGATAGGACAAGTGAAATATGTGTGCATATATATATATATATATATATATATATAGCCGCGTTTGCAGACTCAGCTAGCTTCTATTACAAAAAAAAAAAAGTATATATAGTGGCATTTTTGGACCAATAGTGGTGTTTGTAAAACGCCAATATAGACAACTAACAGAAATCCGTTCTTGACCTATAGTGGCGTTTTCAAACGCTGCTATAGGTAATTTAATTTTTTTCATAATTTGTTTATAATGGCGTTTCAGAAACGCCTGTATAGGTCTGAAACGCCACTATAGCATTTTAGAAACACCCTATAGTGGCGTTTCTGAAACGCTACTATAGCATTTTTAAAAAAACAATTTCAGCCTTTAGTGGCGTTATAGGGTATACCTATAGTGGCATTTTTTAGAAACGCCACTATAGGTCTATAGTTGCGGTACAATAGTGGCGTTTACAAACACCACTATAGGAAACGCCACTATAGCCAATTGGGCCTATAGTGGCGTTTTTTTGACCTGTAGTGGCGTTTCTGAAATGCCACTATAAGTCCAGTTTTTTGTAGTGATTATTGTAATAAAACTTATAGTGAGAAGGGGACTGATGAAGGCGTAGAAGTGGTAGCACTGTAGGACCTGTTTGATTTGAGCAAAAAAGAGGTTGTATTTTGTATTCATTTTTAATTTTTTGTGGGACCCACTACTAAAAAACTTGTTTGGTTTTGTATTTGTTTTCAATTTTCATTTTTAGTATAAAAAAAAAGTAGGATTTGAATACAACTTTTTGGTGTCTTCATTTTCTAGAAAATGAATACAATAACATTTTCCAAAAAAAAAAAAAAAAAAATCAAATTTGTGGGTCCTAATAATATCACTGACTAGTCATATTAAAGAACACTCTTTCTCTCTATTTGTTGGTGGTTGTCTAAAAAAAAAGTGAAGGAGAAGACAAAGCAGAAAATGATACTATACAAAAAATTAGATAGAAACAAAAGCTAATTACAAGATTTGAGCATAGAAAATAAGGACAAAAAATAAAAATAGAAAATGAATACAACCTCTAGACAAACCAAACATTCCCGTAGTACTTTCAAGAAATCATTTTGACATCCAATTTGAGGGGAATAAAAGATAGCTTACACTACAGTGTGTATGAATGCCAGAGAAAGTAAGAAATTTATGTTTGAACTTTGAAAAACTATGGTCGAGTAACCAAAGTGTCAGGTAGTGAATAGTGATTGCAAATGCGTGGCGAAATGATATCTCAGGGTATAGCTAAAGCTTGTACATACCTTTTCAAAATAAATAAAAAAGCAACCGTTTGTAGCTGTTAAAATATTGTAGCTGCGTTGCATGCAAAAAGCCATATGGGGAGATTTAGGAAACACAATGCTGCTTGATTGAGTAGGAGGAGAAGAGCCCAAGCTGTGAAAACACTACCTACTTCCATGCACATGCAAGCAATACAATCAAATCCAAGCTCTGAAGGATTCCTTTGTGGGATTGAGCAGTAGGAAACCCTTGGTATTGAAATTATTATTACCAAGTAATTTGAAAACATCAATACTACACCGTACGCATTCAGGGTACAAAATGTGATAGAACAAATAGAGAGAAGGGTGACATTTTCCGTTCTTTTATGAACTCTCAAACGAAGGGTAAGTGTGAATGAGATATTGAAGCACAGTACGCATATTAAGGGTCTGATACGTAACAAAAGCATACTGAACATGCACGAGTCAAGACAAATGTCAAAAAATTTCAACTTCACTCACATATCCCTTATTCCTGAGTTTAAGGCCCTAAAATAAATAACACAATATAGACTTCTGATTAAGCTTATGTATGTGCTTGGCTTATTATGATGTTGGGTACAAGCTGGCACCAAAGTCCAGCCCACGTGAGGCTCCTTAATAAGCTAAGCCCAACTAATGAGGACTTCTATTTCAACTTGAAATAGGAGACACGTGGAAAGTTAACACTCCATATGTTCCTAGGAGTGTGAGGCCGCAGAATAGAATATATAAAAGGCTTTGTGTGGTGTGCTAAAGAGCAGGGCATAAACAAGAAGAAAAAGGAGGTGCCGCGTAGTGAAAAAAAGAAAAGAAAAAGGGTTGCTTCTTTGAGAAAGATAATTGTTGTGTGTGAGATCAAAGAAAAATAAGAGAGTTATTTTTTTCTTTAACCAAGACATATATAAGAATTATTGTAATTAATTTGATAATAGTAAAATTTTTTAAAGTTTGTCATGTAGTTTTTCCCTTCAAAGAGAAAGAGTTTTTCACATAAATATTTGTATTTTTGTGTGTGATTGCTATTTTGAATTGATAATTTTTTTTTAAATATTATTTGGGACCCAAAAGATGAAGCTGAGTCAGATTGCTGTTTTACCCTCTATTTAATGTCTTATTTTTTCTTAAGTAAGTTAATTCCTTATTAATTAATCCCTTCTTGTTTTACTAGTTCTAACACTTTCTTTGTTAAAGAAGTAACATGTCTAAATGTTTGATTGATGTGATGTGATGTGTTTAACATGTTTGGATGAGTGTAATTAGATCATTAACATGCTTTTTTTAGATCCATTATTTAATTCCATGATTAACATGCTAATCATCTACCTCACATGACTATACTGATTTTTATAATAAATCCTATCATTCTTCAATGAATAACAAGATTAAGTTATTATAGATGAATTTAGAACAATCTATTTGATTCAAGTGTATGCTTAGTTGCTTTGTTTATGAATATATGCACGTATTGTTTTAGTATATTTGAGATTATGTGTTGGCATCAATAGAAATTAATGGGTCCGAGATAAATCGTACAAATGAATTAATAGGTGAGGAGTTTTATCTTGTGTCTATGATTTTTTAAGTTGTTTTTACTTTCCTTATGATATTTCTCATGTATTAGGGTAAGATGTGTGTATTTGCATGCTAATTTTGAAGTTAGTATTATAAATACCAACTGTCAAACATCAAAATGGCTTGATTTAAAGTCATTTTCACAAATGAATTTTACAAGTAGTTTTCAACTTGAATTTTCTTAATATTTTCCAAAAAATATTGTTCAAAGTTGTTTGCAATTTATTTTATAAGTTGTTTTCCAAATGATCCATGTGTTTTCTAAAATCGTATTTCTAAAGTAGTTTTCAAAGAACATGATATTTTACATTCCTTGAAAATATCTCACCCAAATCATGAGATTTCTCACCACTGAAAATGCTTCCTTACGAAAACATGAAATTCCCAATTAAAAAAATATTTTCTAAGAAAACCCATGAGATTTTCTCTTGAAAGATGTTTTACAAGAAACCGGCCGGTAGTATCCCCTCTTGAAAGATGTTTCCTAAATTCATGGGATTTCATTTCCTTGAAAATACTTTGCTCAAAAATCACGGAATGTGCGTGTGTTTTTCAAAATCACATTTCTTAAAGCCCATGGAAAATTGTTTTTCAAACAACCTTGAGATTTGCATCTAAAATTTTTCTTTTTGATGAAACCAGGGAATTCACATCTAAAAATTGCTTTCCAAGGAATCATGGGGTTTTCAACGAAATTTTGTTTTTTAAACAATCATAATATTTTCCCTTGAAAATAGTTTTTCAATTTGTGATGTGAAATACTACTCTTGAAAATGATTTTCCAAAACACCTGGAATTTTCCATTTTTGAAAAATGTTTTTCAAAACTCTTGGATTTTTTTCTTCTCCAATTTTCTAGAATATTCCCTAGGATTTCAAGTTGCCTTTGAAAAATTACTTTTTAAAAATTACTTTTTTTCAAGAGGTGCTACGTCTACAACATTTTTACAACAAATCATAGTGGTTAGTTGTTATTGGTTTAAATTTGAATATAACACTAAGATTACTTTTTTGTCCCAACAATAATAACTAATAACAACTTGTCATTTAAAATTTTGTTATAAAAATGTTATGAAAATATTATAGAAATATCATTTCTCTAAAAAATTTAGTATTTGAATTATTTGAAAATATCTTTCCAAAATCTCATAAGATTTGCATAGCCTTCGGAAAATATCTTATGTAAAATATCTAGGGAATCTTCCTTTCTAGAAAAAATATCTCTTGGAAAATATCTAGGGAATCTTCATTTTTCAAGGCATAATATCTGGATGAGCAATTCAATAAGAGGAGTCGGTTGGCATTCTAAACTTCTTTCTCCTTTCTAGGCCTATCCGAAAGAGAATTCAGCACTTCTTGGTCGTGAATATCTGAATAGGACAAACGGCCTCGTGAATATCTTGCTTCGAAACAAAACAATAAAATTTGAATTGGAGTCAACGAATGTGTATTATCCATATAGACAATCTTTCAATTGAAAAGATTTGAGAAAGGCCTAATTATTTTATTTAGTTATTCATTTAAAATTTTTGTGTATTGACACTAAATCAAATTGTTTAGGATTCAGGAGTTAAAGAAATCATTTTATCTACTAATAGCGGACAAATTGGGGCACTCCTCCAAAAATCGAAAAGCCATACTTTTTGAATAAGAGAATTATTTTTAAAATTCCAAAAAAAGAAATGAATAATATGCTTTCTTTTCCAAATCATGTTTTTCAAAAAACCTTTTTTTTTTTTAATGGTTTAGAAAATTCCAAGATAGTGCATCAATAGCGCAAATAAAAATTTCAGTGAAGTACATATTGTCAATAGTTCAAATTAATTGAACTCATAGACTCCGAATCAAACCAACAATTCCTCCCTTCACAAATCTAGTCATTTTGGTTTTTGTAGTCTTTGCATGAGATTAACACCTTGGCAATTAAAATTACAATTATGATTGCTAATTATTTTATATTCGTTTGGATGGCCAATTTTCAGCCAAGTTAACTTTACCCCTCCTTCATCCAAGCTGATCATTAAAGGTAAATTTTAGTTCATTTAATGTTCAATTTATTTTCCATGCAAACAAAGCATGCATAGAATTTTCAAATGTTATTTGTAAAAAAAAAAAAATTGTAAAGTATCAAAGTTATTTTTTAAAATAGTGTGTAATTAGAATTGAATCAAAATAAGATACTATTTTAGGATAATGGTGGGGTGTCTAATTCCTCTCCCACACATAACTGAACTTTTAAGTTCATGTCATTAGTTCGAGACATTCCTTTCTTATTTAGCTTAGGAGCTCTCAGGAAATTCTTTAGTTAATTAAGAAATAAAGTGAATTAGACATAAATGATGACCAATCAAACCCTATAGTTGGTGGGGATCCCTTAAAAGTTAAAATGGAAAGATAAATAAAAAGAGACTTACTGATGCACATACATTTACCCAAGTGTCACACATTGTACACACATCGTCACAAGACAGGCATCGTCAAGGCCCCCAATTACACAATCAAAGCCCAACAAATACAGATTTGGATCCGGATCCAACAAATACATTCATTGCCATAATTTATAAGATTTATCTAGGAAAATTTTATAATACATTTTAGCATTATTATGTCATATTTGGTAGCTTCATTAATTAATTGTCATAAAACACTTTCCACCAGATTTTGACACGGCACCAATTGCTATTTTCTATTTTTATTTTCTCGGTGTAAGCGTAACCAGTGTTGAACAATTATACGTTTTATTTTCATGAAGCTACGAGCTGTTTTTTCTAAGAAATTCCTCGTTTTCTGCTTAAACTACGGAATGTGCCTCTGTTTCTCTCTCGCAGTGACACCCGGCCCCTACAAATCACACACACCTGTCCAACTTTCTATTGATTTTTTCAAGCATTACACACACGTGTCCAACTTCAGCATGAGAATAAGATAAGAAGATAGAATGGAATATAATTCATATGTAAAATTCACATCCTTCGACCTGAAGTACCTTCCAATAATCAAGACAAGTGTTTTTGCTCTTTTTACAAGTGTCAGCTACAAAACCATGCAGTAGCAAAAATCCAAGTCCTCAATTTACACGTGTCAATCACCCAGTTCCCGACTGTTGACCTTGCTTAGTTGGCAATATATAGACATTGACCAGAGCCCATTGTGTGAGAGAAAAGAGAGCTAGAGTTGGAGTTAGTATTGAACGTTTTAACATGGAGAACGAAGCAAGAAAAGTGACAAAGAAACCATCAATGGGAAGATCAAGAAAAGGGTGTATGAGAGGGAAGGGAGGGCCAGAAAATGCTCTTTGCAATTACAGAGGAGTTAGGCAAAGAACTTGGGGCAAATGGGTGGCTGAAATCCGAGAACCAAACCGCGGCGCTCGTCTTTGGTTAGGCACTTTCAACACTTCCATAGAAGCTGCACTTGCTTATGATGGTGCTGCTCGCAAGCTCTATGGCCCCTCAGCCAAACTCAACTTGCCAGAAGACTCATCATCACCTCGCTCGAGCGAGCCAGAAGTCACGAGCTTATCTATGGGGAACAACTCATCATCTTCGGGCTCTTGTGGGAGTGATAATGGTTTGGCTAAAGAAGAGGAGAGGACATTCACGGGAGATGTGTGTAGAGAGAGTTTATGGGAAGGGTCATCGGTTCCGAGTTTGATTGATGAGTCGTTGGCCGGAAACAATTTTCTGGAGGTGAATGATAGTGGGAATTCCATGAGTGGTTTAACGGTTGAGGGAGAGTTTTTGGATTGGGATAGCTTGCACTTGCGGGTTCCATGGAGCTTGTAAGGTTTCGTGGATTAGATAGTTTGTCTTGTCTTGGTGGCATGTAGATTGTGGACTACGCTCTACGTTAAAGAGTTTTCACTACTCAAGACGGTAAAATAAGTAAATAACAGAAGCATTTTTTTTTTCCTTTCGTTTTTTTTTTTTTTTTAAATTTTTATTTCTTTGTCGGTTAATTAAATAAAATAAGTAATTTACTTTTCTATTCTAAAAAAAAAATGGTTTAGGGATATAAAAATTTGTCAAACTCTTTTACATTCTACCGTTGTTGGCTAATAATAAAAGTGAGTTCAGTAAAAGTGATCTGTTTACTATTATAATTTTATCATCTTATGTCTCTTCATCGGAAGAAACTAACGAGAAACACATGTAATGAAGTTTTCAGCCAAAAAAAAATGTAAGAGTATGTTTGGTAATGGATTTTTTCCTTTATTTTCTGTTTTTAAAAATAAATTTTTATTTTTGAAATTAAAAAACTTATTTAGCAACTCAAAATGAGCAAAAAGGAAAAACGGTCTCATTTAATGAATTAACATTAAAGTTCAAATCCTAGTAACAACATATTTTAGTATTTTTTATTATTTTTTTCAACAAACTATTTTTTTAATTTCAACTAATCAAACATATTTTTAATTTCAAAAATACAAGAAATTATTTTTTCTTTATATTCCTAAAAACAATTTTTTGAAAATAGAAAACAAAAATTGTTATCAAACACAACCTAAGTGTTTATATGAATAAACATTACTCTAGATAAAATAAAATCTTGATAGAAAGGATTTGAAGAGAGCAAAAGAGTCATTCATATATATATATTTTTTTTATACATTACCTGTTTGGATAGTGTTGAAAAGTACTGTGTTTGAGCCTTTTTTTTTTTTTAAGCAATGCGTCTTAGCAAAATTTATGTTTTTATAGTGGGTCCTGTGTACTGCTCACGGGCCCATAAACCTTTTTTTTTTCAGCAAAATTTTTATTAAAAGAGCCATTTATTATATATATATATATATATATATATATAAAATAAGTTGTGGAGATCCAACTCCTCTGTCAGCTCCAAGACGACTGGTTGTCCTCCTAATATTGTAAATGAAGAAGATCACACTGTTGAAGAAAATGAGATCCCAGATTTTAAAAACTGGAATATTCCAAAGGTTTCCACTAAGTCCATCTATAAGCTTAGTTGGGCTGAAAATACTGCTTTTTCTGAATATAGAGTTAGAACTGTTAAACAGACATTTTATATCTCTAGAACACATGAAAAATGTTGCTTGTTTTCCAGAAAAAATGTTAATGAATTTCTTGCTAAAAAACTCAGTTATTTGCATATTGGTCTTGTTCAAGTTGCTGTTAAACCACTCACAAGAAAAGGTATTAATGCTTCTATTCTGATGTGTTTAAGAGATGCTAGATTTAAAAGATTTAATGATAGCATTCTTGGTATGATCACTGCTTCTTTGTATGATGGTCCTGTTTATTTTGACTGTTATCCTGATATCACACTTGCTTTGGATGATGTTAATATTGTTAAAGCCTTGACATTAAATGTTTTGACATCTGGTTATGACATGGAAGAAGGTAGTAAGCCTTTTGCTCTTATTTATAGAATTTATTACAGACTTTTAGGTTCTCAATTGAATCCTCGTTCGGTTCATATAAGAGATCCTGCTGGTAAAACCATGTTAATTCAATGTTCAACTTCTGATGCTAAGATTCAAATCCCAAAAATGATTCAATGGGTAGATATCAATCTTCCCAAAGAATGGTTGTTGGAACGTGAATCTCTTCCTGCTAAACCTGTTTTTGATGAATTAAATCTTGCTAATATTTAACAATACCTTGATGGAACAGTTAAAATAAGTTTTCATGATGACAGACCCTTGAGGATCAACGAAGGAAGGCATTCCTTTGCTGGATCTGATAGTGTTTCAAGAAGTGCTTCAAGAAGAGATCTTGATCTCAGTGAATATTTGAAAAAGAATTTTGAAAAACCTGATTTGAAGCTAAAAGGAGTTTCAAGTGGTAACTCCCAAGTTAGCACTGTTTTTTATTCCACTAAACCAGAAGCTTCCTCTCCATATAGCAGAACTGCTAATGAAGAAGAAGAGGAAGACACCAGATCTGTGTCTCCATCCGGTTCTGATTTTCAAACTGTTGATAACCCTGTTTTCCAAAGTCAATTAAGAGTTTTGAAAGCTTTGAACGAAAGTTTTGAAATTGACATGGTTTCCTTGTTTAATGAATTTATTTCTGCTAAAAACAGAGATAAGAGAAAATATTATCAAAGTACTTTTGCTCAGTCTGAAAAGGATCGTGTCAAAAGGAAATGGAAAGAAAAAATGAATCAATTGAAAAAACATATTTTGTTCTTTGATTTCCTTGAAAATTATTATGTTTCAAAAGATGAAGCTTCCCAAAAACATTTGAACGTGATAAAGAAATCATGTTTTGTTAAAGAAGATAAAACTGTTGTTAGGTCTAGCCATCCGCCTCTTGAGACAGTTCTCGTAAACTGTAAAGGGACTGATGTGAAGGCTTCCCCATTCAAAATTGCTGATGCTAATACTCCTGTTTCTAGTATTATTGAACAAAACAATTTTACTAATGAATCCTTGCATGTTATTGGTCAACAGCTTGACCGCATTGAAGAAAAAATTGCTGAAAAACCTGTTCCTCCAAAACCGGAAGTTGTTGAAAAATCTGTTGTTTCAAAACCTGAGAAACCTTTGATTGATTTGCCCAGTCAAAGAGAATTAAATTTTAAAACTTCTCAGGCAAAAACTCTGGAAATTATTGACAAAATGCTTTCTGATTTAAAGGTGAAAACTGAAGGTACTTCCACAAGTGCTGCTCGAACTATTTCAAGAAATGGAAAAGAAAACGTTTTTGAAGAAAACACGGATTCTGATTCATTGTCTTCTGTTTCAGCTAAAAAGATTTTTGATGATGATTTACCAGAAATTAAAAGATTTGTTGGAAAGCCCATTCCTGTGTCTTTTACAAAAAACTGGTATTCAAAACCTACTCCTCCTGATATGCAGTTTGAAGAAAGATCTTTTCAAACTCAGTTTTCAGTTTCTGCTGATAAACTTTATGAATGGAATATTGATGGTTTGTCTGAACAAGAAATAATTAATAAAATGGCTCACATGTCTATGGTTGGAACTGCTTACTTAAATAATCATAATTATAGTCACTCTGAAATTGTTGAACTTCTTGTTACTGGATTTTCTGGTGCTCTTCGTGGATGGTGGGATTCGTATCTCACAGAAGAATCCAGAGATTCTATTAAATCTGCTGTTAAAAAGAATGATGAAGGTTTCCCTATTTTTGATGAAAATCAAAATCGTGGTATTCCTGATGGTGTTAATACTTTGATCTATACTATTCTCAAACATTTTGTTGGTACTCCGTCCAATGTTTCATCTCGAATTTCTGATTATCTAAACAATTTGAGATGTCCTACTATGTCTGATTACAGATGGTATGAAGGTGTTTTCCTTTCCAGAGTCATGCTCCGGAAGGATTGTTACAAGCCTTATTGGAAAGAAAAGTTTATTGACGGTCTGCCTCCTATCTTTGCTCATAAGGTAAAACAAGAGTTAATTGGTAAAAATGATTCCATTGATTATGATAGTTTAACTTATGGTGATATTTTAAGCACTATTAAAAGACTTGGTATCAACATGTGTAATGATGAAAAATTGTTAAAACACCAGTTAAAGAATAAGAGAAAAGCTAAATATGAAATGGGTAATTTCTGTGAACAATATGGTTTGCCCCTTATTGCTCCTTCCAGGCAAAAAGGGAAAAAACATGATAAAGCTCACAAAAATTATAACCATAAAAAATATAAAAAATTCAGAACCAACTTTGTTAAACCTAATGATTTTTATGCTAAGAAGAAAAATGTTTCTAAAAGATATGATAAACAGAAATCTGGTAAAGGTAAATGTTTCAACTGTGGAAAACCTGGTCATTTCAGCAAAGACTGTAAGCAAAAACCTGGTAAGCTGAAAAATAAGTTCAATATGTTAAACATTAATAATAATGATCAAGAAGAACTATTCCGAATCCTTGAATCAAACGTCTCGTCTGATTCTTTGGAAGACAATTTTTCTTCTTCATCTTATTCTTGTTACCAATCTGATGATGATTCCTCTGGTTCACCTACTGTTAAACTTGGTTGTAGAGATTCATGTTGCAATGTTATTAAAACTGTTAATGTTCTCACCAAAAGTGAAGAAAATGAAAGCTTGTTAATCCAATTGATAAGTCAGATTCAAAATCCTGAGTTGCAAAAAGAATATCTTGATAAGTTTAAGAAAAATTTGACAAGAAATGAAAATGATAAAAAATTGAAACCAACAATAAGTTTTGAAGAAACGTTGGAAAGATTTAACAAAAAGAAATCCAAAGAATTAACTGTTAATGAACTCCAACATGAAATCAATGTTGTTAAATAAGAAATAATTGATTTAAAAAATGAATTTAAAAGCATTAAAAGTGATAACAATGATCTTAAACAAGAATTGCTTTTGTTAAAAATTGATAAAAATCTGGATAAACATCAATCTGATAATGAACAAAATGAGCTCAAAGATGGAGATGAATCCAGTCAACAGGCTCTTCTTTCTGATAAAGGTATTGCTGATGTTCTTACTGATTCCCAGCTTAATCTTGTTAACAAACTGCTTCCTCCAAAATGGTTTACAAAAGTTAAAATTGTTGTTTCTCATGATTATCATTTCAATGTTATTGCTATGATTGATTCTGGTGCGGACATGAACTGTATCCAAGAAGGATTAATTCCTTCAAAATATTTTGAAAAGTCAACTGAAAGATTGGTTTCTGCTAATGGTTCTCAAATGAAGATCAAATATGAATTGAATAATGCTTATGTTTGCCATGATAATGTTTGTTTCAAGATTCCTTTTGTTCTTGTTAAAAACATGACTGATAAAGTGATACTTGGTCTCCCTTTCATCAATGCTTTATATCCCTTTTTTGTTGAACATGATGGAATTACTACTGATCCTTTTGGACAGAAAGTAAAGTTCAGATTTGCTTCAAAATTTGAAATTGATGCTGATAATGCTTTGACTCTGATTCATGCTAAGACTAATCATCTCAATTTTCTTAAGCAAGAAGTTAGGTTCAAGAAAATTGCTGAACGACTTTCTGATAAATTGTTACAATCAAAAATTAATAATTTTCAGAAAATGTTGATTGATGATGTTTGCTCTGATATTCCCAATGCATTCTGGCATAGGAAGAAACACATTGTTAACTTGCCATATATTAAAGATTTTAATGAGAAAAATATTCCTACTAAAGCTCGTCCCATTCAGATGAATGCTGAAATGGTTGAGTTTTGTAAAAAGGAAATCCAAAATTTGCTTGATAAAAAACTGATTAGAAACAGCAAGTCTCCTTGGTCTTGTGCTGTTTTCTATGTGCAAAAAAATACTGAAATTGAGAGAGAAGCTCCTCGTCTGGTGATCAATTACAAACCTTTGAACAAAGTCTTAGAATGTATTAGGTACCCTATTCCAAACAAGAATGACTTAGTTCATAGATTGAGTGATGCTGTAGTGTTTTCCAAGTTTGACATGAAATCTGGATTTTGGCAAGTTCAGATTAGTGAGAATGATAGGTATAAAACTGCTTTTACCACTCCATTTGGTCACTACAAGTGGAATGTTATGCCTTTTAGTCTTAAGAATGCTCCTAGTGAATTCCAAAACATTATGAATAATATTTTCAATCCCTTTAGTGATTTCACCATTGTTTACATTGATGATGTTCTTGTTTATCCCAACTCTATTGAAGAGCATTGGAAACATCTATATTCATTTCAGGAAACTATTAAAAGAAATGGTCTTGTTGTCTCTGCTAAGAAAATCAAACTCTTTCAGACAAAAATTTGATTCCTTGGCTATGACATCTCTGAAGGACAAATTCGTCCTATTGATAGAGCCATTCAGTTTGCTGATAAATTCCCTGATGTTATCACTGATAAAACCCAACTCCAAAGGTTTCTTGGCTCTTTGAATTATGTTGCTGATTTCTACAAGGATATGAGGAAACAATGTAAACCCCTTTTTGATTGGTTACAGAATAATCCTCCACCCTGGTCTGATGTTCATACTTCCCTTGTTAAACAAATCAAGTCTCATGTTAAGGCATTGCCTTGTCTTGGTATTTCCACTCCTACTGCTTTCAAAATTGTTGAAACTGATGCTTCTGACATTGGTTACGGAGGCATTCTGAAACAGAAAGTTTCCCTAGACTCATCTGAACAAATTGTTCGTTTCTATTCTGGATTCTGGAATACTGCACAGTTAAATTATAGTACTATTAAAAAGGAAATTTATCTATAGTACTATGTGTTTCAAAGTTTCAAAGTGATTTGTTGAACCAAAAGTTTTTGTTACGAATTGATTGCAAAAGTGCTAAATATGTTATTGAAAAAGATGTTGAAAATATTGCTTCAAAACATATTTTTGCTCGATGGCAAGCTATTTTAAGTGTTTTTGATTTTGATATTGAATATATAAAAGGATCTCAAAATTCAATCCCTGATTTCCTTACCCGTGAATTTCTGCAGTGTCACAATGGCAAGTAGGCGGTCGAAAGACAAGAGCCCTGCCACTGATAACACAATTGTTAAAAAGGAACCTGTTTCTCCATTGGAGATTGTTAACCGTTTCACCCCTTTAGGTACCATTCCTAAGCCTAATTACTCTTCTGTTTTGGCCTCATCATATGATCCTTATGCTTTAACTGCTGTTAACCAACCTGTTAAAACTGTTTTCCCCAGAGTTTCGTATACTTCCCAGTATGTTAAAAAATAATATTTCCAAAACCTGTTTTCCATTGAGTCAAATAGGGCCTCTATTAATGACCCCTTCAGACTTGCTACCAGCTATTTTCCCCCAAGGTTTCACTGGATTCCTGAACAGAGTGACAAGACTGTTAATTACTATGCTGATATTTTGACCCATGAAAATTCAATCACTATTAAAGGCATTAAGGATAAGATCAATATTGGTGGTAAAATCATTTATCATAGTGTTTTCCTAAACCATATTATTTCTGAAGAAATGTGGGGTCCTAACCTTGCCTCTACAAGGATGTTACCTAAACACAATGTTCCATACTCCTATCATGATTACGTCACTGCTTAGTTCAGATTCATGCTTCACCAGAATGAAAACAATACTCATTCATGGTTTGTTAACTTTGATAAGGAGTTCAGTTCCACTTTGCCTCTTTGGTTCGACAGATGGTGGACCCAATTTGGTTCTATTCCTGATATATTTCCAGATCCATTAAAGGTTTCTTTTGAATATTTCTCAAAAACATTTAAGGTTGATTCCTATGGTGCTAAATTCTCTCCTTTGCTTCATTTCATTAAGAGGTATAAAGTTCCTTGGATTCTGAAGTGGCAATATGAGAAGGACGGAGATGTTCTCAGACGCTGATGGTTTGTCAAATAGTGGGATAAGTTTCAACACACACAATCTATTGTCAACAATGTTACCATGGATTTGTCATCCCCAAATGCTTTACCCGGTGTTAAGATTAGTTCCCCAGTACAGAAGGCAGAACTGGCCAATACACATGCTTCTTCATCTGTTTCAACTGTTAAATCCTCTGTTAAGCCTAAAAAGAAGGGTTCCCCTCTGGATGAAATACGCCAGGACCCTGATGCTCTGTATGCCCTTCAAGTTGATTTCAAAGGAGAAGGTAGGTGATGATGGTTCAGAAGATGAACGGTCCTCTGAAGCATCTGTTTCGAAAGACCCATATTACCATTACAATCAGGAATTGTTTGGTCATGATGAAGATGACAATCCTGAAGATTGAATTTGATCCTCTTGTTTGTCTAGCCTGCACAATGGCCAAAATGATACCCCTGATGATTCCGCTGAGATATTCTGCCTGTCTCCCATGTGATTCTCCTATTTGTTTGGCCTGCACAATGGCCAAAATGATACAATGTTTTCCTTAAAAATTGCGCTGCTGCCTGTCTCCCAATTGATACTGTTTTAGATTTCTGAAGATTTGTTCAAGCACAAACTGATAAATTTGGTTAGCACATGCTCCTACGGATTCTGCTTCAAAAATGACAAAAGTGAAACTTTACTGTTCATGGTACTGTTCATTGTTCATGGTTACTGTTCACTCCGAAAATTTTTGCCTATTTAAGGGGGGCTGTCCCTTATGTTAAAAAAAAAAGAACCCATTGAGGCTTAGAACGGAGAACTTCAGACTCTCCTAAGAGCTTTTTCCTCTCTAGGATTCCTATTTCCCTACTGTTACCCTGTTTGCAAAACTTGTAACTAGAACTAGTCTCCAAGCCTTGTATTGTTAAACTGTTGTTGTAATCCAGTGACCGAGTACTGTCTCGTGGTCAAAGTTCTCATGTCCCTAACGGGGATTAAGGAACGGCTCTTGTATGACCGGCGCCCATGTGCGTGTTACTGGATGGTATCAGGTTAGATCCTCTGTCGGCATGAGCTCTAAAGGCAGTGCTGATGGCGGCCCAAGCGGGATGGCGGCGCCTTGGAACGATAGGTATGCCTCCCGGCCTAAGCCGTGTCTAATATATATATATATATATATATATATAAAAGGCAAAAATGCAAAATTGACCCTCTAACTTTCACATTTTTTCATTTCAGTCCTCTAACTTTCAGTTTTGTCAATTCAGTCCTCTAACTTTTAATTTTTGTCAATTCAGGGTTCCGTTATAACTTAGTTAGTGCTGCCATTAGAATGACTAAAACAACACCGTTTTGCATGTGTTTTTTTTTTTAATTCGGAATTAAAAGAAAATAAGAAAAATCTGGAAAAAAAAAGGAGAGAGAGAGAGAGAGAGTGAGCCGGAGTTCACCAGCGGCGAGGAACCTCGCCGCCCCTGCTCTAGGCCTCGCCGGGTTAGACCGAGACGCAGAGAGCAGAGGAGCATCACCGGAGTGGTGGTGGTCTGCAGGTGTCACAGTGGAGCTTGGATGCTCCGATTCCTTTACACCGTTGAAACTGAGGTCTAGGAAGAAGGGTAGGCTTAGATCGAGTCTGGGTTTGAGGCATTTGAGGGATGAACCACCGTGAAGTGGTGGTCGTTGACGATTGGAGAGGAGCTTGAGTTGTTGACCATGGAGAGGTTTAGAGAGAGCTCAGGCTGAGATCGAAGAGAGAGAGAGCTCGGTTTTAGAGTGAGAGAGAGGGCTTAGGGTCAGACCACTGTCTGTGGTGGCGTTAATGTTCGAAGAGGAAGCTTGAAGGGTCGGCCGGCCATGGAGGTCTGTTTGAAAGAGGAGAGGCTTAGGGTCGGCTGGCCATGGCGTACTGTTTGACGTCGTTCCCTGTTTTTTTTTTTTTTTCCCCAGATTTTCTTATTTTCTTTTATTTCCAAATTGAAAAAAAAAAAAAAAAAACACATGCAAAACGGCGTAGTTTTAGTAGTTCTAACGGTAGCACTAACTAAGTTATAACGGAACCCTGAATTGACAAAAATTGAAAGTTAGAGGACTGAATTGACAAAACTGAAAGTTAGAGGACTGAAATGAAAAAATGTAAAAGTTAGAGGGTCAATTTTGCATTTTTGCCTATATAAAATTATGGATAGAACTTAGAAACATAATCTAAATCTAGCCCACCTTACGGCGGGACCCTCCGCTCCTAGCACCTAGAGCGGTGTTGTCAGACCAAAGACGTATTAGCAAAAGCCTCCATCCCTTTCCATTCTCTCTTTAAAAGAGATTCATGTCAATAAAGTTTTTTTTTGGTTTTATGTCAATAAAGTTTATACAAGTGGATATGTATGACACTTTTTTAACTTTGTTGAATTCATTTTTCAATTTATAGTGCCACAATTCATATCATCATGCAACTATTATTTTAACAGTAAGGAACAATGTTAATAACTATTGCTTTTTCTCTCATTCAATAGTTGTAGAACGAGGATTTGAACTTTAAACCTATATGTAGGAAAGACTATGATGTGTTAATTGAGGTACAAATCTCTTAACTATTGAGGCACTTTTAAGTATTTAATTAAATTGATGTCCATCAAAATCAATATTTTTCTGCATATCCATTTCATATGGATTGTTTTTTTCACATTCAAATCAAAATTGTAAATATGCATCTCTTTTTGTTTCAGTTTATAATGAATAATAGATATTTAAAAGAATTTTATTATTTAAAATAAATAAATATTTTTGTTTAATAATTTACCACACAATGCGCAAGGTTATTGCCTAGTTTGAATTTAAATAGAAAACTTAATTTAGTGCATCTATAGTATTGTATATATTTTTTACTAATATTTTAAAAGAGTAATACTATAGTTACAAATTATTTTACAATTTTACAAATAATTGATGTGGTGATTCTTAGCTAATCTACTGCTAATTTCACTTTTTTATTTACCAATAACTATTTACTACATTAGTAATTTGTAAAATATTTTATGACGGTACTATTTTTTATATTAAAAAAAAATCCTTACTTGCAGAATTATTAATATATGACTCTTGACTACTTTGTAACTACACGTCTACACCCTTCAAACGTGAATGTTCCAAGTTCCAACACCAACTTCTAGTGCTTCGTCGGGGCCTTCTTGGTCCCTGATTTAGATGTTCCTCATTGCTTTTAGAAACCTCTTGAAGCCTGCTTTTCAATGTCAGCAGTTTAAGTACACTTTAGCATAGCATTTAGAAGGTTAATTATAACCCTCAAAAGTAGGGAAGTTAATATGACAATTTAGCCAAAATTTTTATATAAGGATTTCTTTCTACTTTGCACAAATTTCCTGACAATCCAGAATTTCCTAGAAAATATTGGCTCAAAAATTTTTTAGCTCTTGCGTAGTTTAAGAAACTCATCGCTTTATGAATCACCTGTGTGTGGTTTACAGCTCATATGGGCGTAAAGTTGGTACGACAATTAAGTAGATTTCGCACAAAAATCCAAGAATTCCAACAAAACTTTCAACTTTCTCGTCTTCAGCTGTGACGATCTTCCCTACCATGAATTAATCCAAATGAGGTACTATTAGTAAACTTCTAGTGCCAATGTTTTATTCATATCAACCTTGCACCATTATTTTTCCAATTTGAGAAGGTTCAGGAACTTTGCAACTCATACACTTTTGGATTAAATTTTTTTATTTTTTGTGAGTTCAAGTTATTCGCTTCTAATTTCCACCCTCACAGCCTCTCATATTTAAGCTAGTATGATAGCCTTTCCAATAACATATCATTCATGTGAATCCGAAATTAATTGACCAAGAACCAAATTAGAGCTAACTATTTTTCTTGTTTTTAATATATCTTTACTCATTCCCAGCTCTATTTTGGTCCTTGAATAGTTAAATGAAAGGGAAGTTCATGTTCTTTAAGATAAAGTCACGTCTAGTTCTTTTGTATGCAGTGATGGAGCTAGAAATGGGGCAAACCTAAGGCCAAAATGATATTATAAAAGCTCATATTATATAATGAAATACACACGGACGCATACGCTTGTATAGTTATGTATGCTTTTGCTATTTTCTTTGAAACGGTGAGCTATATTTTGCTAGAGAACTTAACTTAATTATGCAGCAGAAATTTTTTTAGTTTGGTTTCTATTTTTAGATGTTTTAACATTATAATTTTTTTTTATATACTAGTTTATTTCATATAAAATTGAATAATTCATATGTTATCATAGTTGAAAGATCTATAAGTTTTATAAATAAAATAATTTTAAATTGAGCACTAACGTTGCATTTGTAATATATTTATAGTTGTATTCTTTTACTATTAGATAGTTTTGCTTTAGTGAAACTTTTACACGTTTCAATTTTAACTTCAAAAAAAAAAAAAAATCATTTTTCATTCAAAATACTAACAAATTTCTAGAATACACTAGAGGACTAGCATATATAAAAATTATTCTACCCACAAATGACATAACAATACACCAATTAACAATTAATTTTGGAAATTATCATTCCAACAAATTATTGATACATAGTTCAAAAAGTGCATTGTTGGAACTAGGTTAACAAAACCTAAAACTTTTAGACAATATTTTATTACTCATACCAAATATGCATTTTATCTTAGATTTTAGAATGAATAGTCGTGTATTATTTTCACAAAAACACTATGAATTTGAGTGTGATTTTTATACCATTGGTATAATCTATTTGTAATCTTATTATTATTTTTATTTATGAAATACTATTATTTTATCACTTTTCTTTTGAATTCCACAAATTGGGGGGGGGGGGGCAATTCATATCTTTTCAGGAGGCCAAACTATTAAAAAATTTTGAATTTAACGAAAATATATAAAAATCATTTAAAAAAAAAAAAACACTTGGGCCTAGGGGGCCATGGCCCTCTTGTGCCCATATTCAGCTTTGTCCTTGTTTGTATAGCTGGATTTTTGGTTAACCTCTTGTCAAACTCGGTTAGATTTATGGATTGAGATCCTCTAGAGTTTCTAGGATACTATACTGTATAGAGTTCTATTAATTTTAACCATTCATTTATAATAAAAGGTCTAAATTTTTCCATATTATTAATCCACTAACAAATCTCCTAAAATAATGGTTTAAAAAATAACTACTCATAAATGATAATTATTGCCTTACCTTTTTTATCTAAATCAGGTCTCTAAGAAAACTTGAAGCCATCTTCTCCTTCCCCTCTTCATTTTTCAATTTGTTCCACAAATCATTTTGGTTGTTAATTTCAAAGCATAGGTTCGACTGAAATGGGATAGAGAAAAATCAAGTACCAATCATGTACTTGAAAAGAAAAAAGAAAAAATGTATATGCTTAATTTTAATAAAATTAATAGAAGACTAAAAAAATTGGAATGAAAACCTGGGTTTTCATTAAAAAAAAAATATATATATATATATATATATATATTTCTTTGTGCATGGTGTATGAGAACTTGGGTACGCGATAAAGAAAATCGTCTTGTTAGTTTTGATTATTCATCCATAATGGGAGAAATAGGAGAAGATTCAAAAACTCTTAGGGATTTGTTCTCACCCATAACCATCAACCCTCCATCTTGCATAGTATTGCCTGAAACCACTAGTGCACATTTTGAGTTGAAGCCACAGATAATCCACCTTCTCCCTACTTTTCATGGATTGGATAGAGAAGATCCTTATATGAATGTGAAGGATTTTCTTGAGATTTGTACTACTTGTAAGTTCTAGAATTTCACTGATGACTCTGTTCGCTTGCGTTCATTCCCTTTTTCCTCGAAGGATAAGGCAAAAGCAAGGCTTAATTCTTTGTCACCTGGATCTATCACTTCATAGAAACTGTTGGTCACAAAATTCCTCTTTAAATTTTTCCCAATGGCCAAGACCAATGCTTTAAGGAGAGAAATTGCAGATTTTTATCAGGATGAACAAGAGAAATTTTATGAGAGTTGGGAGAGATTTAAGGACTTGATCTTAAAGTGTCCTCATCATGGTTTTGAAACATGGAGACTAGTACAATATTTTTATAATGGTTTGACTCAGACAAATCGTAACATGATTGAGTCCATGAATGGTGTTGGATTTTTGAGTCTGGTAGATGATGCGGCATACAAATTTCTTGAGAATTTTTCTGAAAGTTCACAACAATGGGATTTTTCTAACCGTAAAAAGAGATCTACCCCTGCAATTAAGAAAGGAGGATTGCATGAAGTCAGTGAAGATTTAGACATAAAAGCTAGGTTGGACAATCTCACTCATAAGGTTGAGGCTTTAGCTTTAGGTAGAGGGATGAATTCTGTCAATCAAGTTCAAAGTGAAACATGTTCTATTTGTGTAAGTCCTATGCATACAACACAAATGTGTCCTTTCGCAACTAGGTATCTTGATTTTTATACTGAGCAAGCAAATGCATTGAACAATTATGGAAAACCACTTGTTAGTCTATTTTCAGAGACATACAATCCAAATTGGCAAAATCATCCTAATTTTTCTTGGAGGCAAAATTAGCCTCCTACAAATGTAGGTGGACAACAAGTGCATCAGCAAAGTCAATTTCGTCCACCTACTCAAACATATCCTCTCATTCCTCAATCAACACCTCAATTTGTAGCACCACCAAGACAACAATCATCTTTGGAGGAGTCTCTCAAAACTTTCAAAACTTTCATGCAATCAGCTAGCCAAGCCATTCAAGAGATGAAAAGTTCCACCCATTTGAATACTCAAGCTATTTCAAAGTTGGAAAATCAAGTTGGCCAGTTAGCAACCCAAGTTGGAGAGAGGGAAAAAGGAAAGTTTCCTAGTCAACCTATACCTAACCCAAAAGGACAGTATGCCATCAATGGTTCTTGTAGTTCTACTCATGGACAAGAACAAGTTCAGTCTATTACTACCCTTAGGTCTGGTAAGCAAGTTGATAATCAAGTGAAAATGCCAGAAGTGGAGAATGGTGAAAATATTGTGTTAAAGGAAAAAGGAACTCGTAGTTCACATGATGATCATGGAGAAAAGAAGGACAACCCACCATCAATTCCAATTCAGGATCTTAGTTCTCCCCTTGATAAGAGGTTTGTTCCTAAAGCTCCATTTTCTCAAAGGTTAATCAGTCCTCAGAAAAGTGCACAATTTGGAGACATTTTAGAGGTTTTTAAGCAAGTGCAAATAAACATTCCATTTCTTGATTAAATTCAACAAGTTTCTGCTTATGCCAAGTTTCTAAAAGATCTTGTGACAATGAAGAGAAAGACAAATGTCCCTAAAAAGGCATTTTTGATAGAACAAGTTAGTTCAATCATTCAGAATAAATATCCAATGAATGTAAGGACCTTGGATCTCCTACAATTTCATGCAAGATTGGAGATCATCTCATTGAGAGAGCTTTGCTAGATTTGGGAGCAAGTGTGAACTTATTGCCATATTTAGTATATTTTCAGCTAGGTTTGGGGGAGTTAAAACCCACAACCATGACACTTCAATTAGCTGACAAGTCTGTGAAAATCCCTTAAGGTATTGTTGAGGATGTGCTGATTAAGGTGGATGCATTATATTTTCCTGTTGATTTTGTTGTGTTAGACACTGAACCTACTCTAAATGCCAATACACAAATCCATGTCATTTTGGATCGCCCTTTCTTAGCCACATCCAATACTTTGATCAATTGTCGGAGTGGTGTAATGAAGATTTCTTTTGGAAATATGACTATTGAGCCACATCCAATGCTTTGATATGACTGTTAAGCAAGTACCAAACAAGGAGGATATATGTGAGGTTAACATGATTGGGAGCCTAGTCCATGATACTTTCCTACAATCAAGTTGTGAGGATCCCTTAAAGGCTTGCTTAACCTGTGTTGATTGCAATTTGGATATTGAAAAATCAATTGAAGAGGTCAATGCATTGATGGATTATGTTCCTCTCTTAAGTATTGATAAATGGCAGCCAAAAGTGGTCCCTTTTCTACTTTCTTCATCCCCATTCCTATCTATTGTAGAACCACCAAAGTTGGATGATTTTTGGGAACACCAATTGATAAGTATAATTCAAGAGCATAAGGAAGCTATAGGTTGGAAAATTGCTGATATTAAGGATATTAATCCCTTTGTGGTTATGCATAGAATTCACTTGGAAGAGATTGCTAAAGCCTCCCAACATGTTTTTGACCCAGGTAAGTTACAATCTCATTGGACTAGTCCATTCATAATATGTATTATTTATCTCCATGGTGTTGTTGAGGTTTGGATGGTCCTGTTTATCAGGATTGATTTCTAGTTGTGTTAAATCTTTTTGCAAAAAAAAAAAAAAAAAAAAAAAAATCTTTTTCCCTTGTTTAGTTTCTACTTCTAGATTAGACTTTGTGTTTATTTTCTTGTTTAGTTTTATTTTCTTTTGTTCTAGCTGATATTTGACAGAACTTAAAATTTATAACAATCAGTTTGATCAAGGTACGTCTCCTCCTTCTCCTTACCTAACTTGTTTATACTTGGTTCTCATGTTGCATATTAATATTTAGCTCTCTTTTCATTCAAGACATATATTTGAGAGCATCATTTTTAACGTTGAGAACAATGTTTGGTTTAGGTTTGGGGGGGATGTACATAGATTTCTATCTTTTTGTTTTGTTTTGTTTAGTGTGTAAATATATATATATATATATATATATATATCTTTTGCCTAGCTTGAGGTTTATGTTTTGAGTTCATTATACTACTCTTGCTCAAAGAATTTCATTGCTTTCATGCTCAATTCATTGTACATGCACGTAGCCACTCAGACACAACTTGTTGTTAAAGGATAAAAATGATTAGAAAATCTTGATGATAACAATGTGGAGATTGTAAACCCTGTGAGTTTTGAGCCAATCATTATTTTTGGAGGGTTATTTATGTTTTCTAATCTTAAAGTTCATTTGGAAGTGTGTAACATATTTCCCTTGATGTAGTCTCATTGTTCTTTCTTTTGGCCAAGAAAAAAAAAATTAATTTTATGCCACACTTGAAACTTTTGAAATCATTGATATTGAATGAACTATACTAGTCTTTGAGAGATGAGATTAGGCCATTTTTGTCTACTTTGAGCCATATATGTGTTTTTCTTTTTCTTTCTTGATACATTATCGCTAGTCACCCCGTTGAGCTTTTTAATTAGCCTTTTCTTCTTAAAGCCTTTATCCATAGTATTTCAAAATGGAATTTGATCAGTTTGTTTCAAAGTGGTGGTTTGTGTGGAAATTCAAAGAATTGAAAGAAAAAAGAATTCAAAGAAGAAAAAAAAGAAAGGAAAATTGTCAAAAAAGAAGAAAATAAAAAGGGTTCTTATCAAATTTTGAAAAATGAAATGTAAAGAAAGAGTACTGCTTTGAAGAAAAAGAATTGAGAAAAAGAAAATGTTAAATGGAAATTCCAAAAAATAGTTGACATTCCGACAAATCTTGAAAGCACTTCTTATTATTTACCTTTACCAATTTTTATTTCATTCCCTTTGCTTTTTCCCTACATTACGTCCTAATAAAGTCCTTATTTGATCTTGAAGATGATGTAGTTCAGATATTGATATGACTAAATAAAAAGTGTGGAATATATTCTTTTTGGCATCCTTTCATGAGACTACTTGTTCTTTTTTGATTAAGTGTTTTTCATGTAATTTATTTGTGAGATGTTTGATTTTGCTTACATTATTCCGCTTACATATATTGTTGAGAGTGTTACACCCCATTTCAGAGTGATTTCATTTTTTGAGTGATAACAGCGGAAAGATTTGAGTTGAAGCATACTTTCAAATAAAGATTCGAGTCAAGTTTATTATAAAACTAAGAGTATGTTTGGGTTGGCTACCACTTTTCACTTACATTAAGTTTTGATGGCATGAGAAATTTCTTTAGCATTTGTTGTATTTTTGAACTTGAACTAATCCTCTTTGCAAAAGGCAATTGAAAAAAAAAAATTAATTTTCTGTGTTTTTTTTATTTTAGTATTCATTCTTAGAATTTTGTAGGTATATTCCCTACAAACCCTCATGAGACTACAACTCGTTCACTAGTGTAAGCTAGGGGTTTAAAGCCTTGTTGCATACGCTAAATGCAATCGAAACTTCCAGCGGAAGTGGATTAATTAGGATTTCCTTTTTCTTTGTATCTAATTTCTTTGTTTTGTTTTACTCTTTATTTGTTTTGCTCGAGGACTAGCAAAATGTAGGTTTAGGGGTATTTGATGTGCATTGATAATAGCTTAATTTTGCATATTTATATCACTGTTAGAAAGCATTATCATACTTATTTTGAGGTAATTCATGTATTTTATATTTGGTTTTGGAATAATGACTAATAATCAATTTTGTGCTTAATTGAATCTTATTGTGTAAATCTGTCTTTTGTAGAAGAATGGAATTAAATAAGTGGATTTGTGCAAAGAAGAAAGCTAATGGACTTTACTTTTACAAGGGTCATGATGAAGTTAAAGAAGGCCAACACAATCAAATTTAAGTCCAATTGGAGCAAGAGGTAGTGCCACATGTGGCTTCTCTGTAGTTTTTCTCCATGATAGCATTGTGACTATTTCTTTCTTTATTTTATTTGGCTATTTTAATGTTTAGAATTTTATTTTTGTGTTTTATTTCAATTATAATGAGTAGCTAAATTTATAATTAGGGTTGATGATGAAACTTTGTTAAGGATTATCAGTAATATTTATGTGATTTGATTTTTCCCACAATAATTGTTCTTTAATGATTTAAATTGTTCTTACTTCATATCAATTGACTAAGATGGGATTCTAGATATGAGTTCAATCATGTTTTTCTCATGATTTAGGATTTGTCTTAATTAATTGAATGCTTGGTTTATTAATTCTTGATTATAAAATTGGATATCGCTTGTGATTTGTCTGTTAATGGATACAATTTATGATTTGATTTTTAGAATTTGATATATTTTATGATTTGTTTGACTACGGATACAATTGATGATTTGATTTTATACTTAAGAAGCGAAGAAGAACATGCTTTAGATTTTTAAATATAAGTTTTAATGATGATATTTTCCATAATAACAAGACGGATTTCTAAATTATCATGCAGTGGTTGGGAAAAATTAATGATCATAAATATATTGTGATATGACTTACAAGGCGGATTCCAAAACCTTAATTCCTTTCCTTTGATTGTTTACATTTTTTTATTACTTTATATCTTTTGCTTAGTTTAACTATTTGCTTAATTTTATTATTTGCTTAGTTTATTTAATCTCAGAAAAACCAATTTTTATTAAACTAGATTAGGATTAATTTGGTTAAGGTTTAATTAATTTTTCCACGTTCATTTAATTCCCTGTGAGTTTGACCTCGTTCTTGTCAAACTATACTTCGGTACGGTTCGTACACTTATAAGTACTTTAAAATTTCACAATCTATTAATCTTAACCATTCATCTATATATATAATAATAGGTAAAGCAGAGAGAAAATCTAATTAAATTTTCAATTGGAATTCAATTAGCGTCTAATTTTACGCCACTTGTCTTATCTAATCTAAATTTTAGAATTTTGTGCTAAGTGAGTTAATTTATGTGAAAATTGAATTTCAATTAAAGTTTAAATTTTTGTGCTAAATTAGTTAATTTAATGTAGAAAACGAGGAGTCCAATATAATAAATCATAAAAAACATAATCATATATATAATATGTAATTGTGATTATTTTTAAATATACCTGTGCATATGCACGGGGTTACACACTAGTTTATAATAAAAGGTCCAGATTTTTCCATTTTATTAATCCACTAACAAATTTCCCAAAATAATGGTTTAAAAAATAACTACTCATAATTAATAAATGATAGTTATTACCTTAAATGCCAATAGTGGCTATGACATTGCAGCATTAAATGCAAAAAGAATTTGCTTATTTAGAAAATTGATTATTATGCACATAGCCCAAGAAGCATATATATATATATATATATATTTGCATTCCAATTTTTTTAGTCTTCTATTAATTTTATTAAAATTAAGCATATACATGTTTTCTTTTTTCTTTTCAAGTACATGATTGGCACTTGATTTTTCTCTGTCCCATTTCAGTTAAACTTATGCTTCAAAATTAACAACCAAAACGATTTGTGGAGCAAATTGAAAAATGAAGAGGGGAAGGAGAAGATGACTTCACGTTTTCTTAGAGACCAGATTTAGGAAAAAAGGTAAGACAATAATTATCATTTATGAGCAGGGAAGCTGATACCGTACCGTACCGGCCGGTACATACTGTACCGGCCTCGTACCGGTACAAGTACCCCCCCTATTTCGTACCGAAAAAAATACCGGCCGTATCGGCCTCGTATCGGCCATACCGGCGAATTCCGGCCGTACCGGCCGTACCGGACCGGAACACAAAATGCTTTTTTTTTTTTTTTTTGTAATTGTGGCAATTTTTTAAGGGCAGGATAGTAATACTCATATATATTATAGTCCTGAAGTAGATCCTTTTGATGGATGAGAGTAGATGATCCTATGTAGTTTGTGTTAACTTAATTATTTGTATTATTTGTTTTCTTTGTATGCAATGAACAATTAAATTTTTTGTTTTTTATATTGTGTTTTTTTTTTCTTTGTATGCAATGAACAATTGAAGTAATGTTTTATTGTAAACATGAGGTAATGTTTTATGGTAAATAGAGATTTTGTGTGTGTGTGTGTGTGTGTGTTTGTATTAAATATAAAAAATAGCGGTAAACCCGAAACGGTACACCGGTATTGACCGGTACCCGAAATATATCGTACCGGTGGCCAAACCGGTACAGCCTCCGGTACGGTATTGACTTCCTTGTTTATGAGTAGTTATTTTTTAAACCATAATTTTAGGGGATTTGTTAGTGGATTAATAATATGAAAAAATCTAGAGCTTTTATTATAAATGAATGGTTAAGATTAATAAAACTCTATACGATGGGGTACCCTAGGAGCTCTAGAGGATCTCAATCTGCTATGGATTGAGATCTTGGATTGAGATCTTCTATAATTTCTAGGGTACTCTACCATGTAGAGTTCTTTTAATCTTTACTTTTCATTATAATAAAAGGTCTAAATTTTGCCATATCATTAATCCACTAACAAATCTACAAAAATAATGATTTTAAAAAATAACTATTCATAAATGATAGTTATTATCTTAAATGCCAATAGTGGCTATGACATTGCAGCATTAAATGCAAAAGGAATTTGCTTATTTAGAAAATTGATTATTATGCACATAGGCCAATAATCATATATATATATATATATGTGTGTGTGTGTGTGTGTGTGTGATATATGAATGGCAGAGACATTTGGGTTTTCATTCCAACTTTTTTAGTCTTCTATTAATTTTATTAAAATTAAGCATATACATGTTTTCTTTTTTCTTTTCAAGTACATGATTGGCACTTGATTTTTTTTTTTTTTTTTTTTTTTTGTCTCATTTCAGTCGAACCTATGCTTTGAAATTAATAACCAAAATGATTTGTGGAACAAATTGAAAAGTGAAGAGGGGAAGGAGAAGATGACTTCACGTTTTCTTAGAGACCTGATTTAGGTAAAAAAGGTAAGGCAATAATTATCATTTTATGAGTAGTTATTTTTTAAATCATTATTTTAAGAGATTTTTTAGTGGATTAATAATATGCAAAAATCTAGACCTTTTATTATAAATGAATGGTTAAGATTAATAGAACTCTATATGGTAGAGAACCCTAGGAACTCAAGAGGATCTTAATCCGCTATGGATTGAGATCTTGGATTGAGATCTTTTAGAATTTCTAGGGTACTCTACCATGTAGAGTTCTTTTAATCTTAACTTTTCATTATAATAAAAGGTCTAAATTTTGCCATATCATTAATCCACTAACAAATCTATAAAAATAATGATTTTAAAAAATAACTATTCATAAATGATAGTTATTACCTTAAATGCCAATAGTGGCTATGACATTGCAGCATTAAATGCAAAAGGAATTTGCTTATTTAGAAAATTGATTATTATGCACATAGGCCAATAATCATATATATATATATATATATATATATATATGATATATGAATGGCAGAGACATCTGGGTTTTCATTCCAATTTTTTTTGTCTTCTATTAATTTTATTAAAATTAAGCATATACATGTTTTCTTTTTTCTTTTCAAGTATACGATTGGCACTTGATTTTTCTTTGTCCCATTTCAGTTGAACTTATGCTTTGGAATTAACAACCAAAACGATTTGTGGAACAAATTGAAAAGTGAAGAGGGGAAGGAGAAGATGACTTCACGTTTTCTTAGAGACCTGATTTAGGTAAAAAAGGTAAGGTAATAATTATCATTTATGAGTAGTTATTTTTTAAACCATTATTTTAGTGGATTTTTTAGTTGATTAATAATATGGAAAAATCTAGACCTTTTATTATAAATGAATGGTTAAGATTAATGGAACTCTATACGGTAGAGTACCCTAAGAACTCTAAAGGATCTCAATCCGCTATGGATTGAGATCTTGGATTGAGATCTTTGAGAATTTCTAGGGTACTCTACCATGTAGAGTTCTTTTAATCTTAACTTTTCATTATAATAAAAGGTCTAGATTTTGCCATATCATTAATCCACTAACAAATCTACAAAAATAATGATTTTAAAAAATAACTACTCATAAATGATAGTTATTACCTTAAATGCCAATAGTGGCTATGACATTGCAGCATTAAATGCAAAAGGAATTTGCTTATTTAGAAAATTGATTATTATGTACATAGGCCAATAATCATATATATATATATATATATATATATATATGATATATGAATGGCAGAGACATCTGAGTTTTCATTCCAATTTTTTTTGTCTTCTATTAATTTTATTAAAATTAAGCATATACATGTTTTCTTTTTTCTTTTCAAGTACATGATTGGCACTTGATTTTTCTCTGTCCCATTTCAGTCTTTGAAATAAACAACCAAAATGATTTGTGGAACAAATTGAAAAATGAAGAGGGGAAGGAGAAGATGACTTCACGTTTTCTTAGAGACCTAATTTAGGTAAAAAAGGTAAGGCAATAATTATCATTTATGGGTAGTTATTTTTTAAACCATTATTTTAGGGGATTTGTTAGTGGATTAATAATATGAAAAAATTTGGACCTTTTATTATAAATGAATAGTTAAGATTAATAGAACTCTATACGGTAGAGTACTCTAGGAACTCTAGAGGATCTCAATCCGCTATGGATTGAGATCTTGGATTGAGATCTTCTAGAGTTTCTAGGGTACTCTACCATGTAGAGTTCTTTTAATTTTAACCTTTCATTATAATAAAAGGTCTAGATTTTGCTATATCATTAATTCACTAACAAATCGACAAAAACAATAATTTTAAAAAATAACTACTCATAAATGATAGTTATTACCTTAAATGCCAATAGTGGCTATGACATTGCAATATTAAATGCAAAAAGAATTTGCTTATTTAGAAAATTGATTATTATGCACATAGATCAAGAAGCATATATATATATATATATATGATATATGAATGGCCGAGGCATATGGGTTTTCATTCCAATTTTTTTAGTCTTCTATTAATTTTATTAAAATTAAGCATATACATGTTTTCTTTTTTCTTTTCAAGTACATGATTAGCACTTGATTTTTCTTTGTCCCATTTCAATCGAACCTATGCTTTGAAATTAACAACCAAAACGATTTGTGGAACAAATTGAAAAATGAAGAGGGGAAGGTGAAGATGACTTCACGTTTTCTTAGAGACCTGATTTAGGTAAAAAAAGGTAAGACAATAATTATCATTTATGAGTAGTTATTTTTTAAGCCATTATTTTAGGGGATTTGTTAGTGGATTAATAATATGGAAAAATCTAGACCTTTTATTATAAATGAATGGTTAAGATTAATAGAACTCTATATGATAGAGTACCCTAGGAACTCTAGAGGATCTCAATCCCTTGGCTATAAGTATGCATAATTCACCAATCCAGTGTTTGATCAAGGGAAATGGGATTGGTGGTGTGGTTGTTGAAGCCTTGGGAAATATTTTTTTATAAAAACAAAATCTTTTAACTAATAGGGTTGCATAAAATATTTGGGCAGGGAATGGGCTACCAACACCATTTTCCTATATCCTGTATAATAAATAAATAAATAAATAAACCATTTTCCTATATATATTTTGGTTTAATTACACTTTTGGTCCTCAAAAAGAAAAGAAAAAAAGAAGTGAGTTTCATGTTTAATTAACTAAATCTCAAGTCACCGTAACTTACCAAACAAAGGTCAAGAGTAAAAGATTCTAAAATAAAAATAAAAATTATGAATAGAAAATTTCTTTTCTACTTTGTGTATTTTATTTTATACTCCATCCATCATAACTTTCCATGTGCTTTTTTTTCCCCATTTTAAACTTTAGTAATTTTATAAGAGGAGAAAAAAAGAATATGTGACAAGTTGCTCGAGTATAGAATAGAATACTAAAAATAAGACAAATTATCTTTTTAGGAGCCGTCATACTTGGTAGATTGTAGTCTATCTTACTCTATCAATAATGGAGTTAATCAAATAAATTAAAAGAACTTTTTGTTTTTATTTTATATTTTCTTTAAAACTGTTAAAATAAGCGATAGGTCTTAAAAAATTTAATTTTCAAATGAAATTGAATTCATTTGGATAAACTACCTTTTGAAGCGGTCATGTGTGGTGGTCTTCACAACCCTATAATTTCTATAGCATATCTACTAACAAATTAAAGCAAGCAAATAAATAGACATCATTGTCATCATAGCTTGATTGAATTAGCCCCTATGATTTATGCATCAATCTACCAACAATAAAATTAAATCAGATGGCTGAAAACGGACTGCTTAAAAGGGCACATATTTATCACTCACTGAAGTGCTTTTCATAACTGAATTGAAGAAAATGTTATCGAAATTCAATGGCAATGATCATTGTCAACCTATCCAGATAGCAATTAGCTACGCATACAAATGCATGTGTTTTGCCCAAACCATACTTGGATGTTAACTAGATATGAAAGTGATTGAATTGAATATATTCCATTGTTTTTAAGATACATTTGATTATGATTTGTAAGATGTAACTTAACCGCCAAAATTTATGAATTCGAAGTCAAATGGAAAAGCTTTTCATGTATGTTCTTGATTTCATTATCAAACTCAATTCAACATCTTTCATAATTAAATGGAAAAGGACCAAAAGGCAGAGAAACATATATAACTGAATTGTGATCTTGGTTTGATGAACATGGTTGTTTTGTTTCTATTTTAATTTACAATATACACATTTAGTATAAGAGTCCTATTAACGGGTATCCTTAAGACAATTTTTAACACGCTATATTAAAAAAATTTTGATACTTACTTTTGAGAAATAGAAAAATCTGTTAAAATATAATTTTTTTTTCTCATAAAAAGTTTTCTTAAATGGTTTACTAAAAGCACGTTTGATACATTGTAATGATTATTACATGGGAATAGGAATAAGTATTACAACGAATGCATTAAGTTGGAATGTAATAAATATTATTATTCATTAGTTTGATAACTATTTAGGAATAAAATCTTGAATATGCATCAACAATTTAGTAAAGTATAAAAAGAAGGTGTAATTAAATCATTTTTAAGTCAAATTTTCTAAAATACACTTATTTTAGGGTGTTCAAAACAGAGCTAATAATCAACAAGAAAAATTTATTTATTTTTCTTTTAAAGATGTGGCAACTAATGGTTTTTTAGGAAATTTTTTTTAAAAGTTATTATATAAGATGAATGAATAAATATTCAGTACTTTTGATAAGGAATAGTTATTTCTCATTTTGAAGAATAGCTATTCATAAGGAATAACTATTCATTGTAATAAAAATAAAACCAAACAACCGAATAGTTATGCCATAAAAATATCTATTACATTACAGTGTCTGTTACTGTCTACCGAACTTGCCATAACAACTAACTTTAGCTATCCATTCACATTTTCTGTATATTATATTGGTTTATAAGTTCCAGAGAAACATTGTACTTGAATATCAAGAATAGGAAAATAATTATTGTACTATGTCAGTGAATCCGAAAGTTTAAGAAAATGAGGTTCAATGAGCAATTCCCTATGTACTGTTTTAGATGGGAATTTAAGAGCTTAAAAATATAGGCTTGAAGTAATATTTCAGCCTCCAGGGTTGAGATCTGTAACATCTGTTGCTGGGCTGGTGGTTGTTTCTTATGATACATATTTATTTCATTTGGGTACCGTGTAATTATGTGAATGGATTTGTTGCAAAAGTAGTTGGGGTTATTGAATGTTTTACAGCTCATAAATACTTCATTTATCTACTTCAACACTTCTGAATTTAATCACCCCAATAAAGTTGAAATTCCCAAAAAATATTTTCACTCTTAACTTTAAGAGAGGGTAAAGACATTGAGTCATGCTACTATTACAAATTAGTTTTTAACAATTTTATAAAATATTGATGTGATCAATTTTTTATTAGTTCTTATTTAGTCTCATCATTAATATCACTTTTTTATTTACCAATAATTATTCATCATATTAGTAGTTTATAATTTTTTTTATATAAAATAATTTATATCTCTGGCACTGGTCTAAGTTCATTTAATCAATATTTACCTACTACTTATTATTGAACCAACCTACTTAAACTGAAAACTCTTGGATTGTGTTTGGATTTAAGGATTCATAATTTAGGAATTTTAAAAATGATTATTAGGATTTGAGCTTTGGATATTTTGCACAAGTTATAATATGTATGACATTATGAATTTAAAATGGCATTTTATATTTGATAATATGTGGATTCTAGTAATTTCAACTGGTAAAATCTTTAAAAAAAAAAAAACTGGTAAAGTCTCTTATAACTGTATAAGAGATCTGTGATAAAATCCTTACTGCGCAATTATCAGAAGCGAACACCATATGCTAAAAAAAAAATTTTAAATCAATTATATCCTTAAAAGTTAACTTATATATTAAGGATAAAATTAACTTAATTTTGTTTCTCAAAAAAAAAAAAATGATAATTTCAATTGCATATATTAACAATGAAATTATTCATAAATTTTATCGATGGAATTTTTTTTTTTACATTATTCAAGTTATTTAAACTAAAAAATTAAAATTAAAATCATTCTATTCAAATTCATCTTTCTAAACTAACCAGTTGAGTCGTGTGTGAGATGGTTTATCATTCCTAAAGAGATTTTATTTTGCAATATATTTCACTTGCATAATTGAAAATTTAATTTTAAAATTGTAGGGTAAAATTAAAAGTAGTTAAAATTCAACCCCACCCATTTATGTTGGTCACATGGCTTGACCAGTTGAAAATGTGCTGACGAGTTCAGTCACTCTAGTAGTCCACATAAAAGTGACAAATTAGTACTTAATTAGTGCAAGCTAAGTTCTCTTCTGGCTAAGAGAAGAACGTTGTGAAACACAATATACTCTCTTCTGGCATGAAGGTGAAACACAGTATACTTTCACCTTCATGCCACACCACAACGTAGAGCGTTAGATAATCTAACCACATAATTAATTCCCTTGTGTTCTCTATCTTGCTTCCACCTCTTAACATCAATCCCTGCAATTTTTTCACACCCATAAAATTTTGAGCATGGAATGAAATAAAAACATTAATTCTTACTGAAGTTTAAGTATTTACTAACTGTCCCTTTGTTCGGTTCCCAAAAGAAGAACCAAAGAGTTAAAAAAGAGAACAATATCGGTGATCACTCTAACGAAATTATTGCAAAAAGAAACGTGAATAAGTGCTGCATTTATGCTCCATGATTGTATGTCGACACATAAATTAGTCTATATATTTTTTTGCTGAACAATATCAAATTATCAACTATATAGTAAGTCACAGGATTAGAATTATTAACTATAAAAAAGTTAGAATGATTAATTGTAAAAAACAAAAACAGCATTAAATTGTAGATACGACAAAATCTGCAGCTCCAACATTCAGAAAAACTGATAATGAGAATCAATCAATAAAAAAATTCAGAAAAAATAATAAAAAAGTCTGATGGAATGACGTATTTCTTAGTTACTTGATGTAAATTTTTTTTTTTTTTTTTTTTTTTTTATCTGAGATGGTGGGCGTGATTTTGGAAACATTTTAAAGTCCAACCCAATCTATCCATATCTGTCACATCGCGTCTTAAATATTAGAGGAAAAGTATAACCATATCATATACAATGTGCCAGGATTGAATTAATGCTTCCATTAATTATCCAAATAATTCAAATTGTGTAAGTGAGGCTGTGAGAATATTAATCAGATGCTTCATGAGACTTACCAATGTACAAATTTTAAAGTCTCCAAGAGTGGTGGTTGGCCATGTTAACCTTCCTGCAAATGAATTCGTTAAAAAGATGGTTATTTTTACAATATTTTTAGAACAAATCTTAAGAAATAAGTTATTATTAATTTTTTTCATTAAAAAAAAATTGTTATCAGTTTTAATTTGAACTCATCGTTGAAATTACTTTTTTCGTATATCAGTAATAAATTTGCCACTTAAGATTTGTAGTGAAATCCTATAAAAAAAATTTGTAGTGAAAATGTTATGAAAATATTGTGAACTTAACAATATGAATGTGACCGCGCACTCTTAGTGTGATAGTTATTCTACAAGTATAAATGCTTGTGGGGTGTGGGGGGTAAGAGTTGGAGTTCAAGTTTCTAGGAGGGAGCTTCATACACATATATACTTAGATTAGATTAGTCTTAAATAAAAAAAATTAAGAAAAAAATGAATGTGTCATTCTTGGCATTTTCTAGCTCTATTTTGAGCTAGCATTAAATTTTGACCCAAAAGTGTTGTGGAATTTAAAGCTAACCCAAAATAGCGTTAAATTTTGGGCTATCATTTCTTTTATAGGGATTTTTTCCTATCATTAAAAGAAGAAGAAGTCTGGGAAGATATGGCTCATCGGTTCCCCTGTACCCCTGCAGGGCTCGGACCCAGCGGGTAGGGTGCTACTATGGTTACGCCCATGTAAGATTGCCACGTTGGTCGCCCCCCTCTACCTATTTTTTATTCAGCAAAAAAAAAAAAAAAAAGTCTTCCAAAAAATCAAAATCCTGTCATTTATGGCATTTGCTATCTCTATTTTTCTGGAAGTTTTAAACGTGTAATCCCAGGCTTTTTTAAGGGACAAAATGGATAAATGCCCTTTTCACGCAAACAAAGCAGCATTCTACCCACTTTCTCAAACTAATTAGGGAAATGCTACTTTTTTGTAACTCGATTTTCTCAAAATTGAGTTAAGCCATATAGTGGCGTTTTTAAGGATCCTATAGTGACGTTTTAAAAACCTATAGTGGCATTTTGGAACTCGAGTTCCATCAACTCGAGTTATAGGTAAAAAAAAAAATGCCTATAACTCGAGTTCATAGAGCTCGAGTTCCAAAACGCCACTATAGGTCCTTAAAATGTCACTATAAGTTCTTAAAAATGCCACTATAGAGCTTCAGAATTATTATTTTTTTAAACTTGTTTTTTATATTGTCGAGTTATAAAAGAGAGGTATTTCCTTAATTAGTTTAGAAAAGGGGGCAAAATGCTACTTTGTCTGCGCGAAAAGGGCATTTGCCCATTTTGTCCCTTTTTAAGATAGATACACGACGCATTAATTCTTAAGTGTTAGCTTCTATTAGTATTTAGCAAATTTTAAAAAAAGGTTAAGCATTGAATTTATCATATAATAATTTTTTTATTATTATTATTATTATTATTATTATTATTATTATTATTATTATTATTAAATCAATATTTTTCTCTTGGTGTGAATTTTGAAAAGTTTATTGTTAGATTATATATATATATATATTTCTTAATATACTCTAAATGTTTTCAAAATTTCAAAATAATTAAAAATTAATAAGAAATATTACAACATTTAATATTTTTCTCTTAGTGCAAATTTTAAAAAGTTTATTGTTAGATTATATATATATTCTTAATATACTCTAAATGTTTGCAAATTTCAAAATAATTAAAAATTAATAACTATGCGATCTATCAAATGTTTTGATTTTAAGTTTTTGTATTTTAAAATCATACATAAAAGATGAGTTTCTTAATTGAATAGTAAATAGTATATGATTGACACGAAATTTATATAACATACATTTTAAAAACATAAAGAATATATAATCCAACGACGAGATATTCAGAATATTAATCCAAGAAAAAATTAAACACACAGACATGGGGGTTACATTCATGTAACTTTAAGCAATATAATACTACACTACTAAATATTTTTAAATTAAATGCAAAATTAACAAATCTACATTTGCATTACATTTTTTTTTCTTATATTCTTTATGTTTACAAAATTTGAAGATAATATGTGATCAATAATTATCTAGTCTATAAATATTTAAATTTCAAGTTATTATAAGCTAAAATTATGTATAATAAATGAGTTTACAAATTGAATACTAAATAATATCTGATTAACACAAAATTGTCATGCATATTAAGAACATAGCGAACATATTATCAAATAGTAGTAGAATTTTAAAATATTAATTCAATAAAAAATTATTATGTAATGTAACATTGTCTAAAGTAACATTTAAGTAATGTTACACTAGGTGTAACTTGATAACCATATATATAGAAATTTGAGATAATTTCAAATAAATCTCCACTTTACCCGAAATATTTCCTCTTTCATTGAAGTTCCACCTTAACTCGAAAGGAAAAAGTCATAAATTGAACCAACCTTTGCAACAATTTTCCACATTGGAAAAATTTGTAGACCACCAAAGCTTATAAAATTACTCTATCCACCTTTGTATGAGATGAGCTGCCAAATACAAATCCTTAACGGATCTCCAGCTTGGATAGACTTTTATTAAGCCACAAATGCCTTAGGTGCCAAGCGAATTTAGAGACCAACAAATAGAAGTGCAAATCACCTCAAGCTACACTCCAAATGCACCCATAGTCGTCAAACATACTCAAATGTGCTCAAACATGATATATATTGATCAAGTCCAAGCAGTTTTGGAACATGACCCAGTGACTACCTTTGTAAATATATCTTTGCAAGTTTGTATTCCAAAGAAAAATCCAATTGTTGTTGGATTATGACATCAATAATTTAGAGTTACTACACAAAGAGTTCCATCAAATTTTTATACCTGGAATTTGACATTAGAAACAAAAGTGTTAATTGTTAGCAGCAGTTGTAGATGATTCACCTGAGGCCCTTTTCCCAATATTCAAATCGAAGAATCAAGCAACAAAATATTCAAAGAGAAAAAAATCCAAATGCGTAGGTAGCAAACTTTGGCTCTGGTGCTAGTTAGTTTGTTGTGCAAAAGAGTCGTCCAAAGCACTCTTACACAAGATTGATTGTGAAACTATAATATACTTCTAAATTATCTTCGAAACAAATAATAGTAGCTAAGAAACTTAAAATTGACATTGTTAGGTTTAGAGTTGGCAAATTATGTAACAATGTAGTCTTGATTAAGTTTGTATTGAATCTTCATTAGTTCAAGATGAATTGTCCAAGTAGTATATTAATAGAGTGTAGAATCTATAATTTCAACTAATGTTCAAATGTTAGTAAAAACATTCGACTGATCTTTAACTGGCGTACGATCAATCGAAGAGCAATAAAAGATTGTGGATTCAATTTTATTGATGCATTTTAATTGAAGTCTCCTAGGTACAGGACTATTATGGACAACTTCCTTATGGTTGTAAGGCAGATTTTTAAGACATATTTAGAGAGAACATCAAAGCTGCCATCTTTTCAACCAGTATAAAGAGCCTATAGAGATATCTTCTATACATGATGTTGTTACTGCCTTAGTGCGAATCCTAATGTGTCTTTATGGTAAATCAAATCTCTAAGAGGTTCTTGAAGTTGGTCGGAAGTTTTAATCGTGAAGCCCGGGTGCATCATCCATGAAACATCCACATAGTTGAAGAGTTTAAAGATTCTAAAGTTATAAAAGAATTAGGGTTCAAATCTCCATTCTCTTGTTGTGACAATTGAATTGTAAAATAAAATAAAATAAAATAAAGATTTGACATGATTTTTAATAAGAATTTTATTTTTTCCACCTTAAGACAAGTTTAATATAAGAATATAATCTTTTACTTTCAGAAAGTTTTATTTAGTTTAGAACAACAAAAAGAAGAAAAATTTATATAAGATAGAAGGAGTATTATAAAAAGAGAAATGATATATCCACAACATTTTTACAACAAATTCAAAATGGCAGGTTGTTACTGGTTGTTATTGTTGGGGCAAAAAAGTAATTTTAGTGTTAGGTTCAAATTTAAACCAATAACAACTAATCACTTATTGTGAAAATATTGTGAACGTGGCACATCTCTATAAAAAAAAAAAAAAAATTGTCATATAGAAGTACAAGTCCTGCCATACCAGACTGTTAGTTATATCGAAATGGACAATTCAAGACAAGTTACTTATAAGCATAACTAGTTTAAAGGTTAATAATGTTAATAATCTGTCCATCGAGAAAACGAAACCACAGTAAACTAGTTTAAAGGTGGTCCCTTTGTCTGTACCCAATGGTGGTAAAAACAAGCAATTTAATGTGATATGAAAAGTTAAAAACCAGAGCATGAACCTTATATAAAGCTAGCCCTACTGACTCATTCACATGTGGTAGTGTACTCACATAAGAGCAGTCCTTGAGTTTCTAACAAAACAATCTCTATGGACCGCTTTTTGGTTAGTGTAGTAGGTCTGGTAATCACATTGAGTCTTATTTCCTCTCAAGCTGAGGCTCGAGCTTTCTTTGTTTTTGGAGACTCACTAGTCGATAATGGCAACAATGACTACCTTGTCACCACTGCTCGTGCCGACTCACCCCCTTATGGCATTGACTATCCAACTCACAGACCCACTGGCCGTTTCTCTAATGGCCTTAACATCCCTGACATTATCAGTAGGGTTTTTATGTTTGTGTTATGTTTATTGTAGTTATTTATAATTTACTTCTTTAAACTGTTTCTTGTTTACTAATTTAACGTAATCTTGTATGTGGGGTTTGATTTTAATATTTATAGTTATATACATTAAAAATGTTGCATATGTCATTAGGTGAGCAAATTGGGTCAGAACCCACTTTGCCATATTTGAGCCCTCAGCTCAAAGATGAGAGACTACTTGTTGGTGCCAACTTTGCTTCTGCTGGGATAGGAATTATCAATGACACCGGAATTCAATTTGTAAGTCGAAGAATGATATTCAATTTGTTATTATTTTACATTCAAAACAAATTTTGTTGTTGTTATTGTTACTATTATTGTTCATATTATGTACTACTACTACTATTGTGGTTACGATGATTATAATTATTTTCTTATTCAAGTAAGGAAAAGTGCAAGTACTTATCTTACATTTGAAACTAGAATGACTTATGTTGAGTTATATTCTTTTAAGAAGTAGCTAAATTAGAGAGAGCAAAAGGATAGATGAATAATGTAACGAATACTTTGTGTCCAAACTTGTTTTATTTAATTTTGCAGCTAAATATAATCCGAATTTACAAACAATTGGAATACTTTCAACAATACCAACAACGGCTGAGTGCTCATATTGGGGCTGAGCAGGCTAAGCGACTTGTGAACGGGGCTCTCGTCCTCATTACTCTAGGAGGTAACGATTTCGTGAACAACTATTACTTAGTGCCCTTCTCTGCAAGGTCTCGCCAGTTTTCTCTACCAGACTATGTTGTCTATCTGATTTCCGAGTATCAAAAAGTTCTAGCGGTAACTTCCTGTTCCTTTTCTCTATTAGTAATTTTAACATGCTAAAAATGGTTGTGACATTGAAAATGATTTGTGAACTTCAACTCCGTTTTCATAAATATATGTCTTAGTATTCTTAGCATTTTTTGATGTCTTAATCACTGCATTATTTTATCATCAGTGACATAGACCAATAGAAACAAACATTTTTATATTTTTTCAAGAATAATTAAATTTAATGCAAATATGAAACTGAATTTAATAGAAAAACCTATTGCAGTTCATTTATGATAGTGTACCTAAATTTTCCTGGCTTTATCTTACACTGTTACCTGTTTGACTAATTATATATGTGATTTAAGTATTGCTGCATGCACATGTTTACATCATAATTGACGCAATGTCGAGACAAGAATCACAGGAAAGTAAGAGGAAAATAATGGTGAAGGGGACGTATAAACGAATTATTTATGATACAGATTTGTGTGAGGCCTAGGAGGGAGCTAGCTAGGCATATCGAGTTATGATATGACTTTTGGTTGGTGAGGCCAACAAGTATAATTGTGCTTGTTATTTTCATGAATGCTTTTATGGAGACAAATAATGATTCAAAATTGCGCTAATTAAAGCTCTTTTAAGGAACCAAACATAATTGAAAGTGATAGGACTCTCTCTCTCCTTGCTAAAGGAATTGAATAGCCACTCCTTGTATCATTAATGTCATGCAATTCCCTTTACGACAAAATACTACCTTTCCTCGCACTAAACACAAGTTTAAGTTACTGGCAGTTGTATAATTCAATTGATACCTTATAATATTTTCACTATATACATTCAGAGTTTAAATCTCTTTACTCCAACTATTGAATTATCAAAGAAAAAATAGATTTATATATAAAAATAATGCATGCAGAGGCTATATGAGTTGGGAGCACGGCGGGTTTTGGTGACTAGTACTGGACCATTCGGTTGTATACCAACAGTATTGGCCATGCGTAGCAGAAATGGCGAGTGCTCAGCTGAGCTACAAAGAGCTGCGGCATTATTCAACCCACAACTCCTTCAAATCCTTAATCAACTTAATAGTCAGATTGGTTCAGATGTCTTTGTTTCTGCAAATGCTTTCGATATGCACATGGATTTCATTAGTGATCCTCAAGCATATGGTATGTCAATCTCCATAAACAATTTATCATACTTTCTAGAAAAGTTGTTTCACAAACTTCAAAATATGAAAAATATATTCTACTATGAGTTTTGATATACACTATGTATTAAAGATGGCGTCCTACACACGTTGATTGTACCAACTACCAAGTGGATGCCCTCTTAATTTTTTATTATTTCTTCTCTTCTCTCCTTAAAGTCATATAACCTAGCTACTATGAGTATGAAGTATTAAAATAAAGAACAAGTTTTTGTAAGTGAAACTATAATACCTCATTGAAAACAATGTGAAACTATAGTCTCAGAGTTTTTGTTTTTGTTTTTTTTTTTTCTAAATCTACCCAATTAATATTATACGACCAAAGCATCTAAATATTTAAAATAAGTTATTATCTATTCATATTTTTAAATAATCTACCATAATTTTATCTTTTCATATAAAAGTTGGGTTGTATACACAACGTGTGCACTATACAACCCAATATAAATATTATAAGTTACATGACAATGTGTCTCAATATAAGTATTACAAGTCACATAAAACATAAGTAAAATTATTAACATAGCTACTTTAAGGGAAACTCTATTTCCAAGGTCTTTAAAAAAATTAAATACTATCAAACTCTAATTAAACCTCAAAAACCAAAAGTTTCAAGGTATTTAAATGATATATTATTATTTATTTTTCAATTATTTATAATCTATTATTATTTTTGAAGTTGGTTAGAACTTAGATTTACATGATGTACCTTTGTTTTGTAATTTAAAATTATTTTTAATCTATTATTTGAAAATTCATTTTAGTATTATTTCATTTTAATTATATTATTGAAATATTATCTTTAATTTACATATGATACTAGATACTATAGTTTGGATATGAAATCGAAATGTTTAGGAACACTTCGTGTGCGTTTGAATATTGCTTATTTTGCTGAAAACTCAAAACAATAAAAAATTATTTTTAATTACTATTCATAATTGAAATTACTGTGCATTTGCCTTGAAGTACTGTTCATGTCCATTGAACAGTGCACCAAGCGCTGGAATAAAAATAAAATTAAAAAAAAAAAAGCCAAAAACGCATTTACGTGAAAATGCAGACGCAATCCAAACAAAGATGTATTTAATGAAACGTCATTCAAGAATGGTAGACACAATAACCCATGGCCATTTGGTGACCAGACAGAAAGGCAACAATATTCAATAGAAAATTCATGTGACCACTGGGAGTAAATATCATAATAAAATAGGGCAGTCTTATTTATATACTAGGGTCACCTTATATCACCTTGTTGAAAGAGATATCTCCCAATTGTGAAAAAAAAGTATAGTAATCTATCAATGTTTTTATGATATAGAGATATAATTAATTCTTCAATTGTTGATATAACTTCTACCTGGATTTAATAACAAACCGTGAATAATGTAAAAATATTTCAGATGTCAACAAATTAACCCAATTTTTTGTTTTATTTTCTCCATATTACTTGAAAATTTTGGTGAAATGTGATTAAATGCTAATAATGCTATGCACTAACTAGACAACATTTTGAGTAACTGCAGGCTTCAAATAATATAGTCTGAGTCCACTTTCTGCAGCAGTAGGATTTTCCTGTGATTAAAAATACTGTAAGTCTTAAAGCTAAAAAGAGAGTAGTAATTAACATGAGTGTCATGGTTTTGCAGGATTTGTTACATCAAAGGTAGCATGTTGTGGACAAGGACCATACAATGGAATTGGAATATGCACACCTTTATCAAATTTGTGCCCGAACAGAGATCTTCATGTATTCTGGGATGCCTTCCATCCAACTGAAAGGGCCTGCAGACTGATAGTACAAAACATTATGACTGGATCGACAAAGTACATGCACCCAATGAATCTCAGCACCATTATGGCTTTGGACTCCAAGACTTGATAATCTTCTGCAGTTCTTGATGATCAACTCGTCTTAGTTATATATGTTAATCATGTTTAAGCAGTCAATTAATTTTCTTATTGTCATGGAAATTTAAGCTCGATTTATGGGCTTTGGAAAATAAGCAAGCCTTCAGTGCTGGTGCATTAAGTGTTCTGTTTGTACTGAACTGCCCTACAAAATGTTACTTATTGATTAATAAGAAAATTACATCCTTATGGTTGATTTCTACATGCCTTTGGATATTGGTGTTTTTAAATAAAACACTGATGGTTTGAAATTATTTTTGGTCATTTTGTTTAACTTTAGTAGGTTGATTTGGTATTTTTGCGGCCTTGGGGCTATTTTGGTTATTATGATGAAACTTCGGGTTGGTTTGGTGATTTTGGTGCTTTGGAAATTGAGGTGTTTTGTGTATTTCTGTGAAATTGAAGGATATATCGTTCATTTTAATAAAGTATAGGCGCATACATATAATTAACCTGAAGTTTAAGGACATAATAATGAATTATGTGAAGTATATGGGCCTATTTGTCATTTCAGTGAAGTGTATTGCAAAGTTGTAATTTTCGTGAAGTATTTGTTCTAGTGGGCTTTGGGGTTGGGCTTTGCATTTGGTATGGATTGGATTAATTACACAGGTTCAGGATTACTTGGGCTAAAGAAATTAGGCCTGCGTTCTAAAGGTTTATAGTATCAATGGGTTAAACCATGTAGGCTCAAATGGGTTTATTGAGCTAGGTTGATAATGGATTTTGGGCTTCATGTAGGTTCATATCGAGCTCAGGAAAAAAAAAAAAAAAAAAAAAAAAAAAAAAAAAAAAAAAGAAAGAAGGAAAGAAGAAGAAGAAGAAGAAGAAGCTGAACTTGGTTTTTTTGGGTAGAATGGGCTCATTTGGTTTGGTACGGGTTTGAATGACATAAAATGGGCTTCTCTTTGGATGGGAAGCTTGGATTTTTGGGTAAGTGTCTGATTTGCAAGCAAATATGATGGTTGAGTGGAGGGGCTGTGATGTATCTCCTATATGTTAGTAGATCCATGAGTGTGTGCTTGTGTAATTACAAAAAATAAGGAGAGGTTTTTCTTTATTCTTTTTTTATTTTTATTTAATTTAGATAGAAATTTATTTTAACCTAATTTAAATATATATGTATGTGAAGCTCCCTATTGTAGATTTAAACCTCGACTCTTGCCTCTCAACCCCACAAGAACTTATATTTATGATCTCTTATTCGACAAAAAGAGATTAACACGTGAGTCTTTTGTTCTTATTAACTCTTTTTTTTTATATTTAATTATTCTTATTGGATTACTCTACTACTCAAATTGTAGTTAACAGTACAACATTACTCTACTACTCAAATGGTACTGTTAAAATAATTTTTCCTAAATGGGCGTTTAGTTTTACGCCACTATTAGTACTTTTCCTTTTCTTTTTCTTTTTTTGCACTTTTTTCCCCGCTTTTTCCTAGTTTCAACTTTCATGCTTCCCTTTTCTTCTTCATCCTTTATTATTATTATTATTATTATTATTATTATTATTATTATAAATTTTTATAAGTTACGGCTCTTGTTAAGCACCTTATGTCTTGGCAAGTGCCATGAAATTATAACCTATGGAAAAACCTTAGTTTGAATAGCAAAACAATTGATATCATTTTCCAATCATGGAAGAGTAGAGATAAAATCCATTACAACAGACATTTGATGACTCTACTATCAACAAAGGATAAAATTTGAGTCCTTAAGTTGATTAAAAATCTTAACTTCATAACAATTTGAAATCCCTTATTTAATGAAATTTATTCAAGTTTATATATCCTCTATTTTTCTTATTGTGTGAAACTCACCTGAGTTCACTTGCCTACTTTCAAGGACAACTTATCTAGTTGCATCGATTAATTTGATTATCATGAGTCTTTCTTTACTTAACTTTGCTTTCTATTGTTTTTTGGATTGTTTTTAATTATTGAATTATGGCTTTTTCATGTATGTATGAGAGAGAGAATGTTATATGGATTTCTATTTTTAATTTTGATTGTTTTTTAATGCTTATATATTTGGATAGCTTTAAATTTGTATTTTAGGCTATTTACATAAATATGCCATGGCGATTGCTTGAGGCTTAAAACACATATATTAGTGCAATCTATATATATAATAATAGATAAATCTGAGAGAAAATCCAATTAGATTTCAAATTTGAATTAAATTAGAGTCTAATTTTATGTCATGTGTCCTATTTAATCTAAATTTTTTAATTTTTATGCCGATTGAGTTAATTCAATGTAAAAATTAGATTTCAATTAAAGTTTAATTTTATACCATGTATCCCATTTAAGGACTCAATTTTTGGGAAGCTAGCCCATGAATGACTCAATTTTTGGGAAGCTAGCCCATGAATGAGATTGACTTAAGCCCAAAACGTCCCTTCAATGAATTTGTAGAGAGTGAGCTTGAAAAACTGGGCTTAGAGTGAAATCAATAGTTGTCCAAAAATATTTGAGACCAAAGTGACAGAATCAGAATGCTGATGTTATATAAAATTGTCCTCAGCTGAGTCCAAGGAGAATGGTATTACAGTTCTTTTCCGGAATACAACTTATCTCTCTTTTTCTCTCTCTACTGCTCCTGTTTTTCTACTCTTTCTATGTTCCAATCCCCTTTTTCTTTGCCTCTAGCTCTCTTTATATTTCATTTTCTCTCACGTGCCAGTCAGATGACATTTCTTTAATACTTGTCCCAATAATTATCATTTATGAGTAGTTATTTTTTAAACCATTATTTTAGGGGATTTGTTAGTGGATTAATAATATGGAAAAATCTAGACCTTTTATTATAAATGAATGGTTAAGATTAATAGAACTCTATATGGTAGAGTACCCTAGGAATTCTAGAGGATCTCAATCCCTTGGCTATAAGTATGCATAATTCACCAATCCAGTGTTTGATCAAGGGAAATGGGATTGGTGGTGTGGTTGTTGAAGCCTTGGGAAATATTTTTTTATAAAAACAAAATCTTTTAACTAATAGGGTTGCATAAAATATTTGGGCAGGGAATGGGCTACCAACACCATTTTCCTATATCCTGTATAATAAATAAATAAATAAATAAATAAACCATTTTCCTATATATATTTTGGTTTAATTACACTTTTGGTCCTCAAAAAAAAAAAAAAAAAAAGAAGTGTGTTTCATGTTTAATTAACTAAATCTCAAGTCACCGTAACTTACCAAACAAAGGTCAAGAGTAAAAGATTCTAAAATAAAAATAAAAATTATGAATAGAAAATTTCTTTTCTACTTTGTGTATTTTATTTTATACTCCATCCATCATAACTTTCCATGTGCTTTTTTTTCCCCATTTTAAACTTTAGTAATTTTATAAGAGGAGAAAAAAAGAATATGTGACAAGTTGCTCGAGTATAGAATAGAATACTAAAAATAAGACAAATTATCTTTTTAGGAGCCGTCATACTTGGTAGATTGTAGTCTATCTTACTCTATCAATAATGGAGTTAATCAAATAAATTAAAAGAACTTTTTGTTTTTATTTTATATTTTCTTTAAAACTGTTAAAATAAGCGATAGGTCTTAAAAAATTTAATTTTCAAATGAAATTGAATTCATTTGGATAAACTACCTTTTGAAGCGGTCATGTGTGGTGGTCTTCACAACCCTATAATTTCTATAGCATATCTACTAACAAATTAAAGCAAGCAAATAAATAGACATCATTGTCATCATAGCTTGATTGAATTAGCCCCTATGATTTATGCATCAATCTACCAACAATAAAATTAAATCAGATGGCTGAAAACGGACTGCTTAAAAGGGCACATATTTATCACTCATTGAAGTGCTTTTCATAACTGAATTGAAGAAAATGTTATCGAAATTCAATGGCAATGATCATTGTCAACCTATCCAGATAGCAATTAGCTACGCATACAAATGCATGTGTTTTGCCCAAACCATACTTGGATGTTAACTAGATATGAAAGTGATTGAATTGAATATATTCCATTGTTTTTAAGATACATTTGATTATGATTTGTAAGATGTAACTTAACCGCCAAAATTTATGAATTCGAAGCCAAATGGAAAAGCTTTTCATGTATGTTCTTGATTTCATTATCAAACTCAATTCAACATCTTTCATAATTAAATGGAAAAGGACCAAAAGGCAGAGAAACATATATAACTGAATTGTGATCTTGGTTTGATGACCATGGTTGTTTTGTTTCTATTTTAATTTACAATATACACATTTAGTATAAGAGTCCTATTAACGGGTATCCTTAAGACAATTTTTAACACGCTATATTAAAAAAAATTTGATACTAACTTTTGAGAAATAGAAAAAACTGTTAAAATATAATTTTTTTTTTCTCATAAAAAGTTTTCTTAAATGGTTTACTAAGGGCATGTTTGATACATTGTAATGATTATTACATGGGAATAGGAATAAGTATTACAAGGAATGCATTAAGTTGGAATGTAATAAATATTAATATTCATTAGTTTGATAACTATTTAGGAATAAAATCCTGAATATGCATCAACAATTTAGTAAAGTATAAAAAGAAGGTGTAATTAAATCATTTTTAAGTCAAATTTTCTAAAATACACTTATTTTAGGGTGTTCAAAATAGAGCTAATAATTAACAAGAAAAATTTATTTATTCTTCTTTTAAAGATATGGCAACTAATGGTTTTTTAGGAAATTTTTTTTAAAAGTTATTATATAAGATGAATGAATAAATATTCAGTACTTTTGATAAGGAATAATTATTTCTCATTTTGAAGAATAGCTATTCATAAGGAATAACTATTCATTGTAATAAAAATAAAACCAAACAACCGAATAGTTATGCCATGAAAATATCTATTACATTACAGTGTCTATTACCGTCTACCGAACTTGCCATAACCAAGGTTTTCAAACCCGGACCTTTTATTGAACCGTAAAAGGGAGAGGTTCAAGGTTTTTGAGGTCCAACCGAGGTTGAACCGGGGTCGAACCGTGATGATGTCATAATTAATTTAATAATTAATTAAAACCTAAATATTAATATTAAATTTATAAAATTAGCAAAATTGACTAATATATCTACATATGTGAGGGAAATTTAATGATTTTTAAGCATATATTTAATAATTAAATAAGAAATTTAATAAAATAAGATAATAACCATGAAAACATTAAAATTTATGATTAATTTTTGAAGTAAAGTTGAATATCTTTGAAGGATTTTAATTATAATAGTTGAATATTCCTTGTAAGAGATGGATAATTTAATTAAGTAGAATAGAATTATGTTAAGTTGTTTTTATAAAAAAAAAAAAAAAAAAAATTGCATTAAGTTTACTTCAAGTATTTTTTTTTGTTATTATTGAGCACAAGCTTGCATGCTTGGCTGAGTGGTTAAGTTTTAGCAAAACCTCTGACCAGGCCTGGGTTCAATTCCTTCCATCCGCATTTCTCAATTTTCCTGATTTTACTGTTTGAACCGGTTTCTCAAAACAAAAACAAAAAACTGTTTGAACCGGGGTTGGACCGCACGGTTCATGCAGAACCGGCTGCATGAACCGTGCGGTCCAACCCCGGTTCATGCGGTTCACGAAATTTGCCTCACTACCCGGTTCTGGAGGCTTAAAAAACCGGAAATCACACCGATTCCCGGTTTTCCCGGTCGGACCGCCCGGTCCGGTCCGGGTTTCAAAACAGTGGCCATAACAACTAACTTTAGCTATCCATTAACATTTTCTGTATATTATATTGGTTTATAAGTTCCAGAGAAACATTGTACTTGAATATCAAGAATAGGAAAATAATTATTGTACTATGTCAGTGAATCCGAAAGTTTAAGAAAATGAGGTTCAATGAGCATTTCCCTATGTACTGTTTTAGTTGGGAATTTAAGAGCTTGAAAATATAGGCTTGAAGTAATATTTCAGCCTCCAGGGTTGAGATCTGTAACATCTGTTGCTGGGCTGGTGGTTGTTTCTTATGATACATATTTATTTCATTTGGGTACCGTGTAATTATGTGAATGGATTTGTTGCAAAAGTAGTTGGGGTTATTGAATGTTTTACAGCTCATAAATACTTCATTTATCTACTTCAACACTTCTGAATTTAATCACCCCAATAAAGTTGAAATTCCCAAAAAATATTTTCACTCTTAACTTTAAGAGAGGGTAAAGACATTGAGTCATGCTACTGTTACAAATTAGTTTTTAACAATTTTATAAAATATTGATGTGATCAATCTTTTATTAGTTCTTATTTAGTCTCACCATTAATATCACTTTTTTATTTACCAATAATTATTCATCATATTAGCAGTTTATAATTTTTTTTTATAAAATAATTTATATCTCTAGCATTGTTCTAAGTTCATTTAATCAATATTTACCTACTGCTTATTATTGAACCAACCTACTTAAACTGAAAACTCTTGGATTGTGTTTGGATTTAAGGATTCATAATTTAGGAATTTTAAAAATGATTATTAGGATTTGAGCTTTGGATATTTTGCACAAGTTATAATATGTATGACATTATGAATTTAAAATGGCATTTTATATTTGATAATATGTGGATTCTAGTAATTTCAACTGGTAAAATCTTTAAAAAAAAAAAAAAAAACTGGTAAAGTCTCTTATAACTGTATAAGAGATCTGTGATAAAATCCTTACTGCGCAATTATCAGAAGTGAACACCATATGCTAAAAAAAAATTTTTAAACCAATTATATCCTTAAAGTTAACTTATATATTAAGGATAAAATTAACTTAATTTGGTTTCTCAAAAAAAAAAATGATAATTTCAATTGCATATATTAATAATGAAATCTATTCATAAATTTTATCTATGGAATTTTTTTTTTTACATTATTCAAGTTATTTAAACTAAAAAATTAAAATTAAAATCATTCTATTCAAATAAATCTTTCTAAACTAACCAGTTGAGTCGTGTGTGAGATGGTTTATCATTCCTAAAGAGATTTTATTTTGCAATATATTTCACTTGCATAATTGAAAATTTAATTTTAAAATTGTAGGGTAAAATTAAAAGTAGTTAAAATTCAACCCCACCCATTTATGTTGGTCACATGGCTTTCAACTTCTTCCATCCATAAATTTCGGACCCCCCCCCCCCTCATTAATGAGATTGAGAAGAAATGAAGGCTCAATAATACGCATCACATGTGCTTGACCAGTTGAAAATGTGCTGACGAGTTCAGTCAGTCTAGTAGTCCACATAAAAGTGACAAATTAGTACTTAATTAGTGCAAACAAAGTTCTCTTCTGGCTAAGAGAAGAACGTTGTGAAACACAATATACTCTCTTCTGGCATGAAGGTGAAACACAGTATACTTTCACCTTCATGCCACACCACAACGTAGAGCGTTAGATAATCTAACCACATAATTAATTCCCTTGTGTTCTCTATCTTGCTTCCACCTCTTAACATCAATCCCTGCAATTTTTTCACACCCATAAAATTTTGAGCATGGAATGAAATAAAAACATTAATTCTTACTGAAGTTTAAGTATTTACTAACTGTCCCTTTGTTCGGTTCCCAAAAGAAGAACCAAAGAGTTAAAAAAGAGAACAATATCGGTGATCACTTTAACGAAATTATTGCAAAAAGAAACGTGAATAAGTGCTGCATTTATGCTCCATGATTATATGTCGACACATAAATTAGTCTATATATTATTTTGCTGAACAATATCAAATTATCAACTATATAGTAAGACACAGGATTAGAATTATTAACTATAAAAAAGTTAGAATGATTAATTGTAAAAAACAAAAACAGCATTAAATTGTAGATACGACAAAATCTGCAGCTCCAACATTCAGAAAAACTGATAATAAGAATCAATCAATAAAAAAATTCAGAAAAAATAATTAAAAAGTCTGACCTCGAACTGCAAGATTTTGTCGCAAGGGAGGATGGACTGAATTTTAAGAACTCCTTCGATGGAATGACGTATTTCTTAGTTACTTGATGTAATTTTTTTTTTTTTTTTTAATTATCTGAGATGGTGGGCGTGATTTTGGAAACATTTAAAAGTCCAACCCAATCTATCCACATCTGTCACATCGCTTCTTAAATATTAGAGGAAAAGTATAACCATATCATATACAATGTGCCAGGATTGAATTAATGCTTCCATTAATTATCCAAATAATTCAAACTGTGTAAGTGAGGCTGTGAGAATATTAATCAGATGCTTCATGAGACTTACCAATGTACAAATTTTAAAGTCTCCAAGAGTGGTGGTTGGCCATGTTAACCTTCCTGCAAATGAATTCGTTAAAAAGAAAGTTATTTTTACAATATTTTTAGAACAAATCTTAAGAAATAAGTTATTATTAATTTTTTTCATTAAAAAAAAATTGTTATCAGTTTTAATTTGAACTCATCGTTGAAATTACTTTTTTCGTATATCAGTAATAAATTTGCCACTTAAGATTTGTAGTGAAATCCTATAAAAAAAATTTGTAGTGAAAATGTTATGAAAATATTGTGAACTTAACAATATGAATGTGACTGCGCACTCTTAGTGTGATAGTTACTCTAAATGAATTCGTTAAAAAGAAGGTTATTTTTACAATATTTTTAGAACAAATCTTAAGAAATAAGTTATTATTAATTTTTTCCATTAAAAAAAAAATTGTTATCAGTTTTAATTTGAACTCATCGTTGAAATTACTTTTTTCGTATATCAGTAATAAATTTGCCACTTAAGATTTGTAGTGAAAATGTTATGAAAATATTGTGAACTTAACAATATTAATGTGACTGCGCACTCTTAGTGTGATAGTTACTCTACAAGTATAAATGCTTGTGGGGTGTGGGGGGTAAGGGTTGGAGTTCAAGTCTCTAGGAGGGAGCTTCATACACATATATACTTAGATTAGATTAGTCTTAAATAAAAAAATTAAGAAAAAAATGAATGTGTCATTTTTGGCATTTTCTAGCTCTATTTTGAGCTAGCATTAAATTTTGACCCAAAAGTGTTGTGGAATTTAAAGCTAACCCAAAATAGCGTTAAATTTTGGGCTATCATTTCTTTTATAGGGATTTTTTCCTATCATTAAAAGAAGAGAAGTCTGGGAAGCTATGGCTCACCAGTTCTTCTGCATCCCTGCAGGGCCCGGACTCAGCGGGTAGGGTGCTACTATGGTCACGCCCAGGTAGAATTGCCACATTGTTCGCCCCCCTCTACCCATTTTTTATTCAGCAAAAAAAAAAAAAAAAAGAAGTCTTCCAAAAAATCGAAATCCTGTCATTTATGGCATTTGCTATCTCTATTTTTCTGGAAGTTTTAAACGTGTAATCCTAGGCTTTTTTAAGGGACAAAATGGATAAATGCCCTTTTCACGCAAACAAAGCAGCATTCTACCTACTTTCTCAAATTAATTAGGGAAATGCTCCTTTTTTGTAACTCGATTTTCTCAAAATTGAGTTAAGCCCTATAGTGGCATTTTTAAGGATCTTATAATGACGTTTTAAAAACTTATAGTGGCATTTTGGAACTCGAGTTCCATCAACTCGAGTTATAGGTAAAAAAAAAAAATTGCCTATAACTCGAGTTCATAGAGCTCGAGTTCCAAAACGCCACTATAGGTCCTTAAAACGTCACTATAGGTTCTTAAAAATGCCACTATAGGGCTTCAGAATTATTATTTTTTTAAACTTGTTTTTTATATTGTCGAGTTATAAAAGAGAGGTATTTCCTTAACTTGTTTGGAAAAGGGGGCAAAATGCTACTTTGTCGGCGTGAAAAGGGCATTTGCCCATTTTGTCCCTTTTTTAAGATAGATACATGACGCATTAATTCTTAAGCGTTAGCTTCTATTAGTATTTAGCAAATTTTAAAAAAAGGTTAAGCATTGAATTTATCATATAATAATTTTATTATTATTATTATTATTATTATTATTATTATTATTATTATTATTATTATAAAATCAATATTTTTCTCTTGGTGTGAATTTTGAAAAGTTTATTGTTAGATTATATATATATATATATATATTTCTTAATATACTCTAAATGTTTTCAAAATTTCAAAATAATTAAAAATTAATAAGAAATATTACAACATTTAATATTTTTCTCTTAGTGCAAATTTTAAAAAGTTTATTTTTAGATTATTTATATATTCTTAATATACTCTAAATGTTTGCAAATTTCAAAATAATTAAAAATTAATAACTATGTGATCTATCAAATGTTTTGATTTTAAGTTTTTGTATTTTAAAATCATACATAAAAGATGAGTTTCTTAATTGAATAGTAAATAGTATATGATTGACACGAAATTTATATAACATACATTTTAAAAACATAAAGAATATATAATCCAACGACGAGATATTCAAAATATTAATCCAAGAAAAAATTAAACACACAGACATGGGGGTTACATTCATGTAACTTTAAGCAATATAATACTACACTACTAAATATTTTTAAATTAAATGCAAAATTAACAAATCTACATTTGCATTACATTTTTTTTTTCTTATATTCTTTATGTTTACAAAATTTGAAGATAATATGTGATCAATAATTATCTAGTCTATAAATATTTAAATTTCAAGTTATTATAAGCTAAAATTATGTATAATAAATGAGTTTACAAATTGAATACTAAATAATATCTGATTGACACGGAATTGTCATGCATATTAAGAACATAGTGAACATATTATCAAATAGTAGTAGAATTTTAAAATATTAATTCAATAAAAAATATTATGTAATGTAACATTGTCTAAAGTAACATTTAAGTAATGTTACACTAGGTGTAACTTGATAACCATATATATAGAAATTTGAGATAATTTCAAATAAATCTCCACTTTACCCGAAATATTTCCTCTTTCATTGAAGTTCCACCTTAACTCGAAAGGAAAAAGTCATTAATTGAACCAACCTTTCCAACAATTTTCCACATTGGAAAAATTTGTAGACCACCAAAGCTTATAAAATTACTCTATCCACCTTTGTATGAGATGAGCTGCCAAATACAAATCCTTAACGGATCTCCAGCTTGGATAGACTTCTATTAAGCCACAAATGCCTTAGGTGCCAAGCGAATTTAGAGACCAACAAATAGAAGTGCAAATCACCTCAAGCTACACTCCAAATGCACCCATAGTCGTCAAACATACTCAAATGTGCTCAAACATGATATATATTGATCAAGTCCAAGCAGTTTTGGAACATGACCCAGTGACTACCTTTGTAAATATATCTTTGCAAGTTTGTATTCCAAAGAAAAATCCAATTGTTGTTGGATTATGACATCAATAATTTAGAGTTACTACATAAAGAGTTCCATCAAATTTTTGAGTTCCATCAAATTTTTATACCTGGAATTTGACATTAGAAACAAAAGTGTTAATTGTTAGCAGCAGTTGTAGATGATTCACCTGAGGCCCTTTTCCCAATATTCAAATCGAAGAATCAAGCAACAAAATATTCAAAGAGAAAAAAATCCAAATGCGTAGGTAGCAAACTTTGGCTCTGGTGCTAGTTAGTTTGTTGTGCAAAAGAGTCGTCGAAAGCACTCTTACACAAGATTGATTGTGAAACTATAATATACTTCTAAATTATCTTCGAAACAAATAATAGTAGCTAAGAAACTTAAAATTGACATTGTTAGGTTTAGAGTTGGCAAATTATGTAACAATGTAGTCTTGATTAAGTTTGTATTGAATCTTCATTAGTTCAAGATGAATTGTCCAAGAAGTATATTAATAGAGTGTAGAATCTATAATTTCAACTAATGTTCAAATGTTAGTAAAAACATTCGACTGATCTTTAACTGGCGTACGATCAATCGAAGAGCAAAAAAAAATTGTGGATTCAATTTTGTTGATGCATTTTAATTGAAGTCTCCTAGGTACAGGACTATTATGGACAACTTCCTTATGGTTGTAAGGAAGATTTTTAAGACATATTTAGAGAGAACATCAAAGCTGCCATCTTTTCAACCAGTATAAAGAGCCTATAGAGATATCTTCTATATATGATGTTGTTACTGCCTTAGTGCGAATCCTAATGTGTCTTTATGGTAAATCAAATCTCTAAGAGGTTCTTGAAGTTGGTCGGAAGTTTTAATCGTGAAGCCCGGGTGCATCATCCATGGAACATCCACATAATTGAAGAGTTTAAAGATTCTAAAGTTGTAAAAGAATTAGGGTTCAAATCTCCATTCTCTTGTTGTGACGATTGAATTGTAAAATAAAATAAAATAAAATAAAGATTTGACATGATTTTTAATAAGAATTATTTTTTCCACCTTAAGACAAGTTTAATATAAGAATATAATCTTTTACTTTCAGAAAGTTTTATTTATTTTAGAACAACAAAAAGAAGAAAAATTTATATAAGACAGAAGGAGTATTATTAAAAAGAGAAATGATATATCCACAACATTTTTACAACAAATCCAAAGTGGTAGGTTGTTACTGGTTGTTATTGTTGGGGCAAAAAAGTAATTTTAGTGTTAGGTTCAAATTTAAACCAATAACAACTAATCACCTATTGTGAAAATATTGTGAACGTGGCAAATCTCTATAAAAAAAAAAAAAATTGTCATATAGAAGTACAAGTCCTGCCATACCAGACTGCTAGTTATATCGAAATGGACAATTCAAGACAAGTTACTTATAAGCATAACTAGTTTAAAGGTTAATAATGTTAATAATCTGTCCATCGAGAAAACGAAACCACAGTAAACTAGTTTAAAGGTGGTCCCTTTGTCTGTACCCAATGGTGGTAGAAACAAGCAATTTAATGTGATATGAAAAGTGAAAAACCAGAGCATGAACCTTATATAAAGCTAGCCCTACTGACTCATTCACATGTGGTAGTGTACTCACATAAGAGCAGTCCTTGAGTTTCTAACAAAACAATCTCTATGGACCGCTTTTTGGTTAGTGTAGTAGGTCTGGTAATCACATTGAGTCTTATTTCCTCTCAAGCTGAGGCTCGAGCTTTCTTTGTTTTTGGAGACTCACTAGTCGATAATGGCAACAATGACTACCTTGCCACCACTGCTCGTGCCGACTCACCCCCTTATGGCATTGACTATCCATCTCACAGACCCACTGGCCGTTTCTCTAATGGCCTTAACATCCCTGACATTATCAGTTGGGTTTTTATGTTTGTGTTATGTTTATTGTAGTTATTTATAATTTACTTCTTTAAACTGTTTCTTGTTTACTAATTTAACGTAATCTTGCATGTGGGGTTTGATTTTAATATTTATAGTTATATACATTAAAAATGTTGCATATGTCATTAGGTGAGCAAATTGGGTCAGAACCCACTTTGCCATATTTGAGCCCTCAGCTCAAAGATGAGAGACTACTTGTTGGTGCCAACTTTGCTTCTGCTGGGATTGGAATTCTCAATGACACCGGAATTCAATTTGTAAGTCGAAGAACGATATTCAATTTGTTATTATTTTACATTCAAAACAAATTTTTTTGTTGTTATTGTTACTATTATTGTTCATATTATGTACTACTACTACTATTGTGGTTACGATGATTATAATTATTTTCTTTTTCAAGTAAGGAAAAGTGCAAGTACTTATCTTACATTTGAAACTAGAATGACTTATGTTGAGTTATATTCTTTTAAGAAGTAGCTAAATTAGAGAGAGCAAATGGATAGATGAATAATGTAACGAATACTTTGTGTCCAAACTTGTTTTATTTAATTTTGCAGCTAAATATAATCCGAATTTACAAACAATTGGAATACTTTCAACAATACCAACAACGGTTGAGTGCTCATATTGGGGCTGAGCAGGCTAAGCGACTTGTGAACGGGGCTCTCGTCCTCATTACTCTAGGAGGTAACGATTTCGTGAACAACTATTACTTAGTGCCCTTCTCTGCAAGGTCTCGCCAGTTTTCTCTCCCAGACTATGTTGTCTATCTCATTTCTGAGTATCGAAAAGTTCTAGCGGTAACTTCCTGTTCCTTTTCTCTATTAGTAATTTTAACATGCTAAAAATGGTTGTGACATTGAAAATGATTTGTGAACTTCAACTCCGTTTTCATAAATATATGTCTTAGTACTCTTAGCATTTTTTGATGTCTTAATCACTGCATTATTTTATCATCAGTGACATAGACCAATAGAAACAAACATTTTTATATTTTTTCAAGAATAATTAAATTTAATGCAAATATGTAACTGAATTTAATAGAAAAACCTATTGCAGTTCATTTATGATAGTGTACCTAAATTTTCCTAGCTTTATCTTTCTTTTTAAAAAAAAAACACTGTTTCCTGTTTGATGAATTATATATGTGATTTAAGTATTGCTGCATGCACATGTTTACATCATAAATAACACAATGTCGAGACAAGAATCACAGGAAAGTAGCTAGGAGGAAAATAATGGTGAAGGGGACGTATAAACGAATTATTTATGATACAGATTTGTGTGAGGCCTAGGAGGGAGCTAGCTAGGCATATCGAGTTATGATATGACTTTTGGTTGGTGAGGCCAACAAGTATAATTGTTCTTGTTATTTTCATGAATGCTTTTATGGAGACAAATAATGATTCAAAATTGCGCTAATTAAAGCTCTTTTAAGGAATAAAACATAATCGAAAGTGATAGGACTCTCTCTCTCCTTGCTAAAGGAATTGAATAGCCACTCCTTGTATCATTAATGTCATGCAATTCCTTTTAACGACAAAATACTACCTTTCCTTGCACTAAACACAAGTTTAAGTTACTGGCAGTTGTATAATTCAATTGATACCTTATAATATTTTCACTATATACATTCAGGGTTTAAATTTCTCTACTCCAACTATTGAATTATCAAAGAAAAAATAGACTCATATATAAAAATAATGCATGCAGAGGCTATATGAGTTGGGAGCACGGCGGGTTTTGGTGACTAGTACTGGACCATTCGGTTGTGTACCAGCAGAATTGGCCATGCGTAGCAGAAATGGCGAGTGCTCAGCTGAGCTACAAAGAGCTGTGGCATTATTCAACCCACAACTCCTTCAAATCCTTAATCAACTTAATAGTCAGATTGGTTCAGATGTCTTTGTTTCTGCAAATGCTTTCGATATGCACATGGATTTCATTAGTAATCCTCAAGCATATGGTATGTCAATCTCCATAAATAAATTATTATAGTTTTCAGAAAAGTTATTAACAGTTTATCATACTTTCTAGAAAAGTTGTTTCACAAACTTCAAAATATCAAAAATATATTCTACTATGAGTTTTGATATACACTATGTATTAAAGATGGCGTCCTACACACATTGATTGCACCAACTACCAAGTGGATGCCCTCTTAATTTTTTATTATTTCTTCTCTTCTCTCCTTAAAGTCATATAACCTAGCTACTATGAGTATGAAGTATTAAAATAAAGAACGAGTTTTTGTAAGTGAAACTATAATACCTCATTGAAAACAATGTGAAACTATAGTCTCAGAGTTTTTGTTTTTTTTTTTTTTAAATCTACCCAATTAATATTATACGACCAAAGCATCTAAATATTTAAAATAAGTTATTATCTATTCATATTTTTAAATAATCTACCATAATTTTATCTTTTAATATAAAAGTTGGGTTGTATACACAACGTGTGCACTATACAAACCCAATATAAATATTATAAGTTACATGACAATGTGTCTCAATATAAGTATTACAAGTCACATAAAACATAAGTAAAATTATTAACATAGCTACTTAAAGGGAAACTCTATTTCCAAGGTCTTTAAAAAAAATTAAATACTATCAAACACTAATTAAACCTCAAAAACCAAAAGTTTCAAGGTATTTAAATGATATATTATTATTTATTTTTCAATTATTTATAATCTATTATTATTTTTGAAGTTGGTTAGAACTTAGATTTACATGATGTACCTTTGTTTTGTAATTTAAAATTATTTTTAATCTATTATTTGAAAATTCATTTTAGTTTTATTTCATTTTAATTATATTATTGAAATATTATCTTTAATTTACATATGATACTAGATACTATAGTTTGGATATGAAATCGAGGGAAATGTTTAGGAACACTTCGTGTACGTTTGAATATCGCTTATTTTGCTGAAAACTGAAAACAATAAAAAATTATTTTTGATTACTATTCATAATTGAAATTACTGTGCATTTGCCTTGAAGTACTGTTCATGTCCATTGAACTGTGCACCAAGCGCTGGAATAAAAATAAAATTAAAAAAAAAAACCCAAAAACGCATCTACGTGAAAACGCAGACGCAATCCAAACAAAGATGTATTTAATGAATCGTCATTCAAGAATGGTAGACACAATAACCCATGGCCATTTGGTGACCAGACAGAAAGGCAACAATATTCAATAGAAAATTCATGGGACCACTGGGAGTAAATATCATAATAAAATAGGGCAGTCTTATTTATATACTAGGGTCACCTTATATCACCTTGTTGAAAGAGATATCTCCCAATTGTGAAAAAAAGTATAGTAATCTATCAATGTTTTTATGATATAGAGATATAATTAATTCTTCAATTGTTGATATAACTTCTACCTGGATTTAATAACAAACCGTGAATAATGTAAAAATATTTAAGATGTCAACAAATTAACCCAATTTTTTGTTTTATTTTCTCCATATTACTTGAAAATTTTGGTGAAATGTGATTAAATGCTAATAATGCTATGCACTAACTAGACAACATTTCGAGTAACTGCAAGCTTCAAATAATATAATCTGAGTCCACTTTATGCAGCAGTAGGATTTTCCTGTGATTAAAAATACTGTAAGTCTTAAAGCTAAAAAGAGAGTAGTAATTAACATGAGTGTCACGGTTTTGCAGGATTTGTTACATCAAAGGTAGCATGTTGTGGACAAGGACCATACAATGGAATTGGAATATGCACACCTTTATCAAATTTGTGCCCGAACAGAGATCTTTATGTATTCTGGGATGCCTTCCATCCAACTGAAAGGGCCTGCAGACTGATAGTACAAACAATTATGACTGGATCCACAAAGTACATGCACCCAATGAATCTCAGCACCATTATGGCTTTGGACTCCAAGACTTGATAATCTTCTGCACTTCTTGATGATCAACTCATCTTAGTTATATATGTTAATCATGTTTAAGCAGTCAATTAATTTTCTTATTGTCATGGAAATTTAAGCCCGATTTATATGCTTTGGAAAATAAGCAAGTCTTCAGTACTGGTGTATTAAGTGTTCTGTTTGTACTGAACTGCCCTACAAAATGTTACTTATTGATTAATTAGAAAATTACATCCTTATGGTTGATTTCTACATGCCTTTGGATATTGGTGTTTTTAAATAAAACACTGATGGTTTGAAATTATTTTTGGTCATTTTGTTTAACTTTAGTAGGTTGATTTGGTATTTTTGCGGCCTTGGGGCTATTTTGGTTATTATGATGAAACTTCGGGTTGGTTTGGTGATTTTGGTGCTTTGGAAATTGAGGTGTTTTGTGTATTTCTGTGAAGTTGAAGGATATATCGTTAATTTTAATAAAGTATAGGCGCATACATATAATTAACCTGAAGTTTAAGGACATAATAATGAATTATGTGAAGTATATGGGCCTATTTGTCATTTCAGTGAAGTGTATTGCAAAGTTGTAATTTTCGTGAAGTATTTGTTCTAGTGGGCTTTGGGGTTGGGCTTTGCATTTGGTATGGATTGGATTAATTACACAGGTTCAGGATTACTTGGGCTAAAGAAATTAGGCTTGTGTTCTAAAGGTTTATAGTATCAATGGGTAAAACCATGTAGGCTCAAATGGGTTTATTGAGCTAGGTTGATAATGGATTTTGGGCTTCATGTAGGTTCATATCGAGCTCAGAAAAACAAAAAAACAAAAAAACAAAAAAAAGAAAGAAGAAGAAGAAGAAGAAGCTGAACTTGGTTTTTTTGGGTAGAATGGGCTCATTTGGTTTGGTACGGGTTTGAATGACATAAAATGGGCTTCTCTTTGGATGGGGAAGCTTGGATTTTTGGGTTAGTGTCTGATTTGCAAGCAAATATGATGGTTGAGTGGAGGGGCTGTGATGTATCTCCTATATGTTAGTAGATCCATGAGTGTGTGCTTGTGTAATTACAAAAAATAAGGAGAGGTTTTTCTTTATTCTTTTTTTATTTTTATTTAATTTAGATAGAAATTTATTTTAACCTAATTTAAATATATATGTATGTGAAGCTCCCTATTGTAGATTTAAACCTCGACTCTTGCCTCTCAACCCCACAAGAACTTATATTTATGATCTCTTATTCGACAAAAAGAGATTAACACGTGAGTCTTTTGTTCTTATTAACTCTTTTTTTTTATATTTAATTATTCTTATTGGATTACTCTACTACTCAAATTGTAGTTAACAATACAACATTACTCTACTACTCAAATGGTACTGTTAAAATAATTTTTCCTAAATGGGCGTTTAGTTTTACGCCACTATTAGTACTTTTCCTTTTCTTTTTCTTTTTTTGCACTTTTTTCCCCGCTTTTTCCTAGTTTCAACTTTAATGCTTCCCTTTTCTTCTTCATCCTTTATTATTATTATTATTATTATTATTATTATTATTATTATTATTATAAATTTTTATAAGTTACGGCTCTTGTTAAGCACCTTATGTCTTGGCAAGTGCCATGAAATTATAACCTATGGAAAAACCTTAATTTGAATAGCAAAACAATTGATATCATTTGCCAATCATGGAAGAGTAGAGATAAAATCAATTACAACAGACATTTGATGACTCTACTATCAACAAAGGATAAAATTTGAGTCCTTAAGTTGATTAAAAATCTTAACTTCATAACAATTTGAAATCCCTTATTTAATGAAATTTATTCAAGTTTATATATCCTCTATTTTTCTTATTGTGTGAAACTCACCTGAGTTCACTTGCCTACTTTCAAGGACAACTTATCTAGTTGCATCGATTAATTTGATTATCATGAGTCTTTCTTTACTTAACTTTGCTTTCTATTGTTTTTTGGATTGTTTTTAATTATTGAATTATGGCTTTTTCATGTATGTATGAGAGAGAGAATGTTATAGTGATTTCTATTTTTAATTTTGATTGTTTTTTAATGCTTATATATTTGGATAGCTTTAAATTTGTATTTTAGGCTATTTACATAAATATGCCATGGCGATTGCTTGAGGATTAAAACACATATATTAGTGCAATCTATATATATAATAATAGATAAATCTGAGAGAAAATCCAATTAGATTTCAAATTGGAATTAAATTAGAGTCTAATTTTATGTCATGTGTCCTATTTAATCTAAATTTTTAAATTTTTATGCCGAATGAGTTAATTCAATGTAAAAATTAGATTTCAATTAAAGTTTAATTTTATGCCATGTATCCCATTTAATCTAAGTTTTTAAATGTTTATGTCGAATGAGTTAATTTAGTGTAAAAAACGAGGAGTCTAATATAAGTAAACTATAAAAAAATATAATTTTTGAATGATTTTATATTTATAAGCCTCTTTTTGTATAACTAAAAACAATTCAAGTTTATATGTCATACATATATATATATATATATATATATTTATAGCCAAAGCTAAGAGAAAATCCAATTAAATTATAAACTGAAGTTTAATTTTGTGCCATGTGTCTCATTTAATTTTTAAATTTGTGTTTCAAGTGAATTATTAGGTGCAAAAATTAAAAGTATAAATTCAATTGGATTCTAAATTGAATTTTAATAGGAGTTCAATTTTGTGCATGTGTTCCATCTAATTTTTTAATTTTTGTGATAAGTAAATTATTGAATGCAAAAACAGAATAGTCTAGATCTAATTAGATTCTAAATTTTATATATATATATATATATATATATAATTGTGATTATTTTTAAATGTAATTGTGCATATGCACGGAATTACACACTAATTTTAAATAATTCGTGCAATACTACAAACGAGGGTGGAGAGTTTGAACTTTTGTTGTCCTAATAAAAGAGATCAGTCAATATTATTAAGCTACAAGGCAATTATCACATATTTGATTTACGATAAAAGAAGAAACATCAGTTACATATACTTTATGCAAATAGTTAAAGGGAATCTCAAGTTCAATAAAAAAAACCATATTTACTTTAACCAGACTATTAGATTTTTGTTTAAAAACAATCAAACATTGTTAAACTTGGCTAAATTTAGGGTTTAACACTTTAACCATTAATTTGTGTAATCCAATATTACAATGTCTAATAAGTGTAAATAAGCTTTAATTTATCTTGATATAACCTTGATTTTCGGGCAATTTTGTAAAAATGGCAATTTTAAGATGCTGAGATTGCAAGAAATGTTCTTCCTCAAAAAAAAAAAAAAAAAAAAAAAAGAAAGAAAGAAAGAAAGGAAGAAGGGAAGAAGATTGCAAGAAATGTTTGACAAAACTAGGAGGTCAAAATAGGATAGCAGCAATAAACAACCAAAAAAAAAAAAAAAATCCAAATCAATATTGTATGGACTCAATTTTTGGGAAGCTAGCCCATGAATGAGATTGACTTAAGCCCAAAACGTCCCTTCAATGAATTTGTATAGAGTGAGCTTGAAAAACTGGGCTTAGAGTGAAATCAATAGTTGTCCAAAAATATTTGAGACCAAACACTACAAAAAAAACGACCTATTGCGGCGGGCCAAAAACCGCCGCTAAAGCCCCAAAACCGCCGCTAAAGGTACATTTGACCTTTTAGCGGCGGGTGCTATTGCGGCGGTCGTTCCCGCCACCGTTGCGGTGCCACTATAGATCTATTGCGGCGGTCAAAAAACGCGCCGCTATAGATACACCTTTTAGCGGCGGTTTTGGCTTATTGCGGCGGGCATAAAACCGCCGCTATACAACGTTTAAATTCCTGTCAACTGACTTTTAGCGGCGGGCACAGGACGCCGCTATTGGTGTCTACTTTTAGCGGCGGGCATAGGGCGCCGCTATAGGTAATCAACTAAAATAGGCAAATTGTACATATAGCGGCAGGTCAAACCACCGCTATATGTACGTACTTTTAGCGGCGGGTTGACCCACCGCTATATGTACGTACATATAGCGGCGGTTTGACCCGCCGCTATATGTTTTAACCTATAGCGGCGGGTGATAAGCGCCACTATAGAGTTTGATTTAAAACATAACATGTTAACCTATAGCAGCGCTTTTTGACCGCCGCTATAGGTTCTTTTTTTTTCCTTCCAATGGGCTTTAAAATCACTGTTTACATCCAATATTTTCGGACCTGCTTAAAACCTGTAATAATTTTAGCTTTACTAATACAATACCACAAATGTAATTAATTAACAACACTACAAATGTCTCCAAACTACTATAAAATTAACATAGATATATTATCAAATACATAACGTTGTCTATAACCACCATCATAAGATTAACAAAAAAAAGATGTGGTCCTTTGAATAAAACAACCGGTCAAATTAAGCTAATACAATAATCAAAGTTTCGAAGTGTTTAAAAATTAATACCCTTCAACACTTGCAAAAAAGGTAGTTGTTCTTTCGTAGTTCTTTGTACACAAGAAAGTTCTCGAACACCAAGATAAAACTTATAAGCTACTTGGTTGATAGGATGCGGCTGATGATTTTTGGAGAGCTGGAGATTGTTGAGCCGAAAGAACGTCCTACATACAAAGTACGATTACTCAATAAGAATTTATAAATGGAATAAAATGACAAGAAAATATTACCAAGGCAAAAAATTGGAATAAGCTAAATGAAGACATTTATACGCAGTCACAACAACTAAACCAAATGCTTACAAAGAGAAAAACATTGACTAAGTCTTTGTTAATATACCTGATTGCATTGGGAAGAAATGTGTTGCATTTGTTGAAGCATTCGAGCCATTCTTTGCTCCATTCCTTCAAACTAAGCAAGTTTTTCCTTCATCTCATCAAAACCTGCAAGTTTTTCCTTCATCTCATCAAAACCTGCAAGTTTATCCTCCATGGTAGCCAAGGTAGCCTTCAGTTGAGCAACTTCATTGTCCCTTGCTTGACTTGAGTGTGTTTCAATATCAGTGAGGGCACTCTTGCTATTTCAACCACTTGGACCAAATCCTACCCCACGAATACGACATTTGCGCTCCTTACCCATCACTTTGGCAAACACGTCATCTGGTGCCCATGCAATACTACCACTTGTGTCAGATGACTGCAAATGATTTGAAGGATCAGCCAACAATTCCTTCATTTTGTCCTGATATTTGGGTTTGAACAAAACAAAAAAAGTTAGATATCATATAGTTAAAATTACCCCCACAACATATATATACATATATATAGAATGGGACAAAAAGAAATATAAGTTTTTCAAAGATAATTTATTGTTTCTTTTGAACCAGCAACAGGATATTATGTGTTACACGATTTCTATATTTGTGTAGACTTTGGTCCAATCCAATTAGGAGTTTGGTTGCTATTCAAAGTAGAGTTGTAGTCTTACTAAGAGAAGTGCAGATACAGAGTATATATAATTTTTTTTTTTAATTTATGGAAGGATATACCATTCACTTCAGGCCTCACCTATGCTTCCCTTAAAATGTCAGAATTAGCTGCCATATGAAGTTGCCAAACACAACGAAAGAGCAACTCCCAAAACATATAGCATTTTTATTTTTTCATCTAAAAACAAAAACAGACTCATAATGAAATTGGTTACATGCAGTCAATGGTTTTTCAAAACACTGCATGAATCCCAACTCAGCAAAGTTTTGAACATTGTGCTGGGATTGGACCACTTTCTAAAGCAAAGTTCTTAAGCTAACTGAATCACAATAATGATGGTAAAACAGAACTCCCACTATGAGATTTGCCTTTTTATGCATAAATCTCTATTTCTTTCTCTTTTTCCTTTAAAAAAAGAGAGCTAGAATTTAAAAGAGAAAAATAATGTTCTGTTGGTCCTGTGAGCAAGCATAAAGCTTTTTTTCCCAGCAACTATATCATCCACTTGCACAAAGCATGCCTCTCCCACTATACCATTTTCCTATTGTTTCCTTTAATATTTTCTATATCTATGACTATGCTTCTTGGTCAATCACTTGCTATGTCCAACCCTTTTTGACTACCAAAAGGACCAAGAAAAAAGCTTGTAAGGAAAACAAACATAATAATGCGATAATTACCTGATATGATGCATTATGTCTCCTCCCCATATATTACCTGTCTCTCACTTCAGCCTCTCTCTTTCTTTTGTACTAAAAAAATGAATGGTTTTTAGTTTTTACTCACTGAAATTGACCATTTCTAATTTTTCTATCTAGTAGGTAGTGTCATTCTGTCTTTTTTTTTTTTTTTTTTTTTTTTTTTTTGAATGTTAGAAATTTGAATTTCTCTATCATCTAAGATAAGAAACAACCATATCTTTACCCCAAAGGAAAGCCACAATTTCCAAGCAATAAATGCTGATTTATATTTTGCCAGTTTGGTTGGACATCCTATCCCTGTACCTAAATTTGTTTTTATTGATTCTATTGGACAAAAATGTTCTCCTCACACAAAATTTATGAAAGATTACCATACTCAAAATACCAAGATCCACCAAACTCCTGTCTTCTTAATTATAGTTATCACTTATTATAACATAAAATGAGTACATTAATAAAAATCAATTTACAATAAAAAGGAATGCGTATTGGCTAACATCAATGAAGAAATTACTCACAACTTTTGCAGCCACTACAAGATTAACTATAGATCCATCTTTACGAGTATGCAGTATTGGATATAATACTGAACGCTCTACAGGACATCCATCCGTTTTTGCCTACATTATGAACAGCAAATTTATGTAGTGCTGAATATTGGTTTGACATAAACTTTAGGAGAAGTCAAAATCATTTAAAAAATAGCCATAATATTTATTACCTTTTTTGCAGCGTGCACCGCAAAGCTACAAGAACCAGCAGTATGTACGTCATCCTGTTTAGAACGACGATCCTTATTCTTCTCTGACTCTATCTACATTCAACAAAATTACATGTTTATATACACTATGCTTTAAGTATCTAAAGCCACTTTTAGCTAAACCCAAAATGCAAACAATATTTACAGTATTTTACTAATTTATCAAAGTTGCACACAAAAAACTGCAATGTATTGGACACAAGCTACACAAAAAGGTCACTATAAAATTACCATAAATAAAAACTTTTAGCACATCTATCTATACATTGTACATTAAAAGTGGCAGGAAATATGAAATTTGCTTGATAAATAAGATTACTCAAAGCCTCTAATATGCTTGGCACAAAAAGGCATCTCATTTATAGAGCCATATGCTTAGGTTAATAATGTAGTCCCAAAACAAAGAAAGCCCTATGAAGAAAATAGTTTGCCTTTCATGTGCACAAAATATGATCTTCACAAACTACATTCGCAAGCATCTTCATCACAATGCAAGCATGACAGACAAAATTAAATGCTTAATCATTTCTATAAATACACTAAAACCAAATTGCAAATCTTCGAAAATATAACAATGGTAAAACCACAAAAAGAGTTTAGCATAAAGGTCACTACAAGCCATTTTAGTATTCTCTCAATTTCTCAATAATCATTCTCCTTTTGGTATGATCCATGATGTAAAAGAGAGAAAAAACAAACATACCACTGCATCATCAGTATACCAATGATCAACAAGTATATCCCAATCTTGTGATATGCATCCCTTGGGTCCGTTGCTCTTTACCCGTGCTTTGTTTCTTGAATCAGGTATATAATGTTGTTTCTTCAACCTAGACTTATGATCCCTCCAAGCCTTCCCAATTTTTTGTAAGGTAAATCTCTTCAGAGCCGCATATGCAATAGGATTAACAGGGACAGAGTATTTTCGCTACAACCAAATAGTTGAGTTATCAAATTACAAATGTTTTCATGCTAAAATACTCATGTAAAACCTAGTACAAAATTTCATAATTACAAACATTATAACTTCTTTAATACCTCTACAAGACGTCAACACTCTTCTTTATTTTCTTCTGGCATGTCCTTCCAATTAAGATATCTAATCGGGCACATGTGGGGTTTCCGCGCAATCGTACCCAAGAAACCAGTGAAAGTCCTCGCCCCATCATCAACCGGCTGATGCTCACTATTTAGCTCCAGCTCAATTTCTTCTTCATCAGGAAGATCCCAAATATCCAAGTACTTGCTTGGCCCGCGAGTGACACGTATAACTGGCTGCACATCTGAATTTTAAAGGAGATAATATCAACCAATGTAAGTATGCTTAATTTGATAAAGATGGCATACAATACAAATAGCACGTGATCTTGCATGACTAACAAGGAGATTATTACTTACTTGCATAAAAATTAGCTGACATGATCAATGAAAATTTCCCATTTGTTGTGTTTGATTAATTTTGAACCAAATCTAACTTCAAGGTCAATGCAATATTCAAATTTGTGGTATTTGATTTAGAAATTAGAACCAAATATAGGTTCAAGGTAAAAGCAATGCAATTTTTACGTTTGTTGTAATTGATACCTTCTTTTTTCTATCGTTGAGGAACATGAAAATGGAAACTTTGCAATCTGCTCATAATTCCAAACTCAACCAATTTCTGCGCATATGAGAATTTACAAACTGAGGGTAACTGCACAATCTATAACTATTCAATGTAACTTAATTGGACGGCAAATTGAAACAACTTCTGCACCAACGTTTTCAATTTTTGTGTGCATATATACAAGTTCCCACGAAGCCAGTAGGTGAAGCTAATATCAGAAATTTCGCACCATTGCGCATAGTATAAATAGAAGGGAAAACGGGTCTAAGAGTTTAGGATGCATAGTTCGTCATTTTGTCTAAATACATTAATACAAGATGCATAACAATCTTTTCGTTCTAATACATGGAGAAGCCTAGTAGAATTCTAACTGAGGTTTAGGTAATTTTCCAAAGAATTTGAACTCATAATTTGTTTTCTACATTTGGTTACTTATATTTTTCATGTGGCTAGATGCTGTGAAGTTGGTAATCATAAAAAAGTGAGGTGGTTAAGGTGGTGGCTACACTTGCAAAGCTATAACGTAGCTCAACATATGCTATTATTATTATTATTATTATTATTATTATTATTATTATTATTATTAATATTAGACAATTTCACTTTATTTTAAGAAAATCATCACTAAAGCTTTAATTTAAGAAAATTAAACAAAATCGTCATACACAATTTCACTTTAATTTAAGAAACAAATCATCTTTAATCATTCATATTAGACAAAGATATTGAACAATACATAATTTCTGTGGAAAATATCATAAAGTGTCGAGTAAGTTACAAGATTTTTGACTCGACAATAAGATATTAAGTACTTCAACCATTTAAAAGTAAGCATGTGTGTGTATTCGTGCATTTATGCCACTAAAGCTTCTTGTAAGTTGTAACACTATGTGTGTGTGTGAAGATCGAATAGAAATCTATTGCTGAATATTTACTATTTAATCTAATGGCATCACATGGGCGTTTCCAAACTGGTAGCTATTTGTTTTTTATATAACTGGTGGATATATATAGTAGTCATGCATAGACTCATTGGTATAGGTTGAGTCCATAAAAAAATCATTCACTTAGGGGGGAAAAAAGATTGAGGTTGATGACTTTGACTATTGATTTGATGGAAGTTTTGTTTTGGACTAAAATTGAATGATTCTTCTCTGGAAATTTTGAGCTCTTTTGGGTGTTTCTAGGAGAAGAAGACTCAAAATTTAAGCTAGTTTCAGTAGGGTGGGTGAAGGTTTTTTTTATTTATTTTTTTAAATTTTTATTTTTTTTTATATAGAAAAAATCATTAGAGTTATAGGACCTTACAGAGCTTTAGTTTTATATGATAAAGTATTTCTTTTATTTTTGAAAAAAAAAATCTCACAATAAAAGTTGCCAAAAGAGAAAAAAAAAAAAAAAAAAAAAAAGGGGAGCTTACAGGCAGACAGCTGATTAACACTTTGACAAAAAGATTATCCATTTTTTAGTCTCTTTTTTTCTTCCAAATTTTGTTCCAAAATTTTTTGTATTTTAAGAGATAAATCTATGGCTTTTTGTTATGTTGAACTATTTTTTTTATTTGGTAGGCTGATTTACCTTTCCAAATTAATGAGAAACAAAAAATTTATAATTTATAAAGTCTACAATTATCTTGTAAAGTTTGTACGATTTCATATAAATAGCATTCTCATCCATAAGAATCAAGATTTTAATTGTGTTTTCCCAATCCCAAAATGGGCTGACTCTTTTTGTTTGGTTTGGGAGCCCAAACCTATTTTTCTATTCCGTCTTGCCCCATGTTGAAGAGGATAATGGGCTGGTTCCTTTTTTATTTTTCTTCATCAAATTATCATTACTTACCACCTGGAAAAACAAAAACAAAAAAAAAAGAAAAAAAAAAAGAAAAAGAAAAAGAAAAAGAAGAGTTTTCCTAATCTTTTTTAAAGGACCAATTAAAATCATATACATTGTTTCCTTTCTTATGAGGAAGTGATAGGAGGAATTCTTCACAAATCTGTCTATCTACATTTACTCCTTTTTTTGGTTTAAACATGAGATAGAATATCCAAATTTCATTCCTTGATTTCAATCTGCCTAATCTCAGTATCGCACTTGCACATCCATCATGTTAATACATTTGACCCCAAAAAAAAAAAAAAAATTTTTACTTTAAAAATTTATTTTACCGATTGCACACTTTTGAAAAAAAAATTAAAAAAAAAATCTCTTTTCTTTTTCATAATGCTTTAAACAAATAATTAAAAACTTCAACAAGACTCTACAGTACCTACATATATGTTCTTTCCAAATTACATGCTAGGGTTAACATATACCTTCTATTCCTTCTTGCCCCAATTTCACTTGCTTTTATCACACGAACTTATAGTGCCTCCTCTTTTTACAATCTGCCAACAAGAAAAGAATATATATAAACGTAAAGATGTGCTATAAATAAAAATATAGGAAGTGGGATCACACGGCCTTGGTGATGGTCAATTAGTCATACATGAGAAATTGACGATAATAATAAACAAATGGAAAGGAGGGTGGGAGACAGAGAAAGAGAATTTGCTTTATGAGAAAGTTCCAAATTTTGATATAATTTTGATGGAGATCATTAGTTGTGAGTAGTGAATTCATATAAAAGCACACTAAAGCAAAAATTATAGACATTCCATCAACTGTTTAGCTAGACCAAGCTAATCTTTGATAGCAAACTACAAAAGCAAAATCCTTCCAAGAGGTCAACCTTGCATGTTATCTCTATCACGTAAAACCACTCACAAAAGCCATGTAATCCCCATGCATGTTATCTCTATCACGTAAAATTGTGCTACTCGAACTCGTACAATTATGAGCTAAAAAAATAAAATGGGTGAAATAAAAAAATTAAAATGGGTGAAATTAAAAAATTAAAATGGGATCTGAGTACTCCAAGGCTAAAATGTGAATGGTCGAGATTGCAGTATATATAAAACCAAATTGACTCGTCCCGCTCTCATTAACTACCTTTCTCTCTTCCTTCCCAAGAAACCAAGAGAAAAACCATCATCCAAGAAAGAAAGCAAGAAAACTCAACCATGTCCAAGGCTGATAGAATTCGTAAAAATCGCAGACTTTCAAAGCCACTGTCACAAAACCCTTCATCCAATACAGAGCCACACCAATATGTCCAATATCTCCCTAAAACGATCAATAAAATACCATGGACGTAATAGTTATTAATCTCTAATCATCGTGATATTGATAGACAATGCACCAAGTGTAATTTGAATTCACAACTATGGGATCTATCAAAAAATAGAAAGTGTTATAAATAGAACTCTTGTTACTATTGATTGTGTGCAAATTACATCACTGAGCAAGCCCAAGAAAATATCACAAACTAACTAATTCTAACCAATTACAAAATCAAACAAGGAAAATGTGCAGAGAGAAAATCTAAGCAAAAAAACAATCTCTGATAGGATCAGAAGTAGTCTCTAGTAAGAGTGAAATTTCCAAGAAAACAAAAACCCCTTCCAAAATTGACTTGCATTGTAATTGGCTTACCCTTGTAGAGGAGCTGAATTCTTGTACTTGCTAGAGTAGAATTCGATCAGTGTCGATTCTGTAAATCAAACGCAAATTCAAGGTCAAAATTGGTAATATACAAACGAAAAAGAGAAAAAAAAATTCTTCATCAATCTTTTATTTTTTTTAGGGTTTTTATTTTATTTTATTTAAATCTGTGTTTTATACTTTTATATATATAAATAAGGAGGCACTGTGAGGAATATTTTAAAAGTGTGAGATTGAAAATCTGTGAAATTCTCAATAATCAAGTATAAAGTCCTTTTCATTCTGAGTGCCTCTTTACTTGTTTATAAAGAAGTCGGCTAATTGGAACAAGGGAGCTCTCAAGTTCAAGTATCAAGTTATAGTAAAGTAAATCCCATAGAGGAAGCAGAGAGCCAAGATAGATGATACCGACTACCAAGTAGTATTACTATTAGCCCATTACTACTTGGAAGTAATTGTAAATAAACTTTAATTGATTCCCATTTAGTTTTTAATTTAACCCATTCGAATTATAAACAACAATAACCATAATTCTAAGTATACTGACATTAATAGATTCATAAATAAAAAAATGTAGACATTAATAGATATTAGCTATTGTTATGTGAGATTTTTAAATCTAAATCAAGCAAAGAAGAATCCAGTGCATGCGAAAATATGATTTAGGAAAAGAATCAAGATCATAAAAATGAATGAATATATTGCATTATTAAAATATTCAATACATCGTTTCAACATACAGGATAGATACAATGCTTCATCTCCTCGTCACAATCTAAAAAATAAAAAATTTAAGCCTTTTTATCCTAATTACGTACTAAGATAAATTGGGCACATAATCTTCCTTTTCTGCAAAGTGCCTCCCTTTGGTGGCTTAAATGTCATTAATTTGTTAGGAATTCATTCTTGAAACTTATTTTTTGGCACAGACATACATCCTAGGTGAATGATGTAGAGTTACATCCTAGTTTCCCAAGGCTGAGGTATACTAGCAATGCAAGTAAAATTACTTCCCATTTTACCAAGGAATTTATTCAAAATTAGCATCCCAATCAATTCACCCAACAATTTTAAAATCAGTGGCCAATAAATTAAATAAATGCACTCCTGTTACACCACTTGTCTCTCCAAATATTAACAATGTTAATATTATGAATGGAACACATGAGTTCTTTTAATTGGCTCTGTCTACTTGTTTTAACAGGTTCTCACTTGGACAAGGATCATCAGGTGCTTTAGGGAAGTAAAAAATGCAAATGGTGCTGAGCCTTTTCCTCAGTAAATATACTGATTCATGAAGGGTTGGGAGCAGGAATGGGAAGGGAATGAAACAAGTTTTTGTAAAGCTAAGCTATTCAGCTTCTCAAAAGACATAAATTTTGGCATAAAGATACCTACTTTGGTACATGGCCCATCAATAGAGGATAATTTATACTACATAAGAAAGAGTTTAAACAAAAACCCAGGCAGAATATCATATGGACTTTAACTAAACTTAAGGAAACATACAGTACATAACAGCATAATCCAACAGAATTACAGAAAGCTAAAAGACAATTACTACATAGCAAACGGCATATTCCTTTCCCATACTCGAAAAGACATAAATTTTGGCATAAAGATACCTACTTTGGTACATGGCCCATCAATAGAGGATAATTTATACTACATAAGAAAGAGTTTAAACAAAAACCCAGGCAGAATATCATATGGACTTTAACTAAACTTAAGGAAACATACAGTACATAACAACATAATCCAACAGAATTACAGAAAGCTAAAAGACAATTACTACATAGCAAACGGCATATTCCTAATAATGAACACAGTGGATAATCTAATGTTAATAAACTCCTTTTTTAAACCCACCCCCCCCCCCCCCACCCCCCAAAAAAAAAAAAGACCCTAGCTGAAATAAGCACATTAGCCGTATGAGGCTAAGTTGATTACAAAGTTGTTTCCTCAAGTCCCAAAAAATTACTATATAATTTTAATATTAATTTCTTTACTTTTCCTACATTCTAACAAAGGAGCATTACCAATACATAGAAGAGAAAGTACCAATGAATTAACCTGGTACTCCTACACAGAATATGGCATGACACATCAATGCAAAAGTCAATTGAAGAATTCCACTCTCCAATATGATGTTGCAGCATCAAAAGAATCTGAAAAATTGTTATGCTAAACGAACTATTGGCCTTCCTTGAAAAGTCAATAGAAGCAATAATCAAGCAGTCCAGAAAAGTAAAAGCATATACTTGCAAGCAAAGTAAATACACATCCATATAAAAAATCGAAAAAACACACAAAAACTATGGTCAAAGTTTTGGAAATCATGATAATCGGCAGAAATACATTAACACACAGAGTATCACCAAATTTGATGGGACCCATCAAACATTTCAGTGAAAGATAATCCTGAACAACACTGAGCAAACAATTACTACTATTTAAAAAAAATAAATAAATAAAGAACGTTTTTTGACAATTAAAACAAGCAAAAGGCAATTGAAAAAACAAAACAAAATTGCACGATGAACCCACATTTCACAATTGTGGGAGGAAGTACCTTAAAAGAGAAAGAAAACCCAGAAAGTAAAATTAAGAGAAACAAAACAGTGAGAACCCAAAAAGAAATTTAAACAGAAAAAATAAATAAACAAACCCAGAATGTAGAATTAGAAAAGGAATCCACATCTCAAAATTTGGTAAGCATTTTGACAATTGACATTAGTACTTAAAGAGAGATAGAGAGAAAGAGACCACGGGGTGAGTAGGTGAAGGCAGCTCTGTAGGTGTAGATGTGGTCTCCAGGCTTGATCTCACACCTCTCCACTCTGATGCTAAGCAGACCCATCTCACTCTCTCTGCCTCTGCTCTCCTCACTAATCTATCTCTAAACACTAAAAATGATACTAATAAAACCCACTATATACCCTGTTTTGCCTCTTTTAGTTACTCATTTATTACACAGTAAAATGAAACAAACACGTGCTGAGTAAATAATAAAAATTCATTGCGTCGTCTGCTCGTAAAAGGAGTATTTGAAATTTATTGCATAAAATCCTAAATTAGTTTCCTATATAGCCTTCAAAGCATCATTAAATTCTATGCGGAGCACCAGGTAGCGTTTACAGACCTCCAAATTACATTCCAACAACATTTTTCAATTATTAAAGGCATCATAATTCTTTTTCTTTTTCTTTTTTGAAGGACACAAAAGTATTTGAACCAAATTCATCAATGTCACATACAAAAAAGCAAAAAAATATGAATAAACGAGTAAATTTACAGCTCTCATATAACCTAACATCCAAACAAAGTAAAAGATATATATTAATCAGCTCCAGATAAAAAGAAATTAAAATTCTAATCAGCAATGAAACAAATCCAATATATTAACAATGAAAAATTCAATATATTAACAATGAAACAAATCCACAGTAATTTACTTTCATCGTTTCTGAATCTCAAAGTGTCATAATGCAGTACAGGGAAAAGTTCGACTCAAATAAGCTCAATGCAACAATGGCGCTTACTTGAACTGAAAGTTCACATTTATCGCAGCGAATAACGAAAGCAAATACAACAGTTTATTCAATGAATTAACTAAAAGATAGTCGTCCATTTTCGAAGCAACCAAACAGAGACAAAATAGAAAGAAAAGCGAATGAAAACCTAGCTCTAGAGCTCTGAGTACAGAGAAAAACGGAGATCTCCGTGTAACGCACCTTTCGCGAGAAAGAACAACAAGAGGCTCTGATAACCGCACGATCCGTGATCGGAGATCGATGGAGGTTACGGTGGAGATCAGCCGGAAAAATCACCGGAGATTGTACGGGCGGTGGATCGCGGCGAGATCTAGCAAATGGGGCCAGTTTGGAATGTGGATTGGATTTTGAGAGGTTTTTTTCCGTTTTTGGTTTTTTTCTTTTTTTTGGGTTGTTGTTGGTGTGTTTGTACTGTATGTTTGTTTGAGGAGAAAGATATTAAGATGGTTCGGTAAAAGGATTGTGATTATGATTGTGATTGTGGGTTCGGTCAGAGGAAGAATATAGGAGGTTGGGTTTGTGATTGTGAGTTCGGTCAAGGAGAGAAGAGGTTGGGTTTGTGACTGTGGGTTTGGTCAGGGAGAGAAGATCTTGGGTTTGTGATTGTGGGTTTGGTTAGAGGAAGAAGAGAAGAGGTTGGGTTTGTGATTATGGGTTTGGTTAGAGGGAGAAGGTAAGTGTGTGTGTGTGGGGAGGTGGGTCGGCGGCGTGGGGAGGTGGGTCGGCGGCGTGGAGGACTGGGCGATGAGGAGAAAAGGAAGAAAGAAGAGAATGAACATTTGAGGGAAAGAGTATGTGTGTGAGACCGTGTATGCGTGGGAGACTAAACGAAAAGGCGCAAAAAATGAAAAGGAAAAAAAAAGAGGGAAAATTTAGGGTCTGGTACGAGCAATTTGAGGATCTATTGCGGCAGGTCAGTGTGGCCCGCCGCAATATCTAAGCTTCACGCCGTTAAAATAGGTCTATTGCGGCGGGCCAATGACCCGCCGCTATAGTACGCTGTAAAATATTAGACCTATGACCCGCCGCAATAGATCTCATGTATAGCGGTGGGCCAAAAATGTGCCGCAATAGGTGACATGTAGTGGCGACTTTCGCACCCGCCGCAATAAGTCATTTTTTTTGTAGTGAAAGTGACAGAATCAGAATGCTGATGTTATATAAAATTGTCCTCAGCTGAGTCCAAGGAGAATGGTATTACAGTTCTTTTCCGAAATACAACTTATCTCTTTTTTTCTCTCTCTACTGCTCCTATTTTTCTACTCTTTCTATGTTCCAATCCCCTTTTTCTTTGCCTCTAGCTCTCTTTATATTTCATTTTCTCTCACGTGCCAGTCAGATGACATTTCTTTAATACTTGTCCCATCAACCTTCTCTTAAAGTCTTTACACGGCAGCTGTAAAGGTCGAGAATTACTATTCAGACATCCCTTACTCATTAATGCGGCCATACAATTAGCAGCATGATAATAAATGCGGTGGTAGCAACTTTTTACATAATATCTTATTGCTTTCACCTGTCCTATTTGCTTTTTGGATGTTCATATATCAAAAGAATCCCTTGAAATATCAGGATAAATGCTGAAGCGTTCATCTTCATTGTCTCTTTGATCGTCCGAAGAGGTAATTCTCCTCGGATAACTAGTCTCCGCCCACATACTGGCTAAACTATAGCAAGGAATTTAGGCTATGTATCTTTCCCGTAATTTACTGTTCTCGGGTAGATGTGTCTCCTCAGACAGGCCCACGATCCATCATTTAGAATTGGACCTTTGACCCTTACAAATATTATTTAACATGAAATTGAAATTCCACACAACATCAGTTTAGTTCAGAAATACCTCAAATAACATAGGTTGCTCAATTATACCACAATATATAATGATGTAACATTGTTTTTTTTTTTTTTTAATAGTATTATTACAAGACTCAAATGGACATAATAGAAAACAAAGGACACTTTGAGAATCAACTGCACAGACTCCACCAACCCCGAGATTCCTCCAATCGAACCTGAAAGTACATAACACCAAAATGTGATACACAAATTAATAATTAGTGTAGATAGAGAAGAACATTCAATTCCTCTATTAAAAAAAGTAGGAGACAAATCATTAAAAAAAAAAAAGGTTTAATACACAAAAAGAAACTAATACATTGTAAAAGATTATTTTGTTTATGGTGCCACCAAGTAGGCAAAGTTATCAAGAAAAAAAAGTAGGACGTTATATAAAAGAAGGGCAATTTAGCTACAAAATTAGTTGTAGCTTAGGGTTATAACCTTAATATCTTTTTGTTGGAGGTGAATTTTGACAAACCTACCATTGAATTACATTTTCTTCTTATATCCTCCATACTTCTAAAATTTCTAGAAAATTAAAAATCAATAGCTCTGTCATCATTAAATTGTTTAAATTATAAATTTTCTAGTTTAAGATTATGCATAAAATATAATCTTATAGATCATATAGTAAATAATATCCAATTGACACAAAATTTGACATGTGTATATATTAAGAGCGTAAAGAACATGTGATCCAACAACTAGATTTTTGTAACTAAGTTTTGTTCATAAAAGAAAATGAGTAGTGCATAAGAAAAATATGTTTTTCATGCGCAAAAAGAAAAAGAAAAAGAAAATGCCCCATAGTTGTCAATATCGTATGATACGCGATACGTGTCGTGTGTAAAATGTTTTGTATTGTATCAGCGTATCATAAGTGCTTATGAATCGTACGATACAGTGTGCGTATCGTATGAATCATATCGTATCGTAAAATCATACGTATCATACGATACATAGCCAAATGCTTTAAAATGAGATTTTTTTGTTACAATTTATATTTTTATTTGAATCTAACAAGTTGTTAGACTTGTTTTTAACACAAAATTATTAGGTTACTTCATTTAGCATACTAAAATAACATATTCATAAGTGTTTTTTCTTCCTCTTTTTATCTTACAAAATTTGAACTACACAGTACACACCTACACTTCACTTTAATATTTACAAATTTATTTTTTAAACTATGAATATGGATAAGGTATTAATTAACAAATATAATTTATTTTTTTTTGTCATTATTGTTATTAGTCCAAGAAACTAGAATGTCAAGAAGAAATATTTTAAAAAATACATTAAAAAAAAAAAAAAACAAGAAGAGATAGTAAATGTTAATGAAGATGAAGAAAATTTTAATGAATAAATAACTTTGCAAAAAGATAAACATGATGATAATATTGAATTAAATGGAGTTAATTAGGCAATATGGCAAATATGATCAATATGAATTGTTATTTTGGGTCATTTGTAATATATTATCACTTTTAAATTTAAGCAATTTGAATATTTATATTATAAACACATGCTAATTTGATTTATTTAGTTAGCTCTTTAAACATTATTATATAAATAATGATAAACTAGTTATTCGTTGAATATATTCAAAATTTATAATAAATATATCCTTTATATATGTATATCTATAATTTTTATAAATTTTATTAAGTGTTTGTGTATATTACAATACACGATTCGATACAATACACAATATGAAAAAATAAAAAATCGATTCACGATACGATTCACGTTTTGACAACTATGGAATGCCCATTGTATAGCCAAATTTATCAAGTAATTATGTGTATTAATAAGCTTTTCACTATACCCAAAAATTGATAAAATTATTATATATCAAATCAATATATATTGGAACTCCATTCTAAAACTATGCATTCAAGATGAGATGGATCAGCTTATCCATATAACTAAAATCATTAAGGAAATTATTGGTATAGATTTCATAATTACCACAATTTTCTCCAATATCATAAGTTAGAATAGGGAAATGAGAAATAGTTTTCTAAACAATTTATAAATATATATATATATATATATAGGAATAACAAAATTAATTGATTTCTCAAGAAAGGGAATTACAAAACCAAGGTTATTTCGAAAGGACACCCAAATTATGTTTCCTACTTAATTTAAAAGATCGCAAAAATTATAATTTCGAATTTACTTTCCTCATTTTTGCAAAACAAAACACTAAACCTTTATAGTCTTTATTTAAATGAAATTATCAATAATTTTATTTTATTTGATAATAAATTCACACATACCAAATGTACGTTTTTAGACCTCTTAACACAAATTGTTTAACTTAATTATTTAGCCAACTGATTACTTAGATAAATTATGTAGTTCTAAGTTAACACAATAAAATCATATCATATAAATAATGTGGAAAAATAAAAAACATAACAAAATGATAACCTAGGAAAACCTAACCGGTAAAATACCTAGGGAGGATTCAAGGTAAAACAGATCCACTATGAAATAATTGAAATTTGTACAATAGAACTTAGATCACTAACATCTTATTGCTACTTCGAGTAGAAAACTTACTACTACGACCACATGAAAACTCCAAGTTCACGGACTACTTCTTTCCTTGATCCACTACAATCACAAGTTCTCACACTTGTGACTTTGAGACTCCACTCAAGTTTCAAATCTTCTTTAAAATTCTTTATGCAGCAACTGAAGAGATCATCAAGTTCTTGACGCGAATCTTAATCTTGACAACTCTATGTGTGTGTGTATAAAGGTAAACACCTCTAGATGTCACAGAAGATTCAACACACAACATTCAAAAGACTTCTAAAATGTAGCTATACTTGGAGTGAAATACAAAACCCTACACGTCATATGGGCTTGGGCTGAATTGAAATTTCTGCAGAAAAATAAATCTGCACGAGATTCGATCGATCAAGTCTAATTTTCGATCAATCGAGCCTTATAGATTTTGAAAATAAATCTTGCAATCACTCAATTCCAATTTTACAATTAAACACACTTTGAGTAAGCCTAAACCTAGAGTCTATGTTTTGATCATGGTTTATCAACATATTATAAATTGAAATTCTAATACATTAATTACTAAAGTCTTAGAACCTAACACCAAACATTTGACCAAGAAACAAAAAATATGATGACATACTATGTTTATTTAAGAATGATATTAAACATTGATCACCTCCTTAATCTTAATTTAAATAATAGGTCAATAAAACATGTTAAGAACCCAAAAAAAGTTAGAACAACCTAAAAGGAAGCCAAAACAAGTTAGCTAGCCCAGGTGCCAATCATGAAACACATATCTAAACAGAACTTGGAAGCCTCCAATCAGCAATCTAAGTGTTCCTTGTTCAAAATGCTTGCTAACTCAAGTCAAGTCAAAGTCTATGAATATAAAATGCTCATAGTTTTGATAGATACCACCAAAATTTTGAGAAAAAGTTCAAATAAGTAAGCCACTTTTAATATATTTAAATTTTAAAAAAGGATGCTGGAATCCAAAATTTATTGCATATTGATAAAGATATATGAAATTATTATTTTTGCATTCTATCTAATTGTGGATTTAAAAACATGTTGAATGCATTTTAAAAAGTAGAATTCTTCAAATTTTCTTGAATATCAATATATTAAAGCTAGAAACAATCCAAATAACTAGATTACACATTTGACATCCCTTTTACTTTTCTAGCAAAGTAATCAAACCTAAAGGAAAGTGACAAGTGATCTTTCTACAAGTCTTAGGACCTTGTTAAAGCATTCTTTAAGAAATGCAGGATGAGAGAAGTTCTATTCATTGCGGATGATGACTCCATCATTAAAAAAATCCGTAAGACCCTCCTAAGTATATTTATTTAGGAAATTCAAGTAGGTTAAAATAGAAAAATAGTCGTTGATCTTTACCGTTCTAGGGCTTTGTTTGATACCATTCTCATAAACAAGGGGAATCCATTCATGAAGGGGCTTTTGGTATATTTTTCATGTCAAAATAAAAACTCACATTTTAAAAAAGAATATATGACATTAAGGTAGATTACTCACATTAAAATAAATCCTCAAAGGTAACGGTAATATTCATTTTCATTTATACAGCGTACTTAATAATATTTTCTCATAAATGTGTGCAATCTAGTCCTTATACAAAATAGATATATATATATATATATATATATATATATACATATAGATGGGTTCAAGTTGTAACTCCATAAAAATTATACATTTTTTAAGTCGTAGATTTCTAAAAAATCAAACAGTTAAAAAAAAACACTATATATTATTCATCATTATATCATTAAATATTTACCAAATTAATAGCATTCTCATTTTCTCTTTCCTTATTAATTGCTAATTGTGTTTTTTTTTTTCCCTCTCTCTTTAGTCTTTATTAAGTCCTTTCGCTGTGCCCCATCAAAAAAAAAAAGTCCTTCCACTGTAATCTTTTTTTTTTCCTTCTCTTGCAATTCATCAAACGTTTCTACCCTCATCTTTCTAACCTTTCCTTACTCCAGTCAATTTTTTAATCCCTTAAATAAAACCTCTATCACTTTCCTCATCTTTTTAACAAAATGTTTAAGACCACGAATTCTTGAAAAATTACTTCTAATTATTTTTAGTTTAGGTTCCTTGTATCTTGTGTTCCATTTTTATTTACTTGATTTTTTAAAATCTTTTTTAAATGTTTGTTGATTTGCAAACAACCTCGTCACCTAAGATACAATCTGATTATTTTATCACTAAGGATAGACTTCTTTAAACTTAGGACTTGTATATGGTGTGGTTGCCGGATATATTTTATCACTATGGATAGATTTCTAATCCAAACTAATGTACCTCTAAAATTGGCACAACCATGTTAGAGTGAGGGTTCAGTGGGTAATACTAATTCACAAGAAGCTTCCTAATCCTAATTTCCTATCACTCAGGTGCCACAATGTACTTAATTACGTTAATGGCAAATCAACCATATTGTTACTACAGATCCATGAAACTGCAGTGCATCCAACTAATTTGGTAGAAGAATATCAATGAGTTTGATAAAACCATCTGATTCTCTCACACATTTTTGAAACTTTACTCCAAAGAGGTCTAAACTCCATTCGTTGTTGCACAAGATCACAAGACATGAATCACAATTTGATTTTGCAGGAAGAAATTTTCGGAGTCTGTGGTTGGATATCGAATTAATATAGGCTTCTATTTTTATGATTTAATCATTTTTTATGTTTTATTGTAATTTTTGTAATTCTAGGAATTAGGGTAGGAAGATGAGGGTAGAAACGTTTGATGAATCGCAAGAGAAGCAAAAAAAAAAAAAAAAAAGATTACAGTGAAAGGATTAAATAAAGACTAAAGAGAGAGGAAAAAAAAAAACACAATTAGCAATTAATATGGAAAGAGATAATGAGGATGCTATTAATTTGGTAATTAACTGTTTGATCTTTTAGAAATCTAAGACTTAAAAAATGTGTAACTCTTATGTTGGAAACTATTTACCAATCCAAAATTTAAACCCATCTCTCTCTCTCTCTCTATATATATATATGTTGGAAACTATTTACCAAATCCAAAATTGGATCTAGTTCTTACACTCTATGTATAACGATATCTCAATTATTTTTGTGTAGTTTCGAGCCATCTGATCATACATTCAGCCATCTCAATCAATGTATATTTCTTTAAGCATTTCAACCATTCACGTTTACCCTCTATAGCTTCTGGATCGTATACTAGTGCCACTGATCTAGTAAATTCTTTATAACCCCCCAAAATACATTTGGCAAAACGTTCAACGTTCGATGCTTTTGGTTTTTCTTCGCAGTCTTTGAATTTTGCATCAAGGCAAGTTAAAAATGTACTACGCGAGTTATCAAGTTTTGAGGGATGAGAAAGCAATTTTTGGAGTGGAGAGGAATAGAAAGTTGTAGTGGTAAGGGCATTAGCTTACTTTAATGAAAATAAAGATAATTACCACCATAAATTTTCCAAAAGGTTCCTTAGCCATGGGATTGTTTTTTCTCACTTTAGATTTTTTTTATTTATTATTATCTTAACTCCATAACAATAATTAGAACTTAAATCTCATGCCTTATATGCAATTGAATGTTTTAACACATTTGAAATAAATAATTTATATATTTATTTATGAATTTATTTTTTATGTATTCATGTTCATCAAATAAGTGTTTTATGTTTTTATTTTTTAATATTTGTGACTTTTGGAAGTATGAACATTTTAAAGTTTTTTTTATTATTATTATACAATATAGAATTTTTACTCTAGCCTAATCTGTGTATATGTGTGTGAAGCTTTTTTTTTGAGACTTAAACTCCAACTCTTGCCCCCACACCTCCACAAACATTTATACTTGTGGAGTGACCACCGCACTAAGGGTACACAGTAGAATGAACATTTTAAAGTTAAATGGATAAGTAATGTCCTATGGCTACAATCACAAGTTTTCATAATACTTTATATTCTAACCTATTAGTTTATATTTTATGTATCCACGTCCAAATAAGTGTTTTTTTTTAATAATTTTGACTTTTGGATGTATGAAAATTTTTAAGTCAAATGGATTTTATGTAAGTAACCGTTTTTCATATTTTAATAAATTATGATGATACATTTAATTTTAGGCCAATAAATTAAATAACCTCGGTCATTTTAAAATGAGAGATGCTACGTTCACAACATTTTTACAACAAATTATAGACGTTTAGTTGTTGTTGATTCAAATTTGAACCTAACACTAAGATTACTTTTTTGCCCTAACAATAACAACCAGTAACAACCTGCCACTTAGAAATTGTTATAAAAATGTTGTGAAAATATTGTGAACATATCATTTCTCTTTTAAAATATATCACAGATTCACCATAAAGGAAAGTCAATGCATTGATTCAATACTTAAGAATGTTGAACTTACCTTTAGTACTTTTTTAATTGGACATATCCTGTTGTTTGAAATATATAACGACAAGTAGTAGTAGGTTTTAATTTCTATCTTTCATTTAGTTATAAGGTGATATGACAATTTCTCATTAAAATAAAAGGAGATTTCAGTTAAAAAAATACTAGAGATAAGACAAACCCTACTTAAGGATTGCAAATTGTAGTATGGTACAACATCGATCCTCATCTGTCATGTCATTTATCTTTCATTTTTTTGGAAATATTAAATATATAAATATATTGGCTTTACAAATTCATTTTAGATGGTTTTAACTTTAAATATTCATTTACTTTTAATTTTGATGTTATAATTAAATAATAAATCAATGAAAAATCAAAACAAAAATATTGTCTATACATATTCCTCTTGGACGATTTTAACTTTATACATAATTTTGCTTTTACATATTCATCTATTTTAATTTAGATGTTCATAACTAAAAAAAAAAAAAATTAATGAAGAATCCCAAAAAAAAAAAAAATATATATATATATATATATATAAAAGGTATTCACAAGTCTTGCTTAATCTTTGATGATAGAAAAGTTACAACATGACAACTGCCCCAGAGGAGGAGTCAATCAAGCATGTTATAGATCTTCTACTAGAGGTTTGTACCCCTATGGTCCTATTATTGACTAATTTATATGTGTTTCTGCAAGTATTTTTTATCATTTTATTTACAACATTAAATGTTCTCAGTGAATGATGTTTATTGTTGACCTGATTTAGGGGATAATCATATTAATTATAATATGTCATATTTTTTATTGTTGTTAGGTTATAGTTTATTCAGAAAATAACAAGATAGTCTGGACATTATGATAAAAAATAGTTCGTGCAGTTGAAGAAGATGATCTTTATGCAATTTCCTTTCACTGTTTGTAAATATTTTGTTTAACAAATTAGAAGCATATTATGTAATCATATATATATTTTTTTTGTTTTAATAATTTCTAAGCTCCAAATCTTCTAATTTTTTTTTTTTTTTTTTGCCCTTTTGAGAGTTTTAAATTTTGATTTTTTTTTTTGTTCACTTTTTGCAATATCTAAGTTGTTTGACATATTTCAATTGGATTATTCTTTTGATGCTAACCTTAACCTATCTTTTTTAATATATCTCTATTGTCGTGAGTTAATAGACAATTTCTTACTGATATGCATTGTGTTTAAGATTGCAAAATATATAGCAATGTATAGATCCTATGAAGGTAGATATGCAACTATTATGCACCTCTATGCAAGTTAACATATGGACTTGACTGATATTTTATATGATTATAAATATATATATATATATATATATATATATATAAAGATAATGGATTGTGGCAACATGGTTGAAATTTCTTTGCAAATTACAATTGGACTAAATGCTAAAAGAAAGTTAGAGCAGTGGATCCCATCAAAGTATCTTGGTATTTTTATTCTCATGTTTGACACTAAAGTATCTTGATATATATATATATATATATATATATATTTAAGCTTCTAAGACACATATACCAGTTACGCTCAAACTAGGTAGAAAATATGCATGTGTAAATGTGTATCATGTATATTTCCCTTTTAAAATTTGATGTCTAGCAAGTGATAATTTTGTTTGTCATGTCTTCCCTTATGTTGTAAATGTCTATCAATTTTTAGTGCGTGCAAATAAATAGCATAGTAGAAATATAAGTAGTCATTTTATAAAAAAGTTTATTCTCAAATTATATTTGAGATGACCACTATATATAAAAACCAATTTTTTTGTATTTATTTTCAACCTTTATTTTCAAAATTATTGATTTTCATTTGTTTTTAACTCATTGTAATATTGAAAAAAATGAAGATATTTAATATTTGCTAACTATCCAGTGCATTACATAAGTTAGCGACTAGTATGCATAATTGCTATTATCTTTTGAAATATAGGTTTATTAATATTTTTTTCTTGTTCAAATGATGTCAAGTATTCATATTACCTTTCCTATTTTTGAAATCCCTCATTCGAAATCATTATAATAACATGATTAAGATATTTACAAATCTTTTGTGCAACATGATTTCTAGAAATATGTGTTAGACTATGCAAGAGTTCAAATTAGTCCAATTTTTTTTAATATTAAAAAAAAACGTAAGAATATATAGTGGAAGATAAATCCAAATTTTAATATTGTTCAACTTGATCAGATGATCATTTGTTAAACGTTTTTTTGTTTTTTTGTTTTTTTTTTTGTTTTCTCTTTTTAAGTAACACAATCCTTTGACCTATTAGTATTGAAATTAATCCCTAGGGTAGATGCAATCCCCTGCAAACCACTTACATGACATTAAACCAGAACATTGAGGTGTAACTTTTCAGAAAAAAAGTGATGTTATGATATTACATAAATTTTATAACTTAATGTGACAATAAATATAATCGGTGAATTTCAACACCCCATCCTTTCTTTCCTAAAATTGCACTCGACTCTCAACTGAAAATTCAATCAATTAAGCTACTGTTTGGAGACGCTATTGTAGCTTGTAGGAAAAAGATCCTCTCTTTGTATTTGGCTCCACAATGAAGTAAAACTCTTTCTATTTCCGGCCAAACGATAAGGGTCCTACTCCATATTAGATTTACATAAATATGTTACCACAGCTTTGACCATCTATTTAAGTAATTCCTATCCCCACAAAAAATTTGATGTGCAAAACTTCAACATAATCGTTCAATTCTATAAGTGCCACTGTACCCATTCTCAGCAATCTAGCTGCAATTCAGCTTCATTGGAGGTGAACTATGAATACTAACTATACCAGTCTTACCAGAGCAAACCATTACAGCTGCACTGTCAATTCAGAAAGTTGAACCATTGTTTTTGCATATTTGATATCACACGATAGAGATTAATGGGTCATGACTATAAAGTCAATGCCTTCGCTAGCTAGGTAATTAAAGAGCCTGCAAAGTAGGTTGAGAAATGAGAGTTGAATGAACTTCAATATCCATGGAAAAACTTGTTAGTCGAACCGTTTTCTCCAGCAAAATTATGCTATATCAACGATATTGGTGCAGAGTAGTTGGTATTATAACCTCATACAGCTCATTCATGCTTTATTTCAATCACAAACTACTTCATCTAGTGGTCCACAAGTTCTTAGGATTATTTTTATGGGCCCCAATTCAAGCCTTGGTTTAATGTTCAAAATATATTCTGCCTTTATAATATCATAATTTTTACTGTCAAGTATGTACCATCAAAATTCTGACTGTCTTTATAATGCTACCAATTTGCTCGCAGAATCGGCAATTTACTAATGCTGTAAAGGTCGTTGGCCTAGCTAATAATCTTGCAACTTACAATTCAGTTTTAGAGCACATTAATTTTGGTTTTAACCATGGATGGGATATTGGGAATTTTCATTTCTGCATGCATGTCCATTTATGTTGATCACATGGTAGTGCTGCTGATCTATATTTATGTTTTTTGAGTAATTCTTAGGTACTCTCAAAGCACGAAGAATGGTGCTCTCTCATCTCACATTCATAGTGAGGTCCGCTCATTAAATTCATGATAGAGTCCACTATGAATGTGAGAGGAGGAAGCACCATTTCACTATACTCCACGATTACTTAAAAATTTTCCATGTTTTTCTTTAATTGCCCCATGGGATAAGTCCTCATTAAAGGACAGATTTGGCTTGGCTTGGCTTGAATTCAATACACGGGTTGCCATGAAAACGTGTTATAAAAAAACGTGTTATTATTGCAACAAATTCAATATACTGAAGGTACTAGACCCAAACTTTATTCTAAAAAAAGGTTTGAAGGTGTCATTTTCTTTCAATAATGCTTTTTTTTTTCTTCGTTTTATAAATCTTATTATGTTGCTCTTCTTTTTTCTTTATCTTTCTTTTATTTATTCATATATTCATGTTCTAGATGACTTTATTTTTTGATGAACCAACTTGTGAATGTGATATATTGATATATTAAAAACTGAAATTTGATTGATCAATTAATTAGACTAGTGGACAAGTCATACAATTTTAGTCTACTGGACCCAAACTTTTTTTTTTTTTTTTTTTGAGAAGGTACTAGACCCAAACTTTGTTCTAGAAAAAGGGTTGAAGGTGACATTTTCTTTCAATAATGATTTTTTTTTTCTTCATTTTATAAATCTTATTATGTTGCTCTTCTTCTTTCTTTATCTTTGTTTTATTAAATCATATATTTCATGTTCTAGATGACTTTATTTTTTTGACGAACCAACTTGTAAATATAAGATACTAATATATTAAAAACCAAAATTTAATTGATCAATTAATTAGACTAGTGAATAAGTCATACAATCTTAGTAGGGAGTAGCTTGCGTCCAGTGACAGTTGCCACTAAACATGCTAAGATATAAACACATATTTAAGAATGGACATGTATTCACAATCTCACGTGTCCAGTGACAATTGTCACTGGACACAAACTGCACCCATCCTAACAAACTTAACTACAACGATTTCTGATTCATGAATACTTTAACAATTATTGATTTATTGTATGACACAATTTTTTTTGGGAACGTACTCATTTTCGACATTGATTCTTTCCTGCCGACTTGTTTCTCTCGGGAGTCGGGACTGCCCTTTTTCAGAAGCAGCAAAGTAATTAAGGGCTCCCTAAAAGTTGCTTCACCAAATTTGTTATCACAAACATTTTTAGCATATTTATTTTCTACTTTTTAAAAAGGAGAGAATAATTTATACCAGCTGCTTTTTAGATAAGAAAAACATAATCAAATTACTAAATCGGCCAAATCTATGTTAATAGTTATTGTCTAAAGTTGGTGAACTTGCCTCCACGTTTTCTTTTGGCTGTACACAGTTAGGTTTATTAAAATCTCATACCCATTGATATGCTTCTCTCACTCGTGAAGATTAATTATGTTTATGCCTATAGTCAACTTCCAGCGGTGTTAAATAAACAACAATTGCTACCAACTAAAATAGTGATTGAAAATACTAAAGTTGGTGACTGTCTGTCACAAAGAATTAAAGCCATGACGAAAATCTCTTCAAGACTCAGATTATATCTATATGTAAAGTTAATTTCTTCTACCAAAAAATAAAAAAAAATGAAAATTTAATTGTAATCATCGAATTTTAAAAATAAATATATATAAAAAAAAAGAGGACTGAAAGTTGCATAGCAACTCGAGACTCACCAAACAATGGGCTTGGGCCAAGCTTGGCGGGATATTATGGATGCTCTTTTATCACGTGATTTTCTTTTTCTTTTTTTTTTTGGGGGGGGGGGGGGCTTGGTGCGTTTATTACATGTCATGTTCCTATATATATCATCCCGGTTATTATTTTTGCACTAAAGTTAACAAATATAATAAGTGGATGTTATATTAATGTTACAAATAAGAGGAGGCTGCCACATAATCTTGGGCCTTGTTACACACTCATCTCAAATTTGTACCAAAACCTGCAACATGTGTGTCATTAATCAGCCGTACGTCGTCGATGCAGCCCTCATCGGGTCCTGGTAGGAATAAATACAATGATTTTTAAGCAGGGGCGGAGACAGAGTGGGCCAGGTGCCCCCCGGACTCCACCCAAATATATAGTTGATTTAAAAAAAAAAAAATTTATATTGTCCTATTAGAGTGGCCTTTTGCCCTTCTGACACTAAATAGTAAAACAAATAAATATTTTCTCTGCATACAGACCTGTACCATAACATATAAAAAAAAACAATTCCCATCTAAGAAAGTTTAAAAACATAATAAAAATTTTCAATATTATTATAATACTCGTGTTTTTAGTTGAGATGGATCTTATAATTATTTGTTTTGTTTTGTTTTGACTTATAATATACTAACACCATAATTTATTGTAAAAAATATTATAAAATTTTGTAATGTTACTAAAAGAATTACTCTCACTTTTTATCAATTAGCCTGACATTGAAATAAATTGCCACTAATTATCACCTTTATTTTTTAAGTTAAAGCCTGTGTGCACTTTGACCAATATTCAAGGTTTTTTTTTTTTTTTTTTTTTTTTTTTTCACTTATCCAAATTTCCTTTCTTTCACTTCAGGTACAGCCCGAGGAACTCAAATTTTACACAAAATAATAATAATAATGATAATATAATGTCTTGTGTGGTACTAAAACAGGAAAGCATCCATTATTTTTTTCACCTCTATCTCTTTTTTTTTTTTCATAGTTTCAAATTTTGAGTTTTTACCATAAATCTAAAATTTAAATAATTAGAAAAATAGAGAATGAAAGTTGGAAATTCATTTTCTCAAATTATTACATGGAATCAAATTAGATGTCTAAAATTTGTGTATATAGATTAATCTCTTACTTTAATTGTTAGTAACTATGAATTAGTTGTTTTACAATTGTTAATTTATTTTACGGTTGTTTAAATTTTAATATATTTTTTATAACAATTATCATTATTTATAATTTTATTAGTAATATTGATTATTATTTTTATTTATTTTTTAATTATTATTATTGTCTTCTGATCTTATCCATTTAAATTGAAATTCTGACTCTGCCACTCTTTTAAGGTGTGATTAGGGATGAGTTATGAATACTTAGAAAGTTTTAAGGTGCACTTATTAGAACCGTCTTAATTCGGTGTTAATTACTCTTGTTACGATCAATGTTTGGTTGAGTCACCATTTCCTAGACCTATCATGCATATTAAGGGTATTCGAAATAATTACACAATTTAGGTTCATTTCGTATTGGATACGTAGCCTTGAGTCTTTGACTGAATTTGACCTATCGAAAGTGCTCAACTTATAAACACAACCATGCCATCTCTAGCTATGAAGCAATGTCGTTACACACAATAAACACTAGCAACGTTCAATGCTATTCTTACTCAGTTACGCAATGATTGATTTGGAAAGGCAGGTGAATTAAGCTTGGATTAAAAAAAAAAAAAACCCACAAGATTATTAAGGATATTTTTTTGGATTTGACAACGCTGTTATCAGTGATGACCTCATCGGCATTGCCATGCACAACTACCTGTACTACCTTGCTTTTGTGATTATTGGGCCTTTATTTTCTCCAAACAACAAGAACCCCTACCTATATAAAGCTCATCCCTATTCTTGAATTTGCATACCAACACCGCAGTTGATTGTGCACTGTGCAGTGCACACAAATAGCGCTACTTTAGTCTTTCTCATATATCATTTCCTTTGTTTTTCCTCTTCTACTTTCAATTCCATGGCTAGCTCATTGGTTTTTTGTTCATGGATCATTTTCATGGTCATGGCATTGGGAACTCTTAGTACTCAAACCGAGGCTGCTCGGGCTTTCTTCGTCTTTGGAGATTCACTGGTTGATAATGGCAACAACAACTACTTGGCAACCACTGCCCGAGCAGACTCTCCTCCTTATGGCATTGATTTCGCCCCCACCCATCGACCTACTGGCCGATTCTCTAATGGCTACAACATTCCAGATTTTATCTGTTGGGTTACACTCCTTTTTCTCATTATTTTTCATGCTAAAATTCCAACCTTCTATTCATTAATTTGTAATTGTTTATGAGTCTTTGTACGATTGATTAACACACACACACACACACACACACACACACAAAAATGTACATTCAGGTCAGCAACTTGGCACGGAACTATTGTTACCATACTTGAGCCCACAGCTCACTGGACAAAAACTACTTGTTGGTGCAAACTTTGCTTCTGCTGGAATCGGAATTCTCAATGACACCGGACTCCAGTTCGTAAGTCTAACATCTGTCTCAATTTATATTGCGAGACCCATTTCACGGTTAACATTTTACTTCTTACAAATTGCCACATCTTAAATGCCACGACCTTGGATAATTTTTAGATTTGTTAAATTTAATTCAAATCATGCAAGGCTTAAATTAATATATGTTACCTCTTGCAGGTGAACATTATCCAAATGTTCAGACAATATGAATACTTCAAAGAATATCAGCGACGACTAGCTGCTCAAATTGGAGCTGAGCAGGCAAAGCGACGTGTTAATGAAGCACTCGTCCTCATCACTGTTGGTGGCAATGACTTTGTTAACAACTACTACTTGGTACCTTTCTCTGCCAGATCTCGCCAATACAATCTCCCGGATTATGTTAAGTACCTCATTTCTGAGTACGAAAAACTTCTACAGGTAAATCCTATTTATTACCTTGGCTAGCTACCTAGCTTTTCCGGTTTTACATGCACAATTGCACACAATGTACTACGTGCAATACCAATATATACGTATAGTCCACATGTGTACTTAAAAAGGGTAACATGCCTAATCTTTTGTTTAGAGAAATAACCTACCATATCTTGATAAAGTTGCTAATTATTTGCTTCTAATCAATGTAATTAATTATTTAAAAGTGACAAAAAAATTTTACAAATAACCGAAACGATAAATTGTGATTAGTATAACATCATTTTCACTTAAACCACCATTAACATCACCGCAACAAATGCAAAATTTATTATGTTGTTAGACTTATCGTTAATCATTAGATTTCTTATCAAGTTAAATGGCTTAAATTTTGAGTCAAAAAGCAGCCTGCCTTGTGGTCCAGAATTTATCAACTACACGTGCCATATGAGTTGTGTTACTTTTTTTTAAGCTAATATCACAAGTTAATGTGATTTCAGAAAATATATGATCTTGGAGCACGTAGGGTCCTTGTGACAGGAACTGGACCACTAGGTTGTGTTCCAGCAGAGCTTGCAATGCGAAGCACCAATGGTGGATGCTCAGCTGATCTGCAAAGAGCTGCCACCTTGTTCAACCCACAACTTGTTCAGATGATTCGAGGTCTCAACAGCAAGATTGGTTCCAACATTTTTATTGCTGCCAATACTGCGTTGATGCACAATGATTTCATCAGTAATCCTCAAGCATATGGTATATCTTCTCATTTAGGAAATGTTAATGGATATCCTAAAAACATTAGTTTAGGAAATATTTTTAGAAATCCTTTATGAAAAAAGAAAATTGCAACTGACTTTTTTGACAACTTTTTACAGTATATTTTTATGAGAATAATACTAAAATTTTTTTAAAATGATCAATTAACAAATTTTTTAAAAAAACCGGTCAAATTACTTTACATTGTTTTCAATCTTTATGACTATTTTTTTGGAAAGCAATTAATTTGAAAGGGAAAGAAAGTTAGGGGTAACATGCCTAATCTTTTAGTGAGTTGACCGATTCACTAATGTGTTGTTTTGTGACATGCAAGTGTGGAATCTAATTAATACACAACGTGGTAGTTGGATTATTCACACAAAAAAAAAAAAATTTAATAAAAAGTGATATATTTGCATTTATTAAAACTACACTATTGAATTGCTATCTTGATGGAACAAACTACATACCCGATGATTTTAATTTTGGAACAATGTATACCCCTTTATGGCTATGTCTGTGACACATCAATCAGTAGTTTAGTTTGAGTTAGATTTGGATGGTTTTAATTCGTCTTAGAAAGAGATATGAATACAGCCTGGTCTGGTTCCTCACTTTTTCTTTATTCAACTTTTTATTATTATTATTGGTATAAATTTTAAACAATATTGATTCAAACTTCTGAAAAAGACTTGTCCTTGTTGAAAATGAAATTAACCAGCATTGTTATTCCTGAACAGGATTTTCCACATCCAAGATAGCATGTTGTGGGCAAGGACCCAATAATGGTCTGGGACTTTGCACAGTAGCATCAAACTTGTGCCCAAACAGAGACCAATATGCATTTTGGGATCCATTCCATCCCTCTGAAAAGGCGAACAAGATAATTGTTCAACAAATCCTGAGTGGCTCTAGCGAGATGATGTACCCCATGAATCTCAGCACCGCCTTGGCCTTGGACTCTAGGACTATGACCTAATAAATTGTCTTGCTTGCACTGGAATACAAAATGTGTTTTCTAAGTTAGTAATTTATTATTGTGTTGTACGTGTCATGGAATTAGCGTGATCTTCAAAAGTTGGTTTGTATAATTGGTTGATGAATAAGCATTAACCAGATTTTCAATCTGTTTAATAACAACATTGATTCCAAAATCAATCTTCATTCAGAATCTCTCTCTCTCTCTCTCTCTCTCTCTCTCTCTCTCTCTCTCTCTCTCTCTCTCTCCCCCCCTAGGTTTGCTCATAATGTGCTAGCTAATAATGGGTTCAACAAGAGTAGGTGGTGGTATAACAATGGCTTGGGGGTAGGTATCAATTGATGAAACTTGGCATGAACAATGATTAATGATATCATTGCTAAACCAAACTGATGTGCAATTTCTGCTTTCTTTTGAATTTTTGACCTCATATATATCAGTAAGGATTAAAGTTATAGTTATAGAAAATATAATCAATTTTACAACAATCATTTCATTTTTAAAAGAGAAGCAGTGAGGTTCAATTATTCAAAAACAAAATTTAAACTAACATAATTAATACTTGTTGGTGCAAACACAATAATAATGAAAATAACACAAAGAGAAACTAAATAATACTCTGAATATTATTAATTTGAAAAAAAAATACCCAACACTCTTTAAACTAACATAATTAATACTTGTTGGTGCAAACACAATAATAATGGAAAAAACACAAAAAGAAACTGAATAATACTTCTGAATATTATTAAATTGAAGAAGAAAAAAAATACAATGCTATTTGAACTGAGGCACGGTACTCGCTCTCTTTATGAAGATTCAAGCATCTAGCCCAATATTTGAACCAATTCATATTAGTTCATTAATCACCACAATTAAAAAGAATAAAATAGTTTCTCTCTTTTTTAATGTGGGATTAAATATTTTCACTTACTCCTCATCTTCCATATTAACTTCCACATCTTTACATTTATATAGTCATATAAATTCATTTTAATTAATTAATATTAAAATGCTCCAAACAATACTTAATTCAGGAACAAAACTAAAAGTTTGAACAAAGTTTATTTAAAGACAGATTTAGCTTATAACTTTATATATTCGTATCTTTTATTGCACATAAACGATTAAATGCCTACTCTTGTTGTAACAAGAAGAAGAAAGTCAAAAAAGAAAAACAAAAATTTGGAGCCTTTTAATTTGTTTTTTTTTTTTTTTAATGAGTAAGTTTTAGAACCTACATTATCTGTCGGTGCTAAAAAAATATATTGTTGCTTGTTCAAAATCAGTAGTCATGGTCATAATGAAGAGACACTACATTGATAGGTATTAAAATTGGTAGAATAGGTAGTTTACCTAGTATTAATGATGACTTTCTCTACCCAAAAAAAAAAATGATGACTTCGATGACAAGACAGGAGTCGGATGTACCAAACACTGAGGCCGATTGGAAAACAAAGATAAGAACTAGCATTTGGATCATTAATGCCGCTGCTATTATCGATCAAGGGTTGGTTAATGCTATGAAAACTTGTTTTGGAGATTCATAATTGTGATATGTTTAGTTTAGCAATAATCTTTTCTGTTTTAAAACATAAGAGCCAATCCCTTTCCACTTGGAAGAATGTGATGTATCGTATGTTTAAGTAATTCTCAATTTGCTTTTGAAATAAGATTTAGTTTTCAGTCGATACAAACAATACAAAACATAAAAGTCACTCCCTTTCCACTTAATTCTAAGAGTGTGAGGTATCGAATGATAAGAAAAGACTCCTCTCCATCTGCTTTTGAAACAGGAATTAATTTCCAATCGATACAAACGATTTGCGCTTCATGTTGACGTCTTGTACGTTCATGGCAAGTTTCATCAAGTGGAACCTATCAACCTCTACCCCCAAGCCATACCACAAATAGGCCTGCTCTTGTTGTACCCATTATTAGCTAACCTTGTGGGGGGAGGGGAGAGAGAGAGAGAGAGAGAGTACCTACCAACAGGGGCAGCGGCACTTGAAGGCCAAGGTGGTCAAAGAACCACCTGACCTGAAATTTTTTTTTTTTTATATATATAATAATTTAAAATTTTATATTTGTCTACTCTTAAAAAAAATTAGGAATACTCTCAATGTCTTTTTATGCCAAAAAATTAAACTTTGCTCCATAATTAAACTTGGCTCTATAATTTGTTCTACTTAACAATATGTTGGAGCTTTCAAGCAAAAAGTAGCCCCAAAAAAATTTTTGAACTAAAATTTGAAAAAAAAAAAAATTATAACATAGCAAACCCAAATGCCCAATAGACCCTAGGAAAAAAGCTCAAGATCAATCTCTTTTATTAGTTTGTGTAATTTATGCTTCTAAACGAACATCTTGAGAAAAATTCTTGGAGCTACCACTGCATACCAATTTATAAAATTTGCATAAGTAACAAAATTAAAATGTTTTTATGTCTCTAGGAAAACCCTTTGCAAATTCTTCATGGTGAACAAGTCAGGTAAGAAATTGGGTATGATTCAGCTGGATTGGGTATGGAGGTCTATAATGGATTACTATTCTTAGGAATCTTACCCATATATAGGTCAGGCCAATCCCTTATGATTCACATTAATTCTCACATAATAAAAAGAAAGAAACATGAACATATCTTATAACATGTTTATAATCATTCTTTCAATACAAATAACAACAAAGACACTACAAGTAAAAAAAAAACAATATTTGGATAATACGTTATTTTTAAGTTTAATGTCTAATAATTAATTTCAATAGTTCACTAGTTTAATAATTCTACAAAAGAAGAAAAGAAAAACAGAACGTCACAATTACAAATCTTAATTAACCCATTGACCAAATAATTAATTCATTTTAGGCCCATCTCTCGTGTAACATAGTGTGGTTCAGTAATTAAAACCAATGAAAAGTTTAATGTTGGGTTCCAGTAATAATCAAAGTTGTGGTAATCTCATGCTAGATAAAAGTGTTGGGTTTTATTTTTTGCACTTATATTTGGAGGAAAATTAGAATTCAAATTGATGAAGTTTATGAAATTGGATTTGATGCTTTACTAGATTGGACGGAGTGAAGAAAATTAGAGAAGCCATGATATGATCAGACGTGCATTTCACAAAATGCTTTTTTATGTTTTGTTTTTTGCATATGCTTTTTAAAATATATATATAATTTTTTTTAAAAAAATATGTATATATAAATAAAATTATTTTTTTTAAATGCTAATTTTTATCTTTTTGTAACATATTTAGCATAAAAGCTATCACAAACCGTGTTTTTTTTTTTTTTTTTGGGTCTTATATTTAACAAATAAATTACCAAAAATACCATATATCAAAGAAATTAGGATGTACGTGTGCATATTACCTCAATGTATGATTAGAAGTGGTAAGAAGATGTATTCCCAACCAAATAAAGGTCGCAAGGGTTCAACTTCTGTAAGGACCTATTGGCTAGTTTGGATGGAGGGCTAATTTCCGACCAAATCACTATACTCCCATTCCATCCCTATGTGACATAACAAACATATAAAATTGACGAACTTCACTCATGTCATGTTAACAACATTACATTTGAGATAATAGAAAACCCGTAGGTGATTTCTTTGTTTTTTGTTTTCTTTTTTATTTTTTTGTCAAAGTTTTGTATTCATTATGTACCTTTAGAATTCGGAGAGACTATCAAAGATAGATAAATTTACCACCTCAAACTTTTAGAAAATAATGTGAACTTTTTTTCATATCTATTGATATAACATATTGTAAACGAAACATAAAAAACAAAAGAAAAAAAAAATGTTAATGATCAATACATGTAAAAATAATTTTATTTCAATTAAAACTTATCACTTTGGTAATCAATTTGTGAAAAAAAATATTATTTTAACCTGACTATTTGGAAAATTGGTATTTTGGGAGTAGGAATATACATACTTGGCTGACACGTGAGGGGAAAAAAAAGAAGCATTGGAGCCTACGGATATGGATAAGTGTTGGACTAAATTATTAATTCAACAATTTCTCACAGCTGGATCTACATTTGTGATAATTAGTCATTTAAAATCACCTTACAAACGAAATTCTTGATGAACTATGGTAATTAAATTTCCCATTTGTATATGTGTTTAAACATTCGGACAGTGCATGAGGCAGTAGATTTAATGGCATTTGATGTTCTTTACAAAATACGGTTGGAACTGTACAAGCCATGAGCATTAGAACCTATACAAAATGAAAATGATGAATGGTTGCACTTTTAAGCCACACATTTTATTGGCAAACCAGTTTTACTTAGCAAGTTTCATGTGAGCATTTACTTGCGCACCAGAAAGAACCCATACCCCTTGTACTTTCTGTGATATAAATAATTATGATAGGGTTGTTAAATTCATTATTGGAAAGCCCTATCGTAAATTGAAGTGCCTGAAAATTCAAGTTTGCATAATATTGTTACATTTAAAAGCAACCTACCAGTAAAAAGAGAAACAAAGAACCAGAAGATTGCCAGAAGGTACAATACTCACCTATTTAGTGGGGGTTTAATTTGCTTGCTGAACTGTTTCTCCTGCTACGTTAAGTTTTGTATACATATAAAATCTGTTAACGACAACTATCTGAAGATTCTGAACATACCAACTTGTTAAATCAAGAACCAAGTTTTGTTTGTCCCTACTTTTGGAGAATAATTCTGTCATCTTATGTGTAACACCTCTATCTTACATCTCATATATATGGGACAAATATTCTTACCACTTATTAACATGCACTCTGTATGCACAAATGTTCCCAATTTAATTAACAATATCCACATTTAACATATAAACTAGGTGATGCATACAGATTATATAAATTAACAAGAATGTGTAGTCAGTGCCCTTATAGATATCATTTGCTCATATGCATATAATCTATGTGTAAAATACGTCTTTATGTAAAATATGCCTTTATCATTTGCTCTTATGCATAATATGTATGAAAAATGAAGACGTTGTAGACTTCAAAAATAAATAAAAAAGAAAAGAGAACAATTGTATACTGAATACACCCAAAAATTTAAGTGTAAGTAATATACTTAGATTTGGCAAATTAGACTTGAACTTAGACTTGTTTATCTAATCCAAACCAGAAGAAAAACACCCAACACACCCCAAGAATTTTTTACTTGGAGTAAAAACAAACCAACCCGTTAACTCAATTAATTTCTAGGTTAGGTCCTATCAACCCACAGGTCAATTGGGTTGACCAGTTTATTAAGGGAATTTTTTTGTATAAATAAAATCAAACAAAATGGCCAAATAGGACAAATATTCACATCACATCACATTCACAAAGTGTGATTTCTTTGTCTCTCAAAAAAAAAAAAAGTGTGATTTCTTTGATACGCTAGCCTACTCGTTTGGTACGCCTAACCATTTTTAAATTTGAAAAAAAAAAAAAAAAGCTTAAAACTAAACCTCAACGTTTGTAATGTCATTATCTTTGTTTCTGCTTCTTAATCTCACTCTTGGATCTAGTCTACGTTTTCATCATGTCAATTTTTACACGTTACTGTCGCACGCTTGACGTGGTCCACGATATTGAGTATTTTTATTCTTTTATGGTGATGATATTATAAGTGAACTTTAGATTTTGAAAAGTGAATTTAAAATTTTATGTATTATTTAAATTTTATTTTTGAGTATTTTGTTATTTGTTCTCTTATTTGTATTGACCAAAAAAAAAAAAAAAAAAAAAACAAAGACAATATGATCATATTCAGTAGTTTTTTTTTTTTTTTTTTTTTTTTTGTGCATTTGAAAAAATACAAGTCAACTTAACCCACTTAGCACCCATTTAAGATAAGTAGGAAACACAATAAATAGATTGGTTTTCACTTTCCATAATTTTATTTACTGATGAATAGGTATCCATCGTAACTTTTTCTCTACTTATATTATACACGGCCAAAAAAACGACGTAAAATAGAACAAACAAAACCAAATCCAATTCCTTTCTCTCAAAAAAAAAAAAAAAAAAATCCAATTCCAAATTAAAAATAGAAAAATAAAACCAAATCCAATGCCGAACTAAAAATAGAACCTAATAAATACCAGTCTAATATATAGTAGATTTTCAGTTCTGAGAGTAGATAGTAGAAAATTAGCAAAGATATATGCTATCAGTTTTGGCACTGCTTCAAGTCACGCCGCAAACTTAGGTATGTAGCATTCATTCCTTCTCACCGACTAATAGTACTGAGCATTTATTCTGCAAAAAAAAAAAAATCATATTACCTATACACTATAGAGTCAATGCATTTGTTTTTTTAAGGGAAAAAATGCATAATAATAATTTTTTTTTAGAGAGTTTTTAAACTAAGGCATCTGTTTCCGATGATAACTTTTTATCATCAAACTTATAAGACACCAATCAACCTTAGACACCAATCAGTTTTTGGCATAGGTTGGAATTGAATCCTAAATCTCTTATTCAACAATCAAAGATTTTACTCATTGAGCTAACTGGAACCCAGTACATAATAATTTTAGAGGTAAAATTTACACATTTAACTTTAAAAATTACCCACATTAGTTTATACAAAATTGTACAAAATAGCATTTTATCTCTAGCTATAGTAAATATGTAAATATACATGACTACTGTTTATGTGCATATCAATATTTTTTTCATTTATCTTTTTCTCTCTCACAAAGGAAAACCAATGGGGAAAAAAAAGGACATAAACAATAGTAAAAAATTAAATAAAAATAAATATTATATTGAATATAATGTAGAATAGATAATCTGATATGGTTGTGTAAAAAAAATAGTTTTTATAATAAAATAGACGGAAATTTTTGCACATACAAATTCTTAAAATATATAAAAAAATAAAAAATAAAAAAGACATTTTTTTTTTTTGGTAAAAGTGTTCAAAAGGGTCAATAATTCATTGTTCCAATTTGTGCGGTGAGAGTAAACTATTGAGTGCAGCTCCATCCAACAAGCCCCATCCCATTTATGCATGTCACATGGCACAAGAGAAAAATGACCTCACATGGCACAAAAGAAAAAAATGGCCTCACATGGCACAAGAGAAAAATGGCCTCGTAGCTTCTTCCTTTCATGACAATGTTTTAATTGAGAGCTAACCTAAAAGTTGACCTATGGGGTTTCCTTTTCTTTCCTTTATCAAAGGATTCAAAGCTTTCTATTAATTGTGGGGCTGACCCTACATCATATCAATGAAATATTTAGTAACTAGCAGAAGACAAAATTTCATTAAAATCTTTAATTAGTCCAAAATGGTTTAAACTAAATATTAATAAAATCTAGATATCTGAATTTACTGTTATATTATTTAATATTTAAAATGACTTGACCCTATAAACCCTATTTTGACAATGTTACACGAAAAAAGAAATCGTTTTGAAATGAAATTCTCTTAACTTAGACCAAAAAAATGTTGCACAAAATTCCCAACTAATTTATACAATATAATTAATATCACTATCAACAAAAAGAGAAGAAATAGTGATTCTTATTTTTTGAAAGACACGGTAACCTTGAGTTGTACTGAGTTTTGGTTCAGGAATTTTCTTTTCCCTTTAAAGATCAGGGCTCACGTTTAGAATTTGATACGTTGATGTGAACAGGTCCTTATTGAACCTTCTCACATGCATGGATTTTGGTTCATTCAGATCGCTGTTGAAAGACTAGGATATTTCGGCGTTCTCCTCTTAGGATTAATTAATTATGCAATCTGGGTTAAATGGATGGTGTACTCTAAATTAAATTTCCACTCAAAAATTAGTGATAGGAAATTTAGTCGCTATTTGATTGATTTTAACTCAATTTATGCCAACTTGATTAATTAATCAATTATACTGTTGAGTTCCAATTCGGTTAACTATGCATAGAACCATATTGCAAAGAGTAAGTGGCATAAAAATAAAAGAAACATGCGATATGGTTACGAAATTAAACTTTGACAATAAAACTCTCTAGGGGTTTACCGATAACCACCCAACAAAAGAATTTACAATAATAAAATGGAAGTACATAATACAACAATATCCAGATCCTAGTATTGCTACTTACAGTAGGAATTACTAGACTCTGTGGCTTAAGATTTGTTATGCACTATGGCATTAACAACACCGTCAATGATGGTTCTTTGTTTGCTTCTAAAAACACAGGTTGAATAGGTGGAGGCTAGAAGCTTTAGGCTGTTTTTGTTTTTGTTTTTTTTCCCTCTAAATCCCTTAGAGTTTCTATCTCTACAACCTTATGAGAGGTTGTGCTTTTATTTAAGTTCTCTAATTAGGGTTACAAAACCCACTTTTACAACCAACATAATACAAATTGCATCATAGTAAAAAATAATCTGCAATTCTTTAATGATCGACTACTATCGAGCTTGCAGTTGATCTTGTCTCAATTAATCAAGGACGTGTTGAGCTTGATGTCTTTAATTGGTCTTTGACTTGGACTTAAAAAAAAAAAAAAAAAAAAAAAAAACACATTATAGACTTGGCAAGACTCAAGGATTTGTTCATATTTTGCCAAAAATCAATCTATTGACCCTAACAATTATTAATTCTTAAAAGTCCTAGAAAATGTAGTTGTTCATTTCATGAGTTTTTGAGTTTTTTAAGAATTACAATTCTTATAAACATCTCAATTATCAAAAGTTACGGAACTTTAATTTCCACATTTTAGATAAGAAATATCAATTCTCAGGTATCATACCTTGGTGAGATTTATTAATGTGACACTCAAAATAAAATTTTCACTTCTTTCCCTTAAAATAACTATATAAGTTAATTTTAGAAAATTAAATAATTATTTTTATCCAAAATATTTTTATTTTCTTTTGAAATGCTAGATAGAAAAACAAAATATATTTATTAATTTTCAAGGTATTGGTTATTTAAAAATTTATCGATAATTATCAAAGTTATCAATTATTTAGTTACTAATGGCCAAATTGTATAGGATTATCTTAAACACCAAAATTTATATTCTATAAATATAGTTTTGTTTAAAATACATTACAAATTCAAATTGTAAGTTTAAACTTTCAAGAATATACAACTCTCATGATTTGAATTTTCAGCAACCGAACATACATTGCTATTTTAGATTAGATTGTAAGTGAAATCATGCAAGAATTAAAGATTTTGAACCAAAAGCTATCTTTAGCATATCTATATTTCATGGCATTGATTAATTTCAAAGCTGGTAGAAACTTTTCCCCAGCTAACACAATTATCACTGTCCTCCCTGCTTTATTTTTGGTGGTCCAATCCATACAATGTTGCTAGAATCCACAAGCTATAAAACACCCTAGATCATCCCCAGTCTTACACCACCTACAGGGAGTTCTTAGTCCAAAACAAAAAGCAGTTCTAAACAGTTAGTCAAACCACAACAATGGAAGCCTCATCCACTTTCATTTCTTGGATGATTTTGGGTCTTGCATTAGCAATAGGAAACATTGTTCACACAGCAGATGCCAGGGCTTTCTTCGTCTTTGGCGATTCACTTGTTGACAATGGCAACAACAATTACCTGGCTACAACTGCCCGTGCCGATTCACCTCCTTATGGCATTGATTATCCAACTCATCGTCCTACAGGGCGTTTCTCCAATGGCCGAAACATCCCTGACCTTATCAGTTGGGTTTCAACCTGCATTATTGCTTTAATAATTATTAAATCATTATTTGAAGTTACTCTCTAGTCTACTTTGTACGTGCATGTATTTAGTGAATTGCTTGCTTTTTTAGGTGAGCAGCTCGGCTCTGAGGCCACATTGCCATACTTGAGTCCTGAGCTCACAGGACAAAAGCTCCTTGTTGGTGCCAACTTTGCTTCAGCAGGCATTGGAATCCTCAATGACACTGGAATTCAGTTTGTAAGTGATCAATGGCCATCTTAAGTTTAACCGACAAGTTTAGGAACACACATTTTTTTCTCCTTTTTATGATCGTTGGCGTAATCTGAGATAATTAGTCTACGATAAAAGTAACGTCAACGATGCTAGACGTACTATGCAAATTTTCTTTAACACAATTAATTTTTCTAGTTTGCAACCACATAATGTAGTTCGTTTGGATAATGCCTTTTATTTTAATGTCTCACTATTTTACAAAACTACTCCATATATATATATATATATATATGTGTGTGTGTATATATGTCATGGTTCATGACAAATACTGAATTTCTAATACGTACATTAATTGTATCATATGCCTCTCCCGTACAATTAGTTTTTTTTTTTTTTTTTTTTTCTTTCAAAAACTTGAAAGCACTATCAAAATGCAAATGCTAATCTAAGAAATGGCCTATGTATAATTGTATTTTTTTGCAGCTAAACGTAATAAGAATGTATAGACAATTGGAATACTTTCAAGAATACCAGCAAAGAGTAAGTAATCTTATTGGAAGTGACCAAGCTAAGAGACTAGTGAGAGAAGCGCTTGTCCTCATCACTGTTGGTGGCAATGATTTTGTAAACAACTACTACTTGGTGCCCTTTTCTGCAAGGTCTCGCCAATACCAACTTCCGGATTATGTCAAGTATCTCATCTCAGAATACAAAAAACTTTTACAGGTAATTTACCATTAACTTTGCTGTGCTTTGTTTGGCTCTACATGCAATGCACCGCTAGCTAGTCTCGAAAAAGTAACCAATAAAATTAAAGATAGACAAAAAAACATCTCCAAGTAGAGACATCTGGTTGCTCAGGCCAAAAGCAGTGTGCTTTTGTTTTCTGTTTTTCTTTCGTGCATGATCAATTAGAATTGGGGTGATACATTTTTGAGAGAAAATCAGTGTTGTCATACCTTAGCAGCTAGTATATTAATAAAAAAAAAATCATACGTCAAATAAAATTTTAATGATTTTAATTAAAATTGAATACTAAAATAGATAGTAAGTATGAATAACAAAAATTATTCTACATTATATATGTAGCAAACGCCCAAAGATTGAGTTCTTTTCAAAAAAAAATATATAATAAATTATTAAAATAATTTAAAATAAATAATGAAAATATCTTAAATTTTTTGACAATAAACTTTAATTGGAATAAAAATTTTGAGAGAAAATCTAAGTATGAAAAAAAAATGCACTAGTTACTAGTAAATACCAAATACATATTCATTCGCCCCAAAAAAAAAAAAGCAAATTCACTTGCCAAATGATTAATGCTTCCTTCAATGTTTTTGATCTAATTGCAGAAGCTCTATAATCTCGGAGCACGTAGGGTTCTTGTGACAGGTACCGGACCACTGGGTTGTGTTCCGGCAGAATTGGCCATGCGAAATACAAATGGTGGATGCTCAGCTGAACTCCAAAGAGCCGCTGCCTTGTACAACCCACAACTCGTTCAAATGATAAGAGATCTGAATAACAAAATTGGCAGAGATGTGTTCATTGCTGCTAATACACAACAAACGCACACTGACTTCATTACTAACCCTCAAGCATTTGGTATGTTGGGTTCAATGTCTAACTATTTATTTGCATTGTCTTAATTATAACCACAAACAATAAAGTTAGGGACACAACAAAATTTCACAAATGATAGAATATTTTCCTATCTCAAAGAACATTTTCTATACAATGGATATCGTAGGATTATTTGTTGGTAAAAAAATAAGACATAACATGAGCATGTTGTGGTTGGGCAGGGTTTAGTACATCAAGGATAGCTTGTTGTGGACAAGGACCTTACAATGGCATTGGACTATGCACACAACTCTCCAACTTGTGCCCCAACCGAGACTTGTATGCATTTTGGGATCCATTCCATCCAACTGAAAAGGCGAACAGAGTTATTGTTCAGCAGATCCTGACCGGCTCTACTGACTACATGAGCCCCATGAATCTCAGCACTATCATGGCCTTGGATAAAAATGACTCCATTAACTGAGAGTCATTTTTTTCTTAGGAAATAATTTATTTCTTCACTATCATTAATCAATTGTCAAAAGTTTGTTTAGTTGTGTCATGGAACATGGGGTTTGATGTACTTTTTTTTTTTTTTTTTGAAATTCTGGGTTTGATGTACTTAAATATGTTGTTTGATAAGTTATCAATGGAGAAATTCTTCTTGAATAATTGATATCTCTTGGTTGACATAAATTGTAAAGACTAGAATAAAACAATCTCAAAGGGCGATAGAAGATTCACGTGATTTGAGTGACCTTATACATATATGATATATCCATAAGCAACAACAGAGAAAAAGTGTCACTGTCGAAACTTTCACAAAACTAAAGCCTCAAATACACCCAATTGAGACCACATTAATGAATTTGCACCCTGGATTTAATTGGATCAATTGCTTGAATGAAACTCTTTTATTGCCTCTACCAAAACTTTAATTACGGGCAATCACAAACCGCTAACACTAATTAAGTGCAAACCAATGCTTGTTAGAATAATGTAGCCCAACATAATAATATATATATATATATATATATGTATATGGTGCCTTTATTATTAACAAATAAATATTTAGTCTCTTGTGAAATTATACAATATTTATATGATGTAAGATATTGATATATTGAAATAGGTCTACTTGGTTTAGTAGACTAAGATTATGAATGCATTCATTGTAGTCCTTGACTTGACCATATCCATCATGATGTAGCCTATTCTAATAGGTACATTGTTGGACCATGATAGAAAGGAGGTGCAAGTTAAAATTGCTCAAACTATGGAAGACAATAAGGGCTAGTTTTTCGAAGGTTAGTGCATAATAATCTCGGAAGTCCTTCCATAATGAGATTCATACACGTTGAGTGTTGGCTTTAATAAATCTATCGTGTCATTACCAGTAACTTGAACTTCTATTAAAGGTGTTGTCATTATAGTAGTTCTGGATATGAACGATAGATGAATCCATGTATTAGCATGGAGTTACAAAAGTAATAACATATTAATGAACTTCTTCATTAATGAATCTAATTAATAAAGTTTTTTATTAATAAATGTAACATATCTGTTACATGAAGTGTTATTACAATAGGAAGGATTTTATGGTTGGTCATGTCCTTTCTGAATATTATAAATATTGTGAAGGTCACACTTGCAATGAATGTGAAAAGAGAAAATAAAGCTCTTGTTAATCCTGACCAACTGGGGAGAGCATCCTGATTGCTTATGAGGTCCTTGAATAATATAATCTAATATGTATATTTCTCACATCTTATTGTTGAATTTTATTACATATGCACATGATATAATTATTAATTGATAGATGTATTATACGTGTTTCTCTTGAATTATTACTTTTTAAGTATAATTCCAACAATGCTTTCTTAACACCACCTCCAAACGAAAAGAGTCCTAGTAATGCCTAAACTTGAGTACAAAAACAAAGTGATGCGTGTGATCAACATTGTATTTTTCCTGCACAAAAGGCCAGCTTTGAGCTTTTTTGACTAATTTTCCCTCAACTTTGAATAACTCGTTCACAGCTCTTCTTGCAGCCTCTATTTTGGGCGATTTTAGTGTCGTTGTAGAGCCCTTGAAGTCTAATTTCTAATGAGAGATCATTTGGATTGATGATAAAAAGTTATGACCTGAAAAAGTTGGTACCTCATTAAGAAGTTTTCAGCTTTAACACTCAAAGTGGAAATATTGCTTTACTCGCGATATTTCCGCTTTACGCTCAATCTTTTTTGAGGATTCAGAATTATTCGGGAAAAGTCAATTTAGACAAGTCGTATAGAATTTCATTTACTTTCAAAAAGTTTTTTTTTGGATTAATTATACGTGGTAAAACTTTCCATTAAAAAAATGTCTGAATTTGGCAAGGATGAGAGTTTTACACCCTCCAATAATAGTATCTCACGTTATCTTTTCAGAACTTTTCACAATTTGAAAAATAGGACTGACCACACACATTCATTCATCATATTAAGAACCATTTTTTGGGGGTCACCAACACTTGGCTTTGTGTGTGGCGGTGCTCAAGCTCTTGCTTATGACCATTTTGTTGCTGGGTTCTCTTCATTTTTACTGTGTGAGCTCTCAATCAAAAATCAGTCAGATATGTTTTTGGATTTTAGTAAAAAAAAAATTTTTTTTGGTTACCAACACTTAACTTTTTGTGTTTGACGGTGCACAAGCTCTTGTTTTTGGCCTTTTTTTTCTTGTTTCTCTTCAATCTGTTGGAAAAATTGATTTTGCATCTCATACAAGACACGCAACAGAAGCAACACAAAAAACTACTTCAACTATGAGAAATAACATATAATCTTGAATTTTAAAACAAAGAAGAGAAAACATACATTGATGTAGTAAAATTCGAAAACAAGAATTGAGAATACTTTCAATCTTCCTCTCAATTCCACATGATGCCTAAGATGAGTGATCTCTCAATCAGTTCTTAAGTACGTTGATTTTCCAAAAGAAAAGTGTGTTCAAAAGATACTACTGAGAAAAACTGTTTTCTCTTTTTTTTTTTTTTTTTTTTAATCATACGTACCTTCTAACTGCCTTAGCAGTTACTTTATTTAATAACTCTTATAAAATAAAAATTGATTGTCTAATTGAGTTAGCCTTTTGGGCTAGCCTAATTGAGTTTTAGTGTGTGGCTTGGGATGAGACCAAAAGAACAAATAAGGCTTCAGCTCCAATGGGCTTCAAGCTTATCTGTCAACTCTTGACAAGTCCAAAATTATCATTAATTATATAACAAGTATCACTATAGAAATATAATTACACTCTAGACCTTATTAATAAATTATATCTCAAGACTTTAATATGATATCATTTGACCCCTCTATGAAATACATAGTGAACGAAGTCATAATAAACTGTCACTTTGTAACAACTATTTTATTCCTTGAGTCCCCGGTTTAATCTTTTAGTTATTCATATTTATGAAATCTAATTTCATTAAATATAAACTTTAGTAACTCCTTACTAAAGTGGCCGGCCCTAAATAACCAGTTCACATTAAACTTATCTCAATGAAATGTTTTGTGTCTCTATAGAAAGAGATTATGGATTCCATCTTGAAAATATGTGTTCCCTCAACATTATGTGCAGTTACTCAATATACTGAGGTTTTGACCGTTAAGTTAGATCTCACTACTCCTGATATATCAAAGTAACCTACATTTCATGATCGGATTAACTATCTTCTCAGTATTGAGAGTCTATGAAATTAGAAGTCATAAGGTTTATTATTCAAGTGATAGTTGTTAATGAAATAATTAATCTTACAGCGGTCCAGTTCAATATGTCTTACACACTTAATACACATCAGCTAGAAGTCTCTACTTCCATGATCAAGACAAACTATCTTAGTTGATGTGTTATAGTCTTCGCATATGAAACACTCAATTCATCACCGACTACGAACTACAATTTGAATTTACAAGGAACTTGTGAATTATATCTTCTGTAACTAAATTACATACAATGCATCTCAAGGACTATGATAATGTCCAATTAGTTCATTTACAAATAGTCTCATATAATTAAACAATTTAATTATTTATAACATGCCAATAAATTGGATTTTAGGGCATACACCCTAACACAATCTTCCATTGTGCAAGCTCTCAAGTAGTCTCAAAAAAAAAAAAAAAAAAAAAAAAAGGGCCTATGTGTCGATGACAAAAAGCCAAGTGTTTGGTTGCCCAAAATATAAAATTAGACTCCTGGTGTTGCCGTGTTGGTATCAAATAATATTGGAATCAACATATTGTTTGTGTTGGTATCAAATAACATTATTCCTAAGCTTCCAAGTGGTTAGTGGATACCCATAGCCAAATGTCACCAACAATCAACTCTAGCATCTTCTTTGGCAATGGTTAAAGGGACCTGGAATTGGCTATGCAGTGCCTCTGGCGATGATATCAGCCTCTCCAATGGTGTCTCTCAGTTGCACCAACGGCTCCTCTGCTACACAATGATTTGGGCCTAATTGTCCTGATAGTGATAGGGTATAAAAGGAGAGTGGGATTATGTGTTTCAATTCCTATTTTCTTATTTACAAAATTTTAATATGGCAACCTATTGTTGGAGAGTGTAAACAAGGGCTTTTAGAGCATTCGCATAAGTGGATGTAAAATTTCTGTCAATTTTGCAAAAAAAAAAATATATACTTTTTCTATTTTACACACCCACTTTTACAAAACACTCACATCAGTTTGTCTATTTTACCATTTATTTTATTTAAATAATATTTTCCTCACTTTTTATTATTATTTATCAACTCTCCCTTTTTAACCCATCTAAAACTCTCTCTCTCTCTCTCTCTCTCTCTCTCTCTCTCTCCATTCACACCGCCACCTCTATGATGAAACTAGCCTCTCCCTTTCCCCCTCTTAGTTGAAATCGCCTCTTCGCGTCTCCCTCACAATCACAAGCAACAATCCACATTGATCCTCTAGCACCGATCCACGATCCACAAGCACCGTTCCAGTCAACCCAAGCACCAGCCCACAGCCACAAGTTCACAAAAATGCTCTCTCTGTCTCTATTGGTGTGTCTGTGTGTGGGTGTATTTGATTTTTGGTTGATTTTGTGGTGTGTCCATGTGTGGGTTTGTTTGATTTTGGTTGATTTTGTGGTGTGTCCGTGTTGTGGTGGTGGTGGTAGACAATGCTAGGTTGCGGTGGTGGTGGTGGTTAGCGATGCTGGGTTGCGGTGATATGGGTGGCAGTAATAGGTCTGTGTGGTTGGCAGTGCTAGGTTATCAGTTGTAGAGATTATGGGTTGAAGAGAGACAGTCAAGGGAAGAGAGAGAATGTGAGGGGTGAGAAAAAAATATTAAAATAATATATAGAAAGCTACATTAACCGTGCATATATGCATAATTACTGTAGCACTTTTGGATATATACACACTTTTGTAAGCACTGATACAGGTGTTTTTTTGGTTAAAATGTGTAAAATTAACCCTTTTTTCCATTTTGCAAGCTCTGATGCGATTACTCTTACACCACATACTTATTGAATTTAACCTCTTCAAACCCTAAAAGCTTAAACATAGAAATTCAATTTTTGTATTAATCTTTTCACCTTCATACCTTCATTTTGAGGCTTGGACTCCATCTTGGATTTGCTTGAATGAGGCTAGGTGTTGTTGAAAAGCTTGCAACATCAACTTTTTGTTTGTACCATGGTTGTAAGGGTGAGCAATAACCACTCAATCTAACCTAGGCCATCCAACCTGGTCCAACCAAAAGTGTCCTGAGAAGTTTTGACCAAGTAGGCAGCGAAGTGTAAGATAAATTTGAACAATCTAACCCAAGCAAAGTGTGCCTAAATGGCAATATGTCTTCTTCTTCTTCTTCTTCTTCTTCTTCTTCTTCTTTTAATTATTACCAATCTTTTTCACCATCATTGATCGATGAGCCCCAACAACCATCATCTCCTCTTCTATACTTTTCATTTTCTTCTTTCTTACCAAATCACATGCCGTGAACAAGATCTTGCCATGTATTTGACTATTCCTACCTTTTGTGCTTAACTACCTTTTGTCACTCATTTCGATCAAATGCGTGATTATTTGTGTCCATCATCGCTTTTTTTAACCAAGGTGACTAGTGCATTCGCATTATGAGCAAATTAGCTTTTTCAATGTGTTGAAGACAAACTTTTCACGCCACATGACTTCATTTCATTGGCGACTTGCACCACATCAACACTATCATGCATTTTTGGAAAAATCTCTTTTAAAGCCCAAAAGAACCCATATTCACAAAATGACGCCGAAGCCTATAGTCCAAAACTCATGGCAATATAATCTCATCAAAGCCCAGAGTTCAAGCTCGTGGCACAACATCTCATTTTCGGCTCATGATCCAAGCTCATAAGTCTCATCGGTCGGGGTTTGGAGGGCCAAGAAGTATGTTCAGTAAAGCTCCAACGGTTCAAAGTTGATAAAGGAAAGCATGTTGCTTGGCATATCTTCCCCAATTCCCTGAACTCTGACGTGTTAGTGTGCAATAGGTAACATTTGGCAAGCCTCTCATATCACATAACACTTAAAATGATAAAACTCTCCATGCTCTTTACATAAAAATTAATGTCCATCATATAATATAAGTTTTAAAATAGAATTATATCATATTATTATTTTCATATAAATCAATTCCAAACACATGGCTAAATATATATTAGCATCTCATATCTAGCATTAAATGCTCTATTTACTCTCTACGATTTGGTTAAAATACAAAAAGACTATAATCACATCTCTAAAACTTCATCAAATATCAACCAACAAGTCTACTACTTACCAAAATTATATATGGATTAAATATATAATTTTTTCCAAGAGAGGAAATCTAGCTGAAAATACCAAAAAAATAGCTCCAGCGGAAGCTGCAACAATTTCGACAGCTCCAACGGAAGCTACAGACAGCTTCTGCAGAAACTGTAACAGCTCCAGCTAAGTTGCAGAAGCTCCAGCAGATTGATACATGTCCTAAAATGATGTCATTTGCCCATTAATACCCGAAGAAACAAGAGGATTCCATAAAGATTACCTTACCATTTTTAGTTTAACCATGAGTTTAATGCCAAGTATTCTCTTCCAAGCAAATAAGGTCATTTAAATGACATCATCCAGCTGTGTCATCAACAATGATGTCCCAAAATTTCTTCTTTTGGTTAAAAAACAAAAGACCACTTACCTTGTCAAGGACTTTTTCTTATTTGCTATTTTTCCTTCAACTAAGTTATGATCTAGTTACATAACTTGACTCTACATAAAGAGGACCAAGCCACACACTAAGGGATCCATTCCTCTCCCACTCCTTGGTTCTGAAGCTCCACTCATTTTGCTGCCACATACATATTTTCCTACTTCCCCATCTCCCTTACCAAATTCCTCTTTATAAATAACAACACAACACACATATTACAACACACCATTATCCATTACCCATCTTTCCCACACTCAATGATTCTAAAACTTCATCATTTTTGCTACCCAAAAATACATCTCCATCTCATTCTCTATTTCCTTTACAAAAATCTCCATTCTTAGAAAGCAACATAAGTCATGACATAGCACAAAAAATCACTCCAGCAGCAGCCCTAATCTCATGTATTTACCACATTTAACCTTCATATTATCTATCTCACACTTCCATATATTTCACAAACACATTCCCCACAAAATACTCATACATACCTCTCATACATCTTTAAATTCCATGTCCAACAAAGTATCTACATATAATTCTCATACATAATACAAACGCCATAGCTCACAACATATATATATATATATATATATATATGTATATATGTATTTCTTACCATCTCCACATATCTTAAAACATATACATATATGATGATGCTCAAAATATCGTCAGTAAGCTGCAAGATTCTCTCGCCCATACTCGATGCAACCTACAAAACACAAAGCAAGAAATACCTTAAAAGAGTACCGGTGTGGTACCGGCCAAAGACCCTTCAAAGGTTAAGTTAGAAGATGCTTACAACCCTAGAGTGCCAGAGTTGGGGAATAGTATGCGTACCTTTGCTTGTGAAAGCCTTTGAGGTTTTTATAGTAGTGTAGAAACGACCTTCTTTCCTTGTAGAAGAAGTTTTTTCCATATAGGACTTGTCATTAATCGGGCGGATATTGCGGAATCCTCTTTATACTTGGATTCTATTCCCATTGAGATTCTATATACTCTAGCTATGCGTGAGACGCAAGTTATTTCTATTTATAAGGAGTCGACACGTATACCTCGAACCCGTCTACATTGTGTCCGTTCTCCCTGGATCTGTCCACATCAGGTATATATATATTTTCTCCCATCATCTCAAATAGGATTCGTTCGTCATATCGAATTTTATCCTCTTCAGTTGTCCCCTCACTCCATGAGTCCATGACCTCCCAAGAGACGGACTCATGGGGTGATGGTTTGATTTTTCCAATGAGAGTGACTTGGCCCGACACGCTGGCATATGGTAATTAGTATTGGGTAATTATATAGGGCAGGTGTCATCCGCTTAGTGGTTGTTTGCAAAGAACGAAGCATCCCTTCGTCTTCTGTGCCGTTCCCCCTATATAAACTTACTTTTACCTTCCTCATTTCTCACTTTTCACAAAATTCAAACGATCAGAGTACATCCGTTCACCTTGTCAAGCACTCGATCTATCGCCTTTACTCACTCGTCATAATTCCCTAATTGCATATCCACGACTGGTAACCCCCCCCCCTTTTTTTTTGGCCACCGTCAAATATCTTTAGATTCGTTTATCTTAAGGCTTACCGTCATGTGTAGGTGACAGATGTCTAGTACATTGAGTAACCAATTGTTTGTCCATGACGGAGCGGGCTACAATGAAGTACACCCGTCAGGTCAAAAAGATCCTAACACTTCAAGTGAAGAAAGGAGTTCTTCTGCTACCTCCTCTTCCTCAAGGAATAAAAAGGATAGGACCGAGAGTAACCTTAGTGACGGTGTGGGTGGAGGTGAACCTCCGATCTAGTCCGTCATTGGTCCTAACAGGATGAGGAATTTTATAATGCTCCTAATATGAACGGTAAACAATTTTACATCCTCGATTAAGGAAGCGCACTTTAGAACTTTAAGAGATAAGTACTAGATACCTGACAATATACTCCTCTGTCTGCCCTTCAAATCGGAGAAGTGTTACTATGACGGCGTCGAAGGTGTCAGGATTTATGAGCAAATGCTCAAAGCTGGGCTAAGATTTCCCTTGAGTCCACTTCACCGTCGACTCCTCCAATACCTAGGTTTGTCCGTCAACCAAGTTTTCCCAAACGCATAGAGGGTCTTCCTCGGCGTGGAGGTCCTGTATAGGGTTATGTCCAGCCGTAAGCGAAAGCTAACGGTGGAGGAGTTCTTTCACTGTTACCGTCCGATTGAAATTACGAAGTCTAAGGGAATAGATAGCTTTGTGGCGAAGAGTCCGTTGCTGCGGCTAGTGAGTGATACTTCAGATTCCAACAAGGACTGGAAGTCTAGGTATTTCTTTATGGACAGTAATGAGTGGATATGTCAACCTGGTGACATGAAGTTTATGCCAGTTGACACAACATGGGGCATATTACCTCCATCTGATAGGTATCCGTTCAGTATGTAGTTTTAAATTATATGCACCGTTGATTTTTAACCGTCTACCTCTTGCAGCTCAAGACCATCCACAAGTTACTCTTGAGGAGTGGAGTTTTTTGGAAAAGATTTTTCAAAAAACAAAATTAGAAGAAAGAACATGGGATAAGTTGGTGAATCTAGATACCATTCAATGCTATTGTGACGGACCAGAAAAGACAAAGGCAACGAGTAAATACGAAAAGCAAGTCCGTCAACGTAAGTTCATTAAAATTATGCTTAGTCTAATTCTGTCCTTCCATGCTTTTAGCCTTTAAACCGTCATCTTTTTTCAGAAATGGATGACGCGAGGAGGAGAGCCCTTATTAAGCAGCAGGCTGCTGCAAAAAAGAATGGTGGTCAGACGGGTGGAACGGTTACCTCCAAGCCGTCTGGAACTAAGAGAAAACCTTTTTTGGAGACTGACCGTCAGTCTAAAAAACCAAAAGGCGCAACTGAGACCATCGTGGGTCTTCAGGCCGAGGTGAAGAAGACGGTCCCTCCCAAATAGGGAAAAGGAAAAGGCCTAATGACAGGTGGCTAGGCACCTCCAGCAGAGAAACCGCCTGTCCTCCTTCGTGAAAATTCAAGGTACGCTCTCGGGAAGCTTTTGTCGATTCTAACTCCTAACGATTATGAAGACCTTGGAAATCACGCGACAGAAGCGATAGGGGAGATCGGTCTATTCAATATTGCTCAGGTACCCCTACATCCGTCTATTTCCTACTTTACCTCCATCAACTTCATGCCTTTAACGATTGCATTGTTTTCAGGCCATGCTAATGATGAAAGGGCTGATGGACCGTTGCCTTCATCACAAGACTGCTTTGGACCGCATAAGGGCTAAAGCTGCGGGGACGGAGGAGGAGCTGGCTCAGCTTCAAGCCTGGAGGGTGGTCCAGGAGAAGAAATTAAGCTTGTTGAAGCAAGTTCGTGACGACTTGGAGAAGCAGATGGAGGTGCTGCGGAAGGTCCTCGAAGATAAAGAAGCAGAAATCACAGCCGTCAAGGACCAGCTCCGTCAGGCTAAGGAAGTTGCGATCCGTGAATATCGTGATTCTGAAGCGTATCTGACGGAGTTAGGGGGTATTTTTGCTGACTAATTTAATGATTGCCTCAGTCAAGTAAAGTCTTCCCACCCGAACCTGGACGTATCTAACATTTGTATAGATGCCAAAGCCCATATCTCCGTCCTTCCTGCCGCCTCAGAGAACACTGAAGATTTATTTGCTGAGGCTCATGATGCTGAAGGTGACGGAGCCCGTGATGACCGTGATGATAGTAAGACCGCCCTCCAAATTCAAGCCCAAGTTGAAGATATCCAAGCTGAAGAGAAGGCCAAGGATCCCTCCGTCCCGTAGTTAGACATAGATTTTTTTTTTTAGTTTTTAGCAAAGTTTTATGGACAATATTTGTACCGTCATGAACAATTTGCCCTTTGTGGCATTTTTATTCAAGTACTTTAATTGTTCTTTTGTGAGATTTATATTCATCAAAGTATCTGTTTATTATGTGCATATTTTTAGTTCCGTTGTGTTAACCGAGCACAATTTGACCTGAGTAGAGTCCGTTCCCTTATTTGTCAGGCATTTTCTATGTACCTGTGCCATTTTGCAAAATATATTTTTCAGGCCCTGATGGGATTGAGCCATCTACTGTATACTTAGTAATGTCTTCATCCTTATTGGATGGATCCGTCCATATTTATGGTCTTCATAATTTGTTCATCATCCTGGGATGTATTCGTCTACTTAAGGACTTTATAATATTCAACCCCTCGTGTAATGTATCCATCCATATTTGTATGGACTAATAAATTTGACATCCTCGTGGGATGCATCCGTCCTTTTAAGGACTTATTATATTTACACTTACACCCTTGTGGGATGTATCCGTCCATATTTGTATGGACTTAATAAATTTTACATCTTTGTGGGATGCATTCGTCCTCTTGAGAACTTAATAATATTTTCACCCTCGTGGGATGTACCCGTCCACTTAAAGACTTAATAATAATTACACCCTCGTGGGATGTATTCGTCCATATTTGTATGGACTAATAAATTTTACATCCTCGTGGGATGCATCCGTCCTTTTAAGGACTTGTTATATTTACACTTACACCTTCGTGGGATGTATCCGTCCAAATTTGTATAGGCTTAATAAATTTTACATCCTCATGGGATGCATCCGTCCTTTTAAGGACTTGTTATATTTACACTTACACCTTCGTAGGATGTATCCGTCCATATTTGTATGGGCTTAATAAATTTTACATCCTCGTGGGATGCATCCGTCCTCTTGAGGACTTAATAATATTTTCACCCTCGTGGGATGTACCCGTCCACTTAAGGACTTAATAATAATTACACCCTCGTGGGATGTATTCATTCATATTTGTATGGACTAATAAATTTTACATCCTCGTGGGATGTCATAACTAATTCCGTCCACTATGGACATTGTAGTCAAAGTAGAAAAATGTCTAAATAAACTCCTCATGCATAAGTAGAAAACCTGTCTCTTGGGCTTAAAATAGTATTGTAGCAAAAAATTAAATAAACCTTAAATGAATGTTGAATTAAAAACTAGGAAAAAACTAGGAAAAAGTAGACCACGGAGCATTGCTCTATCTGTTTTCTCTTCTACTGGTAGTATTTCTTGAGGTGCTTAGCGTTCCACGGGTGAAGTAATCTTTATCCGTCCAGGTGGTAGGTGCCTTTTCTTACCCATAAGGTGACTCTGTAGAGGCCTTCCTAATTTGGACCAAGCTTACCCTGAGTAGGATCTCTAGTATTGCCCATCACCTTTCTTAAAACAAGGTCCCCGACCTTGAAAACTCTGTGTTTGATCGTGGAGTTGTAGTACTTAGCCATGAGATCTTGATATCTTGCAAGCCTTTATTCAGCTGTTGCCCTGACTTCGTCTATTAGGTCTAGCTGGAGACGAATGGCCTCGTCGTTTCTTCCTTCGTCGTGGTTATTCACCCTATAACTAGTGAGTCCAATCTCTACTGGGATGACTGCTTCACTTCCATATGCCAACCGGAACGGTGTCTCGTCTGTAGGTGTTCTCACCGTCGTTTTATATGCCCATAGTACGCTAGGAAGTTCCTCCGACCATATATTCTTTGCCTTCTCGAGCCGAGTTTTGATAATTTTTAGCAAGGATTGATTCGTGACTTCAACTTGGCCATTGGCTTAAGGGTGTGCGGGGGATGAATAATGGTTTTTAATCCCAAGTTTTGAACAAAAGTTTCTGAAAGAGTTGTTGTCGAACTGCTTCTCGTTGTTCGAGACCAAAACTCTAGGTACGCCGTACCTGTAAATGATATTCTTCCATACAAAGTTGCGCACATTCGTTTCTGTGATCGTAGCCAGTGCTTCTACTTCTACCCATTTGGTGAAGTAGTCAATGCCGACAACTAGGAACTTCAACTGTCTGGCTGCAGTAGGGAAAAGGCCCATCATATCCAAACCCCATTGGGCGAACAGCCATGAGGCCATCGTTGGTGTGAGTTCCTCCATTAGTTGTCTTACGGAATTGCCAAATCTCTGGCATTTGTCCCAAGTCTTGACATATATTTGGGCGTCCTTTTGCATGGTAGGCCAGTAGTATTCAGCTTGGATCAGCTTGTGAATTAATGACTGCGACCTAAATGGTTCCCGCAAACCCCTTCATATACTTCTCTTATGACGTAATCTGCTTCCTTGGGGCCTAGGCACCTTAGGTACTGGTGCAAAAATCCTCTTTTGTATAAGACTCCATTGATCAGGACGAATTGTGCCGCTTAGACCTTCAGCTTCCTAGTGGCTTCTTTGGTGTCGGGCAGCCTGCCCTCCTTCAAGTAGGCGACTATTGGCGCGGTCCTATTACTTTCAGAACCTATCTCCTGCATGTCGATAATATCAACAGTAGGTGAAGGTTGGACAAAGGAAGGTACCTTATCAGGGATGATCATGTGATCTGCCAATGCGGCCTTTGCCAGACGATCAGCCTGCTCATTTTTTCTTCTCGGGATCTGTATGACCTTGGCGTGCAAGTCGTTCATCTTCCTTTTCACTTATTCCAGGTACATCCTCATCCTTGTGCCCCTCCACTCGTACTCGCCGTTCACCTGATTAGTGATGACTTGAGAATCATAGTGGATAACTGTATTGGTGGCACCGGCAACTTTTGCAAGATCCAAACCTGCAATCAAAGCTTCATACTCCGCTTTATTATTCGTCGTAGGGAAATTGAGGCGAATCATACACTCTACCTCGTCGCCTTCCGGAGATCGAAGTACGATGCCCTCTCTGCCCGCTTACTTATTGGATGAGTCGTCCGTATGAACACTCCATAAAGGAGGCTCATCTGCCCCCTAGTCTTCTAAACAAGTAAACTCCGCAATAAAATCAGCGACTATTTTTCCCTTCATGGCTGTACGCGGGCGGTACTGTATGTTGAATTCGCTTAACTTAATTGCCCATAGTGCCACCCGTCCGGCGGCTTCGGGATTGCTTAAGGCTCGTCTTAGTGGCTTGTCCGTCAGGATAACTATTGTGTGGGCTTGGAAGTAAGGGCTTGAGTTTGCAAGCCACCGTGATCAAGGCAAAGGTGAGCTTTTCCATCGGCGGGTATCTTTCTTCTGCACCACGAAATGCCCGGCTAGTATAGTACACGGGCTTTTGAACTTTGTCTTCTTCTCAAATTGAGGCTGCGCTGACTGCAACCGGTGACACGGCCAATTATAAAAATAATTCTTCTCCTTCTTTGGTTAGGCTCAGCAGTGGTGGGGAAGAAAGATAGGTCTTCAGATCATCGAAGGCCTGCTGACATTCTACCATCCACTCAAAGGATTTTTTCAATGTACGAAAGAATGGTAGGCATTTATCTGTCGCTTTTACTACGAATCTATTTAATGCAGCAACCTTGCCATTGAGGCTTTGTACTTCTTTCACATTTTTAAGGGGCGTCATCTCTAATACTGCGCGGATTTTATCTGGGTTGGCTTCGATCCCCCTTTGGGACACCATGAATCCCAAGAACTTTCCTGCTGTCACCCCAAATGCACATTTGCTTGGATTGAGCTTCATGTTGTACGATCGAAGGGTGTCAAAAGTTTCCTTAAGGTCGTTCAAGTGGTCGTCCTCCTTCCGACTTTTTACCAGCATATCGTCTACGTACACCTAGACATTCCTTCCAATCTGTTTTACAAACATCTTGTTTATAAGCCTCTGATATGTCGCGCCGGCATTCTTAAGGCCAAACGCCATCGCCTTGTAACAGAAGAGGCCTTGACTTGTAACGAACGAGGTTTTTTCCTGATCCGCCTTGTCTATCTTGATCTGGCTGTATCCAGAAAAGGCATCCATGAAACTTAGCAACTGATGTTGGGCTGTTGAATCTACTAGGATGTCAATCCTAGGGAGGGGGTAGCTGTCTTTGGGACCTGCTTTATTCAGGTCCGTGAAGTCTACACACATCCTCCATTTCCCGTTAGCTTTTCTAACCATTACTACGTTTGCCAGCCAATCGGGATAATAGACCTTTCTAATAAAGTCTACTTCCTATAACTTACGGACTTCCTCCGCTATAGCTTGGTCTCTCTCTTGCGCGAAAACACGCTGCTTCTGGCAAACTGGCGGAAAGGTAGGAGATACATTCAACCTATGGACCATGACCGAAGGGTCAATCCCGGGCATGTCTTCATGGCTCTATGCAAAAACATCCTGGTTTGCTTTAAGAAACGTTTCAAGTGCCTGCAGGATCGTCGATTTGGCGAAGGTGCCAATCTGTGTCGTTCGCTTCGGCATAGAATCATCTAGGGGTATTTCCTTAAGGTTCTCAATGGGTTCCGCCATCGTCCGTTATTTTTCGATGCTCATTGTCTGCATCTGGTCATCCATATCCATCATCACCACATAACATTCTCGCGCAGCAACCTGGTTTCCGCGTAGTTCCCCTATTCCGTACTTAGTAGGAAACTTGACCATTAGATGGTAGGTCGAAGTTACGACCGTCCATGAATTAAGAGTGGGATGTCCGTTTATGGCATTGTATGTAGATGAGCAGTCGACTACGAGGAATGAGACGTCTTTAGTAATTTGCTGGGGATAATCACCAATCGTTACAGGTAGAGTAACTGTGCCTAGGGGGTATACCTTGGTTCCTTCAAACCCAACAAGGGGAGCATTTGTTGGGATCAGCTGCTCTTTATCAATCCTCATCTGCTGGAAAGTCGGGTAGTAAAGGATATCAGCGGAGCTTCCGTTGTCAATCAGGATCCGGTGCATGTTGTAATCCCCTACCCGTATGCTAACAACGAGTGCGTCGTCATGCGGGTGATGGAGACGTCGAGCATCTTTTTCCAAGAATCTGATGATGGGTGTTTCGGCTTATGCTGTCTTTGGAACGAAGTCCGTTAGCTGGATGTTTTGGACCGTTCTGAGGTAAGTTTTTCGAGACTTTTTGGACGAATAGAAGGCCGCTGTACCCCCTACAATCATCCTTATATCCCCTATCGGTGGTCTTGGTCGTTCATTTTCTTGTCGGGGAATCTGTTCCTGTGGTGGCTCCGTTCTTTCCTTGCTAACGAACCTCTGCAACTTTCCTTGCCTTATGAATGCTTCAATTTACTGCTTCAAGTCATAGCAGTTTGCTGTGTCGTAGTCGTGGTCGTGGTCTCTATGAAAGCAGCAGTATTTGTCCCAAGGCCTTTTATTGGGGTCTCCTTTCAGCTTACCTGGAAAAGTAAGGGCCCCCTCATCTTTAATCTGCATCAAGACTTGGTCTATTGGGGTTGTAAGCGGAGTAAAGTTTGTGAGCCTCCCAGTTGGGAGTTTAGAGCGCCTTTCTTCTCTTTTGTCTCCTATCCTTACGGTCTTCCGCCCCTTGTCTTAATGTACTTCGTCTTGCCTTTCTTTCTTCTTGGAGGGCTTTTCTTCTCGGGCCAAGAGTGCATCCTCCGCGTTGATGTACTTGGTCGCCCTGTAAAGTACATCAGACATGGTTTTTGGGTCATTCTTATATAAGGAGAACATAAACTTACCCTTCCTCAATCCGTTTGTGAATGCGACTACCAGTATTTTATCGTCCGCTTCGTCGATTGAAAGTGCCTCTTTGTTAAAACGGGCGATGTATGACCTCAGTGTTTCGTCTTCCTGCTGTTTGATATTCATCAAGCAAGCTATGGACCTTTTGGACCTATGGCCTCCGATGAAATGCGAAGCAAATTGAGCACTTAGCTCCTTGAAAGTATTGATAGAGCCTGGCATCAATCTGCTGAACCAGACCCTTACGGAGCCTCTCAATGTCGTAGGGAAGGCCCTGCACATTATTTCATCCGCTACTCATTGCAGATGCATCAGCGTCTTGAAGGTCTCTAGATGATCCAATGGGTCTTTGGATCCGTCGTAGCTTTCGATCTAAGGCATGCGAAATTTCGAAGGAAGAAGGTACGAGTTAACGGTCACTGTGAATGGTGAATCCGTCCGATGAACCAAGTCATCAAGGTCATTAGATACTCGTCCTTTGAGAGCGTTCATCATAAAATCCATGCGCTCTTTCATCATCTGCATCTCCGTAACCACATGGGACGAAACCTGGTCTGCCGTTGATGGTTAGTTCGTGTCTTGTCGTTCGGGCCTGCTTTGGGTGTTACTCCCTTCCGGCACCTGCTAATTTCTCTTTTCGGCGCTGCTGGCCTCCTGCTCTTCCTCCTGAGTGTTGAGCGTTGCGTCCTTCTGGCGCAATTGCTCTTCTAGGTTGTGGTTACGTTTCGTGAGGCGTTCTATCGCTGCTGTGAGGGTTTGAACCTGCCTTTCGAGAGCTGTGGTGTGTGTTTCTCCTTGATCGTTCGTCGTGGTCGCCATCGAGTGTGTGAGTACCATGAAACTTTTTGTCTAGAAAGCTCAAAGTTATGACTTTTCCTTGCGCTTCCCACAGACGGCGCCAACTGATGATGCTCCAAATATCGTCAATAAGCTAAAAGATTCTCTCGCCTATACTCGATGCAACCTGCAAAACACAAAGCAAGAAATACCTTAAAAGGGTACTGGTGTGGTATCGGCCAAAGACCCTCCGAAGGTTAGGTTAGAAGATGCTCACAACCCTAGAGTGCCAGAGTTGGGGAATAGTATAGGTACCTTTGCTTGTAAAAGCTTTTGGGGTTTTTATAGTAATGTAGAACCGACCTTCTTTCCTTGTAAAAGAAATTTTTTCCATATAGGACTTGTCATTAATTAGGTGAATATTGCGGAATCCTCTTTATACTTGGATTCTATTCCCATTGGGATTCTACATACTCTAGCTATGCGTGAGACGCAAGTTGTTTCCATTTATAAGGAGTAGACACGTGTACCTCGAACCCGTCTACATTGTGTCTGTTCTCCCTAGATCTGTCCACATCAGGTATATATATATATATATATATATTTTCTCCAATCATCTCAAATAGGATCCGTTCGTCATATCGAATTTTATCCTCTTCAATATACATATACATACATACATACATACATCACACAGTCTAACTTCAAATTACATAATCAACAACAAACAATTAAACCAAACTTCATAACTCATTGAAGTAATATATCAAACACATTATGTGCAAAAATAAAAACCTTAAAGCACTTAAACTTTCATGGTTAACACATCATTACCCATTTGTTTTAAATACAAGTTCATAGCACCCAAACTATCAAAGTATCATATACTCACCTCCCCACACCACCAAGACTTCCAAAATCCATTACCCAACAAAAATAGTGATTGGGTTACCACTAGATCAAAATAATTTAAGCAAAGTTTCAGATTTCACAAACTTTATACACACATACACACACACACACACACACACACACACACACACACACACACACATATGTATATATATCACATAGTCCAACTTCAAATTGAATAATCAACAACAAACAATTTAACTCAACTTCATAACTCATTGAGGTAATATATCAAACACTTGATGTGCAAAAAGCAAAACCTCAAGACACATAAACTTTCATGGTTAACACTTTGTGGGCACAGGGGCCCAAGATCATGTACTAGGCCACACGGCACTTGGAATCCCAAGATCACGCGTTGGGCCTTGCAAGGGTAAAGGCCCAAAGACGTTTACTAAGCCCAATCATATCCGAGGATGGAGCTAGGTCCGAGGAGGCTAAAAGTAAAAGCACGGACTCCCAGAACGTATTAGTGCGTTCTGGAATAAATAAGGACGTCCGAGGAGTAGACCTAACCCCTAATGAATGGGACTCCCTAAAATATCTAAGGAAAAGGCTGCCACCACCGCATTAAATGTGCTGCACCCACTCCCCTAGCCGCATTTATGTGGAAAAGACCCCTAAACAGTGTAATCTCGACCACCGCAACTCTCAGGAGACCAAAAATGATACATGGTGGGACAGGTACTCAAGTGGAGGCTTAAACAATCGACAAGTGTAAGGTGTAGATGGTTTAGAAGGAGCTATATAATGTAGAGGTCTCCTTCAAAAAAGGGGATCCAAAAAAGTTTGTGTAAAGAAACTAAGGACAATTAAACTGAATATAATCTCCTCGGACCATTGCCGAGGACATCTTACTGAATTAAATCCTGCATTCTATCCTTTCTTGGGCCCAAAATCTGTCTGGTTGTATGTTTATTCTATTCTAGCCCAGTTTCTCGATTCCCTCTCTCTCTTTACAAATTCATTATTGTTGAGCCTTCGGGCTGGTCCATTCTCTTTGGGCTGGTACGCTGAAACCGTGTCCCTACAATTGGCGCCGTTTATGGGAAACTAGTGGTTTAGAGTGTTAGACAGTCAGTCATGGCAGGTTCAGGCCCACACCAATCCAAATCTATGGGATCTCGTGGGGAAGGGCATCCTCAAGAAGGTCAGGAAGGAAGTGTGCATACCATCCACTCCGGTGAAAGTCAGTCTAAGGGCGATAGCCATATTTCCCAGGAGGAGCGCACTAGGACCATGCAGAAAGAAATTGACTACTTAAAAAAGAAGCTTCGCCGAGAGCGGAGGAGGCGAAGTCCCTCAGCCCCTGACCTTTCTACAAGTAGCGAGGACGATAATGAGTACAGGCGCAGATCAAGGACGCCCCCGAGCGAGACCTTTTCATATGAGCCGCATGATCGTCGAGAGCGCAGGAGGGAAGGTACATCTTCCAGAGGCGTGGGAAATGACACCATGAGTAAAGCGCTCAGCAGAATATCTAAATCTCCCTTCACGTGCAGGATTGATGGGGGACGACTCCCCAAGCGATTCACTCAACCTACGTTCACCCTCTATAACGGTCGTACGGACCCAGTTGAACACGTTAGTTATTTCAACCAGAGGATGGCCGTGTATTCTACTAATGAGACCCTTATGTGCAAAGTCTTCCCCTCTAGTTTAGGACCGGTGGCGATGAGATGGTTTGACGGGTTGAGTGCGGGTACTATTGACTCCTTCAAGGAGCTCACACAGGCATTTGGATCCCGCTTCATCACCTGTACTAGAGTCCCTCGGCCTCTGGATTCCCTGCTGTCCTTGTCCATGAGGGAGGGAAAAACTTTGAAAACATACTCAGATCGATACTGGGAAATGTTCAACGAGTTAGAGGGTGATTTTGACGACGTGGCCGTCAGAACCTTTAAGGTCGGCTTGCCTGCCGAGCACGGCCTGAGGAGATCTCTGACTGGAAAACCCGTCACCAGTGTGCGCCAACTCATGGACCGAATTGACAAGTACAAAAGGGTCGAAGAGGACCAGCAACAGGAAAAGGGCAAAGGTAAGGTTATCTCTCACGAGAGGAGGGATTTCAGGTCGGATCTTTTCAACAACAATCGCCCTAGGAGAGACTCTGGAGCCCCAGCTGCTCAGGCCGTTAATACTTTATTCCGGGAGCCGATACATCAGATCTGGAAAAAATCAAAGATGAGCCATATTTCAGATGGCCGAGCAAAATGATTGGCGATCCAGCAAAGTGTAATCAAAATCTTCATTGTCAGTACCACAAGGAGCGGGGTCATAGGACTGAGGATTGCAGAACCTTATGGGGTCATTTACAGCAGTTGATCCGAGAGGGCAGGCTCAAGCAGTTTCTGACCCAGCCCGGTGGGCAGGGCAATCAGCCGACTCCAGGGGCTCAAAGCGGCACATATTCCAGGCCCCTTTTGGGAATCATCCACGTCATTCTAGCCGCGCCGGGCAGAACAGGATCGTGCCCCTCCCGGGTAATGTCAATCACAGGTTCACAGGCCGAGCCCTGTGAACCTGAATCCAAGCGGGTCAGAAAAGAAGCTCGCCCAGCATTAAGTTTCTCAGATGAGGATAAAGTTAGAACCATACAACCACACGATGACGCCCTAGTCGTAACTCTCAGAATCGGTGGCTACGACGTTAAAAGAGTATTGGTGGACCAGGGAAGCAGAGCCGAGATCATATATCCAGATCTCTACAAGGGGCTTAATCTCAAGCAGGAGGACCTGGCAATTTACGATTCGCCTTTAGTTGGCTTTGATGGAAAGGTCGTCATTCCTCGTGGACAGATCAGATTGCCGGTTCAAGCCGGTTCCAGGCTGGTGGAGGTGGACTTCATCGTGGTGGACGCCTACTCCCCCTACACCGCCATCGTAGCACGGCCTTGGCTCCATGCCCTTGGGGTTGTCTCGTCTACCCTTCACCTCAAAGTGAAATACCCTTCTGGGGATCAGGTTGAAGAGCTGATTGGAAGTCAATCTGTGGCCAGGCAGTGTCTGGTGTCCGCTATAACACGCCGATCGGAGCCAGAGTCCTCGACCTTTTCCATCAAAGCATCATAGCAATCACAGATCGAGGCCTCCCTTCCTGAGTTGAAGGCCGAAGAGGCAGAGTGCGAGGAATTGGAGAAGGTCATCATCGACGATGACCCGGAGAAATTCTTTCAAATCGATGCTAAATTGCCACCCCGGGAGAAGGAAGAGTTAGTGCACTTCCTGAAGTAGAACATAAACGTATTTGCCTGGAGCACCTATGAAGCTCCCGGAATAGATTTGAGCTTCATTTGCCATCACCTCAACATCAATCCATCTGTTATCCCCAAAAGGCAGCCTCCTCGGCGCTCGTCCAAAGATCACTCTGACGCCGTTAAAGAGGAGGTCGGAAAACTCAAGAAGACAGGAGCAATCAAGGAAATTTTCTATCTAGACTGGCTAGCCAACACAGTGGTAGTGAAGAAGAAGAATGGCAAATGGCGAGTGTGCGTAGACTATACAGACTTGAACAAGGCCTGCCCGAAGGATCCTTTCCCCGTGCCCCGAATTGATCAGCTGGTAGATGCAACTGTAGGGCACCCCAGGATAAGCTTCCTGGACGCTTTCCAAGGATATCATCAGATACCCTTGGCCCTGGAGGACCAGGAGAAAATGGCTTTCGTTACCCCCATCGGAAACTACCATTACAAGGTAATGCCGTTCGGACTGAAAAATGCAGGCTCCACTTACCAGCAAATGATGACGCAGATGTTTGAACCGCATCTGGGCAAATGCGTCGAAGTCTATATCGACGATATGGTAGTCAAGAGCAAGAGAGAGGCCGAGCATGTCGAGGACCTCAGAAATGTCTTCGAAATCCTAAGAAGCCACAAGTTACGGCTCAACGCTTCCAAATGTTCCTTCGGAGTGGGATCTGGAAAGTTTTTAGGCTATATGATCACTTACCGTGGAATTGAGGTGAACCCAAATCAAGTCAAAGCAATTAACAACCTGCAACCTCCTCGGAATCCCAAGGAAGTACAGAGACTCACGGGAATGATTGCTGCCCTCAACCGGTTTATATCACGATCGGCAGATAGGTGCAGACCCTTTTATCGACTATTGAACAAGTGGAAGGACTATGAGTGGACCGAGGAGTGCGCCCTGGCCTTCCAGCAATTGAAGGAATATCTTTCTCAGCCACCTATTATGTCGAGACCCGAGGCAGATGAGGTCTTATTTGCCTACATCGCAGTTGCTGTCCACACTGTGAGTCTAGTGCTGATAAGAGTTGATAACGGCATACAGAGGTCCGTATATTATGTCAGCAAGTCCTTACATGATGCCAAGATCAGATATCTGCCACTGGAAAAAGCTATTCTAGGCGTGCTCCATGCCACACGCAAGCTGCCTCATTATTTCCAATCCCACACTGTCGTTGTCCTGACCCAGCTACCACTCAAAGCCTTACTTCGAAGCGCTGATTATACGGGAAGGGTAGCTAGATGGGGGACGAAGCTGGGGGCGTACGACATCAAGTACATGCCCCGCACCTCTGTGAAGGGGCAAGTCCTAGCCGATTTTGTTGCTGAATTCACTGAAACATCAGTGAAGATGGACGTGAAGACGCTGCACATGGATGAAAATTCAGTTGGAGTCACCTCTATACAAGGAACCCCTTCTTGGAAGGTTTATGTCGACGGCGCCTCAAACTTCAAAGGGGCTGGAGTGGGGCTAGTCCTGATCTCCCCCGAAAACGTCACAATCGAAAAGTCACTGAGACTCGGTTTCTCGGCCACCAACAACGAAACCGAATATGAGGCCCTCCTAGTAGGGATGATCATGACACAGAAGCTGGGTGGAAAGGCCGTGAACATGTTCTCGGACTCTAGATTGGTCGTGGGTTAGGTCCGAGGAGATATGGAGGCTCGCGATTCCAGGATGCAGGAATATCTGAACCAGGTCAGACATTTACAGACCGGTTTCGACTCTTTCAACCTATTACATATTCCCCGAAGCAAAAACACACATGCGGATTCCCTCGCCATGCTGGCAACCTCCTCGGCGCAAGGTCTGCCAAGATTGATTCTGGTTGAAGACCTCATGAAGCCTTATAGGCCGAGGACGGGGGTATCGTCCGTCCATCAAGTAACAGTAAGCCCTAGCTGGATGGACCCTATTGTTCAGTTCCTCGAAGATGACACCTTACCTGAAAGCAAGCTTGAAGCAAACAAGATACGAAGAAAGGCCCCTCGGTTCTGGCTGTCCGAGGATCGTAAATTGTATAAAAGGTCCTTCTCCGGACCCTATCTGTTGTGCATCCTCCCCGAAGCGGTAGAGATTCTCCTGGAAGAACTACATGAAGGAATTTGTGACAGTCATACGGGTGCGAGATCTTTATCCCATCGAGCTCTCACCCAAGGATATTGGTGGCCTAACATGTACCGAGAAGCCCAAGTCTATGTAAAGAGATGTGATCAATGTCAAAGGTTTGCCCCGAATATACACCAGCCCAGGGGAAAACTCAACCCCCTATCCAGCCCCTGGCCTTTTGCCCAATGGGGCCTGAACATTATCGGCCCTTTCCCCAAGGCTGCAGGAAACAGGAGGTACCTAGTGGTCGGTACGGATTATTTCACCAAATGGGTCGAAGCTGAGCCGTTGGCCAACATCCGAGATGCCGACATGAAGAAGTTCATCTAGAAAAACGTTATCACTCAGTTCGGAGTCCCCCATACTTTCATCTCGGATAATGGTCTTCAATTCGACAGCAAATCTTTCCGAAGATATTGCTGCGGGCTAGGTATAACCAACCGCTACTCCACCCCGGCCTACCCACAAGGGAACGGACAGGCCGAGGCCACTAACAAGGTCATTGTGGGCGGACTCAAAAAGAGGTTGGAAGACGCCAAAGGAAGATGGGTCGAGGAACTGCCACATTTGTTGTGGACGTATCGGACCACCCCGCGAAAATCCACTAGAGAGACCCCTTTTTCGCTAACTTACAGAGCCGAGGCGGTCATCCCATTGGAAACTGGCTTCCCTACCTTAAGAACAAGCTCTTTCACTCCTGACCATAACAACAATTTGTTGGAGAAAGATCTGGACCTAATTGACGAACGGAGAGAAACCGCAGCGGTCCGATTGGCCTATTATCAGCACAAGCTAAAACGAGGATACGACGCCAATGTAAAGCTAAGGCCTTTGGCGCCGGGAGATCTGGTATTAAGGAAAGTAGTCGGAACTGCAAAGAACCCCGCCTGGGGCAAGCTAGGGCCGAATTGGGAAGGACCATACCGAATCACATCTGTAGCTGGAACAGGAGCATACTACTTGGAGGATCTGGAAAATCAAGTAATGCTCAATCCATGGAATGTAAATAACCTAAAAAGGTATTATTATTAATAAAAAGTGCTTCATTACGAGTTTTGCGTTATTTTACTTTATGAATGATGTTTAACTGCTCCAAACTAAAAGAATCAATGGAGCCTTGGTCATACCTGGTCCCTCGGACCGTATGCCTTGGGCCACTAAGTGTTAAACAGATCCCAAGCTAAGCCTGGCCCCTCGGACCACCTGCTTTGGAAAAATTAACACGTTCCTAAATTTTTCTAAGTGTTAAACAGATCCTAAGCTAAGCCTGGCCCTTCGGACCACCTGCTTTGGAAAAATTAACACGATCCTAAATTTTTCTAAGCGTTAAACAGATCCCAAGCTAAGCCTGGCCCCTCGGACCACCTGCTTTGGAAAAATTAACACGATCCTAAATTTTTCTAACTGTTAAACAGATCCCAAGCTAAGCCTGGCCCCTCGGACCACCTGCTTTGGAAAAATTAACACGATCCTAAATTTTTCTAACTGTTAAACAGATCCCAAGCTAGGCCTGGCCCTTCGGACCACCTGCTTTGGAAAAATTAACACGATCCTTCTAAGTGTTAAACAGATCCCAAGCTAAGCCTGGCCCCTCGGACCACCTGCTTTGGAAAAATTAACACGATCCTAAATTTTTCTAAGTGTTAAACAGATCCCAAGCTAAGCCTGGCCCCTCGGACCACCTGCTTTGGAAAAATTAACACGATCCTAAATTTTTCTAAGTGTTAAACAGATTCTGAGCTAAGCCTGGCTCCTCGGACCACCTGCTTTGGAAAAATTAACACGCTCCTAAATTTTCCTAAGTGAACCAAGTTAACACTTGCGATTCAGAAAAGCTATGCAAAAATTGCATGTTTAACCCTACAAATTAACACGCTATGTTGGTACAGACTTGTTTGGAATAATTAGAGGAATTATAGCATAAAGTACAATAAACAAATACAAAACGAATAAAAAGAAAATAATAATAACAACTTCTTCATTTATAAAGTCAAAGATACACCGACAGCTTGCAACGATACGCGTACAAAAAAAAAAAAAAAAAAAACAACAACAACAACAAAAAGATGAAAGTCCTAAGTCCTAAGCCTCGGGAGCGGGAGGATTATCAGTTTGGCCCAGTTCACCCTTGGCCATCGTTTTGTCGCCTTCAACCACGGCTGCGCTTGGAACCTCAGAGACTGCCTCCTTGGCCTCGGCTTCCTTAGCTGCAGCAGCATCTGGAGCATCCAAGAAGGAATCATCCAAAATCTCGCGAATGTTGGGATGATAGTACACCTTCTCGGATCCCCTTAAGGCCGAGTCTGCAGGAACTCCGGCCGCATTAAGGGCTTCGGCCCATGTCGCGTCACAGAATTCCCTACAGGCCTCGACCAGTTCTTCAGTGAGCCTAGCCTCTGTTTCTTCCTCGCCCAGCTGATAAGATGCCTGCTTCTCAGCTTCGAAGGCCTCCTTAGCCAGTTGAGCAGCCTCCTTGGCCCGTTGAAGCTCGGCCTTCAAATCCAGCACAAGCTGCCTCGACGTTGCCAACTCCAGCTCGGTCTTGTACAGCAACTTACGCTGGTCCTCCGCTTGAGTCTCAGCATACTTCAACCCGGCTTCGGTGCTCTTTTTATCCCGCTCGGCGATAACTAATTTTTCCTGGAGCTCTTGGCTTTCGGCCTTTGCAGCTCCTGCGGCCTTCTCGGCTTCACGGCGAAGGAGCATCTCATTTTTCGCCTCCCCTCGGGCCTCTTTGACCCACTCCTCCGCCACGAAAACTTCTTGCGTTATCTGATCAAAAATAACATAATTACATAAATGAAAGAAATATAAAGAAGATAGGCAGAAACTTGGCATAAGGAATTTAAAGACTCACCATCGCAAAATCCCTCTTCAGGCATAGGAAGAGGTCCTGCTGCTTCAGATTCCTCACTGCCTCCATGTCTTTGGGCAGGAGGAGTGGCTGCTCCAAAGCCTCAGCCACGTATGCGGCCTGGCCTCTTCGGTACTCCCTGACCGAGGAGTCCCATGGAATAGGCGCTCCATCCACCTCAAGCCAGGAGACCAGGCACGTGTCGATATGCGCATGTCCGCTCTATTCTGGTCACCCTGGCTATTAATGAAGGTCGACCTTTTTTCTCGGGGCTCCATGGCCGTCTTCTGCTGCTTAGCCCCCTTCCTCTGGATGATCTCCCCCTCCTCCTGCTCCGCAATCGGTCTCTTCTTCTTCAGATCAGGAATGAGCTTCAGACCCGGAGCAGCTGGAGGAGGAGGGAGTGGAGGGAGCATGGGAGGAACTTGAGATTTATGGGTCTCCTTTGAAGTTCCCCCCTTTGCCCTTCTAGCCAGCAGCTCTTTCAGACCTTTGCCCTTCTGGTTCGAAGCCATCTCCTCTTCAGATGAGCTGTCTAAACAGGTCACCACAACAACGGGCGCGTGTGTGCTCAGGCGGTCACCAGTCTCCTCGCCGAGGTTAGGAGGGCAAGCTGTGCCGGGCGCCGGGTCACCCTCCTCCTCGAACCTAAACCGGTCTATCTCCTCCTCCAAAGACAGACGTGATGATGCGGTCCCTTCCTCGGCCGCTTCGGCTGCTCCTATCGGGACTTGTTGTAGAGGAGCTATAGGAAGCGGAACACCCTGGGGTATCGGGAGCGAAACAGGAGGGAGATCACGATTGGCAAGAAAGCCCGGCTTTGACATGTCTATCCTGCGGAGCCGAGGATCACCAGCTCTTACACTACTACCGATCTCTTGGAACGACCTCGAAATCGGTTCGAAGTCCAAGATCTTGTGGACGGCACGCAGCTGCCCGCCCTCATTCACGAAAATCTCCACTCGGAGTAGGAAATTCAAGGCAGGGACGTTTGTGTGGCTCAGCCGAGGAGCTACTATGTTTTTATCTGCAAAATCGAAGCGAAACGAGTTGTTAGAAAACCCAGGCATAGCACCAAGAGACAACAAAGTCGACAAGGAAACAATGGTATAGTTAGCACCGAAGAATCTACTATCTAAAAAAAAAAAAAGGAAAATTGACTTAAAGGTTTCCCACCTGGGTCCCCCTCTTTAACGGGGCAGTGGACGCCATCATGCCACGCTCCGGAGGCTATCATGTAATCGTCCTTCATGTTCTTATTGGACCTAGGGAGGCAGGAGATGGGTCTAACGACGGGCGAGCGGGATTTAAGGTAAAATCCCCCGTCAGATTGCGTGTGACCCTCATACAGGTGCACCACGTCATACCAGGTGAGCCCTAGTCCGAGGTGCCTATTCAGCACGTCAATGCTACCTAGAATCCTGAAGACGTTCGGCGCACACATCTTAGGGCATAGCCTATGGTGGAAAAGGTAGTCGCGGGTGATCCTACCCATGGGAAGCGTCATCCCTCCTTCCAAAAAGGCTATCACTGGGATAACGACCTCCCCTTCCCTCCTATCCAAGTCTATTCGGTCTGGATGACAATATCGCAGACCTACCTCTTCAGGAATATGGTATTTACTCTTAAAAACCTCTATTTTTACAGGGGAGTCCACTAACTCCATGAACTTGCCCATATTGACTAACTAAAGGAAGGGTAACGTAATCGACTTCCTATGAATTGAGGTCTACAAGGCCGAGAGGTCTGGCTGAGGAGGAAATTAACTACAGAACACAAGCCCACACTTTGGCGTTTGTGAAAACAAAATAAAAAGGAACACTAACCTTCGGAATATTAAAAAGATAAAGTGGGTTTTGTTGGGAAGAATAAGAAGAACTTGAGGAGTCTTTGTTAGCAGGAGATCTCAGGGAATGCGAGTTGGAGAAGTTAAAGATACGAAAAGTGAGGAAATGATTTCCCCTGGGTGGCTATTTATAGAAGAAGTGGAAGTTATCCCGCTCAAATCTTTAAATAAAATGTCCGCCGTTGGATCCATCCCTCACCGTTCGATGGATGCGACATAGCGCCGCCTAGAGCAATCAATGCTAATTCACGATTTTCGAAGCATCAGTATTACTCACGAAGCGCACGAAGCGGTAATCCAGTGCAAGCAAGCCCACGATCGGACTGGCGCAACTTAAGTGAATCAAAACTCTCATTTTCTCCTCGGATGGGAGGAAAGAAAATCAGAGTTTTGAGGGGCTATTGTGGGCACAGGAGCCCAAGATCATGTACTAGGCCACACGACACTTGGAATCCCAAGATCACGCGTTGGGCCTTGCAAGGGTAAAGGCCCAAAGACGTTCACTAAGCCCAATCATATCGGAGGATGGAGCCAGGTCCGAGAAGGCTAAAAGTAAAAGCACGGACTCCCAGAACGTATTAGTGCGTTCTGGAATAAATAAGGACGTCCGAGGAGTAGACCTAACCTCTAATGAATGGGACTCCCTAAAATATCTAAGGAAAAGGCTGCTACCACCGCATTAAATGTGCTGCACCCACTCCCCTGGCCGCATTTATGTGGAGAAGACCCTTAAACAGTGTAATCTCGATCACCGCAACTCTCAGGAGACCAAAAAAGATACATGGTGGGACAGGTACTCAAGTGAAGGCTTAAACAATCGACAAGTGTAAGGTGTAGATGGTTTAGAAGGAGCTATATAATGTAGAGGTCTCCTTCAAAAAAGGGGATCCAAAAAAGTTTGTGTAAAGAAACTAAGGACAATTAAACTGAATATAATCTCCTCGGACCATTGCCGAGGACGTCTTACTGAATTAAATCCTACATTCTATCCTTTCTTGGGCCCAAAATCTGTCTGGTTGTATGTTTATTCTATTCTAGCCCAGTTTCTCGATTCCCTCTCTCTCTACAAATTCATTATTGTTGGGCCTTCGGGCTGGTCCATTCTCTTTAGGCTGGTACGCTGAAATCGTGTCCCTACACACTTAATAACCCATTTGTTTGAAAACAAGTTTATATCACCCAAACCATCAAAGTATCACATACTCACCTCTAGAGCAAAATAATTTAAACAAAATTTCAGATTTCACAAACTTTATATACATATACATATACATATACATACATACATATATATATATATATATACACATATATCACATAGTCCAACTTCAAATTAAATAATCAACAACAAACAATTAAACCCAACTTCATAACTCATTGAGATAATATATCAAACACTTTATGTGTAAAAAGCAAAACTTCAAAGCACTTAAACTTTCATGGTTAACACTTCATTACCCATTTGTTTTAAAACATGTTCATAGCACCCAAACCATCAAAATATCATATACTCACCTCTCCACGCTATCAAGACCTTCAAATGCTTCAAGTATTTAAAGTAATCAACAAATATAACTCATTCAAAACCTAAGGCCCTAAAGCCTACCTTTACCATCTTAAGACAAATACCCCTACCCAAACAGGAACCAAGCAAGCATACAAGAAACTTATAGGCTTTAACACAACCAAAACCTTTTATTTCCCTACCACAAACAATGTGCATTTACCAACTTAATACAAAGCATGTCATTAGCAAACCATGACAAAATTAGCCAAAGTAAAACATTTTTCAAAGAAAGCACATATGAACTTACAAGATAGACCACACAACAAAAGCTTGTAGTAAATTCCTTATAATCTCAACATTCTAATCATACTTTTTGATTAAATTTGCAACAGATCAGCTCTTTTTAAAAATTTGTTTGGTCCACTTAGTTTTATCCAAAAAGCTTGAAATTAAATAGGGAGAAGCCCTTATATGTCTAGTATGTACCATCAAAAGTTCAGTTCAAAATAATTTTTCTATAATTTATTAAAAATCATGTGGTGCATCTGACTCAAATCTGAATAAAGTCACAAAAGAAAAATAATATAATTTTAACCCTATGCCAAAAGCTTTGAGACTTGATTAAACCTTAAAGCTACATGTGTTAGTACATATAAACAACTAGGATTACAACCTATAACCTCATATAACAATCATCACAACACAAGTCAAGAAATTAAATCTCATAACTCAAAGATAATTTATCAAACACTTGGTAAGCAAAAGACACATGCTCATATTACTTGCACAAATTTATAGTTAACACCACAATCACAACCACATATGCCAAAGACATTTCAAAATGCAAGGAAACCATTTTTCTAAAATTAACCCAACCTCCCATATAAATCAAAAACCCAAATAATTTCTCAAAAAACCCAACTCACATGGTTTCCAAACAACAAATTTCATTTCATAACTCATATAGGTAATTTATCAAACACTTGGTAAGTAAAAGACGCATGCTCATATTACTTGCACAAATTTAAGGTTAACACCACAATCACAACCACATAAGCCAAAGACATTTCAAAATGCAAGGAAATCATTTTTCTTAAATTAATCCAATCTCCCATATAAATCAAAATCCCAAATGATTTCTCAAGAAACCAAACTCACATGGTTGCCAAATAACAAAATCCATTTCATAACTCATATAGGCAATTTATCAAGCACTTGATAAGCAAAAGACATATGCTCATATTACTTGCGCAAATTTATATTTAACACCACAATCACAACCACATATGCCAAAGACATTTCAAAATGTAAGGAAACCCTTTTTCTAAAATTAACCTAATCTCCCATATAAATCAAAACCCAAATAATTTCTCAAGAAACCCAACTCACATGGTTGCCAAACAACAAAATCCATTTCGTAACTCATATAGGCAATTTGTCAAACACTTGGTAAGCAAAAGACATATGCTCATATTACTTGCACAAATTTATGTTTAATACCACAATCACAACCACATATGCTAAAGACATTTCAAAATGCAAGAAAACCCTTTTTCTAAAATTAACCCAGTCTCCCATATAAATCAAAAACCCAAATGATTTCTTAAGAAACCCAACTCACATAGCTGCTAAACAACAAAATCCAATTCACTCCATTAAATTAATAACCTCCAATAAGATTTTAAATGTACCAACAAACACAACAAACTACTTCTAAAACAAAACCCACAACATAAAGAGCAATCCTAACAATATAAGATAAAACCTAAAGATATTAGAAGGTGGTCATGGAGATTTTACCTTAGATTCATGTTAGGAGAAATCAAACCATGGATAAGAGTTTGATGACTGAAAATCTAGTAGAAGCTAACCAAGAGACCAAGAGGGAGGAGAGATTTGGTAGAGAGAGAGAGATAGAGGGATGTGTGTGTTTGTGTTTGTGTTTGTGTTTGTATTTGTATTTGAGTTTATGTTTGTGTTAGGGAGTGAGTGATAATGAGAGAGGGAGGGCTGAAAAATTTTTAAGCTAGTGGGTGGGAGAAATGAAATTTTATGTGGGAAAGGAAAATTTTGTTGCTGAAATTTAGCCCATTTAAGCTGTACTCTTTAGTGATGAAATATATTTCATCGCTGTTTCTAACTTTTATGTTACGAATTATGATTTCGTCGCTAAAGCTGCCGGTTTATATGCATTGGACTTTTGGCAACGATTTAGTTTCGTCACTATTGGTTACCTTTGGTGACGAAACGAGTTTCGTCGCTAATACTGTTCAAAGCAACATTTATAGCAACAAAATATTTTGTCACTAAAATCTCAACTTTTAGCGACGAAATATTTCATCACTATAGATTAATTAAGTTTGTGCCTAGTTTTTCCCCGTTTGCACCCTTGTTTCAAATCAACAATAGCAACGAAAATTACTTTTTCGTCACTAAATGTTATAATTTTTTTCATTATTATTTGTAGTTTTAGCGACGAAAAAATATTTCCTCACTAAGTTTCGTCGCTAAAAATACATTTTGTTGTAGTATTTGTGTTTTTCATAAAAATTAACACTTACATAAAAAGATTTGTTTTCTCTCCATTTAAAATTATAAAAACTAGATCTGAATTTTTTATAAAAAAAAAAAATTCATTCTTTTCATCATAGAAACTCAGATTTAGATTTTTCACCAAGCAATCTCATCAAACTTTTTGTTTCTCTTTTTATAAAACAAAGTTGCAGATCTAGGACTCTTAAATAGTAGATTAACCTTAGATTTAGAATTTAACATGGCATTTGTTATATTTAAATAATATCATACGAAGGGTACTAAAATGATCATCTTAGAGTCTAGAAGACTGGATTTTTTCTAGGCAGGATGGGTGCCTAACACCTTCCCATGCTGTAATCTAGCCCCAAACTTTAGGTTTTTGGTTCGAAGAGCAGTGCTTTATTTTCTTTTGATAGATTGTAACTAGGAAATAAAGCCTTGTAACCCTTTTTTTTTTTTACTATATTGTACCTAGGAAACAAAGCTATGTATAATTCTTTCTATCAAGTTGTATTCATTTAAATTAATGAGAATGTGTACTATTCAAGATATTTTGTACTCTTTTGTATATTTTTCTTATTTTTCTTATAAAATAAGTGGCAACTCCATATAATCCCAAAAAGAGAGGTGCGATGCCTAATCTCTTTTTGAGAGCCAAGTCCGGTCTCTCACAATGACCATTTTACCTTTACTTTGAGAATTTTAATGAAATAATTGATTCTTACACTATTGTAAAAGAGTCTGAAGTTGATAAGGATGTGATGTAAAACCCTTGGTTTATACCCTCCAAAAAAAAAGCATGTCACATTAGATTTTCACAAACTCATGAATAGGGTCTACCACACACAATACATTCTCCTTTATTTCAAAAAATCAAACCCATCATCCCTACTACCGAGATTACAACCCGCTAAAGACACTCCAGCTTCAAGCTACTAGAGGCACTGTCGTAATCTGAAAAGAGATTCCTTCAACCATTGGAGAAGTTACTGTTTGCATGCTGGTTAGCTTAATCTAGAAAAATATCAACCTTCATGGTCTTTACTTTGCAGTAGGTCTATGACCCACGCACCTTTTATACACATCCTAAGTATTAGATCAAAGAAGAGAGGCAGAGAGTTATGGTTTGGTTTATATCAAAGAAAATAGGGGTTGCTTTTAGGGAAAGAAATGAAGAAACGAGTTTGGGTCAAGAAATGAGGGTCTTGTGCATTTGTTGTAATCATTTTCAAATTCATCTTATTAAAAGATGGATGGAACCATTGAACTCATGCATATTCTTGTCGTCATTGCCTTTGTTGTTATGCTTTGAGTTTCTTTTAATTCACTCTAAAGTTTATTTGATAAAAGGAACTATATGAAGTTTAGGCGTTGGTGTGGTCAGTGATTCTGAAAGCAAAATTAGTTGTATAGGACGATGAGCCATGATAAAATGGTGGAGAGTTGGTGCAGCGACCCGATGTCTTCTTGGTTCCGTGGGTCTTAGGCAATTTCCCCAAGAGTACTAGTTCTACTAGAAACTTAGTTTAGGGTTTTAATTCTTTAGAATAAAGAGTGATTCAATGTATTGTAGCTTAAATGTAACATGCAATTGTTTGTAAAAATTTGATGTGACAAAGTAATATTAGAGGGTGTAAACATGGGATTTTACACAAAATTCTTATTTAATTTAATCTCAACTTAAAAAGGCTTATTGATATTTTTTTCAACTAAAAATAGACCCACCTTGAAATAAGCAAACACCATGGGTGTACAAGTTTTGTTTCCTAGTTACAATCTAGAATTTGAAAATTACAAGAAAAAACATATTCTACCAAGCTTTGATCTAAGTTTGGAGGTTAGGTTATAAAATTGGAAATGTGTTAGGCACCCAATCCCTCTAGTGAAATTAGTCTTCTAGACTTTAGTGGCCAATGATCATATTATATCATCCAAACAATTTATATCATCTAATTAAAAACGTGTGATTGCAAAGAGATTGAAACAAGCATCGATAAGAATGATTTAATCCTATTCTAGGCATTCACATAATTGAAATTAGAAATCATGGTAAATATATGTGCTATGTGTGATAAACTCTAATCTAAAAGCATATGAACATGTCATTTAAATTTTATTTGTTTGTTTAGACCCCTGTACACTCAGGTTGTTTAACCTAATTAATTAACTAAGTTGATACTTAGATTTATTATTCAGATATAGGTTAAACACAAACAATCATATCACTAAGTGTGGTAAAGTAATGAAGACAAGCGATATGATGACCTAGGAAGACCAATGAAATTGTCCAGTTTTAAGGTAAAAAAACCTGAAGATGATTTAACCTAAACTATCCTCAAGACAACAAATTCATTATGATAGAATGGAAGCTTTACAATAGATTTTTCTCTAAATTTAAAACTACCTCTTTTAGTACTTACTCACATGACCACACACAACTTCGAATCCATGAACTTTTCTATCTAAATTTGTCGCACACAAACGCCCATGTTTGTAACTCTAAGATCCCACTCAGAGCTTTAAATCGTTAGCTATGTATGATCTTGTAGCAGCAACTTCAGATCTACCGGTTCTAATAATATGTAAATGGAATTCTGGTAGTGACTTTGAAAGGGGAAGGCACAGTACCTTTTAGATCTCAAAATAGCACCTCCATAGTCTATTCAAAATGTGCTATAGGGTTTCCTTTAAATACTAGGAGAATTAGATCTGAAAGCCTAATCACTTAATGGGCTTAATGAGCTATTGGGCTTTAATTAATTTCTGCAGATTCGTGTCTCGATTGGTCGAACCACAGTCTTGATTGGTCGAACCTGGCATGTTTCGAATTTTCTGAACCTACAACTTCTTTATTCTTGTATTCTGACTTGTAGCACCTTGAGAATTGTCTAATATACCCTATAGACTTAGGAATATATATCTAGACAAGTTTATGCTCATGGTTTGCTAATTATTTTAAATTTTTAGAACCTAACAAATTAAAACCCTAAACATGCAAAACTAAGAACAACCTAGATCTAACATGCTACCAACCAAGAACATGTGGAGAACTAGAAACTAAAGCATGCTTGAATCTAAAAAGCTAGAGCATAATTAAAAAGAGGAGGTTTAGAAACCTTTCATGCATGCACTCCAAGCAAGAAAGCTAGGGGGACTCATGAATAGGAAGTTGGTAGCTCAAGACCAGAAGAACCAAACTATCCCTTCTAATGAATTGAGACCAGGAGACCTAAGATCCTAAAGGCACATTCCTACTACTAACTATAAATAATAAAGAGAGAGAGAGAGAGAGAGAGAGAGAGAGAGAGAAGTTTCAGGTTTTTCTATGAAATTTAGGGTGCTTTGAACTATTGATGGAGAGGGGTATTTTAGGCAATATAGGACTCAGGAAAATTAGGTTTTGAGTGAAAAAGATAGGGGGAAAAGTCAAACTGAGTGGGGAGCAAGCCGGAGCAAAAGATGGAGATATGGGGGTTCTAGTCCAAGTGTCAATCAACACTTGGTCTCAGATCCTCATGGATCTTTTCCTTTTTTGTTTGAATTTTGATCTAATTCCTTCCAAATTTCAACCCCTTTTTTTTTTTAGATTTTCTTAGTACTTAAGTTCAGAAAATTAATTCCAAAAAAGTTCAATAATTAATCAATTTTTACCAATTCTGCAATGAATCAATAAATGTTGTCTTTGGATTAAATTGGGTGCATACAACCTTTTGATAAACTACATCCTCAACCAATAATATTATGACACATCATTTAATTTAAATTAAACAAAAAATAGGCCAATTAGAATTAAGAGATCATAATCACATATAATTAGGACTTAATTCATGCAAATGCACTTTACCATTAAAATATGTTTCTTTGATATTTTTCAATCTGGTTGTAAGACTATGGCTACTATGACTTCAATATTTGTATCATGAAATGTAATTGGATACTAAACAGTCAAAATTACAGTTCTTCCCTATGTTATGGAATGCAATAAGCTACATAGTGCAATACAAGTAAGGTTAAATGAGAGTTCCAAAATTGGGTATCTACAATTCTCATACAAGTGCAAACCCAAAGCACAAGAACAAAGGCGACAACAGCAAGAATATGCATGAGTTCACTAGTTCCATCCATCTTTTGATAATAAATTTGAATTTGAAAATGATTACAACAAATTCACAAGACCCTAATCTTTTGGCCCAAACCTATCTCTTCGTTTCCGTCCCATTACCCAAACCCTATTTTCTTCAATATAAACCAAGCTCATAACCTCAAACCCTTTACCTCTCTTAGATCTAGCACTTAGAATGTGTATAGAAGGCATGTGGGTCATAGAACCACAAAGTGAAGGCAACAAAGGTTGATCTTTTTCCAGATCATGTTAACCACCACGCGAATAGCAACATCTCTAGTGGCTGGAGGCATCTTTTTCCAGATTACAACAATGCCTTTTCTTGCTTGGAAGTGGAGCATCTTTAGTGGGTTGTAGGCTTGGCAGTGGGTTGATGGGTTTGATTTTCTAAAATAAAGAAGGATGTATTGTATGTGGTAGATCCTATTCATGAATTGTGAAAATTTGAAGTGACATGTTTTTTTTTTTGGAGGGTGTAAACCAAGGTTTTTACACCACATCCTTATTAAATTTAGGCTCTTTTAAGTTTAGTTATATATTTTATGCACATCTAGTTTTGCTTTTGGATAAGTCGAAAAGTACATTAAAGAGATTAGAACTCGTTTAGTTGAAAATGACAAACATTTGGCGATTTTGCTAAAACGTTTTAAGGGGATCCATAAAGTTGAAAACAACTATAAGGCTAAAGCTCTAAATTTGAACCTTTTAAGGGATGGAGAAAACTCTAGAGGTTAGCTACAAAATTGGTTGTAGCCTAAAACTATAACCTTACTCAATAAAATAAACATTATTACATATTTTGAAAATCTAACAATTGAATTGCATATTCTTAATGCTTTTAATACACATGTCAAATTTTGTGCCAATTAGATATTATTTACCATATGATCTATAAACTTATATTTTATGCATAATTTTAAACTACAAAAACTTGCAATTTAAAAAATTTATTGATGACATAGCTATTGACCTTTAATTTTCTAGAAATTTTGCATGCATGGAGAATATAAGAAAAAAATGTAATCCAATAGTGAATTTGTCAAAATTCAATAAAAAGATATTGAGTAAGATTGTAATCTTAGATTACAACAAATTTTGTAGCTAAACTTTGTCATCTAAAACCTTAAAGTGTTATTCATTGTAATTTGTCGAATATTCAATATGCTAAAGAGCTTTTAGAGCTCTACTATTAACACTCTACTATGGACACAACGGAGAGTCGCCACCTAGTTTTTGCAATGGTCTAGGAACCATATATAGAGCGTCCTCTCAAGAAATAACCTTTTGATTTTACTACCAGAGATATGAGTTTGGAGTTAAGGTACGGTTTTGAGAAGGTGTTAAGCACCTAAAACCCCCTAAGGTTGGCTTCCCTTCATTGTGTCTTATGTCTTAACCCTATTAAAGGCATACTCAACATTGTATCTATACTCACACACACACACTAGCATACATCTAAACACACAACATGGCATCAATCATCTCTAACCATACATCTATTAAACAACCTAACATTCATCTAGAATGGCACATCATCACATCACAAGTCCTAGCATACATCTAATCATGCATATCAACAAGTCACAAACCCTAGCATACATCTAATCATGGCATTTCTTAACATATTACATCATCCAAGGCAGCAATTAAACAAGGCAGAAAAGATAGGCATGACAAACAAACATAGACCATCACTTGTATTCCAAACTTTTAGACATGAAATCAAGCATCAAACAAACATATTACATCATTAAAATGTATGTTCATATCAGTGCATGTTCATATCAATGCATGACTTACCTCACTTACCTTGCAGCAACTCAGCACCTATGACATTATGCATGGACATGTGAATGAATGACATGGTATTAAAAGCAAGAAACTTTAAGAGAAAGCCCTAATCTAGCATACCATAACAAACAAACAAACATGTGAACAGAGAAGTATAAAGCTTAAAAGCATACAAAAAGGTTAAAATAAAAGCATATGATGTGAAATAAAAGAAGGAAGGGATAATTACAGTAAACCCACCTGTGCTATGGCCCGTTTTCACTTTACCTACCCGTGGTTTAAAACTTTACACTTTGCCCACTCAAGGTTACTTCCATTAGGCTTTCGTAACCCACCTCTCCGTTTGTCGTTAGAAAAACACATTTTTAGACAAAAACAAATATAACAAGAATCAAAAAGTTAGAATTTTTCATTGATCATGAACTTCAATGAGAACAAATTAGAGGAACAACACACCAATCAAATAGCTCAATGAAATTATTTTTTAATCTATAACAATATCAACAATTTCACAACAACTCAAAATTTTGAACCAAATTTTACAAGAACCCCTTTATCATACCAAAACTTAATTCACAATCCAACACAAGAAAACTCTCTGCAAAATTCACCCAAACCCACCATTAACAAACGCCCAAAACCAAACCCAACATAAAACCCAATCTCATTCTCAGATTGAAAGTAGCAGGAGAGAATCAAAGGGTTTCAAATGAGTTCCAGCAAAGGCGAGAGAAAGAACCATGGTCGTTAATGGTGGCGATGGGTTCCTTCGAGTTTGGCTCCGACTGTGACTTCGATCCACCTCTCTCTCTCTGCGATCTTATTTTCTATGCTGTGGGTGTGTCCCAAACCTTGAAGAGATCCTTAGCATACTTGTAGTGTAAGGGTATTTGGAGAGCCGAGAGTCCAGCCTCGATCTGGGGATAGTCCAAGTATCCCGGGTTGGCAGCATCGAAGAAATCGAATAGAGCTCGGATTCTGAGATCCCTTTCGTCCTTAGTCTCCTGCAATGCCAAAAGCACGTGATCCATGGAAATGGGTCCACCTTTCTTCTTCTTGCTCTTACTGTTTGGGTTGGAGTTAGGGTTGGGGTTGGAGTTGGGATTCAGATTAGGACGTCGTTGGTTTTGGTTTTGGTTTTGAATGTCAGTTCCTACGGGTTTGTGTTTGTGTTGCTAGGTGTAGTGGGTCTGGGTTTTGAAGAGGGGTTTGCTTTGGTTTTGGTTTGAGGTTTGAGAGAGAACTAAGGTGAAAACCGTGTATGATTTTTGTGAATGACTGAAAGTGTCTGGAAGGAATTTTGTGAAATTAGAGTAGAGCACTTTCAAGTGTGTTCTTGAACCCAAGCTACAAAACCCCCCTCTTTGATCTTGTTTGTTTGAGTTTTCTTTGTTATTTTTTTGTTTTTAGAGGAGAGAGACATAAAAGGAGATTACTTTTTAGGCAAAGAAACAGCTCAGAGTAAAGATTTAAACCAATACATGTTTGAATAACCCATTGAACAAAAGAATAGCAATACTGTTGATTTGTGTTTTATTCTCAAATAAGTTCTTAAGCAATAAAAATTTTTAACTTTTTGATCTTTGTTATGTTTGTTTTTTCGTAAAAATGTGTTTTTCTAACGGCAAAGGGAGAGGTGGGTAACAGATCTCTAACGGAAGGTACCTCAGGTGGACAAAGTGTAAAGTTTTAAACCACGGGTAGGCAAAGTCAAAACGGGCCATAGCACAGGTGGGTTTACTGTAATTATCCCAAGAAGGTACAAAAAGCAAAAAACTTGAATTAGGGTTTCTGGGCACAGGTACGCATGCGCATACATAGGCCTACGTACGTAAGCCAGTTGTATGCATACGCAAACTTCGAGCCTACGTATGCTTGTAAGAAGCATGCGCATGCAGGCACACCCTAAACCCTAACCCAGAAACAGAAACACAAAAAAAATAATTGAAAGCTTAAATCTAACATGCTTTTAAGACATACAAACACACAAACCTAGACTAAACAAACATACTAAAAACATTAATCAAGTAAAGAAAGAAATCAAAATGGAATTAAAAGCAGAAAATGAAAGAAAAAAGTTTAAAAGAATACCTCAAAGCAAAAGCTCCTAGGCTTCATTTTTTACCACTCTCTTCAGTCAAATCTATCACAAATCAATAAACATGTGATTAGTAATCTTAAAATTCAAAGATCAAGGCCAAAAAAGGCTATAATCAAATAAAATTGACTTGAGAATGTTTTGTAAAAAACTCCCTCTTTGATTCACTATTTTAAGTGAATCTTAGTGTTTTCTTATGGGATTTCTGTGTATTTTTTGAAAGGTACCATGTATGGCTATTTATATTGTGAAAATTGGGGGTTTGGAATGGCTCCCAGACAATGTGGGATTCATTCAAAATCTCAGTTTTTAATGCTAAAAACTTGCATTTTTGGTGCTTCTGAAACCCTACCTGAGTGTGCAAACTCGTGCCTGCATACGCAGGTTCATGCCTGCGTACACAGGCCTAGGGTTTCTTTTGGCCTTTATTTTCCAAAAATAGATTTTTTTTTACTCATTAAAAAGTTATATTTTCCATTTTAACATCTCTCAAGTCAATTTGTAATCTAATTGGACCCTAAACCAACCTTAGGTTTTAGAATTTCAAAACCATTTGGGAACGAGGACTCGAGTCGTAAGGGGTACAAAATGCAGTGTCTACATCTACAATTAAACTCGAATTCCAACAATAAAATTAAACAGATACTAAGGTTGCGTTTGACACTGGCTTAAAAAGCCAATTTTTTTTTTTTTTTTTTTTTTTACTATTTAGCTTATTCTTGCTATTATTCATGGGTTCCATTGCACTTTTTGTTACTATTTATGGGTCCCAAACGAACTCTAAAACTAAGAGCATTAAATATACTCTGTTATTTCAAAATTTAGTAGTTCAGTGTACACCAACTATTTTATTTGATTTTTGATAAATGAAGCCAATTGTCTTTACCCGCCCTGCCACATAAAATTCTACTTCATGTTAATTTGCCCCATAATTATTACAATATTTTTTAATAAAACATGTTTTATTAATATAAATATACTTGAAATTACTACTAAATTTATCCCATCAAGTCAAACTTATTTTTAACATGGCTTAAATAATATTATCCAATAGCTTAATAAGACAATATCACAAAAAAAAAAAAATCTTAATATCCATTCATTTAAATAAGTTAATATTGATTTGTTTGTTTAAATAGTAAGAATTTAGGATATGTAAAATTTTCAATTATAACCCTTATCACTTTTAATATAATTAAATTTTATAACGGATGCCGAATCCACATTTTAGATTGCATATTAATAAAAATATAGAGATCATTATTTTTTCATCCTTTCTAATGATGGAATTAATAACATGTTGAATACATTTTTAAAAGTAGGATTCTTCAGATTTTCATAAATCTCAACATATTACAAAACCCAGAAACAATCCAAATAACTAGATTTCATCTTTGAAATCTCTTCTTACTTTCCAGCTAAGTAACCAAACCTAAAGGCACGTGTCAAAGTGGTCATCGTCCTACAAGCTTCAAGACCTAACATTCTTTCTAAAATTCAAATGAGATAAGTTATATTCATTGCTTATATAAGCAGCCTAGGCTTTAGGTGTAAGCATTACCATAGAATTTGAGGTCTTAGCTCTAATCAGTACGTAGTAAAGGTATTTAAATTGTAAAATCATTATATATCTTTTTAGTGTTTGCTACTTATATCAAAAAATAAAATTATTCTATAATATAAATACAAATTATTTAAGGTTGATATGCTAGTTTAAATTATTATATTTCTACTTATATATTATACACTACACTTACATATATACTATACTGAGATGAAATGATGTGTTGTTTCATAAAAATATTGTGCTCTCTAGTCATCGGGAAATAGGAAATTAAGCATCGAAAATAATAATTTGTTTCCTAATTTCCTTAATATATATATCACATTAAGCTATAATTGTAACTGCTTACTAAATTGTTAAGAGAAATTAAAGTTTGATTGCCCACAGAATATTGAAACGAGGAGAGATAATGTTCGGAAAAGGAGCATCAAGTTCAAAGAGTATGGAAATCATTGGCTCTGAAAAGAAGTTTTCTGTGCTCATTGTGGATGATGACCCCATCATTAGAAAAATCCATAGTGCGCTCGTAAGCAAATTTACTACGGAAATTCTAGAGGTCAAAAATGGAAAAGAAGCAGTTGATCTTTGCCGATCTGGGGCTTCATTTGATATTATTTTTATAGACAAGGAGATGCCAGTCATGAATGGGCTTGAGGTATGTTTTTCAAAGTAGAACCTCACATTTTTCATAAGATTTTTTTTTTTTTTTTTGAGGAAAATTTTTTATAAGAAAATATGATGTTAAAGTAAACTACTTACAATACAATAATCTTCAAAGGTAAGGACATGCATGTATTTTCATATATTCAGAGAACTTAAAAAAAGCAATATATTAGCATAAATGGTTGCATTTTCTTATGTAAGTTCATAATCTTTGTAACTAGGTTCACAAGTGATGATAGTACAAGAATAATTTAATAATGTATTGTTATTATTCATAATGATAGTTGATGGGATTTTTCAATAACTCATATAATATTGATTTGTGGAACACAACTCTTTTTTTTTCCCTCTATTTGAAGAATTGGGTAATGCCAATTAATTACTAGACTCTTTGACAATTTATGTCAACATAATTATTGCAACTTATTAAGCAACTATTCATAAACAAAAATGTAAAATTGTTTCTTATGTCATATCATTATGCATTTTTTTATTGATTCAATAATTAAGGTAGGAAAATTTGAACCCTAAACATCTATATTGAAAACACCAAAAAATGTTAGTTAGGTTACAAGACAATTAACTATCATTAAATTATTATTATTATTATTGCTATTATGTTTATATTATTATATTTAATATATACTTAATGCTCATAAAGGGTCAAATTTGTAACTTGTGCAACATCAAGTAATGTTACTTTGTGGGTTCTAGTTAGCTTAACTGGTTAAGTCTTTGATGGTTGTATAAGAGATCTGAGGTTCAATTCTCGCCTACACCAAAAACTGATTGATGTCTTGGTCTGATGATAAAGAGCTATCATCAGGAGCGGAAGCCATATATTAAAACTCTCTAAAAAAAAAAAAAGTAATGTTATCTCAATTTTTTCTCCTACTTAATAACTTCATATAAGATCATGTGCCCCTAATTATATTTTATTTATAGGCGACAAAGGAGCTACGAGCTATGGGCGTCAATAGCACAATTGTGGGAGTCACTTCATGTGATTTAAGCTCTGAAAGAAATGATTTTATTGCAGCTGGTCAAAATCAGTGTTATGAGAAGCCCTTAACCATTGAAAAGATCAAGTCTCTCCTTAGCGAGTTAAACAAGAATAACTAATATGCTAATGGAGATAGCGGATGAACTATGTGATCCTTTGTTTTTATGCAATGAGCATATCAAAACTATGTTCTTATGTTAGTTGCTTTATGTTAGTAGAAATATGAAACTTATAGAATCCAAAACAACTATGGATTAAAATAAAATATATGTTTTTATTTTATGTATAACTATGGAAGTATTTCCTTAGCTTATTTATTCAATGTTTTATCAATATACTAGCAACAACAAAATGAAAAAAAAAAAATCAATCATTAGTTAAATACCTTTGTGTTTAGTAAACTTATCTACAAGCATGAAGATTTGTTTTTATTCTTCTTTGCTATGAAAAAGATAATTATACGAGAAATCATATATAATATATTAAAGTCAAATGATAATTAGAATCCAAATTTAATTGAAATTAACCTCAAATTGTATTATAATTTTGTGTTATATATTCATTTTAATTTTCTTAATTTTGGTGTCAAGTGACCAATTCATAATACTTAGCAAGAATGATGAGATAAACACTTCACTACCTAGTTAAGATTATCTCATTGCCACTACTATTTGTATGTTTCAGTGCTTGAACATAGATGACAATCTAGTATTTGACAATTTAATTTTGAAAAATGAAAGTCTATATTCTTGTGCACCCTTCTCAAGTAGTGAAAACAAAAAATCATTAGGAATGTAGGGGGGAAATCTTCAAAGAAGAACATAAAAGCATAAAACAATTCTTAATGATACTATCCAAGTATCTCCTGAATGTAAGTTTACATCTCACATAGCTCAAGTAGCTAAAGGCAATTTATAAACAATGACCTTGTTGTACTTTATGTGTTTTCAATCACATTTTTTAATCTGCAGTCATAATTAAGTATATGAAAATTCCATGCTATGTATGACGATTACATCTAGCAAAATGAGTTGGTTGGTCTGCTCTAACAATATATTATGAAATAGAAGTTGCAGAAATGAAGATAAAATTTGTGTCAAAATTTCATTCCATAAAACTAAAGTAGAGGGAATGAAATTGAAAATCAAATATTATTGTACTAATAGATTAATCCTTACTGTTCTTTAATAGTAATATGAAAATAGAGTGGTGGCATTATGCAAATTTTTGTATTGTTTGAACAATGAACAGTGACATTTAGCTTTTACCAACATACTTTTTCAAATATACTTTTCAACTGATTCTCTATCATTTTCTTCTTCTCATTTAAATATTATTTCTTCATTCATTCTTTATTCATTATTTATTCTTTTTTTAATAACTACACATCTTCCAACATTTTTTTATTTCAGTACCTGATTATTATAATAGAAAAAAAAACATTTGAATTATGAATAGTAAAAGCTACAATGTTCTCTATTTGCAGAAAAACATTGTAGCAAATCTAATCTAAAAATGGAGATGGAGAATCTGTTGAAGTGTGAACAGTGGTGTTTTTGCTTCAAAAAATAGATTAAAGCATCTATTGGAGATGCTCTTACAATGTTTTCATAACAAGCGCAAGCATATAAAAGTAACTAGATATGCAAATTTTTTAATAATTTTTTTTTTTTCATTTCGATCATAAGCATCTCTTTGTAGTGGATCACTTAATACTTGATAAGATTTTCCTAATATTTGCAAACATAAAAAAGAATGAAATAAAATTGAACTTAAATATCAAGAGTAAAAGACATGGTTTTAATGTTGGCAACCAAGTTCTAGGGAAGAAGCATTAAGAAAAAAAACATAACATAACTTTGAGGGAAAATATTTTTATTTCTTCTTATTCATTTAAATCAAGTTTTATGAAGGGGAAAATAAGGGAGGGAGATTAAATTTCACCCTTAAATACATGCATATTAGGCATTCTTTACACAATCATATCAAATTATCCAAGCTTGTAAAAGATTAAGTTAGAACTTAGAACTCAGAAAAATCACTTAGCAAGCAAGGGAACAATAACTTTGTTGGGTGTAAGCATGGTAAATGACCTTATGTCCAATATATTCTATAGTAGATTGAAATGTTGAAAGCATCCCGGTCCAGGATGGCAATGGGGTGGGGCGGGGCCAAAGGATGGGATCTTCATCCCCGCCCCACCCCACTCTGGGGTGCGGGGCAAATTACCTTGCCCCATCCTCGCCCTTGGGGCCCCGCGGGGACCCGACCTGCTCCGCCTCTAATACAATTTTATATATATAAATAAATTTTTTACTACAATAATATAAATCACAACAAAACAAAATGTTTTAAAATCCAAGCATTTAAATAAACCAAGTACTTAAATAGTCTAATACGTAACAACATAATTCAAAATTTCTTATAACAAAATAAACATTGTCTTTGCATGAACAAAATCATCAAGGATAATTGACTAGTTCTTTTAACAAAATAAACATTGTCTTATAACAAAATAAAAATTGACTAGCTCTTTAAGAATAATTTTCGCTTTCTCCCAATGTAGTAACACCACTTTCTTTTTCATCATTAGAATCATCAAGGATGTTTTGGAATGTATTAGCTTCAATTCCATTTACAATAGATGAAAGGCCTAAAAAAGTTAAAACAAATTCAATTAAACAATTGAAAAATACAATGAAGAATGCAGCAACATAAATCATTGAATAGATTAAAGGTCTACTTGGGATCCGTTTATTTTGTTAAAACTGAAAATTTTTTGCTGAAAGTACTGTAAATAAAGGTAAAAGTTAACTAAAATAGTATAGTGAGACTCATGAATAGTACTAAAAAGTGTAGTGGGGCCAATGAATAGTAGTAAAAATAAGCTGGCAAAAAATAAGCTATCCAAATAGACATTTAGGCTCTGTTTGGATACTGCTTATTGCTGGAAACTGAAAACTTATTGCTGAAAACACTGTAGTAAAATAATTTTTAAACTATAAATAGTGCTTGTGAGACCCAGTTTAGCTGTTACATTAGCTTTATTAAAAAACTTACGGGTCCCATGAACAGTGCATGGGACCCAAGTTTGGACGCAAATGCCAGCTGTGTTTGCTAGCCAAACTCACACTAACTAGTAAATTTGATTACCTTCGATTTTAGCCCATAACCAATTTTGAGCACACATCAATGCCTCCATAATCTTTGCATGAAGTTTACTACGATGTGGACTTAGCAGCTTACCACTTTTGCTAAATGTTGACTCCGAAGCAACAATTGACACTGGAATGGCTAGGATATCCCTTGCAATACGTTGCAAAGTGGGATACTTAGGCCCATTAGATTTCCACCATGCCAAAATATCAAACTCCAAAGTTTTTGGCATTAGATCATCTTCAAGGTAATGCTCCAACTCCAATTTAATATTCCCACCCTTTTTTTTTCTGACTAAGATATCTTTCAAAGTCCATAAGGGAGTCATCAACTTGTGGATCCTCACTTACACAAGTGCCACAAGTCCCTTCCTTACCCATTCTCCTAGAAGTATAGTCACAAATCATTTTATAACAAGTATCTCTAACCTTTTGAATTTCATTTTCAGCTTCGTCATCATAAATAAGAGGAAAATAATATTCCAACAATTCAATCTTATATCTTGGGTCTAAAATGGTTGCCATAGCTATAACACCATGAATCACATTCTAATAATAGTCAAATTTTTCTAAGATTTTAAATGTCGTACCCCTAATCATATCACTTGGGCTTGTGAACCAAGAATTCAAAGCTATTTTTATTTCACACACCTCAGAAAAAAAAATATTAGCTGTAGAATTCAATCTTATTTCACACACTTCTATTCCAGCGAGTCTAACAATCAAGGGCTAGTTCTTTGGTACATTCAACATGTAATTGTTGAGTCGTATCTGTAAATCGTTGCCTTCTTTTTGTTGATCCAGTCCAAAATCCCACTCTCATGAATCTTCTCAATGCATAATCCAATAACATTCCAACCATCTTGAACAATCAAATTAAGAACATGCGTTGCACAACGCATATGCAACATTGATTTATGCATAACAAGTGTACTACGTTGAAGCTTGTCTAGTATAATATTTATAATTGCATCATTGGTATTGCAATTGTCCACTGTCATAGTAGATAACTTCCTATTAATGTTCCATTCCAACAAGATTTGTAGGACATCAGAAAGCATTTCTTTTGTATGTGGAGATGGCACATAAATAAACCTAAAATAAAAAATTTTAATTATTATAACTAACAGTGAAATAAGTTTATACAATATTTGAAAAGAATTTAAATAAAAAAAATGAACATATTCTTTAAAAAATATACCTCGTAACTCGGCTTTGTAATTTCCAAAAATCGTCAATGAAGTGTGCCGTTACAACATAAACCCTCACCTTTTATTTTGTGAAGTCCACATATCAGTGTTAATAGCAATTCTACTCTGATTCTTTTCTATTTCATGCATTGATTTCTCCCTTTCATGATCATAGATGCTCATAATGTCCTTCTTGATTGTGTTCTTACAAACCATCTTGAACAATGGTTGAAGAGAAGTTGAATATCTTCTAAAGCCAATGTGATCAACAATAGAAAGGGGATACTCATGCAAGATGATCATATGAGCAAGTTCTTTTCTTGATTCATCTTGATCAAAATTTTTTGTTTCATATCCCTAATGTCCTAAAAAATTTTCCTAGGACATATTTTTAAGTAGACATGCAAATGTTTAGTACCATTTTTAGACCCCCCTACAAGCAATCTCGTACAATAACTGCACTCAGCCTTGCCTTTCCCATCAACTTTCCTTTTCTTAAAATGATTCCACATAACTAATTTCAACCTCTCTTGTTCCTTAGTTATCTCATTGTTAGGTTGGGCTTGGGCATCTTCTAGCCTATCGAATGGAGTTGAACAGGGGGTTGTATTATCTTTATCTACCATCACTGGAGATTGATGGCTGCTAATGGGTGTGATAGATGGATTAGAGCTACCATTGTTTTCACTTGAAGTCATTCCTAAAAAAATTGTTTATGATAATTTATTAACTTAGCAATTATAAAAAAGTAATATACATACACCAAAACCTAAGCCAACAAACTCCAACACAAACAATATAGAACAATGTAAAAGAAAAACTTATATCACTTAGAGAAAAATTCAAGTAAATTAAACTGAGTGTGATGCTTTCACACATTTCAAAGAAAAATAATGTGGATAGAAAGATATAGATATAAGTATTTAACCACATTAACAAAGATAAAGTCTTTAAGATTATCAATCAAATAATTTTTAAAAACTGTGACTCTATCACATAGTAAAGAAAAAAATAGGTTGGATATAAAAATTCAAATATAACCCAATATACATAATGAAATCTTAGTGTGGGGCTGAATATATTAACAACTTTCAAGAGACAAATAAATTATAGTCATTTGATTGAAAAACATGAAACAATGTGCCAAAAAAAAAAAAAATTTGAAACATTTGGAATATGATAAGAAACAAACCTACTAGAAGCACTAAGAGACCATTACCTTTTTTCCTTCCTACTATGCCTCTTCAATAGCTATAAACAAAAATTCCAATTTTAGATAGAAAAAAAAAAAGAACCAAAATTTAAATTGAAAAAAACTAATTTAAGAAACACTAAAACAAAAGGGAAGATAGTGAGTGAGATGAACCTAAAAAGCAATGTTGGAGTAGAATCTGGCTTGAAACTTTAAAAACACGAATAAAGAAGGGAGAAGGATCAGAGAGTGGCAGTAGCAGTAGGTATCAGAATAAAAAATATTTTATCGCATGTCTTGTATTTCACTTTAAATATTAGTGATTTGGTATTTACTAAATTTACAATTATAGTCCTTATTAATGCGGGCTGGGGACGAGGCGGGGCGGGTTGGGGATAAAAAAACTAAACCCATCCTCGCCCAGGGGTGCGGGGACAAAATATTGTCCCATTCTCGCCCCACCACCTTTGTGAGTCGGGGAAAACTCGCGGGGGCGGGGTGGGACAAAATTGCCATCTCTAAATTCTCAGAAGCCACATGGTACGTTAGTTGATGCCCATTAGTGCATTCAACATTTCATTCCTTGTACCAATATGGAAAGCAAGCATACTACATTACCAAACAATTTCTAGAGGGTGTGCCCACGAGATACACCATGCAAGGATTCTTAAGAAAAAAAAAAAAGATACATCAAGCAAGCACTATAAAGTTTCAATAATTTTTTATTTTTAATAATGGATGGATCGCTTGTGCATATACAAATACTAGTACTGCTTTTCCTAAAACTCGAGACTTTTTTCTTTCTTTGGGTTGAAACTTTTTTTTTTTTTTTTGAGTAAATCTTTGGGTTGAAACCTAAAACTCAAGTCTCTTTTTGGAAAAAAATAATAAGCAAAAGATACATTAGTTATTTAAAATTTGAACTTTATTAAATATTATTATATAATGATTAACACGTAATTGTTGATAGTATAAAATATTATTTTCTTCTATATATTTTATTGAAAGTTATTTTTTTGTCACTAAACAACTGAAAATGTTTTTCTTTCTACTTTTAAACTTAAAAAAAAATATTTTTTCATCCTTAAAAACTATTAAAAAAATTTTCCACTTTTTTCTGCTCTCTAAATTGTTGAAAAAAAACCACTTTATAAAATTAAGGATTGGTCTATAACAACCACTAAAAAAATTAATATGTCTATGTGACTGCTATATTATATGCTTCTTATGTTCTTAATATGTATGTCGAATTTCTTGTCAATTAGATATTATTTACTATTCGATTCATAAACTTATTTTTTTCCATAATTTTAGATTACAAAAACTTGAAATTTAAACATTGATTGATGATATAATTATTAATTTTTGATTAATGATATAATTATTAATTTTTAATTTTCTAAAATTTTTGCAAACATAGAGCTGATAGAAGATATAAGAAAAAAAATGTTATATAATGATAGAATTTTAAAAATTCACATCTGATAAAAAATTATTAAATAAAGTTGTAACAAAAATTTGTCCTATAATTAATTTTTTTTTGAGAAGGTGTCCTATAATTAAATTAAGTATGAAAAAAGAAAATTTTAATAAAATTTTACAAACTAAAATAATATTTTAGCCTAATTGATACACCGCACGTGCGGTTCATGTTGCCTTATCATCTTCCTCCCAAAATTCAAAAACTCCCATATCCCCCACTCTCAAAACCCCTGCTTTCCTTCATCTCCGAAACCCTGAAACTCTGAACCCTTTCCCAATGTCTTCCTCTCATTTCTTCTCAACCCACACCTCTCTCCTCTCCAAACCCTCTCCCCTCCTTTCCCCTCTCCTTCCAAAGCCCCTCCTCATCGTTCGCTCCTCCGCAGTCTCCTCTCCGGAGAAGCGGAAAAAAACCCGAAGGCGAAAGCCGCAGCATCAGCTCTCGAGGGGCGACGATTCGTCGCCGTCGTCCTCGGCATTTGCGCTGGCGTCGGCCTCGGCGGCCGAGAAGAGCCTCCGCTTCATCTTCATGGAAGAGCTCATGGAGAGGGCGAGAGACCGCGACTCTCTCGCCGTCTCACAGGTGATTTACGACATGATTGCCGCCGGCCTCACCCCCGGCCCCCGCTCCTTCCACGCCTTGATCGTGTCCTACACTCTCAATGCCGATCACGAAGCCGCTGTATGCATTGCCACCATTTCTATTTCTTGTTGATAATACTTGTTTACAGAATTCACGTTACTTAGTGTAAAATTTGTAGGATTAACTGATATTGTTAATAATGATATATTGTGATTGCAATTTGGGTCACACATTATAGTGACAAATTTTGTAGTGCTGGTAGCAACTATTGTTCTTATTATTATTGTGATTAGGCTAAAATTCGATTTAGTCTCTTTGACTTTTGCTTCGATTTTTTTCAATTTGTCAAATTAGTTACTAAGTTGTATTTTTTTGTCAAATTGGTATCTCACTTTGTAAATTTGAGTCAATATGGTACTTCATTCCAAATATGTTTGTAAACGAGGCCGTTTAAACATTCTATGTTTTAAATTTAAAATTTAATTGAAAAAATTCATAAAATGTGCCATTTAATAGATATTTGCTTGATGAGTATTTATTATTAAAAAAAAGTGTTAATGGCTTCATTTGTTAACAGATTTTGGAAGACTAGATTGACTTATTTTGATAAAGTGAGGAACTAAATTAATAAAATTAAACCTTAAGGATTAGTTTGACAATTGAAGTAAAAGTCAAGAGACTTAACTGATTTTTAACCTTATTATCATTATTGTTATTACTATTATTATTTGCAATTATGGTTTGTTGTTGTTGTTGTTTTATTTGAAAATTGAATTTTTGTTGTTCCATGAATGCAGATGCAATCGCTGAGGAGGGAGTTGAGTGCTGGTGTTCGTCCACTGCACGAAACGTTTGTGGCGCTGATTCGGTTGTTCGGTTCTAAAGGTCATGCAACTAGAGGTTTAGAAATTCTTGCAGCGATGGAGAAGTTAAACTACGACATTCGCCAGGCGTGGCTGATTCTTGTTGGTATAAAATACAATGTTGTTGTTGTTGTTTTTTTTTTGTTTTTGTTTTTGTTTTTTGGTTACTAATATCTATTCAGTTGAATTTGAATATTATCTAAGTTGGTGAAGTGCATCTTGTGAGCAGAGGAGCTTGTTAGGAACAGGTATTTGGAAGATGCAAATAAAGTGTTTTTGAGGGGAGCCAAAGGTGGGCTGAGGGCAACTGATGAAATTTATGATCTTATAATTGAGGAAGACTGTAAAGCTGGGGATCATTCTAATGCATTGGATATTGCCTATGAAATGGAGGCAGCTGGGCGGATGGCAACCACTTTTCATTTCAATTGTTTGCTCAGTGTGCAGGTGAACCTCTCTCAATGTTGTTTATGGCATTGTTTTATGTTCTATTGTTTAGCTACTTTCTTTTTTTCCTTCTCCCCTCCCTAAGAAACAAACCTAAATTTATGACACCCGGGTTTTCAATCAGAACTTGGCAATGGGCATGCTTGTTTGTAAGTGCTTTAGGATATTGCTCATTTGTATGTTTTGGTAGGAACTTTAGGGTAAAGAAATTTGGTACAATGTTAGGATAGGATAGTTCTTATTTGATTTTGATATTGACCTTCACATGATAATGCTACCCACTAATATATCACTGTTAAATAAAAAGGAAGAAGATTGAACTTGAGCTGTGAATTGGAGAAATCTCTAATGTCTTAATGCAACCCACATTCTTCGATGTTGATTTTTCTACTTCTTGATTCAATTTAGAGGGTAAATATTGAATACTCAAAAGTCAAAACTTAAGGCACTATAGAATTTACTATGACAGGTATGAAGATCTAAAAGTGGAAGTCAAAATCCTTCTTGAGAAACATAATATACCGAATTTCAACGTTAAAATTAGTGAAATGTTTAACTTATCCATCCCATGAATATCATTATTAAATTTAAAAAGAAAGTTTCAAACATTTAATAGTTCAATTTCATTATATGATATAGCTTCTGTAATACAAATTGAAACTGATAATAATCAGAAATAGTTGTGATGCAGACAAGAAAGAGCTCAAGGAAAAAGAAGATTAAATATACAAAGATTCAAGAATTGTGGTCTAGTTTTCATGTCCGACCTTCTTAGTACCTTTGATAGGTTATTTTAGTTATTATTGAGTCTTTTAGGTTGGCATTGGTTCTAATTTAGTTGACTAGAATAAGGGCAATTTGGTAATTTCCACATTTTTAAAGAAATGGGCTGTCCTAGAGGCCCATGACTCTTATTTTATGTTTTGAGTTCTTTGGTTTAGGAGTTATTAAGTCGTCTTGTTTGTTATTAGTATTCCTATTCATTCTAGGAATAGATTATTTATAGTCCAAGTCCTTCTAGGAAAGGGATTAACAATAGCCTCTATGTAAAGGTTAACAATAGCCTTTATGTAAAGGCTCTATTGTAGTCAATGTTATTGGTATAGCAATTGATTAATTAAATTCCAGCAGCTTATTTAAAGCCTTGAGGGTGTGATTACCTTTCTCCTGTCCATTTCAGTTGATCATTTTTTTTCCATTTAAATCCTACATACAAGGAAAACTAACATATTTTCTTGAAATATTTATTATTATTTATAAGTTTCTTGGAATTCCATCTCAACATTCTCGTTGAAACAACTATGATAATATATAGTTGCTGTTTCCTGTGCTGTGAAATATCTTTGGAGAAAAACTGGTTTGAATGCTTTCCTATGTTTCCCAAATTTGAAACAACTTTTTTTTTAATTGAGATGCAGTTGATATTGGTGAAATATGAATTCCGCATGCACTTGGCCATGGCTCTTTTGACATTGTTCCTGTATCTTTAGTCAAAACACCCAAACACCATGTTCTGCCATCAATTCTTTGTTTTATATCAATAAAACTTATTACTTATCAAAAAAAATTCTTTGTTTATAGTGTGCCCCCTTGACCTACTTCCAAGTCAAATGGCATCAAAACTTGACACGTGATGTAGGTTTTTTAAGATTCAGCTCTAAATTAGGTTCTTAATGAGACCTTGAAGGTTTCTTGAATAAGGATTGGCGTTAAAGGGTTTAGGTAAAGAAAATATCAATTCTTGAATATGCTGATGGTTGTCTTTGTCAAAAATAGTGAGTAGAACATGAAATAAGATTATAAAACACTAGGCAATCATACCTAGGTTCCTAAGCAATCACACTTAGGTAGAAGGCAATCACACCCTCAAACAATAAATAAGCTGCTGAGATTTTATTAGAATAATCTTACTATCAATAAACTATTCATAGAATGAACAGGTTTACTAATAACTTTCAAATAGGACTGAGGAATTTCTAAACCGAATTGGAAAATGACTCAAAGCATAAAGTAAGAGTCATGGGCCTTGGGTACAGCCAAGGACAGATAGCCCATTGCAGTTTTTTGGAAATTACCAAATTTCCCTAATTCTAGTGAAACTGAGTTAAAAATTGATCCAACATCTTTCTATCCTAAGAAACTCAATAACAACAAAAGTAACCTATGAAAGGTGTCAAAAGTCCCACATCTAGACTAGACCACAAATCTTGAATCTTTTCGTATTTAATGTTGTTTTTCCTTGAAATTTTTCTTGTCCGCATCAACATGTTCCAATAAAACAAAAATCAAACATTCCAAACACCTTTTATGTAACCAAGCACTTAACTACCCAATTTCATGCAGCCAAGGAGATCTTCTCCTTTTTTTTTTTTTTTTTTCATTTACAATCAATGCCCAGGGTGTTTATTAAATTCGCCACAGAAATCTAAGTAAAAAATCTCAACAAAACAAGATTGGGTGAACTATTATTGAAAATGCTTTAACATTCAAATTAAAAAAAATTTTAAAATTGATTGGAATTGGATGATCAAGGACAAAACCTTTGCTCCAGTATGTGAAGAATCAGTAGAAGACGATCACAGCTATATTGTCGTTTCATCATCATCACTGGAAAAGTTATGTTTTTTATTACAAGATTCCAAAGTTCAAATTAAAGCAAATTACAAACTTGGTCTATAGCTTGAAAATTGTTCAATCTATTCAGGGTAAAAATAAAACACTAGTGGTGAATTAATCTTTCAAAGATTTCCTTCAGAAGGAAGAAACAAGATAAAGAAATATAAAGAATTTCATAAAATTAAAGACAAAACTCAGCTGACCCAGGAACCAAACATTCCTACAACAACAACAACCAATTACATCATCAAGCATAGAAAATCTTCAAAACCCCCAAATGAACCACAACCTACCGCTGCCGCTAATAACCCAAGCCAAATTCCCAACTGTTGATTTGTCAAACCTCCGCATGTGGTTATTGATGAAAACCTAGCCACCACTGTCGCCGTAAGTCTCTGTTGCAACCCACAATGGCGGCCCCACAACCCTACTGAGCCCACTCCCACAAGCGTTGGCTCTCTTGAAGGTTTATTCATTCCATTCATTTTAATTTTTTTGCTTTGTTTGGTTGTTGAGAAAGAAGAGAAGAAAAGTAAATACATGGTGGAGTGTTTAATTAAAAATGATGTTTCTGATTATTTTTCTGATAGGTAGATAGTGGGGGAGGGGGAGATTGGCTTCGAACCATATATATGGGGCACCACAAAAAATGCCATTACCTTTGGGCTATTTCTTGAACCCCAAGATGATGTTTGGGATTTTGAATTTGGTTTTATTGGGAATAAACTTTAACCCTCTGTTTAAGTTCGAAGGAGTTTCAATCATTTTTAGAATTTGGGGGAACAGTAGGGCATTTAAAGTCTTTTTTCACTTTACCTCAGGAACGTCAGTGTAATTTACTTTTGTTTTGTTTTGTTTTTAACTAATCTTCATGAACTACTAAATATGGTGGTTAGAATAACACTAGAAGTATCAGCTGATGTTTTAATTCTGTAGTAAACTATTCCAGCTTGGTCAAAATTGGCATAGTTGTTTGCTTATAAACTTTGGCTTAAATTGCACTTCCTCCTCCCACTAGAGTGGCTGGAGACTGAGGTTGTGGGTGAAAAACTCATTTAATGCATGTGTTACAATAACTTAACAATTAGATAACAAAATTGACCTAGTTTTTTTTAGTTACAGATTTTGCAACAAACTGATTACATTTGCTTCTATTATTTAGGCTACTTGTGGCATACCTGAAATTGCCTTTGCAACGTTTGAGAACATGAAATATGGAGAAGGTTTGCAACAACTTTTTCCTTTTTTTGTGCTTTTACATGAAGATATTATGCGCTATGAATTTGTTTTTTTATTTTTAATTTTTATAAGTACTAAGTTGTATTGGAAAAACAAGAATTCAACAATTACACACAATGTATTATAGATGTTCATCACAACTAAGCTCTAAGAGTACAATGATCAATAAACTCTAATAAGTTTGAGAAAGAGAAGCTTTCTGATGCTGACAACTATTCTAATAGAGTTTTCAAAGAAATGCAATTTCTAGATCTGTCCTTGGCTCCTCGCACACCCTTCGAAGTTTCTTACATTTCTTTCCCTATAGATGCACTGCATCAGGCAATGAGGAGTGGCCTTCCATATCTCACTGTTCCGATGTTGCCCAAAACAGCCTTTGCTAATAAGCTAGTAAATCTACATCACCCTTTGAACCTCAAAAAGAGCAAATACCATATCCCACAACTCTCTACAAGTGATTTAATGTTTCCCATCCCCCTTGCACATACAAAACCAGCTCACTAAAATAATATTATGCTTTCTCAAATTATCTGTTGCTAGGATTTTTTCCAAAGAAGCAACCTAGAGAAAAAAAAGCTGCCTTTGTTGGGACTTTAGGCTTCCAAATGCATTTCCAAGGGAACTTTTCAACTTCTGTAGGGGCTGAGGCTCTATTATAGGATCTAATCTTGAACCCTCCTGAATAGATGACCTTCAGCACAACGTATCCTCTCCTCTGACTTCAATTCCCAGTCATGGACTGCTTATGTAAGATTCTGGGAAGCACGAACACGGCAAATTGGGTGCCGTATCCATGTCGTACGTGACATGGGATACTCCTAGGACACGGCTGTACGCATGTCCCAGCTAAGAATGGCAAAATCTGACACGACTCGTGATCCCAATATGACTAACCCGTTTATAAACAGGTCATGGGTTAAGGCTAAACGGGTTCGGGTCATATTTGGGTTGATACGGCTAATCCATTTAATAAACGGGTCGTGTTCATGTTCAACATGTGAACTCGTCTAATTTGTTTGACTCATTTAGCTTATAAAATTATTAGTTATTTTGATATTATTGCTTTATTAATAGTTGTTTTTATATGTTTATTACTATATTTATAGTTGTAATTGTATTTTAATTTTAGATATATGAGAATTGATAAAAATTATATAGGTTTAGTATGACCTATTAATCAAATAGATTATGAAATGGATCATTTGTATATGAGTTGACTCGAACAAATGAAATAGGACATTTGTTCGGGTCAACTCATATAGCCGAATACACGTGGCTCGACATGACATGAACCCGACCTGTGAACACGAATTGCCACCCTAGGTCCCAGCAGCTTTTTTTTTTTTTTTTTTAATTTTTAATTTTTATTTTAAATAATTGGGTACGGCCTGGACACAGCTTGGACACTTCCGAGACACAGTCGGGACATGCTTCGAAAAAAAAATGACTAACCCAGCCCATCGCAGATCTTCTTCTTCTTTGCAGATGTTCTTGTTCTTCTTCATTACAGATCTCTTCTTCTTCGTCTTTGTCTTCTTCTTCTCACACAGGAAGGACTCAAGGACAGATCCAAATTCATATTTCCCCCTTTTGCCCTTTTTTTGTGACTTTTGTCCGTGTGTGCTTAGGTTAGTGATTTCCCCCTTTTGCCCTTTTGTTTTGTTTGTGTGTCCTAAGCCAACTTCTTTTTAAAATTTTCTTTTATGAGTTAACTTTTTATTATTCTTTTATTATTGTTTAGGTAGACAATAGATACAAGTATATGTATATTTATATATATATATATATATATATATATATATAGGCTAGGCTTTAATATACTTACAAAAGAATTATTAACATTTATTTAAAAACAAATAAAAGTTTTGTTATAAAACAAATTTTGTAAAATTTGAAAAAAAAAAAAATTTAATATACGTATACCAGCTAACGAGTGTCCTAATTTTTCAAAAATTGCCGTGTCACTGTACTGTATCCGTACTTGTACCCATGCCCGTATCCATGCACTTGCTTCCCTGGTAAATTTTTGACTCCTAGTGAATGGACTATGTGATTGCATATGACCGCTACTAGTTCTCGTATTCTGTGCAATACAATGCAACTCAAGGAAAGACTCCTTAATCACCGCCCTTGAAGTTGATGAAGGTAGAGATTCCACCTTCCCTGTATATTTTTCCAAAGGCTAACCCCATACAGCCCATTCGTGGCATTGGTGGACCAACCTCCTCCCATAGAGCCATACTTCAGTTCATTTATTCAGAATTAGTTACAGGGCAATTGCTTTGTTTCATAAATGTTTGGGAAGCTTATGCCTTTTTCGGTAGTGCACTATCATTAATGGTAAGATGATTGCCCAGTTGCTAACTGACTTTGATAAGATTTTTGCCATGGGAACTGGTGTGACCATTTCAGTGTATGTGTTGCACTAAAGATGTACTTTGGTTATTTTACAATATATATGAATTAGTAGTTTTCTAGTTGTTTTTATTCTACTTTACCCCCTTTTTGAATGGATCCACTACAGAAAAACATGTTTTTGATAAGGAACATGAGTTTTGATGTAAAGGAAAAAAGAGAAGAGAAGAGACAGAGGATAAATCCTTGTGGTTGTTCTCTTTTGTTACTTTTCCTGAGATGTTTGATTGCTTTACCTTTAGTGTTTAATATTGGTATACCTGTTGTATACATCCTGTGTACATGGGTGGCGCCTCTTTTATGTATTATTAAATGAAATATTTACTTACGGAAAAAAGGGTAGAGATAGAAGAAATTCCTCAACAAATACAATTGAAGAGGAAATAAAGTGGAAAGGGAAACAAAAACTATGTCAAGACAAATCAATGTCACTAGTTAAAATAGTTCTGGCCAATGCCCTCTTCTGCAAGGAGGTTTCTCCTATGCATTGGCCTAGTGCGGGTTTAGTGAATGTGCTTGTTTTTTGTGAGTTGCAATGCTTTCTCGTATTAGTCCAATTTTTATCAAATTAATTGGACTTATTGTACATGCAAAAATTGGTCAAGGGGCACCCCTCTATTTAAACTGTTTGCTACATATTTGATACTTGTTAATTGAAAAATAAAACTAAATTGTACTCTTATTTTTTGGTTTGCCAAAGGTTTTTAAGCTCTCTTGGTTGTCTTTTGCTTCTTTTCACACTGTTTTTCTTTCCTTTGGTGCTTCATAGTATCTGATTCTATCTATGTTATTTCCCTTGGAAGTTGGAAATGTTTATGACTTTGAAACTTTAAAATATCCATAATTTGAAACCAATTAGTTTAACAGAATAATATGTAATCCTCTATTTTACCTCCGCAATATTAACTTTATTTATTCAATTGTTAAAATAGACTCCATAATTACGTTATGTAGGTTTAATTTAGTTAAATGAACTCTCCAGCCTGTTTTCAACTGTTCAAGGTTTGTACTTAATTATCTTTTTTTCCCCCTGGGTGTTAAATACTTGTACTTATTTTTGCATAACAGATTATATGAAACCTGATACTGAGACTTATAATTGGCTGATCCAAGCGTATACAAGAGCTGAATCTTATGACAGGTACTTCAGTAGCATATCAGCAAGACCAGATTTGGTTTATTTATGAGCAACAATGTTTTGATTCTTCAAAGTATTTAGGGTCAAATCCCTAGTTGAGTGCTTTGACAGCCCTATTTTTTTTATTAAACCAAGAAATGAAAACTTAATAATATGTTGCCCTTTTACTAGCTTTAGTTGAGTAAAAAGGGTCTTCTTTAGAAAGGTTCCCAACATTATCATTGTCAAAGAAGAAAACGAAATAAAATAAAATAATTGATCCCTATTTTTGGGGTTAAATTCCCAAGAACATGGAACTCCTACCAATGTGCCAAATTTCAGTTAATTACTTATTGTCACGATCAAGTTTTCGGATTCCTTTTTTTTTTTTGGATCAACAAGTGTATTGGAGTTTTAACCAGGCTTACTGTTATATACTGATTCTTTTACAATGCTAATTTACTCCATCTTGACCGTGCTCAGGGGCGGACCCACTTAGAAGAGAGCCCCCCAAACTTTTATAATATTATAAAATTACACCTAAAATTTCCTAAATTCTTCAAAAAATATATGGTTGGCACTGATGGAGGAAAAATTGGTGAAAAGGAAAGATGTTTTAGAAAGCTAAGTTGCTTAGAGAAAAGAAAGAATTAATTAGCTCTTCAAGAGACACATTCTTGGAATAATATCTTATAGATAGATTTCTTGGATTCAAATTCAACTAGTTACAATGAAGGCAGCCTTGCTTATTTATAGTTACATAAGCAAGCTGCTAAGTTAGTTACTAGAACCCACCATGGGGTTGTCATGTGATTTGGCCAAATCCTAACTAACTTCTCTAACTAACTAATAGGCTATTGCACTTATCACTAACAACCAATCAGCTAACTAACTTTCTGTTACAAGTGATAAAGGCTATTAAAAGTAAAACCAAATATTACTTTTTATACAACAGAAGCTAGTAACAGATAGATTTAAAAATGAACTACATCAGGACTGTCCCTCTTTGGAACACACTTGTCCTCAAGTGTGGCTTGTTGTAAGCTAATCTGGTTCATGATAGGGCAGCAAGTGACGTACATTGAAACTGTTAGAAATACATAGATGATTTGGTAGCTTGACTTGGTAGGCATTGTCATTGATCTTATGTAGTATAGGACAAGGACCAATCTTCTTTTGCTGCAACTTTGTATTAGGTCCAGCAGGGTTCCTCTCCTTGGTCAGATCACCCATACTAGGTCACCTTCCTTGAACATCACTTGCCTTTTCTTCTTGTTAGCTAGTGCTTTGTACTTAGCATTGCTGGCCTCTATTTTCTTCTTAATATCTGCATGTAGCTGTTGTATGAAGTCAGCTAACTTAGTGGCTTTCGGATGCTCCTTCTTGGGTAATGGTAAGCTTGACAAGTCAAGAACACTGGTTGATTGCATCCTATAAACAATCTCAAAGGGAGAGTGTTGAGTTGTTCTATTGGTAGATGAGTTGTAGGCAAACTCTGCTATAGGTAAAACATTCTCCCATTCCTTAGGTTTGTCCCTTACAAAACACCTTAGGAGGTTGCCCAAGCTCCTATTGACCACCTCAGTCTATCCATCCGTTTGAGGATGGAAGCTGGTGCTGTCCTGCAAGTCAATACCAATTTTCCTCCACATAGTTCTCTAGAAATGGACAAGAAACTTGGCGTCCCTATCAGACACAATGCTGGTTGGAACTCCATGTAACTTGTAGATCTCCCTGAAAAATAAACTAGCAATATTGGAGGCATCGTTAGTCTTTTTGCAAGCCACAAAATGGGCCATCTTGGAGATCTGTCCACTACCACTAGAATAGAGTCTGATCTTCTAGTAGTAGGGGGTAATCCAAGCACAAAGTCCATGCTAATGCTGGTCCAAGGCTTGTTAGGCACTGGAAGGGGCAGATACAATCCAGCATTGGTGGCTGTCCCTTTGCTTTGCTGACATATCATGCATCTTTGAACTAGTCTTCCTACATCCTTAAGTATGCCTGGCCAATAGAATTGTTGTTATAGGAGCTGCAGTGTCTTCTCTCGCCCAAAATGGCCTTGGTTATGCACTTCAAGCAGAATCTTGTGCCCGAGAGAACAATCTGAATACAAAGGAGCAGGCCTTTGAACAAATAGCCATCTTGCAGGTTGAATCCAGGATAGGCAGCTCTGTTGCCTTGTTGCAAATTTTGCATAATCTGAAACAACTTGGAATCTTCCTTATACTGCTCCCTAAATGCCTCAAAGCCCTCAACTGTGTTGTGCATCAGCACTAGTAAGGAAGATCTCTTGCTAAGACCATTTGCCCCTCTATTAAGGACTCCAGCTTTGTGCCTTAAGCTAAAGTTGATCTGTTTTAGGTAGACAACCCATTTGGCATGCCGTTTGTTGAGGGTTGCTTGGCTGTTGAGGTGTTTAAGAGCCTCATGGTCAGTATGGAGTATAAATTCTTTGTAAGCCAAATAGTACTCTCAATGTTTTATTGCTTGTACTATGGCATAGAATTCCACATCATAGGTGCTGTAGTTGAGCTTGGCTGAATTGAGTTTTTCACTGAAATAGGCCATTGGCTTGCCCTCTTGACTGAGAATACCCCCTATGCCAACTCCAGAAGCATCACAATCCAATTTAAAGATCTTTTCAAAGTCAGGAGCTTGCAATACTGGTGCTGCAGTAAGGGTAGCTTTCAAGGACTCAAAACTCTGCTGCTTAGCCTCATCCCACGCAAAAGTAGAAAGCTTGAGATAGTTAGTGAGTGGTGCTGCAATTGTGCTAAACCCTTTGATGAGTCTCTTGTAAAATGTTGCTAACCTATGGAAGCTTCTTACTTTAGCCACAGATCTTGGAACAGACCAATCTAGAATGGCCTTAAACTTTCCCTCATCCATTGCAATTCCCTTATCAGTCACCACAGACCCAAGAAAACCTACCTTACTTACTGCAAAGGTACATTTCTTGGTATTTGCATAGAACTTATCCCTTCTTAGTAACTCAAACACAAATTGCACATGATTCACATAATCATTCAAAGTCTTGCTATATACCAATATATCATCAAAGTAAACTACATCACATACACCAAGCAAAGGCTGCAACATTTGAGTCATTACCCTCATGAAAGTAGTGGGTGCATTAGTAAGACCAAAAGGCATGACAAACCACTCATATAGCCCACTATGAGTCTTAAAGGTAGTCTTCCACTCATCCTCTGGCTTAATTCGAATTTGATGATAGCCACTTCTAAGATCTGTCTTGGAAAACATTTTAGAACTAGCTAGACAGTCAAGCATATCATCTAGCCTAGGCATAGGAAACCGATATTTGATTGTGATTTTGTTAATGGCTCTACTGTTAACACACATTCTCCAACTACCCTCCTTCTTAGGGGTTAAGAGGGTTGGTACAACACATGGACAAATACTTGGCCTAATATATCCCTTGTCCAATAGTTCTTGCACTTGCCTATTAAGTTCACCCTTTCCATTGGTGTCATCCTATAGGCAGCCCTATTGGGTAATACAGAACCTGGAATGAAATCAATGGCATGCTGTATGTCTCTCATAGGAGGCAATTCAGTAGGTAATTCATTAGGGAAGACATCCTCAAATGACTTGATCAACTCCTTTATAGATTGGGGCACTATCATAGCATTTAACTCTAATGCAGTCAATAACATGTAAACCGCACCAGTTGCTAGAGTTTCTTGTGCAAATTTCTTGACAATAAGCAAAAAATTAGGCTGTACAATAGTAGGAGTTTTAAGAATCACCTTTTCTTTCATGGGCAGTAAGGTGTAACGCTGCCCATCCTTGTATAGGCTGTAGGTGTTCTTCCTTCCATCATGGTTGGTGTGCCTATCATACTACCAAGGCCTTCCCAACAGCAAATGGCATGCATCCATCTTCACTACATCACAAAAAACTGAATCTTTGAACTTCTTCCTAATTGAAAGGAGACCATGCATCTCTTGGGAACTCTTATGTCATTGCCTGTCTTAAGCCATGTCAGTTTGTAGGGGTGAGGATGATCTTCAGTCTTTAAACCAAGTTTATCAACAACTTCTTTAGAAACCACATTTTCACAGCTTCCCCCATTAATAACTAAGCTGCAAATCCTGCCACCAATATTACAAGTGGTGTGAAAAATGTTGCTCCTCAACCAATCCTCCTTGTCCTCCTGTTTTGGTGCTAACAAGGTCTTCTTCATTACCAAAGCCAAGCCTTCTTCCTCATCTGAGTCACCTATAACAATTCCTTCTTTATACATTGGAAATTCTTCATCTTCCTGGTCTTCACAACCTTCAATCATCAAAGCTTTACCCTTGCCTTGAGCACTAACTCCCCCTTTCTTGCAATCTGTGGCCTTGGGCCCAGCTTCTCCACACTTGTAGCACTTAAATGTAAAACTTTGTGCTGCTTTAGGGACTCGTTTGGCTGCACCAGAAATTGGGCAAACCTGCACTCTCAATCTTGAAAGGTTGTGCACTGTTAGTAGTTGGCCTTCCTTGAGTGCTAACATGGGTACTTCTACTACCACCATAAGCTTGGAACTGCACAAAAGCTTTTCTTGCAAGTTGCCTTCCAAACTTCAAGGCTCTATTGTAAGCTTCAGAATCAGACCACAGTTGGTGCAAAGATAAGGCATCTTGAATTGGTGGTTTAAGACCACTCAAGAACCTTGCAACCATCTGCTCTTCACTCTCATTCAAGTCTACTTGAGCTACCAGTTGATAAAATGCCTCTGTATACTCTTCCACCCTACTATGTTGCCTCAATTTATGCAGTTGTTTGTACAAGGACTGCATATAATTGAAAGGCAGAAATTGGTCTCTCATTTTCTGCTTCATCTTGCACCAATCTTGGATCTTCCTTTTACCTCTCCTAACTCTTTGAACTTGGAGCTGTTCCCACCAAGCTGAAGCTCAGCTTGATAGAGATCAACTTCACCTTCTTGGAATTTGGCACCTCATGGAAATCAAAGATTCTTTCCACTTGGTTAAACCAATCCATGAATTCTTCATGATTCAAGCTACCATAGAACTCAGGTAACTCAATCTTGAAGTTAGATTCCCATTTTGGTTCTCCCCTTGGAGGACTAGGCACTTGCCTTGGAACACCTCCTCTAGGCTGACCAACTGGGTTACTAAAGTTGCTGTGACTGTTAGTTTCAGCATCTTCAGCAGGTTCATCATCATTTCTAGGATGATAACGCTAGTTTCTTCTCACTTTCTCATTCAAGGCAGCAAGCTGCCCCCTTAGCAGCTCCACAGTCTGCTCCAATGTCCCCTGGGGTTCTCTTTCTTGGTGTGGTTGCAGCTACTGCCTGGGTTGAACTTGCACCTCAGGTTCATGTACTGCAGCACCTTTCTTGTTCCTTCTGTTGTAAACTATTGGAGCCATCTTCACAAATTCTTAGGCTCACTAGTAGAGGATAAGAAAATGAAATCAAGATAGGATCTTGATAGGTTCTTGATGACAGAAATGATGAAACAAATTGCAAACCAACTTGAATCCTAAGGATCTCAAGCTCTGACACCAAATTATGATGGAGGAAAAAATGGTGAAAAGGAAAGATGTTTTAGAAAGCTAAGTCGCTTAGAGAAAAGAAAGAATTAACTAGCTCTTCAAGAGACACACTCTTGGAATAATACCTCATAGGTAGATTTCTTGGATTCAAATTCAACTAGTTACAATGAAGGCAGCCTTACTTATTTATAGTTACATAAGCAAGCTGTTGAGTTAGTTACAAGAACCCACCATGTGGCTGCCATGTGATTTGGCCAAAGCCTAACTAACTTCTCTAACTAATAGGTTATTGCACTTATCACTAACTACCTATCAGCTAACTAACTTTCTGTTACAAGTGATAAAGGCTATTAAAAGTAAAACCAGAAATTACTTATTATACAAAAGAAGCTAGTAACAGATAGATTTAAAAATGAATTGCATCAGGCACCTCCCCCTCCAAACTTCTCAAATATTAGATTTTTACCCCCGAATTTTCCTAAAATTTTCAAAAGAAATATGGTTATCCCCCCAAACTCTTCATATTTCATGTATGACACCATTACATTGGTTCAATTTTATATTGTTATTATTATTTTGGCCCCTCATTCACAAAATTCTAGTTCCGCCCCTGACCGTGCTTATTCCTCAGGGTTCATTCTATTCATTTTATCGATTGCTTATTCCTCTCTAGGATTTTCCAATTTGAATATTCTTAGAAAAAGGTAAATCAGTTGAAGGTCATATAATTTACCACGTTAAACAAATTTCTTCTCATTTTTCGGTTATCAATGGCACAAATACTCAGTGGTTTGCCTACTACCCTTCCCTTGTTGCAGAATCTCCGACCTTCCATTTTCTCCCTAAATCCCTTCCAATATAAATGGTAGAAGTAACACTTGGTTAGAAATGTTTTTTCTTTCTTATGTCATATATGAATTTAGAGGGGGAAGAGTTACTGAATTTATTACATGTACGAATTTACTGGTAAGCAATAAGTGCTATTGGTTTTGAGCGACATGGGGCTATCTAACATATAGTTCATGATTTTAAATTGGATTGGACAAAAGTTCATAGATAGGCACAGCATTTGGCACTGCACAATCCCTTACTGCATAATGGTTTACCCCATCAATTTTGCAGAAGGTCATAGACTCATAGACTGGCACAAGTCTTGTCTACCAAGAAGAATGCTTGTTTTGCGCGAATGGATATGAATACAAGTAAATTATAATTGTCAAAAAGTGAACACTAAGACAAATCAAATTATCAGGTGGTCCCATCTCATTTTTATGTTGAGTCAAAACTCAGAACTAGTTTTGTTTTGTTTTACATATGTAATGGTAATTAAAAGTTGCCATCATAGCAAGTAATTAAGATAAGCCATCATACAAAATAATTATGTGACCACTATGAATGTTGTAAATTGTGATTGCCTTTAAGAATATCCTTCCACTAAGAAAAGTAACTCGATAATATCCACAATAAAAATGTTGATTGATGATCCTGTTGCAACAATGCTTGGTGCTAGCTGCTGCTAGTTGAAATTACAAGGCCTCTGGAGCACTACCCTTATTGCTAATAAGAAATCAGATACTGAGATTCAAGATTAGCAGATGAAAACAATCGTTTTTATTGAAGAACGAAAATTCTTAAACAAAGATCTTCACAATCCTTTTACATGAAAGGAAGAAAGAAAAAGAAAAAAAAGGAGAGGGTGAGAAAACTACCTGCAAATTATATAATCTTGTTGTATTATCTAATTGACAATTAATGACGTCTATGCTTTAGTTTTGCATGAAAAAGCACAGTTCAGGAGTATTTTCTCTAGAAAGTTATACTTATCCAAAAAAAAAAAAAAAAAAAACTCTAGAAAGTTATCTTTATTGGCTTGCTTTAGTTTCTATGTTTTGAACTTGAAAATTTCAAGTTAATGTATAACATTCATTATCTTGTGGTTTTGTTATAATGTACTTGTAGGGTGCAAGATGTTGCTGAGTTACTAGGAATGATGGTTGAAGACCACAAGCGTTTGCAGCCTAATGTGAAGACCCATGCGTAAGCAAGCCTCTTTCTATGAATCTTAATCTTAAGGAAACCTTTTTCAGTTGAAACTTAGGTAAATCGTTTACGTGAAATTTATATTATTTTGTATTTTTCCTATCTTAGAGATCATGTTTAATAAATATATATTAAATGAGATCATGTATAATAAATTTTTATTGTTGTTGTTCTTATTATTTTTGAAATAGGTTAACTCTTGTTACCTGAGACATAAACATTGAGTAGGGTTTTTGTTGCCATCGATTATGTGTCTCTTTGAACAAACTGCAACAGAGTTGTTGCAATAATAGTTAGTCGATGAACTTTGACTATAATAATAGTCAATATCATGCAATTAAAAATGAGTCCATATCTCTTTATATTGGTTATGGATGAACTTGCTTGCTCCATAAAAATGGTTATTGTTCATTAATTAGGTTTAGAATTATTGAGTTCAATAATATAAGTTGTCAAGGTGTTACCCTGATTCTGTTGGTATAACAGTTGACTGTTTTCCTTCAATAATCAATGATTGACTCTTGGAGTATAGGATTCCTAAATTAATATCTGACTTTCTTTAAATACATCAAATCCTTTCGGGAAGGGATCCTAGTTTCCTTTCCTAGTTCCTTTTCTAGCAATACCTGTGGGGCATTTTTGAATTCAGATACAAGAATGGTCAAATTATTTGCCTGTGATTAGTGGTCTGTTATTAGAATTGCATGTAACCTGGTATAGCATGATTGTTCTTTGGTTAGGTGAGAGGTGGCAATGAAGTTTCTCTGTCTACCTTGGATAAAGTAAAAAAAGTATAAGCAACAAGCACAATGCATAGTGTTGTTTATTCAAAGTGATCTTTGAAAGCATAAGCTGTGACTCTGACCACTGTCATAAAATTCTTGGCAAGAGATGCATATATAGTTTACCTTAATTTAAGGTGGCTTCATCTTTCCTGGTGCTCTTGAGACCAAATATGCATTTACACAACTGGTTATTCTGAAATAATATTTCTTTGCTCTCTACCTTTTGCTACATGGAGCCAAAATTTTCTTTTTGTCTGCCTACAAATACATGAATGTAGAACTAAAAGCTGTATGCGTTTTAGATTTTTTGATACTATCTTAAATTCAACTCTTGTTCTTTTCTAATTCCAATAATCGGTAGATAACATTATGCATTCATGTTCAGGCTGTTGGTGGAGTGCTTTACTAAGTATTGTGTTGTAAGAGAAGCTATTCGGCATTTTCGTGCCCTTAAACGCTTTGAAGGCGGAACTAGAGTTTTACATAATGAAGGAAACTTTGGGGATCCACTATCCTTGTATCTTCGGGCTTTATGTCGAGAAGGTGTGCATATACCATATTATGTTGTAACAGTAATACATATTTCTAATCATTTGAGATCTTCCTTTCTTTCAATACATATTGGCTAGAAATTTTGAACCATGCAATCTAAAATCGTGCTTGAATAAATTGTAGCCTAAAATTTATGCAATAGTGGTGGCTAGAAGTTATGTCAATCTGCAGTTAATTTGTATAAGCTAGGTAGCATGGGAACCAAACTGTCATGCAAGATACTTCTTCAAAGACTTATGCCATTTTGCAATAGTGAGAGTGTCAATGCCTAAAATTGTTTGTAGATGTTAAAATAGTGTCTAACTGTCTGTCAAGTCTTTTCTATCATCTCTTACGTGATAGTTGTTAGATCATACATGAAATAAATCAAGCCCAAAAGTGTTTCATTGTCTCAAGTGGCTGATGGAGGATATAAGCTTTAATGGGCTCTGATACCAATTTTGATGTTGGATCTTTAGAAATTCGACACTCTATTAGGATTACTATATGACCTTGAAGGATTCTTGAATGAGGTTTATTGTTGAAGGGTTCAAATATGGTTAGGTGAATAAAGATTGGATCTTGAGGGAATTTGATGGTTGTTTGGCTTTGAAATAGTAAATTGAACCAGAAACAAATAATATGATGGAGATTACACCCTTAAAGCTCTATCCCAATTTTATTGACTAAATTGCCAAATTGTTTCCTAGAAGATTAGGACTTCTAGAGAATATTTTCATAGAAAGAATCAGACTCCTAATAAGAAATAAAATTAATTAAGAACTTCTAAACCAAATAGAAAAAGAACTCAAAACATAAAATATGAGTCAGAGGTCTCTTGCGCAGCTCATTCTAGAAAATATGGACTTACCTAGCAACCCCTGTATTAGTAAAACTTTATGAAAATTGAACCAACAACTTTCTTACGTGCAGCCTGCATTTGAGATTAGGCTTATTAGGATTAAGTTTAGTCTAGGGTTTCTAGTAATTTCTCTTAGCCTTGTATGTGCTTGCTTGTGTTTAGACTAAGGATTTATAAGATAGAATTTTTTTTTTGATAAACAACAGAATTATATATATATTTTTTTGATAGGTAACATAAAATTTTATTAGGAAAAAATAGCCAACCCGAGTACATTGGGGATGTACTGTGGGGGCATAAATCAAGAACCAAAATTATGATGATTTAGTAAAATAGGATGGGAAAAACAAGAAAAATGCAGTAATGCCACACTCCAAACAAGGAGAGTGTGTAAGAAAAAGGACTTAATCTCTAGCAAAGGCTGTTCACATCCCTCAAAGCATCTGGCCTTTCGTTCGCTCCAAATACACCACATTAAGCAATGCAGCACAATTCTCCAAAATTCTATATTGCGATGTTGTCCGAATTTACCTTGCCAAGACTCAAACACCTCAATTACCTTATGAGGCATAACCCAATGAAGACCAAACAAATAAAACACCAAAGACCACAGCTCAAAACCTATGGGGAAATGAAACAGAAGATGATCCACCGAATCCCCACACCTCTTACACATGTAATACCAGTAAAGAACAATAATACGCCTTTTGCGAAGGTTATCAGTTGTATGAATCTTACCTAAAGAAGCTGACCATGAAAAGAAAGCCACCCTTGGAGGAACCTTCGATTGCCACACCAACCTCCAAGGGAAAGAAAGAGTAGGAGGGTAGAAAGAAAGATAAAAACCTCTAACCTCAATACTCTTTACTGGCATCCAAATAACCTTATCAGGGCCAACTCCATGCACTTTCGAAGATTAAACAGTGTCCATAAATCTGTCAAAAGAATCTTCCTCCCAATCTTGCGGTGAATGACAAAAATGAAAATTCCAATGAATCCTCCCACTAAACCAACACATAACCTCTGCCACTGAAGAGTCTCTTGCCTTACTAAGATAGTAAAGTTCTAGAAACGCCTTTTTGAAAGTACAATCCCCACACTACACATGCTTCCAAAACTTCACTCTAATACCATTACCCACATGATACCATAGGAGTTTAGAGAAAATCAACCAGCCGCTTCTAATAAAATTTTCAGAGGCTAACACCATACGCACTTGTCACTTTTTTCATGCACCAACCACCCCAAACATTCTCTTATTTCGTCTCTATAACCCTCCTCTATAATGCATCTATCTCTAAATCATACCTCCATAACCATTTGCCCAACAAGGCAGGGCTAAAACTTCTCAATCGTCTTATACCTAGCCCCCACACCTGCATTGGCTTACAAACCTTAGCCCATTTCACCAGGTACCAATTCTGATTTCCCCAAGTTAATTTTTAAACCTAAAGCTTCCTCAAATCTAGTTAGAATCTCCCTCAGAGTAACTAACTGATTAGGGTCAGCATTACAAAAAATAAGTGTCATCAGCAAATAAAAGATGAGACACCCTCATCTAAGTATTAGGTTTAGAACCTACATAGAAACTCGAAAACTGTCCAGTGGCTGTTGCCACATCCAACATACGGCTCAAAGCCTCCATGACAACATTGAAGAGCAACGGAGATAGAGGATCCCCTTTCCTAATTCCCCTAGTGCTTCCAAAAAAATCCGAGAGACTCCCATTAATCAAGATGGAAAATTTAACAATCGAAATGCAACATATAATCCATTTTCTCCACATATCCAAAAACCCACAACGCTGCAACAAATACATTAAAAAACTCCAATTCACATGATCATATGCCTTCTCCACATCCAACTTACACCACACCGTAGGAATCCGTGTCTTCAATCTACTATCAATACATTCAGAAGCAATTAACACGGAATCCAAAATTTGCCTACTTTTCATGAATGCATTTTGAGACAGAAAGGTCTTAGGGAATTGGGGGGGTCTGATATCCACAGTAAACTATGATGGGACTTACCTTCAGAATAGATGTTCGTCGACTGGTTTAGGAGCAATTGGTAGTTATAAATGTCCTTAAGAGGGAGGTTTGTAAGAATCTTTTGAAGGAATGGAGATGTGATGTTGTATGTTTGCAGGAAACTACACTTTCTTCTTTAAATTCTGCTCTTGTGCGGAGCTTATGGGGTAGTCCCTTCGTTGATTGGGCTATATTGGATGTGGTTCAAACATCTGGGGAGGTTTTGCTAATTTGGGATAAACGGGTGGTCGAAAAAATTGATGTTTCTGTTGGTCAGTTCTCTGTTAGTGTACTTTTTAGGGGAGTATTGGATGGTTTTGAATGGGTCTGCATTGGTCTATATGGTCCCAATGCTGATCATCATAGGGCTGCTTTGTGGGAGGAGCTGTCCAGGGTACATGTCAGGTGGAATGCAGCTTGCTTCTTATTTGGTGATTTTAATATTATTAGATGCCCATGTGAGAGGCTTGGTTGTGAGTCTTTTAGCCCAGCCATGTTTGCATTCTTGGACTTTATTGAGAATAATTAACTAGTGGATTTGCCATTGGATGGGGCTTCTTTCACCTGGTTTAGAGATGCTATGCCGCAAGCTATGTCTCGTATTGACAGGACTCTGGAATCTGTGGATTGGGTGGATCATTTCGGGAAGGTGTCTCAAAGGGTGCTCTCTCGTGCTATTTTTGATCATTGTCCGCTTTTGGTGGAAGCTGGTGGAGTTGGTAGGGGTCGGTATGCTTTTAAGTTTGAAAATATGTGGCTTAAAGTTGAGGGTTTTTTTCGAGAGAGTTAAACAATGGTGGGAGGGGCATTGCTTTATGGGCTTCCTGAGTTTCGTTCTAGCTCAGCAATTAAAGGCTTTTAAAGAAGACCTCAAGAAGTGGAATAAGGAGGAATTTGGAGATTTGGCATTTAGGAAGAAGTGTTTGTTGTCTGAATTAATGGGTCTAGATGCTAAGGAAGAACTGTTGGGCCTCTCAAATGTGGAACAATCTCGCTGAACACAGGTTAAAGGTGATATTGCAGCATTAGCTGCCTTAGAAGAGACTTTTTGGAGACAAAAGGCTCGCGCTTTGTATGTGAAGGAGGGAGATAGCAACACTCGGTTCTTTCACAGATTAGCGAATCCTCATAGAAGAGCTAATCACATTAGAAGCATCGAGGTAGATGGTGCCTTATATGAGGATGGAATTGCAGTTCAATCTTAGGTGGTTCAGTTCTATCAAAATCTCTACACAAAGACAGGTATGTGGCGTCCGACTGTGGATGGACTGGATTTTGCTAGCATTGGAGAGGATGAATGGTTGTCCTTGGAGGGGGAGTTCTCAAAAGAAGAGGTTACCCAGGTTTTGATGGAGATGGAGGCGGATAAAGCACCTGGTCCAGATGGCTTCACCATGGCTTTTTTTCAAAAATGTTGGAGTGTGGTGGAGGTGGATGTCATGGCTGTTTTCACAGGCACTCAGTGTTTGAACGGTCTTTAAATGTTTCGTTTCTCTCTCTAATTCCCAAGAAAAATAATGCTATTGATGTTAAGGATTTTCGGCCTATTAGTTTGGTAGGGAGTGTGTACAAGCTGCTGTCTAAGGTGTTGGTGAATAGATTGAGGGTTGTGCTAGATAGTCTCATCTCTGAGTCTCAAAATTCTTTTGTTGGTGGGAGACAAATTTTGGATTCAGTGCTTTTTGCTAATGAGTGGCTAGATAGCAGATTGAAGAGTCATGTTCCCGGTGTGGTTTGTAAATTGGACATTGAGAAAGCCTATGACCATGTGAATTGGGATGCATTATTCTATTTGTTGGGTAGGATGGGTTTTGGGGTGAAATGGAGGGGGTGGATTAAGGCTTGCATAATTACTGTTCGCTTCTCTATTATTGTGAATGGATCTCCGGTAGGCTTTTTTGGAAGCTCCCATGGGTTGAGACAAGGTGATTCGTTGTCCCCTCTTCTTTTCCTTTTAATTATGGAAGTACTAAGTAGGGTTTTGAAGAAAATTGAGGAGTGTGGTCTGCTTCGTGGTTTTCATGTGGGGCCAATTAACTCTATAGGGGTATGCATTTCACACTTGTTGTTTGTAGATGATATCATCTTGTTTTGCGATGCTTCTAGAGATCAGTTGTTGTCCATTAGGCTGGCTTTGACATGCTTCCAAGCATTTACTGGTTTGAAAGTAAATGTGGGGAAGAGTGAGATTGTTCCGGTTGGGGAGGTTGGAAATATAGATGCTTTGGCTACCATACTCGATGTAGGGTGGGTAGTCTGCCTATGAAATACTTGGGAATGCCGTTGGGTACTCTATATAAAACAACATCTATTTGGAATCCTATCTTGGAGAGGATGGAGAAGAAACTCTTTGGTTAGAAGCATCTTTTTTTATCGAAGGGGGATAGACTTACTCTGTTGAAGAGTACTCTTTCTAGCCTTCCTACGTACTATCTATCCTTATTTGTCATCCCTGTAGCTGTGGTTGATAGGTTGGAGCGTATTCAGATAAATTTTTATAGGGATCTTCAGAGGAGTGTTTCAAATATCCTTTGTTGGCTTGGGAGAAGGTGTGTTTGCTGTTAGAAATGGGTGGTTTGGGGATCAGGAAGTTAGTTCATTTTAATAAAGCCCTGTTAGGGAAATGGTTATGGAGGTTTGGACGAGAAGGCACTCATTTTTGGCGGAGGGTTATTGCAACTAAATATGGAGAGGGTCAAGAGGGGTGGACTACTAAAGTATGTAGAAGGGCCCACGGATGTGGTTTGTGGCGTGGTATTCATGATGGATGGGAGAGTTTCTCCAAACATGTGGCCCTAGTGGTGGGTGATGGCACTCGTATTCTTTTTTGGCGTGATAAGTGGGTTGGAGATAACACACTTAAAATGTTCTTTCCTCAGTTGTATGCGTGTTCTAATGACAAGGAAGCTTGCATTTCTGATGTATTATGCTACCAGGAGGGTGGAAACGATAGAATTTGGAATTTGAGATTTTATAGGGATTTTCATGAAAGGGAATTAGAGGCTGCCTTCTCTTTCCTTGAGTTCATTCAATCTCGGATCCTTAGGGGTGTTGGGAGTGATATTTCACATTGGTGTCTCAATGGGAATGGCAAGTTTGATACTCAGTCCTATTACAATAACATTCGGGGTGCATCTGCCTCCAATTTTCCGTGGAAGAATGTTTGGAAAGTTAAGATTCCTAAGAGGGTGGCATTTTTTGTGTGGACAGCGGTTTATGGGCAGATCTTTATATTGAATAATCTTATGCTTAGGGGGCTCATTTTGGTGAATCCGTGTTGAATGTGCCATTGTAATGAGAAAATTGTGGATCATCTCCTCCTCCATTGTTCTGTAGCTTACTCATTGTGGGTATATATGTTTCAGATCTTTGGGATCCAATGGGTCATGCCAGGCTCTATGGAAAGCTTGGTGTATTGTTGGAGCTATTGGCTGGGAAAATTTAATTCAAACATATGGAATTTGGTTCCGGGCTGTTTGATGTGGATTGTTTGGATGGAAAGAAATCAGCGTTCTTTTGAGGATACTAAGAAATCCTTGGTTCAATTACAAGCTCTATGCTAGAAGACTTTATTTGATTGGTCTAGGTGTTGGGGCTTCTCGGATTGTTCAACTATCTTGGAGTTTATTTCTTCTCTTAGTATTGCACCTTAAGTTTTTCCTTGTTGTTTGATGCTGTTTGTTTGTTTGTTGCTTTCCCTTGTGTTCACCATCATGAACACCTTGTATTTGCTTTCTTTAGTTTTACAATTTGTTTTACAATACTCTTATTACCTATCAAAAAAAAAAAAAAAAAAAAGAATCTGAAATTAGCCCATGAGCCACCCTTTGGAACCAATTAGCCAACACCTTAGAAATAAGCTTGTAAATCCCACCAACTAAACTGATAGGTCGAAAATCCTTGATTTCCACAGCACCTACCTTTTTAGGGAAAGAAAAGAAGTATTAAGACTCTTCTCAAAAACAGCTTGAGTATGAAAATTCTGAAAGACTTCAATAATCTCTTTCTTCAAAACACTTCAACAAGAGTGGAAGAATGCCATGGAAAACCCATTTGGGCCAGGAGCCTTATCACCATTAAAACCATTAAGCACCCCATACACCTCTTCCTCGTCAAACAGTCTATCTAACCAAATAGCATCTTCTTCAGAAATTCTAGTTTATTTCACGTCATTAAGGATGGGTCTATTAACCACATTCTCTTAATAAAGCTGCCTATAGATATGAGAAATGCACTTTGCTATGTCCTCTAGATTCGAGGACAGTTCTCCATCCACCATAAGCCTATCTATGGAATTTAATCTCTTGAGAGAATTGGCTATATGATGGAAAAATTTAGTATTCTTGTCTCCTAATACAAAGCACTCTAGATTTCTGCCTCCAACAAATTTCTTCCAAAAGAGAAGTTTTTTCTAGCTCACCTCAGATTCTTTCCAAATCCAGCTTTTCCCCGTCCGTTAGTCCACGACTCTCCTCAACAGTCTCCGGTCCACTAAGATCCCTTCACAACTGTTTCCCCTATTCTTCTACATTTCCAAACACCTCCACATTCTTCTACACCTCCACTCGGAGCACATTGAAAATGATAAGATTCCCACCAAGAACGCACCCTATCCACAAAACTGTCATCCTTAAGCCACATGTTCTCAAATCTAAAAGGCCTCTTGCCCCGATGAAAAGAACCTCCCTCTAGGACAGTCGGAAAGTGATCCGATAATAACTTAGACATTCTTCGCTGGCAAACCATAGGAAACTTATCCTCCCAATCTGCTGAGAACAAAAATGTATCCCGCCTTGCCTTCAAAGTGACTTCTTGAGAATTAGACCAAGTAAAAGTTCCTCCTTCCAAGGGGAGATCAATAGACCAAATAACGGAATTATATTAATAGAAAATCCGGGTCCACAGGGGGTGTACATAAGATAGAAATTAAGTATGTTTAAGTTTCTTTATTGGTTTGACTTACGTGTAGGAGAGATTTTACTTGCCAAGTAAATCTATTCAAGTCTATAAACATAGGTGGCGTTAATGTTGGTGAATCTGATCTACTCTTTTGGTCCATTTTGTAATATTTTCTTCTTTTTAGGATTAATGGTTAATAATATGGTTTTATAGCTGAGGGTTTTTTTTATCCAAAATTTGTCTTTTCCCATTTAAGTTCAAAAACCCATGTGTTCAGGAGTGTCAGAATTATTATTGATGATTAAATCTGTCACTTCACATGCTTATTTTGTAGGACAAGTGACCTCTCAAGCCAAAGTTTGCACCATATTAGGACCCATCTATTCCAAATTTTTATGCTTTAAGGAAGTAAACCGACAATGTTTATAAAGCACCCCCAACACTAACACGATTAATTGTAATGACAAAAATTAAATGTTAATGATGGAGTTGCGTGTTTATTTTGAGGCATGGTTTCTAGTTTCTCTCTAGTCTTCTTTTTCTTTCTCAGTGTGCATTGGAATAGCTCTCTATTTTGCTGTTTCAATATGTGCTACAAACTTACAAAATAATTTAATCCTCTGTTTGTCTGTTGAATTGTTGATAACAATATTATTTTGACAAATAATTTTTATGTAATGAGGGCTTGACTATTTGAGTTGAGCCATGTATGAGGCTGGCCATTGTTGTTTAGGTTTTTACTTTAGGATCTAGCATAGTAGCTTGGAAGGTTTCTGTTTAGAAAATAATTAATTCTTAGTCTACAATGGAATCACAAGTTATGTCACCAGAAGTTGTATTAGGACCTTCTAGTAGTCATTATCTTTGTTCAAATTCTATCATTAATTAAAACTCAGTATACATTTTTTCAGGTTAGTTTGTAGTGCTTCTACCCATAGTTTATTGTTCTAGCTTTTAGGATTATTACAGCTGTGGGATTACTACCTCTTTAATAATCTGGTAGGTTCAAACAATACATATTTTTTCACTGTGTTTTTTACTTACGTTTTGGATTTTTCTTCATTTGACCTCACTAAGAAATGTTTCTGAGCTAGTAGTCATGTTTAAATCCAGGCAGGATTGTTGAGTTGCTAGAAGCTTTAGAAGCTATGGCAAAAGATAACCAACCAATTCCACCACGAGCCATGATCTTGAGCAGGAAGTACCGGTCTTTAGTGAGCTCATGGATTGAACCTCTACAAGAAGAAGCTGAACTTGGATATGAGATTGATTACATTGCTAGGTTTGCTTTATAATCAATATATTACTACAGTGCTGCGAGTCTATACATTGATATTTATTATTTTTTAGTTATTTCATTGAGTGTAAATTGCAAGCTAAAAAGTGTACGTTCCTGCGTACTAGAGCTAAGCAACATTTTCATTGATGAAAATACCAAGTACACAGGGAGTATACATGGCACAACATATCAAACTCTTTAAGTAAAAGATCAAGCATATTCAGGAATGAACACAATGAAAAAAGAGACCTTCGTGTCTTTTTTATACAATTTTGTATTATGTTATAAGTTTTAGCCCTCCATTCTATGATTTCTTATTTTTAAATTTGCCGAACGCTCTGTTCCCCTATTGTGCACAGCAGCATTGTTTCTAATATATATCTGTATTATATTAAGAAATTTTGTCTCTCTGCCACTTAGATGTAGACAAATGTAAGACTATTGTATAGACAAATATCTTCTCAATATTTCATCGTTAGGCTTCTAAATGGCAAAATAGCTTTCATGGTAGACCATCTTGGCATGAAACTAAATTGATTCTTCAATATTGTTATTTTGTATGTTAATCTATGTTCTATCGCTTTTTCCCAGTGTTTCATCATGTGACTGAAACTTAATTCCATGGCAATTTGTACAGTTTAAAATATCTCCTTTGTTCAAGCTCCACCACCTAATTCTTGGGTTCTCTGTCTACTGTATCTTCTTTCCATCTTCTAATACAAATATCTAGTACTAGCAGCTTATGTTGTGGTTACATTCTTTCTTTGTATCACCTTTGCAATTTATACAACATTTACTATCAAATTTTGGAGTAAGGATGAAATCTGTTTGGCTAATGATTGTCCAACTTTTGATGGTAATTTGTGTGTGAATCTCTTCTTGAATCAAAGCGTTCATCAATATCAATTCACTTACGGTTGTGAAGTCTAAAATGGCATTTCTTGATTCTTTCTTACTGCATTCAAATCCCCCTCTCTTTTCCAACATTATCCTTCAGGTCTCCTCCAATTAAAATATCCAAGTTGGTAACACATGCATCAATTCATTTATATAAAATTTATTTCTTAATGTTTTCTTCCAACTCTATTTGAGGAACATACACTGTAACTATGTTAATTGTCTCTTCTCTTAAATCAAGTTTTATCAATAAAATTTTATCCTCTATCATCATAACCTCAACAATTCTTCAAGAATTTTATCTACGATTATCCTTTCCCCATTTTTATTTTTATCTTTTTGGATATTGTAATTTATATCTTGTATGTTCAACTTCCCTAGATTTCTCACCTAGCCACTTAAGGGTGAATTTGTTTATTCTCCTTCTGGTCATTGTATCTATTATTTTTCCCAGTTTCCCAATTAAAGACCCTTTATTCCATGTCTATATGAGTCCTATTCTCATGAACTAGCATCTTTACCTGTTGCTTGTGGAATCATAACTCAAATATTGAATAGAAATTGATGGGTCTTTTGACGTTTTATTTTGCTTCAAATATTTTATTTGATCATTTATTTGATCATTTTTTTTCCAGGCATGTTTTACCATTGGTCTAGTGCATGCCCTGATCATAGCTTTACTGTAAGGTATTGAGTGTCTTTGCACATGAATCAGGTATATTGAAGAGGGTGGGCTTACTGGTGACCGCAAGCGATGGGTACCTAGAAGGGGGAAAACTCCTCTGGATCCAGATGTTGCTGGATTTATATACTCTAATCCCATTGAAACCTCCTTTAAGCAAAGATGTATTGAGGATTTGAGGGAACACCACCGAAAGCTTTTGAAAACCTTACAGAATGAAGGACCTTCAGCTCTAGGGGATGTATCAGAATCTGATTATATCAGAGTGGAGGAATGGTTAAAGAAAATCATAAAAGGTCCCGATCAGAATGTTTTAAAACCCAAGGCTGCTAGTAAAATGCTAGTATCTGAACTGAAGGAAGAACTAGAAGCACAAGGTCTGCCAACTGATGGAACTAGAAATGTTCTTTACCAGCGTGTGCAAAAAGCAAGGAGAATAAACCGCTCTCGTGGTCGGCCTCTATGGGTTCCTCCCATTGAGGAGGAAGAAGAAGAGGTTAATCTCCTCTTATTAATTTACTCTTAAATTATATGCATATTTCCTGAATACTCATATATCAATCTGTATTTTTTTCATCTGCCAGGTTGATGAAAAGCTTGATGAACTAATATCTCGGATCAAGCTTGAAGAAGGAAATACAGAGTTCTGGAAACGTCGCTTCCTTGGAGAAGGATTTAGTGATGATCATGAGAAGCCTCTGGACATGAGCAAATTAGAACCTCCAGATGTGTTGGATGATGCTGATGTAGAAGATGCTGCAAAAGAGGTGGAGGATGATGAGACTGATGAGGAGGATGTAGACCAGACTGAGAGCCAAGATGGAGACAGGGTAAAGGATAAGGGGGTCGAAGCCAAGAAGCCACTTCAAATGATTGGAGTTCAATTGTTGAAAGATTCTGATCAAACAACTACTTCATCCAAAAAGTCGAGGAGAAGATCCTCTCGAATATCAGTGGAGGTATTAAAGTCTGTAATGGTTTCATTTCTTACTATTCCTTTTTTTGGTTGGGGGGTGGCTGTTTAATTTTCTGATATCAACTCAATAGGTTAATTTTTTAACCTGATGCCACTGTTTCGGTTCCACAAGAAGATATAAAAGTCAGGAAGAGTTGCATGTTTTTTTTTTTTTTTTTTGGATAAGTAACGTAAGAATTTTTATTAACAAAAAATGCCAACCAAGTACACTGTAAGTGTACTACAGTGGCACAAATCAATAACTCAGATTCCAACCATCAATAAGAGTTGCATTTTTTTTTTGACAAGTAATGTAAGAATTTTTTATTAAGAAAAACAAGCCTAAAATGTGAGAATACAATATCTTCATGCATGTGGAGTATTTGGGTAGAGGGATGCTAGGACTCTTGAAGGAACTGTGTTTTATAATCTTAGACTAAAATTACTATTATTTATATCACATTTCAATTAGGTGATGATTTGAGAGTTTTCTTCCAGGGCCTTTTTCATATTTGTAAATATCTGTAATTTGGATGTTCTTTTTTTTCCTTTTTTAATTTTCTTTTGTGTATCTCTTGTATATGTCTCATGTACTAGGTTTGATGCCCTTTTAATTTAATTTTTTGAAATGTATTTATGTTAAAGAAAAAAAGAATATAGACCTGAAGTTTGTTTTTGTTTTTTTGTTTGTTTGTTTTTTTTTTTTTTATATATTTTTGTTTTTGTTTTTTTGTTTTTTCGTTTTTTGTTTTTTGTTTTTTTGTTTTTTTGTTTTTTTTGTTTTTTTGTTTTTTTGTTTTTTTGTTTTTTTGTTTTTTTGTTTTTTGTTTTTGTTTTTTGTTTTTTTTGTTTTTAGAATCAATATAGGCCTGAAGTTTGTATAGAAGAATTAATGGTCACTGTCCAAAAATACAGCTTAACTTACAAATTTTTAGTGATTTGTCACATATAATATGAATCTTTTTGAACTTATCAATAAAATAAATGCTAGTCTTTTTTTTTTTTTTTTGAAAAGTAGAAATGTTAGTCTTTTGGGCTTTATAATTTCTATGAATATGAATTTCCGCTGAAGATTGGATGTATTAGTGGAATATTTGAGTTTTTTAAGTTGTAAGTCATATTAGACTTAGTGTCTTTCTTTCTTCTTTTATAAACCCAAATTAGTTTGTTCTATTCCTTTTGAAGCCAAAACCCTAAAATTTTCCACCCTTCCAGACAGCAAATCATCCCTCTTAACATCATTAAAAGCAAAACCTTTTATTTTTTCCAGAAAATTCTAGCAAGTAGTTTTCCATGTTTCAAATTTCTTTCATCCATCAAAATTCAATTTTTTTCAAATCATAATTCAAACCACAAATCCTAATACTTCCTTTTGGATAATCCTGTATCCACAGATTCTCCTTAGCCTTACTGCAAGTACACTTAGATAGGTTTCCTCAATCTTAGCAATGTCACTAATATGTTTAAATTATTATAATAATAGTATTTTTCATATCTGGTTTCTTGGTCGGCTGTGCTTTTATTCTTTAATTGAAAAATTTAAGAGCATATGCTAGGTGTGGAATTCTGTATAGTGGTTTTTTGCTTTTGTTATTAGGGTTCCACTAGCTGTGGAATAGGACCACAATCTGTCTTTGGACCTATAATCTTTCCTTAGATTATGTTCTGTATATGGATGCAGGATGATGATGATGAGGACTGGTTTCCTGAGGATATATTTGAGGCATTTAAGGAGCTGAGGAAAAGGAAGGTGTTTGATGTGTCAGACATGTATACATTAGCTGACGCTTGGGGTTGGACATGGGAGAGAGAACTAAAAAATGTAACTCCTCGAAGATGGTCGCAAGAATGGGAAGTTGAGTTGGCAATTAAAGTTATGCTGAAGGCAAGTCCTATACCTTTTTCTCGCTTCATTCTTTGCATGTGACATTAGTAATCCTTATTTTTGATGAGCACAATATTTCTTCCACAACCTTTATCCTGCCCTCCCTCCCCTCCCCCCCCCCCCCCCTTCTCCTTATTTTTTTTCTTTTTTTTTTTTGATAAGTAAGAAAAAGGTATATTCAAAAAACTACTTTATGCAAAGAAGCACAAAGCATATCAAAGATTACAATAAATAGAGAAAAGCAGGAACAAAGAAAAGAAACTAATTACAAAGAAATAGAGAGCTAAGAATGAAAGGGAGAGATTCACTAGATGTGAGTCCCCATGCCTTACACCAATCAAAAAGTGAATCAGTAAAAAAGGCAAGCAACTGGTCACTGGATCTATCTAAATCCTCAAAAGTCCACCGATTATGTTCCCTTCAAATACACCACATCAACCACAATGGAACTAAATTCCAAATGTTAGATGAATGCTTCTCCAACCAATTCCACCAACGAAAAATGAAATCTGCAACCGATCTTGAGAGGACCCATGAAATCCCAAAAGTTCTAAAGACAAAACTCCATAAATGATGAGCCTTGTCACAATGTAGCAACAAATGATCCATTGTCTCCCCATAGCAATGACACATGATGCACCAATCAATGAAATCAAAACCCCTACTCCGCAAATAATGGTGTCTGTTTTTTTGTGTGCATGACTGCCTGTCATGTGGTTCCTTGAATTCACTTTTCTTTTGTCCTATCTTTGAGTAGTTGTTAAAAATTGGAGCTGCAACTAGTGCTTGCCAAGGAGCCAAGCGGCATTAAGCCTTGAGCTACTTGAAGTTATTCTTGATGAAGAAACTATATCTCTTGCCTTCGATCTTGAATTGAGCTTTGACTACCAAACTTGAGCTTGGCTTGTCAAAAAACTATCGGCTTGAGCTTGGCTCAGTTTGGTTTGTTGAATTTGTCGAGTTGACCCATGCTTGAATAGAGATTGAGCCTCACTTCAATTGAAGTCTTGAATGTGTGTTGGATTTCTCAACCAGTTAACCTTATAATGGCTTATAATTGCAATCCTGATTGCCATACCGTAGTTCTTAAGGCAACAAATATGTTTGAATTCAATTGATTCCAATTGAATTCTCAATTCAGCAAATATACTGATTTTTCTGAGTATTTGAATTTTTAATCAACATGAAAGCCAAAAGTTTGCCTTCTTGTTGCTCACTGCATGGAAAACGTATAAAAAAGTACTTATAAAAAAACAAAAGAAAACGTAGAAAAAAGGTGTCTTGAGTCTAAGGGTTCCCTCAAATAAGTGAAAGATTGGTGAACAGATACCCGTCTCTTTCTCTCTCTGCCCACCACAACTCACTTTATTGCTTTAAAACTGCCTAAAAATTGCTCAACTTTACGTCAAAATGCTGTCACAATCACTCTTCCGTCTTCAAGATAAATGAGAGAGAGAGAAAGAGAGAGAGAGAGAGAGAGAGAGAGAGAGCGTTCATGGTGGTTTGGCTGGTTGGATTCTTTAGGTTTTGGGAGTTGAGGAATCATGCTCCAATCATAACATTGCAAATTCGAAGGCACCTGCTAGTAGCTTTACCAGTTTGCAGCCTTAGCTACTGTATGCATTTATAAATGGATACTTTTCTATGCAATTAGTTGAAGTTTTGATCAAATTGGATAATGTTTTTACTGCGCCAGTTTATATAGAGAAGATCTTTCCTCTTCTCTGAAATGGTGAGGCCAAAATTTACCAGCTAAAAAGAGGGAAAGAAGCTTGTTGAAAGTAGGAATAAGGATTTGCCCCCACCCCCCCGGGGTTGAAATAAGGAAAGTTGCCCAGCTAAGTGGCAAGCATTTGTTGGAAGAAGAGAGCGGGGTTCACACAGCAATCCAAACAATCACTGATTTGATATCCACTTCATGTTATGCTTTACACTAATGAGGCAAACAGTGATCAACCAACTTAATGCCTACCCTAACCAAAGTGGACTCGAGGGCTCTTGGTATTGACGGGAATTAACCCTATCAAAGTGAAAAGCAGCAAGTGGAGACTGAAGAAGCAAGCCTATATCAGAGAAAGCCATTGCGCGCTAGCCCCTTTCTATTAGTAAGGTTGTCAAAAGGCTAAACTTGAGTTCCTTAATGAAAAAACTAAGAAAACAGGGGTAAGTGGGCGCAACAAGCAAGAAAAAGCCCCTTACATACATGGCCGTTGTGTAACTCCTTGAGAATCATGTCATTTGCCTGTCATGTGTTGCCACTAGAGTTATGGAAACTCGAAGTAAGCTCATGACTCACCCCAATCTCTAAAGGGGCTTATATGAGCGGAGTGCTTAAGCCCCTTTAGAGATTGGGGCGAGGGCGGCTTTTTCAGTTTTTTTTTTTCCTCGTATTGGTCTTAGTGATCTTTCAAAAGTCCCTTCCTTGTTTGTTCTGAATTTTTTAATTTGATAAATAATTAGTTAAGCCTTCTTAGTCAAAACAGAAGCGGTGTAAAATGTAGTCTACCCTTTTGTCAATGACAAACCTCAAATGTAGCCTGTTAATTTCACAAATATCAAATGTATGAAAAGTATTTTAGATGTATAATTAGTTACAGGAACACTTGCAATTTTGTCTTTTGTCCTTTTTGGCTGCATTGGATTTTATGTTGGACAAGCTTTGTCACTGTAGGTGATCACTAGGTCACACTTCTTACACCCGTATCAGATAGAAAAACATATTGAAATCTAGAATTTGTTGATTCAACTGAACCTTTAAATTGTGAATGCATGATGGTGATGGCATTTTGGGGAGGAAGAGACTCATTTGTGTAGACGGGTCATTGCATTAAAGCATGGGGTGGATTGGGGGGTGGTTGGAGAATGAAAGCCACTGTAGAAATCATAGATGATTTGATGTAGCTTATGGAAAGAGTGTCATTGTAGGGTAGGGTGAATTTATGCATTTTGAGGCGGGGAATAGAGAATGTGTACGATTTTGGCATGATAACTGATAAGTGGTGTGGAGATCTACCCTTGTACTGTTTGGTAGTTGACTGGAACACTTTAGTGGCTTCATACTTGGAATGCAGTACTGAGGGAGAGAGAAATACTAAGATGTTTGCTCTATAAACAGTTTTAATGACTGGGAATTGGATTTGGTCGTTTCCTGGATTGGATTATTGCTTTCAAATATACGAAGGAGGATAGTTCCAAATAGAATGAGATGGAGTTTGCGAGGTACGGGGGTGTTCGATGTGCGATCATACTATGGTGTGCTGCAAGCCAAGCCCCAAGAGAGATCTCTTTCCCATTGAGAGGAATTTGTTGTGCCAAAACCCCAAAGTGGGTAGCTTCTTCTTTGTAGTGTGGGGGAAGTTTTTTGGCTAATGATAATCTTAGATAGGAATCACGTTATAATACTGGTGCTGTTTATGTAGGAGTAGTGGGGAATATAATATAATAGGAACCAAATTTGTTTATCAGTGGAACATTTGTTACTTTATTGTGATTTTGCCTATGCGAAATGGGGCCATGTGCTTAGTATTTTTTGCAGTTAATTGGGTGCAGCCACATATAGTAATTTTTGTAGTTAATTGGCTTTTGTGGTGGGAGTGGAATCCCTGTACCTTTTTGAACATGTGGAAGGCTCGGAAGTGTAGTTGATGCTTTCATCCCCTTTTTTATTTTTATTTTAATTTTAATGATAGGTAGTTGAGGCTTTAATCTCTTACTTGTTGAATGATTGACTGTTCTGGATCTCAGTGACAGTGGTACTGCAACCGAGTTTGCTAATTCAATCTGTTAATTGTAATTCTTTAGACATTCTTGTGCTTTGTATTGTAATTTTTTTTTAAATAAAGAATATGATAAATTTACTTATATATATAAAAAGAAGTGTCATGTTCCTAAACTGCAGGTGGTAACTGCCACTTCTCAAATTCTCTCGTGTGAAAATGTTATTTTTCTAGATGCACATAATCTTTTTATTACAGATTTTGAACTCACTATGTCAACATCTACACATTCTTGTGAGAAGAGGAAATGCTATATGAGTTTGATCTCATTAGCAACATATTTGTTTACTTAATACTCCCTCTATTTCAATTTATTAACTTTTAAATTGAATATTAATATACCCCTGAAACTTTTGGTTTTTTATTTTTTGAATTTTCCTGCATTGTTTTGCAATTTGAGGACTAAAATAATACATTCTAAACATCTATAATTGCTATTTAGTGGATTTTTCAGATTTTATATATGTTTAACATTTTTGGTTTAACTACATATTCAAGTGGACGATAGTAGTTGGGCATCAAGAATTTGTAAGGACCATCAAAATGGGATGAAGAGTGTGTTTTACTAACATAGCTTAATTTTTTATATATTTTTATTATTTTTTTAATGCTATATGAACTTTTTGTATATATTAAAGCGCATGCGCATATTTATATCTGTGCTTACTAGTGACTAGAGCAGGAATGAACCTAATTAGTAAATATCTATTTCTTTTGAGATACATCCATGGAAGTCAAAGGTGAGCCAGGCTCTTGCCTAGGCACCTGGGCGAGGCAAGGTGCTAAGGCTAGAGCCTAATTCCCCTCCCTCCCTCATTTATTTTTTTAATTTTATAATTGCTTTTATTCTAATCTTGTTGTAAAACCTAAACTATATTGAGAATTTGGCTCCTCTCTCTAGTCAGTCTAGCGCCTTTTTGTCACCTCACATCTTGGGCAATTCAAGGCCTTTGTGCCTTAAGGTTGCCTTTTGCCTTTGACTATGTTGAAAACATCGTTCAACCCAGAGATGGAAGAATTGACTTGTTTTTTTAAATACTTTTACAGTCCAGAAAACCCATTGGCTGCATTGAAACTTACCTGAGAGTTTGCCTATGAGCTCTAGCTGAAATGGTACCTCATTCCCTTAAAAAAGTTCTTGGTGGAGGGTGAAGTTGTGGTTCAAGATCCATTGGGTGCAAGTGTAACTTACCAATAAAAAAAAAAAAAAAAAAAAATTCAATCAATCGTTGATCAAAGAGTTACTACATAGAGGCTAGCATTGATCCAGAGTTACAGCATCAAGTCCTATTTGAACATAATTGATGCATTTAAAATTTTCGAAAGTAAATAATATGTATAAGCTGATGTTCTCAGTAATACCCCTAAGTATCACATTTATTTTTAGTAAGCAAAACTAAGGTAGGAAGGGGCCGTTGAGGTTGGGAAGGTCTTGGTTTAAACTCTGCTGCTAAACAGAAAATGAAATATTGATGTTATGTTGTTAACACTTTCCAAGTGATTTAAAAGGGCTTTATGAGTCCTCCCTTATTGGGACAGTGGTTGAGCAAAAGTGTAGTAAAAATCTTTAGTAAGTTAATGCTTTGATTAACACTAAATTTATCAAAACAAGTGTTTTGACACTTGTTTTGCCAAGAGCCTAGTAACTTAATTGGCGTCTTCTAGTGTTTTCAATGGAGACATCCAGGGGCCAAATCCACCCCCTCCCTCCCCACCCCAATTCTAACTATCGAATCAAAAAAAGTTTGTTATATATGAATATATGAATTTTCTTAACTTGACACATGTAGCATGTATTAATAGTATATTAAAACCTAGGCCTGAAGGATGTACTTCTGATTTCATTGATGTGGAAACTTTACCACTGCCTTACAAGCAGCTTCTGTAATTATTATTATTATTATTATAATTTTTTTTTAATGATATAATTCAGGTAATAGATTTGGGTGGAAATCCCACTATTGGCGATTGTGCCATGATATTGCGCGCAGCAATAAAGGCTCCGTTGCCATCAGCTTTCTTGAAGATCCTGCAGACGACGCACAGTCTTGGCTACGTATTTGGGAGGTAAGATCCTGGTCTTTACTGATAAAGAAAGATCATATTTTTTGTTTTGATAGTAAAGAAAGATTATGAGAGAGATGCGATTTTCTAGATTCAGTTTGACCACTTTCCATGTGCTGGGCATCACATCTGTATGTTGTTTGCTATATCAATTTTGGAAGTTTGCTTATATGCCCATTAAGTAAAGGTTGAAAATCTTGCATGGATAAACTTGATCTCTTTATAGAGCAATATCCACACAAGAATGCAATTTAAGAGTTGCATGATTAGTGGGACAGCATGGATGGACTTTATCTAATGGTCCGTTTGAATTGAGGGAGAGGGAGAATGAGTAAAGTAGAGTGGAAATGACCCAAGATTAGTCTATTTTCAACCAACTCTATTTTATTCCCCTTCACTCTTCCCTCAATCCAAATGGGCCCAAAATTGTCCATGCATTAGATTGATGCAACAATGTGATTCTTTCTTTTAGCATTTTAGTAGTTTTCTTGCATTTGGATACAATACATACATACATACATACATACATACATATATATATATATATATATATCTTTGAGCATGGAAATTTAGAAACTTCATCGTGGTTATGTAATTCATCAGAAAAAAGTCCAATCCAAAAAAGCCTTAAAATTGCATATCTTTTTTGGCTATTTGAAATCATTACCATAAAACTTATCTTATTGTGTTTCCTCTATTGCAGTCAGCTTTATGATGAAATCATCTTGTTATGTCTCGATCTTGGGGAACTAGATGCAGCCATTGCAATTGTTGCAGACTTGGAGACATCTGGGATCACGGTTCCGGACCAAACATTGGACAGAGTGATTTCTGCTAGACAAATGATTGACATTGCAGTGAATGATGTAACATCATAGCCGTGGTTTAGGCTTCTATCTCCCTTTTTGTATAGTCTGATTCGTAGCGAATATTATTTGTCAAGTTGCCATGCAATTAAGTAGGTAGCAGATTCCAGTGCCACAAATTCTTAAGAGAATTTGGTAACTGTAGTTAATTAGGTCTCAATAAGCACAAAAATAGCATAATTAATAACAATATATCTGGTGCATATGACATCCAAATGAAGCCTACCTGATCATTTCCCAAACAATCACGTAACTCTTGAATTAAAACTTGTCAATTTCTAATTGAGATCCTCATATTAACCAAATCACTGACACCAATCATATTCATGGGCATTCATGTGTCTACACTAACAATTTGGTAGTTCCATTCATTAATGTACCTCTAGGCATAGTTGTTGGTATTGTATGATACACAATATGTATCATGTAAAGTTTCGTATAGTAAGGATCGGAAGTGCTCATGAATCGTACGATATATTGTGCGCGTGTATTATATGAATCTTATCGTATCAAAAAATTGTATGTTTCGTATAATAAATAGACATAAGCATTAAAGTGAGTGTTATTATTATTATTATTATTATTATTATTTTGGGTTACAATTTGCACTTTTATTTGAATCTAACAAGTTGTTATATTTTTTTTGGAAATAAAATTACTAGGTACTAAATTTAGTCTAATAAAATAACAAGTCCATAACAACTTCACTTTCTTATTTACAATTTTTTTTTATTTTATTCTATGAATATTAAATTAACTGATAATATAATTTTTTATTTTATTTTTATTATTATTCTTATAAGTCTAAGAAACTAGAATGTCAAGAAGAAATATATATATATATATATATATATATATTACATTGTTAAAATAAATGAACAAGAAGAGATAATAAATGTTGATGCTGATGAAGAAAATTTCAATGAAGAAATATGTTTGTAAAATGATGAACATGATGATAACATTCACTTAGATGTAATTTATTAAGCAAGATGATGAATATGATGAAAAAAATTTAATATTTTGAGTCATTTGTAATGTATTATCACTTTTGAGTTTAATCAATTTGAATGTGTATTTTATAAACACATGCTAATTTGATTTATTTAGTTTTATTACATAAGTGATGATAAATAAGCATTAGTTGAATATATTCAAAATTTATAATGAATTTACCTTATATATATATATATATATATATGTATGTATATTTATAATTTTTTATAAATTTTATTAAGTGTTTGTGTATCTTATTATACATGATATGATATGATTCGATACATGACTCGATACAATACAAGATACATAAAAATAAGAAATCGATTAATGATACGATTCACGTTTTGACAACTTAGCTTGTAGGCATTATTGTGTGAAAAAAGATACATTTGAACATAGCTCTGATACCAATAATAAATTGAAGAAAATAAAAGATTTAGAGAGAAAGAAAGAGAGAGTTTGTGTGGTTTGGTATGAAGGCCTACATCCATAGAGAAGTCTTTGATGACTACATCTTTACTATCGAGCACTATGTCTTACATTGTTTCATTTTCTTCAACTGTTGTTCAAAAGTTGGGATCAGATTTGATATTGGTAGCAGATTTCTCTTGCATATTTAGAGAAGAATGGCAGCAATAATTTGTGCAATTGTATTTGTTACAATGTAGTGACATGCCTAGTTAACTATCAAGGTAAGATTTGTGGATGAGAAGGAGAATCTATTCTCTTTGTAAGTGTTTCTCAGATAACTGAGATGCGAAATTGCATATTGATTCTTTGGCGTAACTAATTCAATTTGAGGGTCTCTTAAGGTGAGAAATTGATTATTTACATATCATATTCCTGTTTAGAAACATTCTAATGCTGGAATTGCCACTTTAATTTTTATAGAAAATTTAAAAGGAACATGTAATTATAGTATTGGAAAAGAAAAATTACAAGTAAACTCTAATTGAAATGGAAACATATAATCAACATTCCAAGATTCAGGTTTTGAGCTGAGGTAGTAAGGTGCTAGGCTCCAACATTGCTAAGTTGTAAACTGTTTTTTCTAGTATCTAATGGTCAAAAGCATCTAGCTTACGTTTGGGAAGCACGTTTTGTGCATTTTTTAGTAGAAGCGTTTTTATAATGTAAGTTTCATGCACTGTTCACAGGACCAACAAGTACTTTCATTCAGCAACTTTTTTTTTTAAATCTAGGTCATACGGTATTATTCACATATTTAAAAATTATTTTGCTACAGTGTTTTCAGTTTTCAGCAATAAGCGGTATCTAAACAGACTCCTAATGTGCATTACTCGTGGGATGTTACTTGCTTTTACTAAAGGCTCTTGGAGTTTGTGGATTGATCCTAGGTGTGCAAGACCTAGGTATGTTCTTGAGATTGCACATTCCAAAGAGGATTATGGTATGACGTTGAGCTATATTTATCATAGTGACAGTTTAGATGTCACTTGCAGTTATACCATTGTAAAATGTGTATTTTGAGAGATACACGACTTGAGTTGAAAGCTTTGTTAATATCTATAGACTATAGAGCTCTCACTTATAGTGATGAGTGATATTAGGAGGCTAATATTTTATGAACTAGCCAATATGCTATTACTTCATTTTGAAAATTGTAGTAGGAAATTATTTTTATGGTACATGGATTAATTTAAATTATATTACATTTCATTTATTGTATTTGAGAAATTGATTTTGATTTTATATTATGCTATTAAATTGAGTGAACATTTAAATTGTTGGTAAGATATTACATCGTCTATTTAAATTATACATACTTGCAAACTAAAAAGATAATTAATGTTAGTTGGTATTTTATCTGTAATATTTGTAAAAGAGAAATGATATGTCCACAATATTTTCACAATATTTTTACAACAAATCCTAAGTGGCAAGTTGTTACTGGTTATTATTATTAGAGCAAAAAAGTAATCTTAGTGTTAGGTTCAAATTTAAACTAATAACAACTAACCACCTATGATTTGTTGTAAAAATGTTGTAGACGTAACACCTCCTTTTGTAAAATATTGTATCATATAATAAATAATATTTAATTAACACAAAATTCGGTATCTATATTAACAACAATTAAAATGTGTTATTCAATGATGCGATATTGAATATAGTAAACCAATAAAAAATAGAGTGATGTAATTAAAATGACAAAAGGTTACACTTGTATTTTATATATATATATATATATATATATAGAGAGAGAGAGAGAGAGAGAGAGAGAGAGAGAGAGAGAGAGAGAGAGAGAGAGAGAGAGAGAGAGAGCCATATAAATTACTTGGACAAGTAGTGGACAGAAATAAATGCACACATCTACCTATTAACACATCATAATGAATCAATACTTAACATAAATTCAATTGTTTGATAATATGGAAACCTAAATGAAGAGAATTCCCAAAGAATGCCCTATATGAAAATAAAATTTACAAGTTTTTCTTAATTAATAGTTTTCTCATGCAGTTGGCCCTAGCAGGTTTGGGGCGTGAGCGTGACATTCAATGGAGGTCCCAAGTACATTGGCATTGGCAACTTTGATGGGAAGTTTAGGAAAAGAGGCTTCAAAATTAAGAGCATGCATGGATCAGAATGGCAACACCATAAGCCAACTACCATTAAGCACTCCATTTGCCGCTTATCAAATTCCAAACTTAATTCGTTATCAACGGCTTGAAATAGTTGGCCTTTTCCATAGAGATCCCACACCCACTCTACAAGCCTTACCCTGTTTGGTTCTGCTTGTGGCTCAATTGGCTTTCTTCCACATGCAATCTCAAGGAAAACAACACCAAAACTATAAATATCAGATTCTTTAGAGGCCTTGCTAGTGGTGAAACACTCCAGGGCTAGGTAGCCCATGGTACCCGCCAAAACAACTGTTTGTGAGCCCAACTCATGGTCTACAAGTCTTGCAAGGCCGAAATCACCAAGCTTGACATTGAAAATTGAATCTAGCATGATATTGCTAGACTTTATATCTCTTTGAACCACACATTGATCCCACTCTTCGTGAAGGTACAACAGTGCAACAGCCAATCCCTAGGCTATTTTATACCTTATTGGCCATGTAGCGTAATTTTTGCTCCAAATAAATGAGAATCAAGGCTCCCATTAGGCATGTATTCATACACAAGAAGAAACTCATTCCGTTAATGGCACCAACCAATAAGCTTAACCAAATTCCTATGTCTTAGATGAGTAATGATGTTCACTTCTGATATGTACTCCTTTTTTCCTTGTTTTGATTCTTTTGAGACCTTCTTAACAGCAACTTCTGTGTTGGATTTACATAACAAACCCTTGTAAACGCCTCCAAAGCCTCCCTCTCCAAGCTTCCCTTCTTCAACAAAGTTGTTTGATGCACGGCTAAGTTCAAGGTAAGTGAACCTCCTTGGCACAGTTCCTGCACAAATTTCATCATCCATACACATATCATCAATAAACTCTTCTATTCTCCCACTTTCTTTTTTTCTCCAACAGATGAACCAAAGTAGAACTAATCCACAACTCATGACTGCAACCAAGCTCACTGCAAAACCAATCCCCAACACCAATACGTTTTTCTTGTTTGGCAGGGTATTCCCATGAATCCCTTTTCCCTCATGCTAGAATTGAATGACCAAGAAAGTATTGTTTGTGACTGGTTAAACTCACCTGTCGCAGTGGAGAATCCAACATTAACCCATTCCGGCAAAACAGTCCTCAAATCAACTATAAACGAAAGGATATAATTCCAGTTGAGGTCAAGATTCTCAGCAGAGAAGTAAGGAACACACTCAGATTTTTGGTTGTTGAGTTATAACGTACCAGTGCGCTTGCTGCTGGCCTAAAGTTAACTTGACTGAATGTGACGCTTGAATTGATGGAATTGTCATCGATTCCTACATTATCACTTGGATCCCACCAGTTTTTGTAAGTGTCAAACTCAACTGCAACAAAATTATTTTTGCTAGACTCGTTAAAAGTAGATGGAGTACCAGAACTAATCAATCCAAGATACCCACCAGCTGAATTCTCAGGGATGTCAGAACCAAATGGTGCAATAAAGGAGTGTCCATCACCAGAAACCTCATGAATAGATTTGATGTTAAAGGAGAATTGAGTTTCGAAGTCCGCAAGCCTCCCTGTGCTGTTTATCCCGAAGGTGCACTTGTTCATGATATAAGGCACGACCAACACTATAGGTGTTGTTCTCGTAGCCGGAATCCCTTGTGAGTTGCAGACCTTCTGGAAGCGAGTGTGCATCACCCTGAAAGGTTATGTTGACAACATTTGAATTGAAACTAAAGAAGTTGAAGGAAATTGAGTTTGCAGAGGGAAGTAGAAATAAAAAGAAGATGAAGATGAAGAGTTGACTGAGCAAACAATGGACTTTCTGATATTGAAGAAGGCTAGAATGTATGTTGGAGATGTCCATATATGGTTACGTTGAATGCGTAGAAAACGATAAGTTGGTAGCAATCCTTTGGGACAACTTTATCTAAGCATTTGATCATATTATGTATCGTACGTGTATATCATCTTCATGTTGAGCATCTAGATTGAAGCCACCGCTTGGTCCCATATGCAAACAAAACTTTGTATACAGTTGGCTCTGCACTTCTCGCTCTCCCCCTTAAATTTTGTTTTTATTTGTTACCTCTCGCGGCCCAACCGGCCGGCCAGATCCATCTAAATGATTTTTGGGTAAGATTTTAGGAAAAAATGCTAGAGTTATTACAAATTTTATTACATACTATAATTTATTAATTGATTTGACATTTTCACTAAAAAAAAATACAAACGTTCAATATTAGATGTTTGAAACTCACAAATTGCATTCAGTACCGTATCAGTTTAAAAATATTATGTATTGAAATATGTAGTAACTTTAGTATTTTTCAAAATTTTATCACAGAAGAAACGATTCAAGTTTGACTATTTGAGCATATCATCTCAATAAGTATGTTAATGTATGAATGTGTCCATAATTGTGTGTGTGTGTGTTTTTTTTTTTTTTTTTTTTTTTAAATCTTAATGTTAGCCATACACGAATTGAGTCTGTGTGAGTGGCAAAGTGATGCAGCGGATCATTCTAATTATATATATATTTTTCTTGAATGAATGATATAATGCAGGTAATAGAATTGGGTGTAAAACCCATTATTGGCGATTGTTCCATGATCTTGCACGTAGCATTAAGGGCTCCATTGCCATCAGCTTTCTCGAAGATCCTGCAGACAACACACGTTGTGTTTATTAGAACTATAGTAGTCGTTAGCTAGTAGGTTACTCAATTAACCAGTCAAATGCTTAAGAGCCTATGTTGAAAATTGTAATAAGTTTTTATTTATTGCAATTCTATAGTACAACCTAAAGCTATTTAAGCCAAGGGTGTCCTCTCGAAGAATTGAGTTTTTCCATTAGCATTCTCAATTAAGCAACCCAGCCCCATGGCCCCCATTCCTCATAACTAAAGTTCTGATCCTTAGCCACATCATTAAGAGTCTATTTGGGAACAATTTATTTAGTTGAAATTGAAAACTTTTTACTGAAAATACTGTAAATAAAACTAAAAACTGGCAGAAATAGTACAGTAAGACTCATTAATAGTACCAAAAAGTGTAATAGGAGTCATAAATAGTAGAAAAAATGAGCTAAATAATAAAAAAAAAAACTGTATTTTTCAGCCAATACCAAACGTAATCTAAGTCTCATATTTGATGGAAATCGTAAGGTTGGATGACTGATCCATATAAAACAGGGTAAGATGCCAAATGACTATCATGTTTGGGACATTTTCAAACAGATGATAATTTAAATTTAATGTTATTCATTTAGGGGATTTGAGAAATTTGTCAAATTGCTCCCTCCTTATTTTGGTCACCATCATACTTATCTAGTTCACATACCATACAATACACGTCATTACTTCTTCATGAAAAAAACTTAGGTTTAATTACTAATTTAATATCCTTTAATTTTAATTCTTAGATACAATTTTTTAGACTATCTTGTACTATGTATTATTCATGAGGTAGTTTCTTTTAAAATATAATAATTCAATTTACTTATATTAAAAAAGTGTCATTTTCCTAAACGTAACTGCCAATTTTCTAAATCTCTTGTGGGTAAAAATGTTAATTTCTCTTGAAGCACATTATCTTTTGAAGTTTGAACATAGACTTTGAACTCATTTGATGTCACTTTCTAATTATTCTTGTGAGAGGAGAAAATACTATTTGAGTCAAAACTCATTATTAACGTATATTTTTTATTTTATAGTTTTTATGTTCATCAAAACATTTTTTTAATAATTCCCTATGGTAATCTAATTTATTATATTTTTTTATGTGGAGAATCAAACTTTTTAACTTAATATTATTATTACTACCTAAAACTTTTTTTTTTTTTTCGGGTGTGTATTACTAACATATATCTTAATTTTATGATGTTTTATGATGATACACAAAAATCATCAGTGAGTTAATCGTCCACACACGTGCCAATGTGTGTACTTGAAAAACAAAAGAAAAGAACTAATCAAAGGGCACTGGTGGGGTACTGACCAAAGACCCTCCGAAGGTTAAGTTAGTAATAGAAGAATCTCAAAGAATTAGAGAGCACAAGAGCTAGGGAGAATTCACTTACCTCAAGAAATGTTAATTTTATGATGTTTTATGATGATACACAAAAATCATCAGTGAGTTAATCGTCCACACACGTGCCAATGTGTGTACTTGAAAAACAAAAGAAAAGAACTAATCAAAGGGCACTGGTGGGGTACTGACCAAAGACCCTCCGAAGGTTAAGTTAGTAATAGAAGAATCTCAAAGAATTAGAGAGCACAAGAGCTAGGGAGAATTCACTTACCTCAAGAAATGTTAGGCTGACAGTTTATATAGTGGTAGAGAGTTGACTCGAATCCCTTGATACATGGGAGTTTCCTTGTAGAGAGAAGGGTTCTGAGATATTCGGGATTGTCTTTCCATATATAACAGATCTAATTGTGTGGTCAGGCCTTTGGTCGTGATGTGCAAGTAATTTCCATGCAATGTTATGTGAATAGGCCCCACGCAAGCCGTGGGGAAACCCTAGGGATGGGTCGCTCGGACCAGGAATCGTCTGACTCGTCGGCCCTGGAGGATCGTCCTTCTCGGGGATTGGTCATCCTTCTTAGGGATCAATCGTCCCTTTTGGGGGACGATCTTTAATCTCGAGTTCAACTGTCCCTTTCTAGGGTTGGTCCAACATTTTCCTCATCATTTTAAAATTTTAATTCTATTTGGACTTTTTAGTATATAATGAAGCCAGATTTCTCCTCGTTAGTATGTTCCTCGTTAGTACGATGGACGACCTGGAGCTCGTCAGTATGTACCTCGTTAGTATGATGGACGACTTGGAGATCCTCTACCAAAGAAAGCACTAAGCAGATAATGACACTGGTTTGGAGCCTGCCATGGACCCTTTGATGCTTAAGTTAGTTTAAACTCTTTAGAAATTTGTAATCTGTAGAGTAATTTGTGTGTGTTCCATCCCCCTCACTTACTTGTCTCTCCTGGATTTATATAGCCTTTGTGTGAATAAATGCTCAATACTACTAGCCTCTCTAACGTTGTACCACAGTTGGAAGATTTATAGCTTAATAATGACCATTTATCTTCAGTCCTTTAACGTCTGTATTGGCCATTAAATGCACATAATTGGACGGTAGTAACGGCTCCGTGCTCATTTATCATTTGGGCATTAAATGCTGTCTGGAACTAATGCATTTACGCTCGTCCATACTTTTACTTGTCATTAACATGGACGGTTTGCAATATGGACGAGCATTTTATCGCTATACATTAGTTATGATTTAGCTGGAGAGTTAAATGGCTCATTTAATAGTCATTTAACTTCCCATTCAACGTCCTGTAACAGCCGTGTAATAGTCAACTTGAGATAATTGTAATAGTAGTGAGGTGGTGGTTGAAAAGGCTGAATGTTCGTTACACTTGTGCCATTTAAGTAAGGAATTTATATTTGAACATTAATGTGTACTTATGATCGTTCTTAGTAATGATGGTCGTCCTTTGTAATGACGATCGTCTTTAGTAATGACAGTTGTGCTTAGTAATGATGGTCACTTTATAGACAACCATTTTACACTACTTGTCAATATATATTATAGACATTCTAGTGCATATTTGTATCTATTCTTACTAGTGACTAGAGCAAGAATGAAATAAATACTGAATGTATATTTCTGTTGAGAAATAATATTGTTCAACCTGAGAGTCGGGAGAGGATAGAAAACTCGGTGGTTGCAATGGATTTACATGAAGGTTGGCAATGCATACTACTGCCATCATATGGAAGCGAAGAAACCAACAACCAATCATAATTAATTGAAAATAAATTTATCTATAAAACCACCACATCTTTGATTAAAGAGTTTGCCTATGAGGTCTACCTTATGGCTTGTTTGGATGGAGGAGGGAAGGAGGGGGAGTGGAGGAGAGTAGAGTAGAGTAGAGTTGACTAAAATATGTTAATTTTGTGCTAAATCTACTCTATTTTACCCTCCCTCTCTCTCCCTCAATCTAAACGGACCATTAATTGGTAGCTCAAAATAAAATAGCATTAACAAATTTTTGTTACATTTTTCAAAGGTTGTAATCCTTCATCAAGAGTCTCCCTTTTATTTAATTTTTTTTTTCAACAGTCATCAATAGTCACTCTTTCACCAAAAGGCTCTCCATTTTAGTAAGAGTCACGACACACCTTCAAGCGAAGTCAAAATTTCTCGTTATGGATTAAATCGGGAGGACCATATAGACATGCTCATTAGAGTTTAGCCCGCTCAATATTTCTTTCAAAAAGAAAAGAGGTTCAAAAGCTGCTCATTCCAAATAATTTACTACATTCATTCACTAGTTTCTTTGAACCAGCAATTAACATTGTGCCGTTATTGTTGAGGGTTTGAACTGAAGATCTATAACTAAACGATATGGAAGTAACATTTTATCATTGAAAACTTTGTGGGATTGATGTCAAACTATGATTAAATTCATTTCCACAGTTTTTCTATGACCACAATTTTGTACCGCAATTTTGACACAGTTGACTGTGAGTGTAACAAATTTTTTTTTTTTTTTTTTTATACTGATTTATCACTTTTTCTCTACCTATCATTCTCAACTGCATCAGAGCAAATTGCCAAATCCAATACACTCTCTAAAGCCATATTTAGGAAGAAAATTCATAAAAATCAGCTCCAACAACCTCTTCAAAATCTAAAAAAATAAAATAGATTAGCTACAGTACTCTCCACACATCGAAGTTACTGTTGCTCTTCAAATAAATTTTTATGACTAAAATATTAACTAATTAAAATATTCAACCACTCTCTCCCTTTATTTGTGCACATTAAGAATAAAGACTAAAAAAAGATTAAATAAATAATGAAAAAGTAATATTTAAATGTGATAAAAAAAAATGGATAGAGAGTCTAATGAAAAATGTATTTGAAAAATTTGATAGATAAATCTGTTTGCTCTCTCAACAGTGTGAAAATTTGACCAAGTTGTTAGAGATGCTCTCAGGATCATGACACAAAAATTATGTTCAAAGACTTCCTCATTAAGGGAGTGCTTATAAATTTAAATAATTCAAATTCTCCACTTTGTGGGTGTCTATCTAAATCCCTCGTTAGAGCATCCGTGGCAGGTGTGTCATATGCCAAAATTTTGGCATTTGACACACCAAACCCCAAAATTTGACTATTGGTTTCTTAGAAGATAGAATGTCCTCCACCAGAGGCATCCTAGTGTCCTGGTTTTGTTCTAGTTTGCTAGCTTTTGTTTCCTGTTGTTTATTGGTCTCTTGGTCCTAGTTTATGTGTATATTGATATTGGGTTCTTTGTTGGGCATGTGTTGTCAATGTTTATAGGCTATAGCTATCACATTTTTGTTTGAATTTGATTAACCTTTAGACCAAAAAAAAAAAAAAATTATGAAGTTTAGGTGGAATGAGTGGACCTCATTCTGGCACCCTTGCCTTGAAGCTTCAACGGTTAAATAATTCGTACCAAAAAGTTGATTTTTTATATTGTTGTGTTTGGAACTTGAAGCTTTAAAGGTCACAAGAGGGTCTAGTGGTATGAGTCCTTAAAAAAATGGAAAACAAATGTAACAAAGTGATCAGCAAGTGAAGGGAAAAAAGTAGAAATATATAGAGAAAGAGTGAGGTGGAGTCAGATTTGTGCTTGTGGGTGTTACTGATATGAGAAATAATTTAGTGTTAATAGCCTGTTGGTTATGTCTCCTTGGCTACCTGGTTGCGCTCGGGCTCCGTGGGCTTTTACGCCGACCAAGGAAACAGCCTCATTTGGCTCTCTTGGCATTGAAGAGAACCTTTTGTTAAAAAATTGTACAAACCCCATCTTGTGTTTTCCTTTATCTCTTTCTCTCTTACTCAGACTCACTTCTTTCTTTTGCATTGGTTGTGTCAAAGATTCTTCACTCTCATAGTCATACTCATACCCCCACAAGCATATATCCTCACCCCTCTTTGAGATCCTTCTCTGGAGACTAGGAAACTTACTTGGGTTGGGGTGCATTCACAAATCTAATGGTTAGATGGCATGTATCATTAACATTACTATATATTTTAAAAATTTAATTGTTAGATTGTAAATTCTTTACACTAATTTATATGTCAAATTTTATACATATCGGATATTATTTACTATATAATCTATAATATTATATTTTATGCATAATTTTAAATTATAAAAAAAATTGTAATTTAAAAAATTTATTGATAACATAACTATTAATCTTTAATTTTTTAAAAATTTTGCAAGTGTAAACGATATAAGAAGAAAATATAATCCACTAATAAATTTGTCAAAATCACTTTTAATAAAAAGATATAGAGTAATTGTAGTCTTAAATTATAATCAATTTTATAGTTAAATTTTATCTTTTATATATTAATATTTATGTATTTACAAATAAAAAATTTCGTGCAAAGCGCGGATATAAACTGTTCGGTCATATTTATTTTTATTCATAAATTACTAATTTAATTAACATAGTGATCCTAGCCTACTAGTATAACCGCGTGAAGTGCCCGACAACCCTCAAACCCACCAAATTAGCTCACATTGACTGAACTGTAGAAGACCATGACTAGCTAACAAGATGGGTAAAAGAAAGACCTACAGGTTTAAAGTTGGTGTTGACTAAATTTTATTCAGATGCGGGTTGGGCCGGGGAGAAAAGGGCGACTTGCAAGGGAGAAAAGATAACAATAAAGGACAAAATTTATCTACAAGATTGGTTAGGGTTTTAAACAATAATTTTATTTAATATTTTTTTAGTAAATATAAATTTTGACAAATTTATTATTGGATTATATATTTTTTTATATTCTTCATGCTCACAAAGTTTCTAGAAAATTAAAAATCAATAGCTATTTCATCAATAAATTGTTTAAATTACAAATTTTTATAATTTAAAACTACATATAAAATATAAACTTATAGATTATATAGTAAATAATATCCGATTGACATAAAATTTGATATATATATTAAGAGCGTAAAGAATATGCAATTCAACAGTTAGATTTTCAAAATATGTAGTAATATTTAATTTATTAAGTAAAGTTGTACCTTAAGTAACAACTAATTTTGTAACTAAACTATGTCTAATAATAAATAGATGTTTTGGTTACTTTAAGTCGTATTACCAAAATTGACACACTCTATTTTTATTGTCTACTTTTAAGTCCAATTACGAAAATAGCCACACTCTACTTTTAAGTCCAACAAGTAACAACCCACTTATAATCCATTAAAAAAAACAAACCCACTTATAATTTTATTTTAGAAGACCCACTTATAATTAATTAAAAAAAGGATATCATTTTAGAAAAGAGTAAATGGATTATTTCTTCTAAAATTGAATGAAAACCATTTTGATACCCAGATCTGTTTGAAGCATAAAATAATTTTATAAGCTTGTTCGTACTAAGTGACCATATGCAAGAAAGGACTCAGCACCAAAAAGATGGACTTTGTCATTGCCTAACTTTTTTTTTTTTTTTTTTGATGAAAGAAATAACTTAATAGGACTTTTAAAGTACGAATCAACCAAGAATTGAAGAACAATAACATATATTATTATTGATATTGTAACGAATTACAAATACCAAATTTCAAGATTCCACAAGTACAAAGCATACCTTAAGTTACAATACTCCAAAGTTACCAAGACTACTCTTAGATAATTCATGCTAGATGATGCGCATTTACAAGCATGAAATTATTTTTTGCATTAATTGGAAAAGAAATCTAATTTTTTCAGATTATTTCTGTGTATTGAATCTGAATTTGCTTGTAAACTTCAATATTTCACTATAATAGGCATTAGGTGCACCTAAAAATATTGAAGTTTACAAGCAAATTCAGATCCAATACACAAATAATCTGAAAAAATTGTGTATAAGAAATAACTACCAGATACAAGTGTCATATATATATATTTATTTATTTATTTTTTTCCAATTTGTCTCTTACATGATGACATAAGTCACTAGACTCACTACTAATCTATTTATTTAGTTTATTTTTTAAATAAACAAGATCTAGAAAAAAGGCACTGCTTGTTCACATGTGTAAGCAAAAGTTGGTATACAGATACCAACCAACCCGGGGACCATTCCAAATTATTTTTTGGGTTGGATTTATGATCCGAGTTTGAGAAGAAACAGTTCAAGTGTGACTGTTTGAGCATATCATCCTCTATTAAGTATAGTCAATGGTATGAACAAGTCCATTATTAAAAAAAATAAATAGAAAATAATTTTAATGTTACTGTACGGCCCAAGGCCAACCCTTTATTGGGCCTGAGGGACAAAATCAGGTCTCGCCAAGTAATCCATAAGCCCGGTCTTTTCACCTTGGTTTGGGCTGGGTCGGACATGATTGATTGTCCGGAAGTTATGCTTTTGACATGACTGGCAGGAACTCCGTTGCTCACACCCCCATCATTTTTGCACAATTGACTGATTGGATGAGCCATCGTTCGGTAGAGAGCGTTTCCGTGGAGGTTTGTTCACGAGGGAGCATCGTATTCAGCTTGACCTGCAACATGCTAAGAAAGTCGTTGCCGGACATACTACCAGCAGCAATGAGCAAGTTCCAATGCCACTCTTGCCACTCGACTACCAAAGTCCCACTTATCAACGACGACATTGGACCCTCTTTTCCATTATCACCATGAGCAATTATAATCCCTCTACTCAGTTGAGGCTATAAAATAGGAGTGAACTAAGAGGAAAAGGGAGGAGGAGGGATATGAGAGGAACAAAGGAGTGTGAAATAACGGAGAAGTGAGAGAATCACTGTTGGGCCTCAGTGTAAGTGAACAACCTGTTGTAGGAAATCCCAAACCCATTTCGTAAATAAATTGAGTCCAAGTAAGGACCCAGTCCAACTGTCTCTTGTTTGGTCCGTATTCTAAGCTGCATTGTGTTTCCTTGTGTATAGGCTTTTGTAACAAATACTAGGGGTCTGTTTGGATACAATTTATTTAATTAAAAACTAAAAATAAAAAAAATAAATAAAAAAATTACTGTTTACATGCCTTAATGCACTATTAATGTCCTATGAACAGTGCACATAAACAGTTCAAGAGGCGCTTAGGTGAAATGAAAAAAAAAAAAAAAAAATGCCAATGCAGGAAACGCAATCCATACGGCACCTAAGTCTTGTGTTTATTCTTTTTTTTTTTTTTTTTTGGTAAAAGAGAATATAACATAAAAACTAAACAACCAAAGTCTCAACGGGGCAGCACCTGTTTAGGTACAAACCAGCTAAATCAAAATTAAAAATAGAGGGCAAATCCACAGGCGGATTATTAACTAGTTAATTACTCAGGTCCTATGTTGTAATGCTAGTCAATTGCATCCATTTTTGTCTTTCTATAAGTAGGAAAAACTATTTTATTTGTAATCTGTTTTTAATTTGGAATCTAAAGTACAGCCAAGAGCTATTCATTCCAATGGCACATCTAGTTTCCCAATATTGAGGCACAGCCAGAATTCCTATGAAAGCTGTCAGCAGGCAAGCTTTTGGGTAAAATGTGAATTTTTATAAACTATTTTGTAAACATACTTCATTTTTCAAACCATTCAGGAAAGACACTTTCAAATAAAAGTTTACATTCATGATACATGCATGTTTTCAAGTTCATTACAAAACGTTTGAATTATCAAATACATTAATGCACAGTTGAAGCTAACTCCACTTCAGCTTTGCTTGAATATAGAAGAGGTTTCATTGGGCCAGTTGACATAGACGAATTAGTAGAACAACTACTACATGAACATTGCGTTTGATCTTTAGATCTGGTGAAACCCGATGAAGTATTGGATAATTTACATAGGTCCATTGGGGCCCCAACATACATTGGCACTGGCAACTTTGATGGAAGGTTGGGCAAAGAAGCTTCAAAATTAAGAACGTGTATTACTTGCCTTATAGAGGGCCTGCTAGTGGGATCGGGATGACAACACCATAATCCAACCACCATCAAGCTCTTTATTTGCCCTTCATCAAATTCCATATCTAATCTTTTATCAACGGCTTCAAGGAGTTGACCATTTCCATAGAGATCCCACACCCACTCTACTATCCTAACCTTGCTTGGTTCCGCCCGTGGATCAACGGGCTTTCTTCCACATGCAATTTCAAGACAAACCACCCCAAAACTATAAACATCGGATTCCTTAGAAGCTGTACCAGTGGTGAAACACTCCGGCGCAAGGTAGCCCATGGTCCCAGCTAACACAGTTGTTTGTAAGCCCAACTCATGGTCTACGAGTCTAGCAAGGCCAAAATCGCCAAGTTTGGCATTGAAGTTTGAATCCAACATGATATTGCTAGACTTTATATCTCTGTGCACTACACATTGTTCCCATTCTTCATGAAGGTAGAGTAATGCAGAAGCCAATCCTTGAGCAATTTTGTACCTTACTGGCCATTTTAGCATAATCTTTGCTCCAAATAGATGAGAATCAAGGCTTCCATTAGGCATATACTCATACACAAGAAGTAACTCACGCTGTTCATGGCACCAACCAATGAGCTGAACCAAATTCCTATGTCTCAAACGGCCAATGATCTGCACTTCTGACTTGTACTCCTTTTTTCCTTGCTTCGATCCTTTTGAGACCCTCTTAACTGCGACTTCCACATTGGATTCACTTAACAAACCTTTGTAAACTCCTCCAAATCCTCCCTCTCCAAGCTTCCCTCGTTCAACAAAGTTGTTTGTTGCATTGAGAAGTTCACGGTATGTGAACCTCCTTGGCCCTGTTCCTTTTTCAAATTCATCATCCATATTGTCATCATCACCCGAATCTTCTGTATTTCCACCGGCCCTTTTTCTCCAACAAAAAAACCAAAGTAGACCTATACCACAACTCACTACACCGGAACTCACTGCTAAACCAATGATCAACCCCAATTTGTTTTTCGTGCTCCCATTTCCCGTGTTGTTTGTTTGAGTAAATCCACCTCCTGTCTTGTTTGGTGGAGTAGTAGACACATCTCCAGCCTCTAAAGTTGAATTAAACGTCCAAGAAAGTATTGTGTGTAACTCAGTTACCGCACCTGTAGTAGCGGAGAAACCAACGCTAACCCATTCCGGCAAAACAGTCATGTCAACATTATATGAAAGACTAGAATTCCAACTGAATACTGGATTAGTAGCATAAGTAACGAGCACACTAAGATTTTGGGATGTTGAGTCGTAACTTACCCATACATTTGTTGTTGATCCATTCGTAATATTAATGCTTCGTGGAAAAGTCACACTTTTGTTTGAGACAATGGAATTGATATCGATTCCCACATGAGGAGCACTTGTATCCCACCGGTTTTGGAAAGTGTCAAACTCAACGGCAACAATTTGATTTTGAGTGCCGTTGATAGCGGTTTCATTACTGAACAGTCCAAGATACCCGCCTGCTGAATTGTTGGGGATCTTAGAATCAAATGGTGAGATGAAGAAAGCAAGCCCATCAGCAGCAAACTTATCAACAGCTTTAATGATAAAGGAGAAGTTCGTGGTGAAGTCTGTGACTTTAAGCTTCCCTGTGCTATTATCCCAAAGGTGAACCCGTTCATGATATAAGGCACGACCAACACTTCCGCCGATGGAGCTGCCACGAGTATCCTTTGTGAGTTGGAGACCATCCGGGTTCGTGAATGCATCACCCAGTAAGGTTAGGTTACTGTTATCTGTGTTGAAGCTAGGGAAGTTGAAGGAAATTGACATTGCACTGGGAAGTAGCAACAAAAAGAAGATGAAGAGCTGATTGAAAAGAAATTGGAGTTTTTGAGGAGGTTGAACAAGGAAAAAAGGCATGTTGGAGAGCGCCATGGTTGAATGCAGAGAGAAATGAGGGAAGCTCAAATTGATTGTTGGATGGAAGCACCTATTTGTAAGCCATGGTTGAATTGGACTTCTTTTTAATTTTTTTTTTTTTTTTTTTTGGGGATAATGGTCTATTCGTTTGTCATCATGATAATTTGTCCTTCCTCGTCAATACTTGCCAGCTGCCAGGTCTACTTGCGCGCGGCTGCTCCCTTCAAATAACCAAAGAAACCTATATAATATTGCCACTTGTTTTTTTTTTTTTTTGGTAAAATATTGCCACTTGTTTGGTCAATAGAGTCGGCTGCTTCAGGCGGTGTCCAATTAGGCAATTACCAAGTCCAAGTTTGAACTTGGATTTCCTAATAAGGACCAGATTCCTATGGCACCACTCAAATGTTATTTATTGGTTCCATATCAGAGGCTCGTAGCTTCCTACTACAAAAGTTGGAATTTACAAAGTGATCGTTAACAGTATTTTTAGTTTAGTGGGTTTTTATTTTATTTAATTTTATTTGTTATTTGTTATTTTTATTTATTACGTTTACTAATTTGGTTTGAGTTTGTTTTTGTTTTTTGTTATTTTTTAAAAAGATTTTTATATGTTTACTTTGTACTTATAATGTAAGCTTATATTATATACATACAAAAAGTGACAAATATTATATACATTTGCAAAATTTGTATAATATATATATACACAACATTTGTCAATTTTTTTGTGTTTACAATATAAATTTACGTTATAAGTACAATATATATTTCTATATATAAAAATAGTGAATGGAAAAAAGCTAAAGTAGTTTTGGTTTGTTTAATTTTCACTATTTTGTTGTTCGCTTTTTTTTTTTTTTTTTTTTTTGAATGCGTAAAGCTGTAGTAGATGTGCTTTATTATTTTTGGTTTGTCCAATTTGCATTGTTTCACATTATAATAAAATATTAACACAACAAATTAGCACAATATTTTCATAATTGTTGAAGTGTTAATTCATTATAGGTCAAAATAAATAATAAAATAGTATATTGGAACTAACTATAACTAAAAATAAAGGTATTGTGACAAAGAAGTGTCACATCCACAATATTTTTCACAATACTTTTATAAAAATTTCATAGGTGGTAAATTGTTATTAGTTCTAATTTTAACTTACCAATGAAACTACTTTTTTACCCACCAATAACAATCTGCAGCAACCTACTACTTATGATTTATTATGAAAACGTCATGGACATAGCATTTTTTGTGTGAAAATGATAAGACATCTTGTTGCCATCACAATATTTTCAAAATTATTGAACTGCCAATTCTTTACAAGTCAAAATAAAATATAACAAAATTATAAAAGTATTATGAAAATATTGTGCCATTCTATTGTGTTTTTAGAATTTTTTTTATTGGTTTAATTAACTTTATTGAGCCAAAATTCACTATTTCATATACAATTTTCTTGGGTTGACATTTTGTATTTTTTTTTTATTTGCATACAATTTTAAGTAAAAACGCATAGTTTTACACACAAAAACAAAAACAAAAACTTGGGAAAAAAACACTTTTCTTCCTTTATGTTTGGGGTAGTTTACAATTCCTGCTTAAAATTTAAAATTAAGCAATTTTTCCCTTAATATTTTGGAAAAGAGCAAATATGTCATATTTTTATTCTCTCAGTTAAATCCTAATGAAAATTTATAATTCTTAAAATAATTTTATTGTGTAATGTCTAAATTACTCCCACTAAATTTTAACATCCCAAAAATATTTTTCATGTATTTTGAGTTTTAGATGGTATAAAATTCTTGGAAAGTTTGAATGATGATATAAGGTGTTTTATTTGTTATCTAAAGAATGTTGATTTTTTAAGTTTAAATTTTTGAAAATTATAATTTATCTAATGAAAAATTCTATAAAACATGCTTTTTGTTATCTTTTTATTATTATTATTATTATTTTTTAATGTTCTTAGCAAAACTCAGTTATTTATTGTTGAAAGATAATATTATTTGTTATCATTCTTAGAAGTTTTTAGTGAGTGGATATATTACCTTTAACAAATAGGTACTAAAAGTCTAAAAACTATTATAGTAAAATAAATAATTATATGTTAAATAACTAGCCTAATCTTGTGGTTGATCAAAATTCTTATATGAATGAAATTAACTTTTTACGACATAATTATTAAAATTCTTAAAATTAATGTCTATTTTGATTAATGTAATCTTTATGTACTTTAAAAATCAAATGATTTATATATTTGTTTTGTGATACAAATAAAATCTAGAATTGATTTTAATCACTACTCTTTTTCCACGGCAATCACTTGCCTTGCATATGCTACCTAACTAGTATATATAAAAAGTGTGAATGAGTAAAGCAATAGTACATTTGGTTTATTCAAGTGGGATTGTTCCCTTGGCTCTTTCATCTTTTTTTTTTTTTTTTTTTTTTTTTTTTTTTTTTTTGTGTGTGTGGTTAATATCGCCTATTGAACTTTATTAAAATAAAAAATTGTCACAATATTTTCACAATTGTTAGAGGTGTTAAGTCCTTATAAGTCAAAATAAAATAATAAAAATGCCATACTAGGACCAACCACAATTAAAAATAAAGGTATTGTAGAAAAAGTGATAGGCCAAAACACGTATTGACCCCTTGTGATGAATTAACCAATTAATTAACCAAGTGAATTAATTAGGTTCAATTACATGCAATAAGAGTGGTAGCACAAACAAATCACCAATTAACTAGAGTATGCAGCAGAAAATAAATTGACACGGTGATTTGTTTACGAATGGGGAAAAGCTATACGGCAAAAACCCCACCGAGTGATTTTAAGGTCATTACTCCTGAAATTTTACTATTATCGCAACAAGCGGTTACAAGTAAAATAATCTCAGTACCTTTTACTAACTTACAGTTGAATTCTTACCCCAATGCACAATTGGACTTGTTCTGTAGTGACAATTTCTCCTTTTGATGCATGACTCCCAAGTACGTGACTAACCAAATGCGTGGATCCCAGTACGTGACTTCAATCACCAACTAGAGAAGTTTTTTGGCTGCAAAATTCTTCAGTTCATCACACGATGAAGATCCAGAAGATGCTTGGTCACAAAACCCTACGGTGCACATACACAGCAACTTCTTCACAAGAGATGAACTAGGGCAAAACTTTGTCTCCAGTCACAATTTGCTTGAATAGGCTTTGCTCAATGCTTGTGCAACTTGCAAACCCTTTGACGGCCCTTAAAATAATCCTTTTATATGTCTAGGGTTAGGAGAAAAGAAAGCCTAAAGACATATTTACGGATCCCAAGAAAATCAGATCAGAATTTTAAAATTCTTAAACCTTGAAAGACAGGAGCTGTCTAGAAGCTGTCGAGCAGGTGTCAAGCACACGGGCTAGAACAGCTTTCTTAAGCTCAATAGATGCAGCTGCCATACAGTAGTTGTCGAGCATTAATGAATTTGCACTGTTCAACTTGTTTCTTAGACAGACTTAAATGAATTTAACACTTGATCTTGAAACAGGTTTCTTGAAGTATCAAACACATCATAAATCTACCCAATTACAAGAAAAGTGCGTTTTGTCAAAGGATTAGCCAATTACATAAATATTGACATATGTTCATAACATGAATCACATATGTCCTAACAATCTTCCCCTTTGACAATCCGTGACAAAACCACAACAACAAATGAATATATGAGAGAAGTCATAAATCACTCAACTCATACTCACTTGTTGAATACAATAAAATATATCCTAATACAAACTCTTGAAAAACTTTGCAAGAAGAGGGTTTATGGCAAGTAGACTTTGACAACTTGTATTTCTGAAACACTTAAACAAAACTCATCAAGGCATCTTAGTGTGAAATAGAAATAATAGATTGCATACATGTAATAAGAAGCATGTGCATAAAGAGAGAAAAGAAACAATACATGTAAGAATAGGAGAAAGAAACATACATCAACATATAAAGAAAATAAGTACAATGTATGCCAATAAAAGTCACAAGACCTAAAGTACAAGAGCAATGTATCTAAAATAGAAAAGAAAAGAAAAGATACATCAAATCATCGCTACATCCCTCAAGATATCAACACTCCCCCTAACAAAATGTCCTATACTAACTCGCCGTCTAAGTATGACTACTCTTATAACAAAACTACTCTCCTTTTTTGTCACGAGTAACAAAGGGTAAGAGTGTCAAGTAGACATCTCATCGGTAGAGCTAGCATTTCCACCATCATCATCATTAAAAGCATCATCATTAAAAGCATCATCGTCATCACCATCATCGTCAATCTCGGACTCAGAAGCCACTAGAGGAGGTGGAGGAGAAGCCTCAGAAGCGAAGCCACCCATGATCGCCTATCGTCGTGCAATACGGCTGACACGTACGTTCACTTAATACAGCTCCATAGAGAGTGTATCAAGGTGAGCATCCATGCGCTGAAGCTGCGCCATGATGTCTCCTATAGTCACATCGCCTATAGAGGAGGAGGGAGCGGATGTGGATGGAGCATATCGAGATGGAGCCAAACAGGAGGGAGGAGTTGCTAACCCAATCTATCGCGACCTAAACTGCGCCTCGCTACGTTTAACGGTAGCGGCATCTATGGCACACATAACAGAAAAAATGGTCGGACGAGGGAAAAGGAATGGAAAAATGGTTCAAAATCCGCGTGATAGCTAAAGGGAAAATAAGCTTGTCACGGGTAGCTGTATCCCTCTAGATATCTAGAATGGAAAAAATAAAATGAGAGGGAAAATCTATAGTGAGGTGCTCTAAAAGTGACAACAAAAATCGAGCATGAGGCTTTGTGATAGAGCTGTAGTAAGAAAGAGGATGCAAAACAAAAATCTTCACCATGTTTAAGAATCTAGGACCTTTAGCGAAAGACCTACATGATGTGAACTAATACTCACCCTAATCAGAAGGGCCCTCACAGAAAGTAGAGATCATCTCGTCTTTGGACACAGTCCTCAGATGCTCACAACCGGGGTAGTCAAGATGCTCTACCCTCGGGACACGAAGGACATCGAAAACCAACTCTGGTGTGACCACTATGCGCGTACTTCAAATGCGAGCATGAAAGAGAGGTACTGAAAAATCAAATCCATGCATGTTGGAGTAAAACTCCTGAATAAGCATGGATGGACATGTGACCGGGATGTCACATAGTGACTCCCAACCCCGATTGTAAATGACAGTGGGTAGGTTAGTGTCGGAGAAGTCCGACAAGATAACTCGGCGTTCTGAATGAACACCTCGTTTAGAGAAGTTCTCCGAAAAGTCCTTACGGGCATCCTCATCACAGAACTAAACAAAGGAGGAGGTAGGATTAGTAGAAGTGGATGCCCCAGAACGAAGAGAGTTTCGGGACGGAACAGATTTACGTTTGGGTGTCATAGACACGACTAACGTAAACGAAAAGAGAGGGAGAATAAAGAGACAATCAGAAAAGCTCTAACACAAGTCAACAATATGACAAGTAGGGAAAAATAGAGTATGAATGCATGAGAAATGCATGAACATGTGACATGCAAAAGAAATTGCATCATAGGCTCAGCCCCATCCAATCTTACCAACACACAAACTGTTCAACATGCATAACACACAACTAAATGCATGAAAATACAGTTATAATGCATATGAAATGCAATGCATGAAGTTTTTAAGATCAAATCTTCAAAACCCATCCCAAAAATTTCACAAAAACCTCAACAATTTTGAAAAACCCCAAAATTTTCAAAAAACCCAAAATCTAGGTTTTAAAACATGAAATTCATGTAAATGAAAGAGATTAGAGGCTTACCAAGTGAAGAAAATCCTTGAACAAGCTAGAAAATCACTTGGGTAGAGGTTTGGAATGAGAGAAAGTGATTTAGCAATCAACATATTAAGCTCTCAAAATCATCTCTCAACAATAATTTTAAGCACATTGATCTCAATAACACACACACACACACACACACACACACACACACACAACAAGTCTAACCAATTTTATATTTGAAAAATAAGTCAAGACAGTTTAGTGAGCATACATTAGCACATGTAAAACTTGTGATGGCCAAATCACATTGTACTTGCACATATATCAAGAGTAGTAAAGAATATTGCGTGTTGTGTGTGAAAAATATCGTTAGATTGCAAATGTGTATGCATGTTATGATGATTTGAGATATGAGAAAATCACTGTGACTCACACATAATCATAACTGTTTGATGGGGACTATTACCTTTGAGATACATCTTATAACTCCCACATCTCCTAGAAAACACACTTGCAATCATATTTAAAAGCATTTTTGATCTTTTTGCTTTTTAATGTTTCTTTGCATATTTTTTTTAAGCAAACCATGCATGGGCATGTATAAGAGAAAAAAGAAATACTCAATGATTTTAAGCTTTTGACATTGTACTTTTGCTATGTTGAAGCATACAGATGTCATTGAAATTGCACTTTTGCTATGCCGAAGCATACAGATGTCATTTCATGATTGGTGGGTAATAATGGTAAGATGGTTATTTATGCAATTCTCTTAGGATTTTCTAGTCCTACCCGTCAAAAAGAGTGATATGAGTGTTAAGTAAAAGAGATCACTTAACCTTACTCATCACAAACACGAGCCACAAAGCTCACTTGCTTAGTTGTGCATAGATATGCTCATCTAAGTTACAAATGATACAAAGTTTAGAAATTTTTGTTTCAATGGCTATCCAAGGTACACAAGTACCAATGTACACAAAACACACACTGTTTTTATTTTTTGTTTTAAAAATTTTTCAGTTTTTTTTTTTAATTTGAAAAACAAAATAAAGCAAAACTGAAAATAAACAAATAAAAACATGTTAAGCAAAGCAAAGTAACAAAAACTAGATTGACTCAAAACTTAAAAGTAAAACACACAAGTTATGCAAAAACAAAAATACGAAGAGAAAGAAAAGAAGGTGATAAAATCACTTGGAACCCTTTTCCTTCCAAACTTTAGAAGAACCTTTCCTTTGATTAAATCCTTGAATCGGCGGTGAGGGGGAAGAATTGGAACCATTCAAGTTCGAAAGGAACTTGAGGGCTTTGAGAAGATCTCCAAGAGGAGCAAGAGAGGATTGAAGCTGATTCTGGCTTCCAGATGCTATCATGTCGTTGCTCTGTTGAGTGGCTAACCACTTGTAGCAATTTGGTCGAGTGTGACCAGCAATACCATAATGATGACAGAGATGCTGCTTCTTCTGTTTAGGCTTTTGAGAGTTAGCCTTCTTAGCCCTAGGGTTTTTAACATCTTTCTTATCCTGTTTAGGGGGTACTCTTAAAATAGATTTACCCTTATCTAATTTCTCACTACCTAATTCATTTTTAACAACGTTGTTCTCAATTTCACCATTATTAGTAGGAGGAATAAAAACAGTAGTACTAGTAGAAGCAACATTAGATGGAGAAAAACCGTACCCCAAACCTGTTCGATCTGAAGCTGATTTCTGAATGCTGAGCATCTCGTCAAGCTTTGCACTTGAAGTCCTCTCCAATTGAGCTCTAACTTGAAATAGCTCTGCTTCAAGCTTCTTGGTCTTTTCAGCCAAGAAATTGTTCTCAAATCTCAGTGCTCCAATAGTCTGATTTGCTTCATCAAACTTTGTGGAAAGCTCTTCACGATCAAGTTCCACATCACTGAGCTTCTTGGTGGCCAGCCTATAGAGTTTCTCGTGTTTCCCAGAAAGCTTGTACAGTTTCTCATAGGCTATGTGGATGTCATTTTGATCATCCATCTTTTCAAACTTGGACTCCACCAATTCTTTTTTTTCATCCACATCTTCAACAATCCCCTTAGTAGGATTAACAGTGGTAGTAAAGGCATTCAAGATTCCGTGGACCCCATTGTCGGAATCATCCTTAGGCTCAGTATCACTCAAAGTAGCAGCAAGTGCCTTGCTCTTCTCAATGCTCTTGAGATATGTGGGACACTTATGCTTCATGTGATCGAAGCCTTGGCACCCAAAGCACTTAGGTCCTGCAGGAACAGTGTATTGACCACCATCCCTAGCATCCTTTTTCCCTTTATCTTGGCTTTTGAACTGAGAAGAACTAGATGACTTACGGTCCTTGTCGAAGCCCTTACCATTTAAATTCTTCATGAACTTCTTGAATTGTCTTGTAATGTAGGATTTCATCTTAGAATCCTTATCATCTGAAGACTAATCAGTGTCACACCTCATTTGTGACTGCACTGAATAAAGCATTCAATGCTCTACTGTTGAAGTTTGCCACCTTGATCTTTGCATCATCCTAATCGGTTGGTGTTTCCTTTGGCTTGGTCCAGCCAATCTCTACAGCTTGCCGCACCTTCTCATCTAATGACTGCAAGAAAGCTCTCATGCGTACTTTCCAGTATGCATAGTTAGTGCCATCAAATAAAGGAGATATAATTAAAGACTGTCCTCTATCCATGACAAATAGAGGTCAATGGATCAACACAACAAAGATTAACCTAATCAGAGTGTGTCTGCTCTGATACCACTTGATATGCCAAAACATTTATTGACCCCTTGTGATGAATTAACCAAGTGAATTAATTAGGTTCAATTACATGCAATAAGCGTGGTAGCACAAACAAATCACCAATTAACTAGAGTATGCAGTGGAAAATAAATTGACACGGTGATTTGTGTTCGAATAGGGAAAACCTACACGGCAAAAACCCCATTGGGCGATTTTAAGGTCACCACTCCCGAAATTCCACTATTATCACAACAAGCAGTTACGAGTAAAGGAATCCCAGTACCTTATACCAACTTACAGTTGAACCCTTACCCCAATACATAATTGGACTTGTTCTATAGTGACAATTTCTCCTTTTGATGCACGACTCCTAAGTATGTGACTAACCAAATACGCAGATCCCAGTACGCGACTTCAATCACCAACTAGAGAAGTTTGTTGGCTGCAAAGTTCTTCAGTTCATCACACGATGAAGATTCAAAAGATACTTGGTCATAAAACCCTACGGTGCACATTTACAGCTACTTCTTCACAAGAAATGAACTAAGGCAAAACTTTGTCTCCGGTCACAATTTGCTTGAACAGACTTTGCTCAATGCTTGTACGACTTGCAAACCCTTTGACGGCCCTTAAAATAATCCTTTTATATGTCTAGGGTTAGGAGAAAAGAAAGCCCAAAGACATATTCACAGATCCCAAGAAAATCATATTAGAATTATGAAATTCTTAAACCACGACAAATAGGAGCTATCGAGAAGCTGTCGAGCACACGGGCTGGAATAGCTTTCTTAAGCTCGATAGATGCAGCTGTCGAGATAGCTGTCGAGCTTCAATGAATTTGCACTATTCAGCTTGTTTCTTGGACAGACTTGAATGACTTTAACACTTAATCTTGAAACAGGTTTCTTGAAGTATCAAACACATTCTAAATCTACCCAATTACAAGTAAAGTGTGTTTTGTCAAAGGATTAGACAATTACATAAATATTGACATATGTTCCTAACATGAATCACATATGTCCTAACAAAAAGAAGTGCTACATCTACAACATTTTCATAACAAATCATAGTGATAAATTGTTTTGGTTCTAATTTAAAATTCTATATATAAAAATGTAAATAAGTAAAGCAACAGTGCATTTGGGTTGTTCAAGTGTCACTGTACTGCTAGCCATTTTTTTTTTTTTTTTTTTTTGTTGTTGTTGATATCGCTTGTTAAAGTTTATTAAAACTAAAAATTGTGACAATATTTTCACAATTATTAGAGGTGTTAAGTCTTTATAAGTCAAAATAAAATAATAAAAAAATTATACTGAGACCAATCACAACTAAAAATAAAGGTATTGTGAAAAAAGAAGTGATACATCTACAACATTTTTCACAATATTTTCATAACAAATCATAGGTGGTAAATTATTATTGGTTCTAATTTAAACTTCTTTATATATAAAAAGGATCAATGCTCAAAGCTACAGTAGTTTTGGTTTATTCAATCCAAATTGGTTCACTGGCTTCTTTTTTTTTTTTTTTTTTTTTTAAAATATTGTAAGGACTAGAGTTGACCCTCAGCCTAAAAGATGTGAGTGACGATCCAATTAGCCCACAACAATAGATTTGTTAGAGAGTGTATTTTTTAGGTGAAGACTTGATGAATCAAGTATGAGTCATAGTAGATTGGATTAGTGTCAGAATGATTGAGAAGTATATTTTGAAGAGAAAAATACTCATCGGTCAAATCTGAGGAAGATATGTTCTTATATATGTTCTAAATTTTTCTAAATACACAAAGTTCTCTCTTTTTCTTTCTGCCAGATTAGATGCCCCTTTTGTCAAGGAGGCCTTCCCTTTATATATTCTTCTCCCTTCCTTTTGTCCTAATCTTCTACTTGTTGATTATGTAGATAATCTCTTGGATGCTTGTCTTATCAAAACCTTCCTAGAGCCTTTTTGTGTAGCTGTAAGGCTGAATATCACTGTTCAGGCATTACTTCCACATAAATGCGGCCAGTTGGTTAGGTGCAGAGCATTCAATGTAGTGGTAGCAGTCTTCTTCTCATATATTTCTTAGTTCATTGTTGAATCCTCTCTCTGAAGCTTATCCTCCAAAGCATGGTTGCCTCTTGCACAATATTTGCTAGGTGGTCGGGCTCCAGGCTCTCACACCGCTTCCTGAGAAAATTTGGCTCCTTGGGAGACATCACTTGTTCGTCATTATCGGCCCATCAACCCACTTGCCTTTCTTACTTCTTGTCTATCCTTGGGCTCCTTGGCATCCTTGGGCGTGGCCTACGGCCCAATACCCCTACTCAGTTCTTCCACCCCCACAATCACCTATTGAACCTAGTTTTTATTTATTTATTTATTTATTATCTGCATATGAGCTGTTACCCTAAAAGAATAAAATATTAGCACAACAAGTTGCCACAATATTTTCACAATTGTAAAGGTATTAATTCTTTATAGGCTAAAAAAAAAAAAACATACTAGAACCAACCACAACTAAAAATAAATGTATTGTAAAAAAGAAAGTGCAACATCCACACACACACACACACACACACACACACACACATATCATACTCAAACCAATCGCAATTAAAACTAAAGGTATTGTGAAAAAAAAGTGCGACTTCCATAACATTTTTCATAAGAATTCTATACCAAATCATAGATAGCAAATTGTTATTGGTTCTAATTTAAACTTATCAATGAAATTACTTTTTTGCCTACTAACAACAACACGTAACAACCTACTACTTTATGGTTTATTATGAAAATATAGTGAATATAGCATTTCTCTTGTGGAAATAAAGACATTTTGTTATTGTCATAATATTTTCACAACTATTAAAGTGTCAATTTTTTATGAGTCTAAATAAAATATAACAAAATTATAAAGGTATTATGAAACTATTGTACCATTATATTGTATTTCTAGATTTTTTTTTTTTTTGTTTTTGGGTTTAGTTAATTTTGTTGAGCAAAAATTCACTATTTCACATACAGTTTTATTGAGTTGACTTTTTGTATTTTTTATTATGTTTTTACTTTTGTATTTTTATCTTTATAGACCATTTTAAGTAAAAACACATAGTTTTAAACACAAAAAATAAAAAAAAATAAAAAATTTAGGATAAAAACACTTTTCATCCTTTATGTTCGTGATAGTTCACAATTCCTCTTTAAACTTTAAAATCAAGCAATTTTCCCCTTAATATTTTGGAAAAGAAAAAATATGTCATATTATTATTATTTTCTCAGTTAAACCCTAATCAAAACTTATAATTCTTAAAATATTACATCATGTAATGCCTAAAATACTCCCACTAAATTATAGCATTCCAAAAATTTCTTCATGTATTTTGAGTTTTAGATGGTAATAATGCTTAGAAAGTTGGAATGGTGATATAAGGTGTTCTATTCATTATCTAAAGAACATTGATTTTCCAGATTTAAATCTTCGAAACTTATTATTTATCTAAAGGAAAATTTGATGACACATGCCTTTTGTTATCATTTCTTTTCTTTTCTTTTCATTTCTTTTCTTTTCTTGCCTAAAATAGGTGTTCATTAAAAATTAAGTAAGCTAAGTATTGCACCTAGACTCATGTAGAATGATAAAAAAGAAAGCATGAACAAACTTTTTTTCATTGTGTATGGTTGAAGGTATTTGATGAAATTTCAATTGTAACATATGACATCATTCATTACGAAAATTTAAATATTGTGACAATGTCTTAGCAAAACTCAATTTCTTATTGTTGGATGATGATGATACTTGTTATCATTCTTAGAAGTTTCTAGTGAGTAGATATTGCCTTTAGCAAATAAGTCCTAAGAAACTATTATAGTAATTAAATTAGATATTCATATGTTAAATAGTTACCATAATTTTGTGTGTGATTAACTATTAAAATTATTATATGAGTAAGATTAATTTTGTATGACATATATTTTTTTATGTATATAGTTTCATACTTCTTCAAATATAAATTTTATTTTAATTTTTTCATTCAAGAGCTTTCAGTGTCTTGCAAGTGCCACCATACCTAGTAATTATAAAAAAATAATATTAAAAAAAAATAGTTACATACAAAATTTTTAAATATGGGGGGGAATCCCTACACAACAATGGGACCCAACAGCATATGGCACCCACAATTTCATATCTCCAACACCTGCTTTCTTATGTCAAATGTTGATAGCAAGGAACCTATTATAAATTCTATTACACTTCCTCAAACTAAAAAGTTTCCAAAACATTTGAAACTCACAAAAAAAAAAAAGTTATTCATCTTTCTTTACATTTACTTGCATAGGCAAAGTAATATCACACTTAGGAAACATATCAGTACATGGCTCGCAATGGCACCGCTTAGGGCAGCCATGTAGATTGTGTTCAATGCATTGTCAGATTTCTTGCAGGAACATCACATGGGCACATCCACTTCCCACACTACCCAGCCAGATGACACTCTTTACAGCACACATGTTTGTCAGGCAATGAGAGATGGAAAGGAATTTATGCAAGGATAACTCAAAAGAAGTTAAAAGGTTATACGAAGTGGGAAGAATGATTATCATAGGGTTAATTTTTTTATTTGTTACGTGTGACTATTATAATTCCATAGTATGCATCTATTCGTTTCGGGATCCAATGTGTGTATATATATATATATATACATATACATATATATATATATATATATATATATATATATATGATTGTAGCACATAATTGTATATGTGCTTACTAATGACAATTGACAATAGCACCTCCAAGATTTCTCCCTTTTTTTCCCTAGAACTTGTAATGGTATGGCCTCACATTGTAGCCCACTGGCTCTTTCTTTGTACGGTATGGGATTGGTTCCCCTTTCCCCGTGCATTCGCTTCGGCCTACGCTATTAAAATTCATTAAAAATTAAAAAAGAAAAGAAAAGAAATACTAGTAAGTACGCTCTCATCCACCTATTTGTATATATACACCATTAGTCTACTGTCGAATTGTTAGAAAAGTTTCTTATCATCTTTATATTCTTCACTGCCATACTATACAGAATAATAATACTTAGTTGTGTTTTTATGAAGGAGAATACTATTTTAGAACTTCCAATCGTACTTAATAATGCTGACTAGTAAGATAATGGCAATGGTGACTAAATTGTTGACTTGTTGTATCTCAAGGATGGCAACATGGCGTGCCCACAAAATTTATTTTATTGATTGATAAAATTCCCGAGAACAGCACCTATCATCTCAAGAGAGTAACATTGTTTGACATCAACTTGGTCACCTTTAATTTCATGGAATTAATGGAAACACATAATATTTTACGTTGTGAGATATATATGTCAAAGGAACAAGGTAATAACTGTTAAATTTTTTCTCTATTTTATGGTGAAATAAAATTTCGTAAAAAATAATTATTTAAAGTATTAGATATATTATAACACCCAAACTAATTGTAAGCCCATGTGTTACGTATAAAGTTCAGCTATGCAAAAGATTAACCAACACTACAAAACACGCGGGCTATAGTTGCATTTTTTTAACCACGTTTACAAAAACATGGCTATATGTGATAGTTGCATTTTTAGTAAACACAGCTTAAACTATTGACCTATAGACATATTTTTAGGATATGTCTATAACCGCGTTTATAGGTGTTTTTAGCTACATTTTTTTTATTAGGCCTTATTGCCGCGTTTAGAAAACGTGGCTATAGGACTAGCTAGATAAATTTTTATCTATTTATTTATTAAGATGACCTGTGGCCGCGTTTATACAACATGGCTTTAGCTTGCCTATAGCCGCATTTTTTAAACGTGACTATAGGTTGAGTCTATAGCCGCGTTTAAATGTATTCTTAGTCACTTGTTTTGGATAGGTCCTATTGCTGCATTTAGAAAATGTGGCTATAGGACTAGCCATATATTTTATTTTTTCTTTTTTAAGATGATCTATACCCGCGTTTATTACTCCGACTTTAGCTTTTCTATAACGCATTTTGAAAATGTGGCTAAAGGTTAGGTTTATAGTTGCATTTATAGGATTTTAGAAGCGCGGCTATAGGTTCATCTTTAAAAAAAAAAAAAATAGACTACATATAGTGGCGCTTGGAGCCGCTGCAATAGGCCTGACTCGAAAAAGAAAAGAAAAGGAATTTACCTAAAGCGGAGTGAGTTTATGTAGTTGGAGTTGTTTCTTTGTGAAAATAAACAATGGAATGCCTTCTTTGAACTGGTAAATATTGACAGGTTGATAATTTTGAAAACCAGTTGAATATAGCCGCGTGTTTAAAACCTATAGCCGCGTTTATAGACAGGAATTTGTAATTTGCCTAGAAAAAAAAAACCTATAACTGTGTTTTATAAACGTGGCTATAGCCAAATTTTTTTAAAAAACCCCATAGCCATGTTTTTAAAATGTAGCTGTAGGCTTAGGATCTATACTTGCATTTTTAAAACGCGGCGATAGCCAAATTAAAAAAAAAAAACTTATGGCCGCATTTGTAAAATGTGGCTATAGGCTGAGGATCTATAGCAGTGTTATAAAAATGCGGCTATAACCAAATTAAAAAAAAAAAAAAAACAAAAACCCTATGGTTGCATTTTTAAAATGCGACTGTAGGCTTAAAACGCGGCTAATGTACACCTTATAGTTGCATTTTAGAAACGCAGCTGAAATAAGGCCTATAGCAACGTTTAATAAACGTGGCTAATGTGCATCCTTTAGTTGCGTTTGAAAAAGTGTGGCTATAGTTGTGCATCCTATAGCGCTTATAGCCGCGTTTGGAAAAACATGGCTATTAACCTGTTGGACCTATAGTAATAGCTTTTAGGCCACGTCTGAAGACGCAGCTATAGGTCAAATTGACCTATAGCCATGTTTTTAGGAACTGTAGCCGTGTTTTTAAAAAAATGTCGCTATAGACCGCGTTTTTTATAGTGCAAGCACGACGTCGTTTATGACAAATGCATTCCTCAAAGTTTCATTTAAAGAAGACACATGTGGGAGATTTGTTTTTAAAGACCAAGCATGTGACCAGTTAATTACATGGAACTGTTTTGTGCTTAAGTCTAAAATGAATAGGAGCAATGACGACGTTTTGAGTAACCGATTGGTAACAGATTTCCCCCCCCCAGTTTTGGCTCCAAAAAATTTGTTGCATCTGTTAGTTACTCTGATCTGTCAGTTTTTGTATTTCATGGATTCGGTTCTACATTTTGTGGAGAGTAATTTAGATCATGTGGTTGAGTGGTTATCTTAGAGTCATGTATAAACAGCCATTGATGGCATTGTATTTATTATTGAATTCATATTAGAATTTTTGCAAAAAAAATTTCTAAATCTCTCTCTTTTTCTCTCTATCTTCTTTTTCTTCCATTTCTTTATTGTTGGTTTAGTTTGAAAACTTGATAATTTCTATGCCATATATTTTTAGAGCAAGCATATTAACCTTAGGTTTGTTTACGGTTAGCCTAGGGCTAGTAATACATAAACTATACTATGGGTTCATTGTTATACAATTATTTAATATAATATGTAGCCGTCAGGGCTTTATTACTATGAATGTAGGCTATTAGGCCGAACTACATAAACCTTTGTGTGTATTATCTTTTTAATACTCCTGCTCATCATTCAATCATCACACACAATCACAAAAAGCATAATTTTGTAAATTATGAAATTTATTTTATTTATTAATTTATATTCATCATAATCATAAATGTGAACTTTTGAAAATGGTCTTCCCTAAATGGTTTGAAAAATGAAATATGTATACAAGTAGTTATACAAATGCAATTTTACACAAAAGCCTGCCTACTTATCATAACTTTTAGTAGAATACTGGCCGCGCTTCACAACGACAACATAAGGGGTCCCTTAGTTAATGAATTAGGAAGCTAAAAAATCTCACCAACCATAGACAAACTGATATTTTCTCGAACAATTATTGTTAATGATGCAATATATATATATATATATATATTTTTTTTTTTGATTTTGGAATAGAAAGCTCCATTTATAAGCACACATCCACACCTTCGTGATGGATCACAACCCTCCTAACAATTGTAATATTTGCCCAAGGTTTTAATCCTAAGAGTCCAATTTTTTTACCAAGAGTCACATCCTTTCATCAATACGTGCTCATTAAGATTTTGCTGCCCAATATTTCTAACATTCAAGTTCAAAAGCTACTCATTCCAAATAATTAGTATATCCATGCGCTTGTTTCTTTGAACCAATTAACATTGTGCCGTTATTGTTTAGAGTTTGAGTTGAAGATCTATAACTAAAGGATATGCCATAACATTTTAGAAATCTTAGTGGGATTGATGTCAAACTGTGATTAAACTTATTTAGAGTTTTTCTATGATTACAACTTGTGTGCCACAACTTTGATGTGGTCAACTGTAATTAATGTTAAAAAAAAAAAAGAAAAAAAAAAGTGAAGGACAAATCATAAAGTTAGGTAGAATTAGTAGACCTCATTTTGGCACCCTTGCTTTGAAGCTTCCACTCGTATACAGTCACTTGAGTCAAACATGGGTTCTTCTTTTCATGCGATATTGATCACTTTTTCTAACTTTATCTCAAATATTTAACATATAAGCTCTTTCAGCCAAGGAAAAATCATGAATATAGGCAGGATGTGGAGCTCATTCTCCTTTCTTGGATTGTCAAGTTCCAAAGTTGCTCATTCCAAATAACTTCATGATTTTTCCTCACTATTAGTAATTTGTAACAATTTAAAAATTTCTTGTGAAAATGTTGTAAAATTGTTGTATACGTAACATTACTCCTGAAATGGGGTCTTTGAAAAAAAAAATATAAAAAAGAAAGAAGGAAAAGTCATCGATCCTAGTTAGTCACGTTCCCTTTCCCCTCCTTTTCAATTTGTTCCACAAATTAGGGTATTTGATAATTTCAAAGAATGGGTTAGCCACCAGCCTGGGATGTATAAGAATAAGAGTAATGTCCATGGAGCCATTTTTTAGGAAGTTCAGTTAGCTGAGGTTGGACCAATGGTTAGAGGCGATAATGGCTATCCTATAACATTGCAGCGTTAAATGCAAAAGAACCACCTGTGAGGAGTGCTGAAGAAATGGAGTGTTAATTTTGTTTCTTTAGAAAATTGAGTGTCAGACATAGACCATGAAGGGGCAAGGAAAGCTTAACTTTTTAATCACATGCATATATCATTTATGAATGGCAAACACCCCTGCAGTGATTTTATTCAAATTTATTTTTAGTCTTCTATTATTTTTTGAAATTAAATTAAATTTTGCTGGGAAAATTAAAGTATTTAAATGGCACTTAGGATCATAAAATATGATTTTGCAACGTCTCATTCTAGTTAGACCCATGCTTAATTAAATTTAAAATTAACCATCAAAAGGATTTGTGGAACAAATTGAGAAGGAAGAGGTAAAGGAGAAGGTGACTGACCAGATGGCTTTTTTTCTTTTAGAGACCTCATTTAGGTAAAAGAGGTTAGTTGATAATTATCATGAAAAAGGATTGTGTGTAATAGGCTTCTTTCATTAATGTGTGAAATGTTAATATGGCATGTTGGTATTGAAAAGTGTTAACTACAAGAAAAACAGGCTATTGCGGCGGGCCAAAAGCGCTGCTAAAGGTACATTTGACCTTTAACGGCAGGTGCTATTGTGGCGGTTCATCCCGACAGTGTTGTAAAGCCACAATAGATCTATTGTAGCGGTAACAAAAAGCGCTACTGTATATGCACTTTTTAGTGGCGGTTTTGATTAATTGCAGCAGGCAGAAAATCGCTGCCATATGAGGTTAGAATTCGGGTTGGCGGGTTATTTGCGCCGCTATTGGTGTCCACCTTTAGCAGCGACCACACGATGCCGCTATAGGGTATCAATTAAAACGGACTAATTGCACTTGTAGCGGCGGGTGATAAGCGCCGCTATAGGGCTTCATATAAAACAAAACATATACACCTTGTAGTAGTGAATATGACCGCTGCTATAGAGCTTCATTTAAAACATAACATGTGCACCTTTAGTGGTGCTTTTGACCGCCGTTATAGGTTAATTTTTTTTTTCCACTGGGTTTTAAAGCCACTAATTGCTGATAAATTGTTTACAGACCTATTACAAAGAACTTGTAATAGTTTTAGCTCTATTGACACAATAACACAAATGTAACTAATTAACAACACCACACTTCTCCAAACTAACGTAATATTAGCATAGAAATATATTATCAAATGCATAACATTGTCTATATCCATCATTATAAGATTAACAAAAAAAGATGCGGTCCTTTGAATAAAACAACCGCTTAAATTAAGATAATACCATAATCAAAGTTCCAAAGTGTTTAAAAATATCCTTCAACACTTGCAAAAAATGCGGTTGTTCAAATGTAGTTCTTTATACACAAAAAAGTCCTCGAACACCAAGATAAAACTTATAAGCTGCTTGGTCGATGGGATGCAGCGGATGATTTTGGGAGAGCTGGAGATTGTTGGACCAGAGTAACATCGTACATACAAATTATGATTACTCAATAAGTGCGTATAAATGGAATAGAATGACAAAAAAATATTACCAAGGCATGAAATGGGAACAAGTTAAACAAAACCCCTCTCAAAATCTAATTAAATGACTTGTAATTTAGCTACAATTAGTATATAACTGATGTACTAACAACTTAGATACAGGCAGAGTGTTGAACCACCCTTACTTAAGGGGGTGGTGAGATTCCATTTGGTCCAAAGACAATTGGCAAGCATGTTCTTCATAATTAAGTAGATTGAGATACAAAGCATGCATCGGGGGTGCCCCCGTGGTATCAACAAGGCTAAAATATGTCATTTTTGATTCGAAACTACAATGATGTTACAAGCCACTAAGGCCAATTGTTTTGCTCAAATTAAATTTCTCTTTTTTCATTTTTACATTATGTCCAAATATGGCTGCATAGACTACTGTAATAAATTTTTTTTTTTTTTTTTATGCTTTCATGCTCTGGGTAAATGGTTCTTGCTGTCACTCTCATTGTAGAGTCTGGCAAGCTACATAGAAAGTGTGAAAAACAATGAAAATGTACCTAGAAAATTGAATAGCAAAAGGTGACGAAGGACACCAAGTCTAAGTTACCTTAAACACAAACCATCATGAAACATAGAAAAAAGTTTAACATACAGAGCAATGGGGTTAGGCTGAAATATGATTTATTAGATTGTTTGAATAGAAGTTAAAAATATGATTGAGTAGACATAAATTAGAATCTTCATATTTATAGCCAGATTTTTTTTCAATACTATATTACATGTTACAACAAAAAACTCTTCCAAAAAAAAAAAAAAAAAAAAAAAAAAATTAATAGTGAAGAAAAAGAAGGAAACCTTTTTAGACCTACCAACCTATGGGGTTCTAAATGAAGACACGTCTCTTATGTTTTAAACCTCTACAGTGATATATCAACTTATAAATGAAAGCTACATTATAAAAAGCAATTCCTAAAATCAGGTGCATGCAAATAAGAAGATTGAATTAAAATTCAATACCAAGATGCATGAACATGATTTTACTATCTTACTTGCTCAAAAGTTAGAAACATAATTGCGTTTGGAAGCTCCTAGCAGACCAAAATTAAAGAAGAACCCTCTTTTTTATTTATTTTTTAAAAACTATAAATTTATAATGCAGTAAACACCAAAATGCTAAGACCAAGTCCAAGTTCAATACTGATCCCAACACCAATAGTCTATCCAATCAATCAAAATCTCATATATTCATAATTCTTTTCAATATACATTCAAAAACACTAAGCTACCTCTAAATCAGACCTAATTATTATTCAAACAATTGGTAAGTACATTCAAATACATAGCAATCAGCACTAATATGAAAATTAACCAACTCACATACATTGCCCATTCAATCAAAAGTCTATCTTCTTTCTTTCTTTCCATCCAATATATCGTTTCATTCTTGATATTCTTACATTTCACTTCTCTCTATCTATTTCTCACATACACACACATCAACATTAAAGTCATTACAAGCTGCCAGCCCAACTCCATGCCCATTTTGCAGCCAAGCAGAGCAGCGTAGAGCAGAGCAGTGTAGTGTAGTGTAGTGCAGTGCAGTGTTGTGCTGTTCTGTGCAGTGCAATGTTGTGTAGCCAAGATGAGCAGTGTAGAATCTTCTCCTTCAATTTTAAATTATTTTAAAATTGACATTCTAAAAGTCACTTATCACACCTGACTGCATTATGAAGAAATTTATTGCATTTGTTGAAGCATGCGAGCCATTCTTTGCTCCATTTCTTCTAATTGACTAAGTCTTTCCTTCATTTTATCAAAAATTGCCAGTTTCTCTTCCATAGAAGCCAAGAAAGCTTTTAGTTTTGCAACTTCGTTGTCCCTTGCTTGACTTGGTTGTATTTCAATGCTAGTGAGAGCACTCTTGCTACTTCGATCACTTGGGCTTGGACCAAATCCTACCCCACGAATACAACCATTGCGCTCCTTACCCATCACTTTGGCAAACACATCATCTGTTGACCATGCAATACTAACACTTGTGTCAGATGACTGCAATTGATTCGATGGGTCAGCCAACAATTCCTTCATTTTTTCCCAATATTTGGGTTTGAGTAAAACAAAAAAAGTTAGAAATTATATAGTTAAAAAGAGTAACCAAACCAAGCATTTTGCTCATCAAAATTTACTAGAATTAAGAGGTTGTATACTGAATTATATTAAAATATCAAACATACTATAATCTTATAAGAAATGGTTAAACACAAATTGGAAAAACATAAGGCTAATAATACACAAATGGACTAATCAAGTTGCAATTAGAACGATTAGTAATGTAGTCCTTCAAAGCAAATTGAATTTTTTAAGGGTGTGATAATGTATGGAGACAGAGTCCCACTTATACAAAGACAAAGAAGGAGCAAGACTCATAAAAATAAAAAGCATAGATACCAATCATCTATTCATGTTCTCATAGATACAAATCTCATAGAAATTTCTCACCATTTTTTCTTGCTGTATAGGATTAACTGCAGATCCATCTTTATGAGAATGTAGTATTTAATATAATATTGCACGCTCTACAGGATGTCCACCCGTTTTTGCCTACATTATGAACAACATATTTATGTAGTGATTAATATTGGTTCCACATAAACTTAGGAGAAGTCAAAATCATTTAAAAATTAGTCATAATACTTATTACTATTTTTCATCGTGCACATCATAGCTACAAGAACTAGCAGTATGTAAGTCATCCTGTTTAGAACGACGATCCTTATTCTTCTCTGACTCTATCTACATTAAAAAAAATTACACGTTTATATATAGTATGCTTTAAGTATCTATTTCAACCAGGCAGTGGGTATAATTTTCAAGCAAAATCAAGTGAGGATCTTTTATTCTTCTTTTACCTTTTTGATTTCCTACTAGTGGAGTCCTTTTTTTGGATGAACCAAAAGTTTTTATTAAGACACAAAAAAACACAACAACTATTCGGAATGATTACGAGCCTCAGCTTCAATCACAAACACAAACACAAGACTAGATAGCACTTTGACTATTGACCTAATAGATGCAAATTTAGATGCTAGAACTAAGCCATCTCTTGTAGAATGTTCCTCCTTGGTGTGCTCAGGTATACTTGATTAATATGTTGAGGCTGGTGATATACTGATATGATAGGTACATATATGCATGTGTGCCTAGTTGCTATCTGAGGTGAATTTAATGCCACTCAAAGAAACTTCCTTTTATTGATTATAAATTTACACCTACTTTTAGCTAAAGCCAAAATGCTCAAAAATATCATTTGGTATCTATTGGAAACCAAAGTAAAAGAGAGGAACTGCATGATGATAAAGAGTAACAATTTGATAATTGAAGCTTCACTTGCAGCAATTAATATAGTGGACAGCAAAACATAAGCACCCCAAAGTTCAGAGAGTACAGTTACAAAGTTATTCAAACTCAAGAGCTCCTACAAAGAAATGCAAGAGAATTATGAAGAATCAAGAAAAAATAAAAGGGGGAAAAAAGGAAGTCGGTGGACAGGAAATATCTTGGGAGACTAGGGACAAGTGCATGAGTTTAGTTACAGAAATCTTAAATGAAATAAGTGTACCTACTTCTTTAGACACACTTGAGCAATTCATATCCAGATAATCAAAATAAGTGTACCTACTTCTCTAGACACACTTGAGCAAATCATATCCATAGAATCAAAGGAACCACCAACAACTCAAAGTCATTATCTTAAATGAAAAGTTCAGGAATGTGTGATCTCTATAGTGATGACTCTGCCAGTAGATTGACAACATGACAAAAATAATCGTTGTTAGAGAATCTAATATCATGCCACCAAATAAGAAAATTCTAGGCTATCCTTAGCACAGCATATTATACACACACACACACAACTCTAAAAGCCATATTGAATTTCTCCCATGAGTTCTAACTAACAATCTCTAAATAATTAGACAGAAAATATGACTCAACACCCCATTGCCTCTACAAGCCATTAGCCAGCTGAGGTGAAAGAAACTAGCAAAACCTAATCATGTTTTTTCCCATGATGAGGCATTTCATAATAAAAATTCAACCACAAGGCCACTAGTTGATAGCTAGCTTCTTTTTTCTTTTTTTTTTTCAAATGTTTGAATGTCATACTGGTAATAAACTTTTTCCTCAAAAAAAGAAAAAAATAAAAGAAATGAAGAAAGAACTACATTGTTGCACAGAAAGCTTAAACAAGTTTTTATTTATATAAGTTATAAAATTTACTTGGACAAGAGACTACTCCATGTACATAGTAAAGCACACAAAGAAGCCTAAAGTGTCAGGACTTTATAAATTCAGGGATGGAGTTACTGTTACTCTGTTAGTAAAGCCCTATGCATCCAACCAATCAAAATTCTGACTGTCTTTATAATGCTACCAATTTGCTCGCAGAATCGGCAATTTACTAATGCTGTAAAGGTCGTTGGCCTAGCTAATAATCTTGCAACTTACAATTCAGTTTTAGAGCACATTAATTTTGATTTTAACCATGGATGGGATATTGGGAATTTTCATTTCTGCATGCATGTCCATTTATGTTGATCACATAATAGTGCTACTGATCTATATTTATGTTTTTTGAGTAATTCTTAGGTACTCTCAGAGCATGAAGAATGATGCTCTCTCCTCTCACATTCATGGTGAAATTGCTCACTAAATTCATGATAGGGTTCACTATGAATGTGAGAGGAAGGAGCACCATTTCACTATACTTCGCAACTACCTAAAAATTTTCCATATTTTTCTTTAATTGCCCCATGGGATAAGTCCTCATTAAAGGACAGATTTGGCTTGAATTCAATATACAGGTTGCCATGAAAACATGTTATCAAAACACGTGTTATTATTGCAACAGATTCAGTATACTGAAGGTACTAGACCCAAACTTTATTCTAAAAAAAGGTTTGAAGGTGTCATTTTCTTTCAATAATGCTTTTTTTTTCTTCGTTTATAAATCTTATTATGTTGCTCTTCTTTTTTTCTTAATCTTTCTTTTATTTATTCATATATTTCATGTTCTAGATGACTTTATTTTTTTGACGAACCAACTTGTTAATGTGATATATTGATATATTAAAAACTGAAATTTGATTGATCAATTAATTAGACTAGTGGACAAGTCATACAATCTTAGACTACTGGACCCAAACTTTATTCTAGAAAAAGAGTTGAAGGTGTCATTTTCTTTCAATAATGTTTTTTTTCTTCATTTTATAAATCTTATTATGTTGCTCTTCTTCTTTCTTTATCTTTTTTTTATTAAATCATATATTTCATGTTCTAGATGACTTTATTTTTTTGACGAACCTACTTGTAAATATAAGATACTGATATATTAAAAACTGAAATTTAATTGATCAATTAATTAGACTAGTGAATAAATCATACAATTTTAATAGGGAGTGACTTGTGTCCAGTGGCAGTTGCCACTAAACACGTTAGAATATGAACATATGCCCAAAAGTGGACACTTGTACGCACTCTCACGTGTCTAGTGGCAACTGTCATTGGACGCAAACTGCACCCATCTTAGCAAACATAGTTGCCATTGAACACAAACTACACCCATCTTTGCAAACGTAACCACAATGATTTCTGATTCATGAATACTTTAACAATTATTGATTTATTGTATGACACAATTTTTTTTTTTTTTTGGAATGTACTCATTTTCGACATTGATTCTTTCCTGTTGACTTGTTTATCTCGGGAGTCGGGGCTAGGGATGGCCATACCCATTGGGTAATGGATATCCAACCTTACCCGATCCAAATATTTCGGGTAATACCCGGTTCTTCATGAGTAGAGCTTAATCGGGTAGGGTATGGGTATTACCCGAATTTTTCGGGTAGGGTATGGATATTAGCCAAACCCGACCCATTAAAAAAAAAAAAACCTATCTCACTGTCCCTTGTTAGTCTCTCTGCCTCTCTGCCTATCCATACCCCCATTTAAAAAAAAAAAAAAAGTCCCAAAGAGAAAAAGAGCAAATCGAAAGTGCAAACACAGCCATAATTCTTAATATTTTACGTTCTCCGCCGACGCCAATCCCGTTCTTCGATGACTCTCCGGCGCTGATGACCACGATCAGGTCGGCCGCGGCGTCGGCGTCGGCGTCGACGGAGGCGTCAGTTGCGCAGATAACGCCGGCGGGGTTCGCGTCTTTGATGCTGGGGATTTCGTTTGCTCTGATGCTGTGTGGATCGGTGACTCTCTCTCTGTAGTTTTCTAGGATTCGTTCAGAGGTTTTCCACGAGCTTTCAGCTCTGGTTCTTAATATTTTACGTTCTCCGCCGACGCCAATCCCGTTCTCCGATGACTCTCCGACGCTGATGACCACGACCAGGTCGGCCACGGTGTCGGCGTCGACGAAGGCGTCGATCGCGCAGATAACGTCGGCGGGGTTTGCGCCTTTGTTGCTGGGGATTTCGTTTGCTCTGATGCTGTGTGTGGATCGGTGACTTTCTTCAATGGGCTTTTATTTTTTATCCAAAAATGTTTTGGATTTTAAAAAAAAATTTAAATGGGTTTCGGGTAGGGTATGGATATCCATGGATAATAAATTCGGGTAAAATTCGGGTATGGATACTAATGGGTATTGATATTCGGGTATCCATGGGCAAGTATTTCGGGTCGGGTATGGGTATACCCGATCCATACCCTACCCATGGCCATCCCTAGTCGGGGCTGCCCTTTTTCAGAAGTAACAAAGTAATTAAGGACTCCCTAAAAGTTGCTTCACCAAATTTGTTATCACAAACATTTTTAGCATATTTATTTTCTACTTTTTAAAAAGGAGAGAATAATTTATATCAGCTGCTTTTTGGATAAGAAAAACATAATCAAATTACTAAATCGGCCAAATCTATGATAATAGTTATTGTCTAAAGTTGGTGAACCTGCCTCCACGTTTTCTTTTGGCTGTACACATTTAGGTTTATTAAAATCTCATACCCATTGATATGCTTCTCACACTTGTGAAGATTAATTAATTGGGCAAAACTTAGATACAGTTCCTTAGGTACCCCTTTTAAATTTCTGCCACCTATCCAACCACATAAGTTTGCAAACGGCGTTAAGTTTGGCCATCTGTTTTTCTTTTTTACTTTTCTTGTTCTCCTGAAACCCAACCTGCAATGAGAAAAACAAGAAAAACCTCAAATCTCTCTTTCTCCAGAGAAATAGAAAAGTTTTGCTAAAAGAAATCCTCCATGGACGATTCCACTTGTTCAAATGTCACCCATTCAATCAGCTTTGAGAACCCTAACCCCACTAATATCTTCCTCTTCCTCTTCATCTTCATTTTTGTAGTTGAAGCGGTAGCACGGAGCTGTCAAGAACTAACACACGAAGCTGAAGCGGCAGAACGGAGCAACAACATAGAGTGTCTCTTAAACTTTAACTAACACACGGAGCTGTCAAGAACGATCTATTCAGATCGGTTCATACCCAGTAGATCTAAGTCAAATTTTGCGCTTTTAGACTTGGTTTCACTGAAGGCTGGGTTGATTTAGAATTGGAATTTGTGAACTGGGTTTGTGGGATTTATGATTTTTTTTTTAAGAAAAAAGAGAGAATTTTGTATTATAAATAGAAAAGAAGTATACAATGGGGCATTGGACTTAGCAACAACGTCCAACCCAAAAAAGATGAAACCATAAAACAGTGGTCTTACAAGAATAGAATAAACAAAACACAGACTAAAAATTTGGGCTTTTTTTGGATATGTAGGTTTTGGATGCTCTAATTTTTATCTCAATCTTATAGATTGGGTGTGAGAAGTTGGGGTTTGGAGTTTTCTAGAATTCTGAATGGCTTTCACAGGAGAAGAGAAAAAAGAAAAAAAAAAAAGAAAAGAAAAAGAAAAAAGAAGAAGAAGAGGAAGATACGGATGCTTAACGCCGTTTACAAACTTAAGTGACTGGACAGGTGGCAGAAATTTAAAAGGGGTACCTAAGGAAGAGTATCTAAGGTATTATATCTAAGTTTTGCCCAATTATATTTATGCATATAATCAGCTCCCAACGGTGTTAAATAAACAATAATTGCTACCAACTAAAATAGTGATTGAAAATACTAAAGTTGGTGACTGTCTGTCACAAAGAATTAAAGCCATGACGAAAATCTCTTCAAGACTCAGATTATATCTATATGTAAATTTAATCACGTGAATTATTATTATTATTATTATTATTATTATTATTTATTTATTTTTTTTTTTTGGGCTTGGTGCGTTTATTACATGTCATGTTCCTATATATATCATCCCGGTTATTATTTTTGCACTAAAGTTAAAAAATATAATAAGTGGATGTTATATTAATGTTACAAATAAGAGGAGGATGCCACATAATCTTGGGCCTTGTTACACACTCATCTCAAATTTGTACCAAAACCTGCCACATGTGTGTCATTAATCAGCCGTCGTCCATGCAGCCCTCATCGGGTCCTGGTAGGAATAAAGGGGGGCAGGTGCCCCCCTGACTCCACCCAAATATATAGTTGATTTAAAAAAAAAAAAAAATTATATTGTTCTATTAGAGTGGCCTTTTGCCCTTCTGACACTAAAATAGTAAAACAAAGAAATATTTTCTATGCATACAGACCTGTACCATAACATTAAAAAAAAATAAAAATAAAACACATTTTTTATCTAAGAAAGTCTAGAAACACAACAAAATTTCGCAATATTATTACAATACTCGTGTTTTTAGTTGGGATGGATATTAGAATAATTTGCTTTGTTTTGTTTTGACCTACAATATGCTAACACCATAATTTATTGTAAAAATATTGTGAAATTTTGTAGTGTTACTAAAAAAAATTACTCCCACTTTTATCAATTAGCCTGACATTAAAATAAACTGCCACCAATTATCACCTTTATTTTTTAAGTTAAAGCCTGTGTGCACTTATATTCAAGGGTTTTTTTTTTTTTTTTTTTTTTTTTTTTTTTTTTTTTTTTTTTTTTCACTTATCCAAATTCCTTTCTTTCACTTCAGGTACAGCCCAAGGAACTCAAATTTTACACATAATAATAATAATAATAATAATAATAATAATAATAATAATGTCTTGTGTGTACTAAAACAGTAAAGCATCCATTATTTTTTTCACCTCTATCTCTTCTTCTTTTTTCTTTTTTCTTTTTTCACGGTTTTGAATTTTGAGTTTTTAAATCTAAAATTTAAATAATTAGAAAAATAGAGAATGAAAGTTGGAAATTTATTTTCTCAAATTATTACATGGAATCAAATTAGATGTCTAAAATTTGTGTATATAGATTAATCTCTTTAATTGTTAGTAACTATGAATTAGTTGTTTTACAATTGTTTATTGATTTTACGGTTGTTTAAATTTTAATATATTTTTTATAACAATTATCATTATTTATAATTTTATTAGTAATATTGATTATTATTTTTATTTATTTTTTAATTATTATTATTATTGTCTTTTGATCTTGTCCCTTTAAATTGAAATCCTAATTCCACCACTCTTTTAAGGCGTAACTAGGGATGAGTTATGAATACCTAGAAAGTTTTAAGGTGCATCGATTAGGACCATCTTAATCTGGTGTTAATTACTCCTGTTACTATCAATGTTTGGTTGAGTCACCATTTCCTAGACATATCATGCATATTAAGGGTATCAGAAATAATAACACAATTTAGGTTCATTTCGTATTGGATACGTAGCTCTGAGTCTTTGACTGAATTTGACCTATCGAAAGTGCTCAACTTATAAACACAACCATTCTATCTCTAGCTATGGTGCTAGCTGCTGCTAGTTGAAATTACAAGGCCTCTGGAGCACTACTCTTATTGCTAATAAGAAATCAGATACCGAGATTCAAGATTAGCAGATGAAAACAATCGTTTTTATTGAAGAACGAAAATTCTTAAACAAAGATCTTCACAATCCTTTTACATGAAAGGAAGAAAGAAAAAGAAAAAAAGGAGAGAGTGAGAAAACTAGCTGCAAATTATATAATCTTGTTGTATTATCTAATTGACAATTAATGACGTCTATGCTTTAGTTTTGCATGAAAAAGCACAGTTCAGGAGTATTTTCTTTAGAAAGTTATACTTATCCAAAAAAAAAAGAACTCTAGAAAGTTATCTTTATTGGCTTGCTTTAGTTTCTATGTTTTGACCTTGAAAATTTCAAGTTAATGTATAACATACATTATCTTGTGGTTTTGTTATAACGTACTTGTAGGGTGCAAGATGTTGCTGAGTTACTAGGAATGATGGTTGAAGACCACAAGCGTTTGCAGCCTAATGTGAAGACCCATGCGTAAGCAAGCCTCTTTCTATGAATCTTAATCTTAAGGAAACCTTTTTCAGTTGAAACTTAGGTAAATCGTTTACGTGAAATTTATATTATTTTGTATTTTTCCTATCTTAGAGATCATGTTTAATAAATATATATTAAATGAGATCGTGTTTAATAAATTTTTATTGTTGTTGTTCTTATTATTTTTGAAATAGGTTAACTCTTGTTACCTGAGACATAAACATTGAGTAGGGTTTTTGTTGCCATCGATTATGTGTCTCTTTGAACAAACTGCAACAGAGTTGTTGCAATAATAGTTAGTCGATGAGCTTTGACTATAATAATAGTCAATATCATGCAATTAAAAATGAGTCCATATCTCTTTATATTGGTTATGGATGAACTTGCTTGCTCCATAAAAATGGTTATTGTTCATTAATTAGGTTTAGAATTATTGAGTTCAATAATATAAGTTGTCAAGGTGTTACCCTGATTCTGTTGGTATAACAGTTGACTCTTTTCCTTCAATAATCAATGATTGACTCTTGGAGTATAGGATTCCTAAATTAATATCTGACTTTCTTTAAATACATCAAATCCTTTCGGGAAGGGATCCTAGTTTCCTTTCCTAGTTCCTTTTCTAGCAATACCTGTGGGAAATTTTGAATTCAGATACAAGAATGGTCAAATTATTTGCCTGTGATTAGTGGTCTGTTATTAGAATTGCATGTAACCTGGTATAGCATGATTTTTCTTTGGTTAGGTGAGAGGTGGCAATGAAGCTTCTCTGTCTACCTTGGACAAAGTAAAAAAAGTATAAGCAACAAGCACAATGCATAGTGTTGTTTATTCAAAGTGATCTTGGAAAGCATAAGCTGTGACTCTGACCACTGTCATAAAATTCTTGGCAAGAGATGCATATATAGTTTACCTTAATTTAAGGTGGCTTCTTCATCTTTCCTGGTGCTCTTGAGACCAAATATGCATTTACACAACTGGTTTTTCTGAAATAATATTTCTTTGCTCTCTACCTTTTGCTACATGGAGCCAAAATTTTCTTTTTGTCTGCTTAGAAATACATGAATGTAGAACTAAAAGCTGTATGCATTTTAGATTTTTTGATACTATCTAAAATTCAACTCTTGTTCTTTTCTAATTCCAATAATCGGTAGATAACATTATGCATTCATGTTCAGGCTGTTGGTGGAGTGCTTTACTAAGTATTGTGTTGTAAGAGAAGCTATTCGGCATTTTCATGCCCTTAAACGCTTTGAAGGCGGAACTAGAGTTTTACATAATGAAGGAAACTTTGGGGATCCACTATCCTTGTATCTTCGGGCTTTATGTCGAGAAGGTGTGCATATACTATATTATGTTGTAACAGTAATACATATTTCTAATCATTTGAGATCTTCCTTTCTTTCAATACATATTGGCTAGAAATTTTGAACCATGCAATCTAAAATCGTGCTTGAATAAATTGTAGCCTAAAATATATGCAATAGTGGTGGCTAGAAGTTATGTCAATCTGCAGTTAATTTGTATAAGCTAGGTAGCATGGGAACCAAACTGTCATGCAAGATACTCCTTCAAAGACTTATGCCATTTTGCAATAGTGAGAGTGTCAATGCCTAAAATTGTTTGTAGATGTTAAAATAGTGTCTAACTGTCTGTCAAGTCTTTTCTATCATCTCTTACGTGATAGTTGTTAGATCATACATGAAATAAATCAAGTCCAAAAGTGTTTCATTGTCCCAAGTGGCTGATGGAGGATATAAGCTTTAATGGGCTCTGATACCAATTTTGATGTTGGATCTTTAGAAATTCGACACTATATTAGGATTACTATATGACCTTGAAGGATTCTTGAATGAGGTTTATTGTTGAAGGGTTCAAATATGGTTAGGTGAATAAAGATTGGATCTTGAGGGAATTTGATGGTTGTTTGGCTTTGAAACAGTAAATTGAACTAGAAACAAATAATATGATGGAAATTACACCCTTAAAGCTCTATCCCAATTTTATTGACTAAATTGCCAAATTGTTTCCTAGAAGATTAGGACTTCTAGAGAATATTTTCATAGAAAGAATCAGACTCCTAATAAGAAATAAAATTAATTAAGAACTTCTAAACCAAATAGAAAAAGAACTCAAAACATAAAATATGAGTCAGAGGTCTCTTGCGCAGCTCATTCTAGAAAATATGGACTTACCTAGCAACCCCTGTATTAGTAAAACTTTATGAAAATTGAACCAACAACTTTCTTACGTGCAGCCTGCATTTGAGATTAGGCTTATTAGGATTAAGTTTAGTCTAGGGTTTCTAGTAGTTTCTCTTAGCCTTGTATGTGCTTGCTTGTGTTTAGACTAAGGATTTATAAGATAGAAATTTTTTTTGATAAACAACAGAATTATATATATTTTTTTGATAGGTAACATAAAATTTTATTAGGAAAAAATTGCCAACCCGAGTACATTGGGGATGTACTGTGGGGGCATAAATCAAGAACCAAAATTACGATGATTTAGTAAAATAGGATGGGAAAAACAAGAAAAATGCAGCAATGCCACACTCCAAACAAGGAGAGTGTATAAGAAAAAAGACTTAATCTCTAGCAAAGACTGTCCACATCCCTCAAAGCATCTGGCCTTTCGTTCGCTCCAAATACACCACATTAAGCAATGCAGCACGATTCTCCAAAATTCTATATTGCGATGTCGTCCGAATTTACCTTGCCAAGACTCAAACACCTTAATTACCTTATGAGGCATAACCCAATGAAGACCAAACAAATAAAACACCAAAGACCACAGCTCAAAACCTATGGGGAAATGAAACAGAAGATGATCCACCGAATCCCCACACCTCTTACACATGTAATACCAGTAAAGAACAATAATACGCCTTTTGCAAAGGTTATCAGTTGTATGAATTTTACCTAAAGAAGTTGACCATGAAAAGAAAGCCACCCTTGGAGGAACCTTCGATTGCCACACCAACCTCCAAGGGAAAGAAAGAGTAGGAGGGTAGAAAGAAAGATAAAAACCTCTAATTATTTAAGACCTACATTATCGTCACTTGGATCAAAGGTTCAGAGAGGTACATTTTAGAGGTATGACTTCTTTGGGTGTATATTTTAAATTTTTGAGAAAACAATCATATTGACAGATGGATAAGGATATATTAGCAAGTGCATTTGTCCATAGAGAATGGATATTGGAAGGTTCAAGGAGGCTGAAAACTAATTAGTCAGAAAACTCTGTTTTCGGTTATTTTACTTCTGTTTTGGATTGTTATGGGTGGTTTTCGTAGTTTTTTTATTGAATCGAAGCTGTTTCAATTGGTGGTTGAGGAAGGGGGTAACTTCTTCTCCCTTAAGATTTTTGAACGGGGAAAGTATTTCTTGCAATCAATTTTTATGGGTAGGAATGTAGCACGTTGGTTATTGCAGAGTTTGGAACACACAGTGATTGGGGGCAGCCCCAAACACTTCTTCACGCTCAGGGAAGGAGATACGGCATACACATTGCAGCGGGGTTCTAATTCTTTTGGGCTATATTTGTTAGTAACAGAGTTAAAAGTTGGTGGGAGGAGAAGATCATTCATTATTCCTGCAGGTAAGGCACTTAAAGGTTGGAGGGCCTTCGGTATTGAGTTAAGGAGAATGTTGGAACCTTCTTATTATGCGTTGGGTGTTCCAAAAGCTTTACTGTACAGGTCCAAGTTGGGTTCAGAGATTAATCCATCTCGGTCTTTTGTTGAAACGGTAAAAGCATCTGTGCAAGTAAGGAACCATTCGCACCAGCCCTCCATTAGAGAGACAGAGAAGATTCAAGTAGTGGAAAACGCAACGCCGCCTCAGAAAGATGAAGCGGGGCTTCAGGTGGTGGTGCTTGACACTTCGACTGATAATATGGTACCGATTGCAGTGGGTGGTGTGGAGGGGAGTCACCGTGGTATTATTGGAGATGCTAAGTTTAAGGAGAAAATTTTGGTACAAAATAAAGTCAGGTTGAATAATTTGAATTTGAAAGTTGCTGATTTTGGTAGGGAGCGTCAAATTAGGAAGTCTAGCTGGTTAGGAAAAGGCTTAATTGTGGAAGTAAATGAATTTGGTAAGAGGCGGGTGTCTTGGCAACGTTACAGGGGTGGCAACGTTACAGGGGTGATAAGCAAGCTGTACAGTGGGTGCCACGTGTAAAAAATTCTGCCCAGGCTGTTAGTAAAGGTATGGACTATGGGCCTTCTGAAGCCCATGCTTCTTGGGTGGGTAATAACAAGTCTTGTTCAGGCCCAATGTTAAATAGGTCTGTTAATTTTGAGATAGGGACTTCTTCCAAGCACTCCCAACGTAAACCCAGCCCAGGCACTAAGAGTTCAATTGTTGAGGATGGTAAGTTGGAATCTACCACCTCAGGCCCGAGCTTAGCTTCGAATGGGGAGAGCGATACGGTGTTCCCCGCGAGCTCGGTGCCAGAGTTTATACCACAGAAGAGGTCAGCGACGGCTCCGATGGTCTCTGTGGGCCCGATTTCTTCCATATCGGCACCGGAGGTTCCTGGCCGAAGTGGGTCTAGTGTCCAGGTGGGCTCGAGCTCGCTTACCCAGTCCCCCACCTTGCCGATATTGTTAACGGAAGTGGTCCAGGCTCCCTGTGAGCTGGGTTGTTCAACTGTAGCTCCGATAAGTCCTTTGTTGGAGCTGGCGGAGTCTAACGTGCTGTCTTCAGGGGACCCGATAGAACAACTGGTGGAGAAGTTGTCATTTCCGGCGGCGATGGAGGAGGAGAATGATGAAATTTTGGGTTCGGAGGTTAGGGAGGAGCGTGAGGCTTCTGACTGTAAAGTGGTTTTTAATTCTTCTCCCACTATTAGGGACTTGGTCAGTGATTTGGACAAATCATGGGGTAATTCCAAAGAGTGGATGCTACAATTGCGGGATGGTCGACAAATTGTGATTCCGCTATCTCTATACCGATCTCCAGAGAGTGTGTCGGATTGCTTAGTCACTGATGTAGAGACTGTACCAGGTAATGATTCTTTTATTAATGATGGTCAGATAGTCAGCTGGGCAGAGGACTGTGATGGGTTAGTTGATTATTTGTTTATTGTTAATGAGGTAGAGGAAGAGATGTGGGATTTTGATGAGCGGTCGATGACTTGGGAGTGTAGTGGTAAGCCTTTAGCTGTGATACCTTTGGCTACAGAAGTTCCTTTGGAGTTGGAGGGTAGCTCTGAGCTGGAGGTTAGGTGTACGGAGTCTGTTGATGGTAATAATTTATCACAATGGGTAACTAATCGGATTAAGGCCTTTAGAAAATCAGTAGGCACTTCTTTGGAAGGTTTTGAGGAGCAGATTACAGGACTGCTGCTAGCGATAGAGGCCAGAAAAAAGAATAAAAAGCTAAAGGCAGTAGATGATCAAATGAAGCATAGCAAGTCGGGGCAGAAAGGTCAGCGAGAGTTGAAAAATTTATTGACCTCTATGAATGTTGAGGTTGGTTTAAAGAAATCTAGGAATGTAAGTAAGGAACGGGTTGTGGTGGTTCATCAATGATGTTGAAGATTATTTCTTGGAATGCTAGGGGGCTAAACGATAGGGATAAAAGGCTTCAGGTTCGTAATATGGTCAGGAGATGGGGGCCAGATGTTGTTTGCCTTCAAGAAACTAAAATGGAATTGATAACTAGAGCTGTGATTCGTAGTTTGTGGAGGGGTCAACATGTTGATTGATCTTACCTAGGCTCTTGTGGAGCTTCGGGAGGGGTGTTACTGATGTGGGATACACGGGTTGTGAATAAAGTGGAGGAAGCTGTGGGGCAATTTTCTGTCTCTTGTAGATTTACAAGTGTGTTAGACCAGTTTGAATGGGCGTTTACTGGAGTCTATGGTCCTAATTCTGTGAGAGATAGAAGGTTCTTATGGGAGGAATTATGTGGTTTGATCAGTTGGTGGAATGTTCCATGGTGTGTGGGTGGGGACTTTAATGTGGTAAGGTTTCCGTCCGAGCGTTCTGGTTCTTCCTCCTTTACTACTGCTATGCGGGAGTTCTCCAGTTTTACCTCGGAGCAAGCCCTTATTGATATTCCGCTTCAAGGGGGATCTTTCACTTGGTCTAATACTCGTGAAGTTGCTTCCAAGGCTAGGCTGGACAGATTTTTGTTTTCTGTAGATTGGGAGGATAAGTTTCCATCTGTCTCTCAACAACGCTTGCCTAGGCTGTTGTCTGATCATTTCCCGATCGTTCTTGAGGGTGGTTCCTTTCAGAGAGGTAGGAGGCCGTTTAGATTTGAGAATATGTGGCTTAAAGAAGAGGGTTTCGTGGAAAGGGTGCAATCTTGGTGGGATTCTTATAATGTCTTGGGAGCTCCGAGTTTTGTTTTGGCCAATAAACTGAAGCTTTTGAAAAATGATTTGAAGAAGTGGAATGTGGAGGTTTTTGGAAATGTTGAAGATTGGGTGAGGAAACTGTGGCAAGAGCTTAGTGATTTAGAGATGATGGAGGATAGTCGAGCTTTATTGGAGGAGGAAAGGCTGAATTTGGAGAGAGTTCGAGGTGAATTAGAAAAAGCTACTTTGATGGAGGAAATCTGTTGGAGGCAGAAGTCTAGAGTCCTTTGTATTCGAGAAGGAGACAGAAATACTAGATTCTTTCATCGTATAGCTAATTCTCACAGAATATTTAATTCCATTGATAGGCTTATGGTGGATGGAGAGCTGTCTTCAGATCCGGAGGCTATAACAGAATGTATTACTCATTTTTATAGGCAGCTATATACTGAAACTGTGGCTCAGCGACCTTTATTAGATGATGTGGAGTTCTCTTGTATCTCGGAGGAAGATGCACTTTGGCTAGATAGGCCATTTGATGAGGATGAGGTGTTTGGGGTGATTAGTGATTTTAAGGGTGATAAGGCTCCTGGCCCGGATGGTTTTTCTATGGCGTTCTTTCAGTCTTGCTGGCGTATTTTGAAGGCTAAAATTATGGCAGTGTTTCAAAATTTTCATACCCAGGCTGTGTTTGAGAAGAGCCTTAATGCTTCTTTCCTTGCTCTTATTCCCAAAAAGGTGGATGCTGTGGAGATCAAGGATTTTCGGCCTATTAGCTTAGTTGGTGGGATCTATAAGATTATTTCTAAGGTGTTGGCCAATCGCCTTAGAAGGGTGGCACCTGGGCTTATTTCAGACTCGTAGAATGCATTTGTAAAAGGTAGACAGATATTGGATTCTTTTTTAATTGCCTCAGAATGTATTGATAGTAGATTGAAGTCTGGTGTTCTTGGAGTTTTGTGTAAGTTGGATGTGGAGAAGGCATATGACCATGTGAGTTGGGGTTTTCTAATGTATACGCTTCAGCGCTGTGGGTTTTCAGAGAAATGGAGAAAATGGATAATGTGCTGCATCTCTACTGTTAAATTCTCCATCCTGATCAATGGTAGTCCTTCAGATTTTTTTGGTAGTTCTAGGGGGATTCGGCAAGGGGACCCTTTGTCTCCGTTGCTTTTTGATATTGTTATGGAGGGCTTGAGTCGTATGTTGGATGTGGCCGCTTCTACTAATCAGTTCTCAGGCTTCTCTGTAGGTAATGCGGCTGGTAACTCAGTGATGGTGTCTCATATTTTATTTGCTGATGACACTCTTATCTTTTGTGATGCTGATCCTACGCAAATAGCTAGTTTGAGAGCAATTCTGGCTAGATTTGAGGAGGTCTCAGGATTAAAGATTAACTTGGGGAAATCTGAGTTGGTTCCTATAGGGATGGTGCGCAATATGGATACTCTGGTGGGAATGTTGGGTTGTAGGCAATCTTCTCTGCCATTGAGATATTTGGGACTACCATTAGGAGCTAAATTTAAGGAGTTGTCAATTTGGAATCCTATTTTGGAGAAGATGGAGAGGAGACTAGCAGGGTGGAAGAGGTTGTATCTATCTAAGGGGGGTAAGGTAACTCTTATTAAAAGTACTCTTTCTTCCCTACCTACATACTTCCTTTCACTTCTGCCTTTACCTGGGGAGGTGGCAAATCGCATGGAGAAGTTACAACGAGATTTTCTGTGGAGTGGTATTAATGGTGACCCTAAATTACACTTAGTCAGTTGGGCTCAGGTTTGTAAACCGTTGCAATTTGGAGGTTTGGGTATTAAACGATTGAGGACTTTTAATTCTGCTTTGTTAGGCAAATGGTTATGGTGGTATGGCATGGAGTCTGACGCTCTATGGAGGAGGGTTATTGAGGTGAAATATGGTAATGATTGGGGTGGTTGGTGCACGAAAAAGGTGACCAGTGCTTATGGTGTTAGTTTGTGGAGGCATATTAGGAGTGGCTGGACGAGTTTTTCTAAACTGCTTCTGTTTGATGTGGGGGATGGTACTAGAGTGAAGTTTTGGAAGCATGTGTGGTGTGGAGATCGTACTCTTCAAGAGGCTTTTCTGGAACTTTATTGTATTAGTAGAACTAAGGATTCCTCAGTAGCAGAGGTTATGTGTTGGTCTGGTGGGAGGATTCATTGGGATGCTAAATTTCGCCGTCCTCCACAAGATTGGGAACAAGAATCACTTGATCTGTTTATGGATATGGTCTACTCTTCGACGGTAAGGGGATTGGGTCCGGATCAGGTGTGTTGGAAGCCAGCAAGGAGTAGAGGTTTTGAGGTTAGAGGATTCTATCTTTTTTTCTACTCTCCTACCGTCTTATCTTTTCCTTGGAAGATGATTTGGAAATCGAAGGTTCCTCCAAGGGTAGCTTTCATTTCATGGTCTGTTTCCTTAGGTAAGATTTTAACAACAGATAACCTTCGCAAACAACGTGTGCTAGTTCTTGATTGGTGCTATATGTGTAAGAATTGTGGGGAGACAGTGGATCATCTTCTTCTTCATTGTCCCATTGCTTGTGAGTTGTGGTCATTGGTGTTCTGTTTGTTTGGAATTCATTGGGTTATGCCTCAGAAGGTTATTGAGTTGTTTGAGTCTTGACAGGGTAAGTTTGGACGACATAGAAATTTGGAGTTGTGGAGAATTGTGCCTCATTGCTTGTTATGGTGTATTTGGCGTGAAAGGAATGCTCGAAGTTTTGAGGGATGTAAACGCTCATTGTTAGAGATTAAGTCTTTCTTTTTACACACTCTCCTTGATTGGAGTGTGGTCTTTTGTCATTTTTCTTGTTCTTCCCTTTCTGCTTTACTTGATCGTTGTAATCTTGGTCTTTGATTTTTTTGCTCCCATAGTACATCCCCAATGTACTCGGGTTGGCAGTTTTTTTAAATAAAATTTTCGTTACTTATCAAAAAAAAAAAAAAAAAAATAAAAACCTCTAACCTCAATACTCTTTACTGGCATCCAAATAACCTTATCAGGGCCAACTCCATGCACTTTCGAAGATTAAACAGTGTCCATAAATCTGTCAAAAGAATCTTCCTCCCAATCTTGCGGTGAACGACAAAAATGAAAATTCCAATGAATCCTCCCACTAAACCAACACATAACCTCTGCCACTGAAGAGTCTCTTGCCTTACTAAGATAGTAAAGTTCTAGAAAAGCCTTTTTGAGAGTACAATCCCCACACTACACATGCTTCCAAAACTTCACTCTAATACCATTACCCACATGATACCATAGGAGTTTAGAGAAAATCAACCAGCCGCTTCTATTAAATTTTCAGAGGCTAACAACATACGCACTTGTCACTTTTTTCATGCACCAACCACCCCAAACATTCTCTTATTTCGTCTCTATAACCCTCCTCTATAATGCATCTATCTGTAAATCATACCTCCATAACTATTTGCCTAACAAGGCAGGGCTAAAACTTCTCAATCGTCTTATACCTAGCCCCCACACCTGCATTGGCTCACAAACCTTAGCCCATTTCACCAGGTACCAATTCTGATTTCCTCAAGTTAATTTTTAAACCTAAAGCTTCCTCAAATCTAGTTAGAATCTCCCTCAGAGTAACTACCTGATTAGGGTCAGCATTACAAAAAATCATAGTGTCATCAGCAAATAAAAGATGAGACACCCTCATCTAAGTACTAGGTTTAGAACCTACATAGAAACTCGAAAACTGTCCAGTGGCTGCTGCCACATCCAACATACGGCTCAAAGCCTCCATGACAACATTGAAGAGCAACGGAGATAGAGGATCCCCTTTCCTAATTCCCCTAGTGCTTCCAAAAAAGTCCGAGAGACTCCCATTAATCAAGATGGAAAATTTAACAATTGAAATGCAACATATAATCCATTTTCTCCACATATCCAAAAACCCACAACGCTGCAACAAATACATTAAAAAACTCCAATTCACATGATCATACGCCTTCTCCATATCCAACTTACACCACACCGTAGGAATTCGTGTCTTCAATCTACTATCAATACATTCAAAAGCAATTAACACGGAATCCAAAATTTGCCTACCTTTCATGAATGCATTTTGAGACAGAAAGGTCTTAGGGAATTGGGGGGGTCTGATATCCACAGTAAACTATGATGGGACTTACTCTCAGAATAGATGTTCGTCGACTGGTTTAGGGGCAATTGGTAGTTATAAATGTCCTTAAGAGGGAGGTTTGTAAGAATCTTTTGAAGGAATGGAGATGTGATGTTGTATGTTTGCAGGAAACTACACTTGCTTCTTTAAATTCTGCTCTTGTGCGGAGCTTATGGGGTAGTCCCTTCGTTGATTGGGCTATATTGGATGTGGTTCAAACATCTGGGGAGGTTTTGCTAATTTGGGATAAACGGGTGGTCGAGAAAATTGATGTTTCTGTTGGTCAGTTCTTTGTTAGTGTACTTTTTAGGGGAGTATTGGATGGTTTTGAATGGGTCTGCATTGGTCTATATGGTCCCAATGTTGATCATCATAGGGCTGCTTTGTGGGAGGAGCTGTCCAGGGTACATGTCAGGTGGAACGTAGCTGGCTTCTTATTTGGTGATTTTAATATTATTAGATGCCCATGTGAGAGGCTTGGTTGTGAGTCTTTTAGCCGAGCCATGTTTGCATTCTTGGACTTTATTGAGAATAATTATCTAGTGGATTTGCCATTGGATGGGGCTTCTTTCACCTGGTTCAGAGATGCTATGCCGCAAGCTATGTCTCGTATTGACAGGACTCTGGAATCTGTGGATTGGGTGGATCATTTCGGAAATGTGTCTCAAAGGGTGCTCTCTCGTGCTATTTTTGATCATTGTCCGCTTTTGGTGGAAGCTGGTGGAGTTGGAAGGGGTCGCTATGCTTTTAAGTTTGAAAATATGTGGCTTAAAGTTGAGGGTTTTTTTCGAGAGAGTTAAGCAATGGTGGGAGGGGCATTGCTTTATGGGCTTCCTGAGTTTCGTTCTAGCTTAGCAATTAAAGGCTTTTAAAGAAGACCTCAAGAAGTGGAATAAGGAGGAATTTGGAGATTTGGCATTTAGGAAGAAGTGTTTGTTGTCTGAATTAATGGGTCTAGATGCTAAGGAAGAACTGTTGGGCCTCTCAAATGTGGAACAATCTCGCCGAACACAGGTTAAAGGTGATATTGCAGCATTAGCTGCCTTAGAAGAGACTTTTTGGAGACAAAAGGCTCGCGCTTTGTATGTGATGGAGGGAGATAACAACACTCGGTTCTTTCACAGATTAGCGAATTCTCATAGAAGAGCTAATCACATTAGAAGCATCGAGGTAGATGGTGTCTTATATGAGGATGGATCTACAATTCAATCTTAGGTGGTTCAGTTCTATCAAAATCTCTACACAGAGACAGGTATGTGGCATTCGACTGTGGATGGACTGGATTTTGTTTGCGTTGGAGAGGATGAATGGTTGTCCTTGGAGAGGGAGTTCTCAAAAGAAGAGGTTACCCAGGTTTTGATGGAGATGGAGGCGGATAAAGCACCTAGTCCAGATGGCTTCACCATGGCTTTTTTTCAAAATGTTGGAGTGTGGTGGAGGTGGATGTCATGGCTGTTTTTGAGCACTTTCACAAGTACTCAGTGTTTGAATGGTCTTTAAATGCCTCGTTTCTCTCTCTAATTCCCAAGAAAAATAATGCTATTGATGTTAAGGATTTTCGGCCTATTAGTTTGGTAGGGAGTGTGTACAAGCTGCTGTCTAAGGTGTTGGTGAATAGATTGAGGGTTGTGCTAGATAGTCTCATCTCTGAGTCTCAAAATTCTTTTGTTGGTGGGAGACAAATTTTGGATTCAGTGCTTATTGCTAATGAGTGCCTAGATAGCAGATTGAAGAGTCATGTTCCCGGTGTGGTTATTAAATTGGACATTGAGAAAGCCTATGACCATGTGAATTGGGATGCATTATTCTATTTGTTGGGTAGGATGGGTTTTGGGGTGAAATGGAGGGGGTGGATTAAGGCTTGCATAACTACTATTCGCTTCTCTATTATTGTGAATGGATCTCTGGTAGGCTTTTTTGGAAGCTCCCATGGGTTGAGACAAGGTGATTCGTTGTCCCCTCTTCTTTTCCTTTTAATTATGGAAGTACTAAGTAGGGTTTTGAAGAAAACTGAGGAGTGTGGTCTGCTTCGTGGTTTTCATGTGGGGCCAATTAACTCTATAGGGGTACGCATTTCACACTTGTTGTTTGCAGATGATATCATCTTGTTTTGCGATGCTTCTAGAGATCAGTTGTTGTCCATTAGGCTGGCTTTGACATGCTTCCAAGCATTTACTGGTTTGAAAGTAAATGTGGGGAAGAGTGAGATTGTTCCGGTTGGAGAGGTTGGAAATATAGATGCTTTGGCTACCATACTCGATGTAGGGTGGATAGTCTGCCTATGAAATACTTGGGAATGCCGTTGGGTATTATATATAAAACAGCATCTATTTGGAATCCTATCTTGGAGAGGATGGAGAAGAAACTCTTAGGTTAGAAGCATCTTTATTTATCGAAGGGGGATAGACTTACTCTGTTGAAGAGTACTCTTTTTAGCCTTCCTACGTACTATCTATCCTTATTTGTCATCCCTGTAGCTGTGGTTGATAGGTTGGAGCGTATTCAGATAAATTTTTATAGGGATCTTCAGAGGAGTGTTTCAAATATCCTTTGTTGGCTTGGGAGAAGGTGTGTTTGCTGTTAGAAATGGGTGGTTTGGTGATCAGGAAGTTAGTTCATTTTAATAAAGCCCTGTTAGGGAAATGGTTATGGAGGTTTGGACGAGAAGGCACTCATTTTTGGCGGAGGGTTATTGCAACTAAATATGGAGAGGGTCAAGAGGGGTGGACTACTAAAGTATGTAGAAGGGCCCACGGATGTGATTTGTGGCTTGGTATTCATGATGGATGGGAGAGTTTCTCCAAACATGTGGCCCTAGTGGTGGGTAATGGCACTCGTATTCTTTTTTGGCATGATAAGTGGGTTGGAGATAACACACTTAAAATGTTCTTTCCTCAGTTGTATGCGTGTTCTAATGACAAGGAAGCTTGCATTTCTGATGTATTATGCTACCAGGAGGGTGGAAATGATAGAATTTGGAATTTGAGATTTTATAGGGATTTTCATGAAAGGGAATTAGAGGCTGCCTTCTCTTTCCTTGAGTTCATTCAATCTCGGATCCTTAGGGGTGTTGGGAGTGATATTTCACATTGGTGTCTCAATGGGAATGGCAAGTTTGATACTCGATCCTATTACAATAACATTCGGGGTGCATCTGCCTCCAATTTTCCGTGGAAGAATGTTTGGAAAGTTAAGATTCCTAAGAGGGTGGCATTTTTTGTGTGGACAGCGGTTTATGGGCAGATCTTTATATTGAATAATCTTATGCTTAGGGGACGCATTTTGGTGAATCTGTGTTGAATGTGCCATTGTAATGAGAAAATTGTGGATCATCTCGTCTTCCATTGTTCTGTAGCTTACTTATTGTGGGTATATATGTTTCAGATCTTTGGGATCCAATGGGTCATGCCAGGCTCTATGGAAAGCTTGGTGTATTGTTGGAGCTATTGGCTGGGAAAATTTAATTCAAACATATGAAATTTGGTTCCGGGCTGTTTGATGTGGATTGTTTGGATGGAAAGAAATCAGCGTTCTTTTGAGGATACTAAGAAATCCTTGGTTCAATTACAAGCTCTATGCTAGAAGACTTTATTTGATTGGTCTAGGTGTTGGGGCTTCTCGGATTGTTCAACTATCTTGGAGTTTATTTCTTCTCTTAGTATTGCACCTTAAGTTTTTCCTCATTGTTTGATGCTGTTTGTTTGTTTGTTGCTTTTCCTTGTGTTCACCATCATGAACACCTTGTATTTGCTTTCTTCAGTTTTACAGTTTGTTTTATAATACTCTTATTACCTATCAAAAAAAAAAAAAAAAAAAAAAAGAATCTGAAATAAGCCCATAAGCCACCCTTTGGAACCAATTAGCCAACACCTTCGAAATAAGCTTGTAAATCCCACCAACTAACCTGATAGGTCGAAAATCCTTGATTTCCACAACATCTACCTTTTTAGGGAAAGAAAAGAAGTATTAAGACTCTTCTCAAAAACAGCTTGAGTATGAAAATTTTGAAAGACTTCAATAATCTCTTTCTTCAAAACACTTCAACAAGAGTGGAAGAATGCCATGGAAAACCCATTTGGGCCAGGAGCCTTATCACCATTAAAACCATTAAGCACCCCATACACCTTTTCCTCATCAAACAGTCTATCTAACCAAATAGCATCTTCTTCAGAAATTCTAGTTTATTCCACGTCATTAAGGATGGGTCTATTAACCACATTCTCTTAATAAAGCTGCCTATAGATATGAGAAATGCACTTTGCTATGTCCTCCAGATTCGAGGACAGTTCTCCATCCACCATAAGCCTATCTATGGAATTTAATCTCTTGGGAGAATTGGCTATATGATGGAAAAATTTAGTATTCTTGTCTCCTAATACAAAGCACTCTAGATTTCTGCCTCCAACAAATTTCTTCCAAAAGAGAAGTTTTTTCTAGCTCACCTCAGATTCTTTCCAAATCCAGCTTTTCCCCGTCCGTTAGTCCACGACTCTCCTCAACAGTCTCCGGTCCACTAAGATCCCTTCACAACTGTTTCCCCTATTCTTCTACATTTCCAAACACCTCCACATTCTTCTACACCTCCACTCGGAGCACATTGAAAATGATAAGATTCCCACCAAGAACGCACCCTATCCACAAAACCGTCATCCTTAAGTCACATGTTCTCAAATCTAAAAGGCCTCTTGCCCCGATGAAAAGAACCTCCCTCTAGGACAGTCGGAAAGTGATCCGATAATAACTTAGACATTCTTCGCTGGCAAACCATAGGAAACTTATCCTCCCAATCTGCTGAGAACAAAAATGTATCCAGCCTTCCCTTCAACGTGACTTCTTGAGAATTAGACTAAGTAAAAGTTCCTCCTTCCAAGGGGAGATCAATAGACCAAATAACGGAATTATATTAATAGAAAATCCGGGTCCACTGGGGGTGTACATAAGATAGAAATTAAGTATGTTTAAGTTTCTTTATTGGTTTGACTTACGTGTAGGAGAGATTTTACTTGCCAAGTAAATCTATTCAAGTCTATAAACATAGGTGGCGTTAATGTTGGTGAATCTGATCTACTCTTTTGGTCCATTTTGTAATATTTTCTTCTTTTTAGGATTAATGGTTAATAATATGGTTTTATAGCAGAGGGTTTTTTATTCCAAAATTTGTCTTTTCCCATTTAAGTTCAAAAACCCATGTGTTCAGGAGTGTCAGAATTATTATTGATGATTAAATCTGTCACTTCACATGCTTATTTTGTAGGACAAGTGACCTCTCAAGCCCAAGTTCGCACCATATTAGGACCCATCTATTCCAAATTTTTATGCTTTAAGGAAGTAAACCGACAATGTTTATAAAGCACCCCCAACACTAACATGATTAATTGTAATGACAAAAATTAAATGTTAATGATGGAGTTGCGTGTTTATTTTGAGGCATGGTTTCTAGTTTCTCTCTAGTCTTCTTTTTCTTTCTCAGTGTGCATTGGAATAGCTCTCTATTTTACTGTTTCAATATGTGCTACAAACTTACAAAATTATTTAATCCTTTGTTTGTATGTTGAATTGTTGATAACAATATTATTTTGACAAATAATTTTTATGTAATGAGGGCTTGACTATTTGAGTTGAGCCATGTATGAGGCTGGCCATTGTTGTTTAGGTTTTTACTTTAGGATCTAGCATAGTAGCTTGGAAGGTTTCTGTTTAGAAAATAATTAATTCTTAGTCTACAATGGAATCACAAGTTATGTCTCCAGAAGTTGTATTAGGACCTTCTAGTAGTCATTATCTTTGTTCAAATTCTATCATTAATTAAAACTCAGTATACATTTTTTCAGGTTAGTTTGTAGTGCTTCTACCCATAGTTTATTGTTCTAGCTTTTAGGATTATTACAGCTGTGGGATTACTACCTCTTTAATAATCTGGTAGGTTCAAACAATACATATTTTTTCACTGTGTTTTTTACTTACGTTTTGGATTTTTCTTCATTTGACCTCACTAAGAAATGTTTCTGAGCTAGTAGTCATGCTTAAATCCAGGCAGGATTGTTGAGTTGCTAGAAGCTTTAGAAGCTATGGCAAAAGATAACCAACCAATTCCACCACGAGCCATGATCTTGAGCAGGAAGTACCGGTCTTTAGTGAGCTCATGGATTGAACCTCTACAAGAAGAAGCTGAACTTGGATATGAGATTGATTACATTGCTAGGTTTGCTTTATAATCAATATATTACTACAGTGCTGCGAGTGTATACATTGATATTTATTATTTTTTAGTTATTTCATTGAGTGTAAATTGCAAGCTAAAAAGTGTATGTTCCTGCGTACTAGAGCTAAGCAACATTTTCATTGATGAAAATACCAAGTACACAGGGAGTATACATGGAACAACATATCAAACTCTTTAAGTAAAAGATCAAGCATATTCAGGAATGAACACAATGAAAAAAGAGACCTTCATGTCTTTTTTATACAATTTTGTATTATGTTATAAGTTTTAGCCCTACATTCTATGATTTCTTATTTTTAAATTTGCCGAACGCTCTGTTCCCCTATTGTGCACAGCAGCATTGTTTCTAATATATATCTGTATTATATTAAGAAATTGTCTCTCTGCCACTTTGATGTAGACAAATGTAAGACTATTGTATAGACAAATATCTTCTCAATATTTCATCGTTAGGCTTCTAAATGGCAAAATAGCTATCATGGTAGACCATCTTGGCATGAAACTAAATTGATTCTTCAATATTGTTATTTTGTATGTTAATCTATGTTCTATCACTTTTTCCCAGTGTTTCATCATGTGACTGAAACTTAATTCCATGGCAATTTGTACAGTTTAAAATATCTCCTTTGTTCAAGCTCCACCACCTAATTCTTGGGTTCTCTGTCTACTGTATCTTCTTTCCATCTTCTAATACAAATATCTAGTACTAGCAGCTTATGTTGTGGTTACATTCTTTCTTTGTATCACCTTTGCAATTTATACAACATTTACTATCAAATTTTCGAGTAAGGATGAAATCTGTTTGGCTAATGATTGTCCAACTTTTGATGGTAATTTGTGTGTGAATCTCTTCTTGAATCAAAGTGTTCATCAATATCAATTCACTTACGGTTGTGAAGTCTAAAATGGCATTTCTTGATTCATTCTTACTGCATTCAAATCCCCCTCTCTTTTCCAACATTATCCTTCAGGTCTCCTCCAATTAAAATATCCAAGTTGGTAACACATGCATCAATTCATTTATATAAAATTTATTTCTTAATGTTTTCTTCCAACTCTATTTGAGGAACATACACTGTAACTATGTTAATTCTTAATTGTCTCTTCTCTTAAATCAAGTTTTATCAATAAAATTTTATCCTCTATCATCATAACCTCAACAATTCTTCAAGAATTTTATCTACGATTATCCTTTCCCCATTTTTATTTTTATCTTTTTGGATATTGTAATTTATATCTTGTATGTTCAACTTCCCTAGATTTCTCACCTAGCCACTTAAGGGTGAATTTGTTTATTCTCCTTCTGGTCATTGTATCTATTATTTTTCCCAGTTTCCCAATTAAAGACCCTTTATTCCATGTCTATATGAGTCCTATTCTCATGAACTAGCATCTTTATCTGTTGCTTGTGGAATCATAACTCAAATATTGAATAGAAATTGATGGGTCTTTTGACGTTTTATTTTGCTTCAAATATTTTATTTGATCATTTATTTCTTCATTTTTTTTCCAGGCATGTTTTACCATTGGTCTAGTGCATGCCCTGATCATAGCTTTACTGTAAGGTATTGAGTGTCTTTGCACATGAATCAGGTATATTGAAGAGGGTGGGCTTACTGGTGACCGCAAGCGATGGGTACCTAGAAGGGGGAAAACTCCTCTGGATCCAGATGTTGCTGGATTTATATACTCTAATCCCATTGAAACCTCCTTTAAGCAAAGATGTATTGAGGATTTGAGGGAACACCACCGAAAGCTTTTGAAAACCTTACAGAATGAAGGACCTTCAGCTCTAGGGGATGCATCAGAATCTGATTATATAAGAGTGGAGGAATGGTTAAAGAAAATCATAAAAGGTCCCGATCAGAATGTTTTAAAACCCAAGGCTGCTAGTAAAATGCTAGTATCTGAACTGAAGGAAGAACTAGAAGCACAAGGTCTGCCAACTGATGGAACTAGAAATGTTCTTTACCAGCGTGTGCAAAAAGCAAGGAGAATAAACCGCTCTCGTGGTCGGCCTCTATGGGTTCCTCCCATTGAGGAGGAAGAAGAAGAGGTTAATCTCCTCTTATTAATTTACTCTTAAATTATATGCATATTTCCTGAATACTCATATATCAATCTGTATTTTTTTCATCTGGCAGGTTGATGAAAAGCTTGATGAACTAATATCTCGGATCAAGCTTGAAGAAGGAAATACAGAGTTCTGGAAACGTCGCTTCCTTGGAGAAGGATTTAGTGATGATCATGAGAAGCCTCTGGACATGAGCAAATTAGAACCTCCAGATGTGTTGGATGATGCTGATGTAGAGGATGCTGCAAAAGAGGTGGAGGATGATGAGACTGATGAGGAGGATGTAGACCAGACTGAGAGCCAAGATGGAGACAGGGTAAAAAATAAGGGGGTCGAAGCCAAGAAGCCACTTCAAATGATTGGAGTTCAATTGTTGAAAGATTCTGATCAAACAACTACTTCATCCAAAAAGTCGAGGAGAAGATCCTCTCGAATATCAGTGGAGGTATTAAAGTCTGTAATGGTTTCATTTCTTACTATTCCTTTTTTTTGTTGGGGGGTGGCTGTTTAAGTTTCTGATATCAACTCAATAGGTTAATTTTTTAACCTGATGCCACTGTTTCGGTTCCACAAGAAGATATAAAAGTCAGGAAGAGTTGCATGTTTTTTTTTTTGGATAAGTAACGTAAGAATTTTTATTAACAAAAAACGCCAACCAAGTACACTGTAAGTGTACTACAGTGGCACAAATCAATAACTCAGATTCCAACGATCAATAAGAGTTGCATTTTTTTTTTTGATAAGTAATGTAAGAATTTTTATTAAGAAAAACAAGCCTAAAATGTGAGAATACAATATCTTCATGCATGTGGAGTATTTGGGTAGAGGGATGCTAGGACTTTTGAAGGAACTGTGTTTTATAATCTTAGACTAAAATTACTATTATTTATATCACATTTCAATTAGATGATGATTTGAGAGTTTTCTTCCAGGGCCTTTTTCATATTTGTAAATATCTGTAATTTGGATGTTCTTTTTTTCCTTTTTTAATTTTCTTTAGTGTATCTCTTGTATATGTCTCATGTACTAGGTTTGATGCCCTTTTAATTTAATTTTTTGAAATGTATTTATGTTAAAGAAAAAAAGAATATAGACCTGAAGTTTTTTTTTTGTTTTTTTATTTATTTATTTTTTGTTTTTTGTTTTTCGTTTTTCGTTTTTTGTTTTTTGTTTGTTTTTGTTTTTTGTTTTTTGTTTTTTTTTTTTGTTTTTGTTTTTAGAATCAATATAGGCCTGAAGTTTGTATAGCAGAATTAATGGTCACTGTCCAAAAATACAGAATTAGTGATTTGTCACATATAATATGAATCTTTTTGAACTTATCAATAAAATAAATGCTAGTCTTTTTTTTTTTTTTTTTTTTTGAAAAGTAGAAATGCTTGTCTTTTTGGCTTTATAATTTCTATGAATATGAATTTCCGCTGAAGATTGGATGTATTAGTGGAATATTTGAGTTTTTTAAGTTGTAAGTCATATTAGACTTAGTGTCTTTCTTTCTTCTTTTATAAACCCAAATTAGTTTGTTCTATTCCTTTTGAAGCCAAAACCCTAAAATTTTCCACCCTTCCAGACAGCAAATCATCCCTCTTAACATCATTAAAAGCAAAACCTTTTATTTTTTCCAGAAAATTCTAGCAAGTAGTTTTCCATGTTTCAAATTTCTTTCATCCATCAAAATTCAATTTTTTTCAAATCATAATTCAAACCACAAATCCTAATACTTCCTTTTGGATAATCCTGTATCCACAGATTCTCCTTAGCCTTACTGCAAGTACACTTAGATAGGTTTCCTCAATCTTAGCAATGTCACTAATATGTTTAAATTATTATAATAATAGTCTTTTTCATATCTGGTTTCTTGGTCGGATGTGCTTTTATTCTTAAATTGAAAAATTTAAGAGCATATGCTAGGTGTGGAATTCTGTATAGTGGTTTTTTGCTTTTGTTATTAGGGTTCCACTAGCTGTGGAATAGGACCGCAATCTGTCTTTGGACCTATAATCTTTCCTTAGATTATGTTCTGTATATGGATGCAGGATGATGATGATGAGGACTGGTTTCCTGAGGATATATTTGAGGCATTTAAGGAGCTGAGGAAAAGGAAGGTGTTTGATGTGTCAGACATGTATACATTAGCTGATGCTTGGGGTTGGACATGGGAGAGAGAACTAAAAAATGTAACTCCTCGAAGATGGTCGCAAGAATGGGAAGTTGAGTTGGCAATTAAAGTTATGCTGAAGGCAAGTCCTATACCTTTTTCTCGCTTCATTCTTTGCATGTGACATTAGTAATCCTTATTTTTGATGAGCACAATATTTCTTCCACAACCTTTATCCTGCCCTCCCTCTCCCCCCCCCCCCCCCCTTCTCCTTATTTTTTTTCTTTTTTTTTTATAAGAATGAAAGGGAGAGATTCACTAGATGTGAGTCCCCATGCCCTACACCAATCAAAAAGTGAATCAGTAAAAAAGGCAAGCAACTGGTCACCGGATCTATCTAAATCCTCAAAAGTCCACCGATTATGTTCCCTTCAAATACACCACATCAAACACAATGGAACTAAATTCCAAATGTTAGATGAATGCTTCTTCAACCAATTCCACCAACGAAAAATGAAATCTACAACCGATCTTGAGAGGACCCATGAAATCCCAAAAGTTCTAAAGACAAAACTCCACAAATGATGAGCCTTGTCACAATGTAGCAACAAATGATCCACTGTCTCCCCATAGCAATGACACATGATGCACCAATCAATGAAATCAAAACCCCTACTCCGCAAATAATGGTGTTTGTTTTTTTGTGTGCATGACTGCCTGTCATGTGGTTCCTTGAATTCACTTTTCTTTTGCCCTATCTTTGAGTAGTTGTTAAAAATTGGAGCTGCAACTAGTGCTGCCAAGGAGCCAAGCGGCATTAAGCCTTGAGCTACTTGAAGTTATTCTTGATGAAGAAACTATATCTCTTGCCTTCAATCTTGAATTGAGCTTTGACTACCAAACTTGAGCTTGGCTTGTCAAAAAACTATCGGCTTGAGCTTGGCTCAGTTTGGTTTGTTGAATTTGTCAAGTTGACCCATGCTTGAATAGAGATTGAGCCTCACTTCAATTGAAGTCTTGAATGTGTGTTGGATTTCTCAACCAGTTAACCTTATAATGGCTTATAATTGCAATCCTGATTGCCATACCGTAGTTCTTAAGGCAACAAATATGTTTGAATTCAATCGATTCCAATTGAATTCTCAATTCAGCAAATATACTGATTTTTCTGAGTATTTGAATTTTTAATCAACATGAAAGCCAAAAGTTTGCCTTCTTGTTGCTCACCGCATGGAAAACGTATAAAATAGTACTTATAAAAAAACAAAAGAAAACGTAGAAAAAAGGTGTCTTGAGTCTAAGGGTTCCCTCAAATAAGTGAAAGATTGGTGAACAGATAAAAAAACCCGTCTCTTTCTCTCTCTGCCTACCACAACTCACTTTATTGCTTTAAAACTCCCTAAAAATTGCTCAACTTTACGTCAAAATGCTGTCACAATCACTCTTCCGTCTTCAAGATAAATGAGAGAGAGAGAGAGAGAGAGAGAGAGAGAGAGAGAGAGAGAGAGAGAGAGAGCGTTCATGGTGGTTTGGCTGTTTGGATTCTTTAGGTTTTGGGAGTTGAGGAATCATGCTCCAATCATAACATTGCAAATTCGAAGGCACCTGCTAGTAGCTTTACCAGTTTGCAGCCTTAGCTACTGTATGCATTTATAAATGGATACTTTTTCTATGCAATTAGTTGAAGTTTTGATCAAATTGGATAATGTTTTTACTGCGCCAGTTTATATGGAGAAGATCTTTCCTCTTCTCTGAAATGGTGAGGCCAAAATTTACCAGTTAAAAAGAGGGAAAGAAGCTTGTTGAAAGTAGGAATAAGGATTTGCCCCCACCCCCCCGGGGTTGAAATAAGGAAAGTGGCCCAGCTAAGTGGCAAGCATTTGTTGGAAGAAGAGAGCGGGGTTCACACAGCAATCCAAACAATCACTGATTTGATATCCACTTCATGTTATGCTTTACACTAATGAGGCAAACAGTGATCAACCAACTTAATGCCTACCCTAACCAAAGCGGACTCGAGGGCTCTTGGTATTGACGGGAATTAACCCTATCAAAGTGAAAAGCAGCAAGTGGAGATTGAAGAAGCAAGCCCATATCAGAGAAAGACATTGCGCGCTAGCCCCTTTCTATTAGTAAGGTTGTCAAAAGGCTAAACTTGAGTTCCTTAATGAAAAAACTAAGAAAATAGGGGTAAGTGAGCGCAACAAGCAAGAAAAAGCCCCTTACATACATAGCCGTTGTGTAACTCCTTGAGAATCACGTCATTTGCCTGTCATGTGTTGCCACTAGAGTTATGAAAACTCGAAGTAAGCTCATGAGTCGCCCCAATCTCTAAAGGGGCTTATCTGAGCGGAGTGCTTAAGCCCCTTTAGAGATTGGGGTGAGGGCGGCTTTTTCAGTTTTTTTTTTTCCTCGTATTGGTCTTAGTGATCTTTCAAAAGTCCCCTCCTTGTTTGTTCTGAATTTTTTAATTTGATAAATAATTAGTTAAGCCTTCTTAGTCAAAACAGAAGCGATGTAAAATGTAGTCTACCCTTTTGTCAATGACAAACCTCAAATGTAGCTTGTTAATTTCACAAATATCAAATGTATGAAAAATATTTTAGATGTATAATTAGTTACAGGAACACTTGCAATTTTGTCTTTTGTCCTTTTTGGCTGCATTGGATTTTATGTTGGACAAGCTTTGTCACTGTAGGTGATCACTAGGTCACACTTCTTACACCCGTATCAGATAGAAAAACATATTGAAATCTAGAATTTGTTGATTCAACTGAACCTTTAAATTGTGAATGCATGATGATGATGGCATTTTGGGGAGGAAGAGACTCATTTGTGTAGACGGGTCATTGCATTAAAGCATGGGGTGGATTGGGGGGTGGTTGGAGAATGAAAGCCACTGTAGAAATCATAGATAATTTGATGTAGCTTATGGAAAGAGTGTCATTGTAGGGTAGGGTGAATTTATGCATTTTGAGGCGGGGAATAGAGAATGTGTACGATTTTGGCATGATAACTGATAAGTGGTGTGGAGATCTACCCTTGTACTGTTTGGTAGTTGACTGGAACACTTTAGTGGCTTCATACTTGGAATGCAGTACTGAGGGAGAGAGAAATACTAAGATGTTTGCTTTATAAACAGTTTTAATGACTGGGAATTGGATTTGGTCGTTTCCTGGATTGGATTATTGCTTTCAAATATATGAAGGAGGATAGTTCCAAATAGAATGAGATGGAGTTTGCGAGGTACGGGGGTGTACAATGTGCGATCATACTATGGTGTGCTGCAAGCCAAGCCCCAAGAGAGATCTCTTTCCCATTGAGAGGAATTTGTTGTGCCAAAACCCCAAAGTGGGTAGCTTCTTCTTTGTAGTGTGGGGGAAGTTTTTTGGCTAAAGATAATCTTAGATAGGAATCACGTTATAATACTGGTGCTGTTTATGTAGGAGTAGTGGGGAATATAATATAATAGGAACCAAATTTGTTTATCAGTGGAGCATTTGTTACTTTATTGTGATTTTGCCAATGCGAAATGGGGCCATGTGCTTAGTATTTTTTGCAGTTAATTGGGTGCAGCCACGTATAGTAATTTTGCAGTTAATTGGCTTTTGTGGTGGGAGCGGAATCCCTGTACCTTTTTGAACATGTGGAAGGCTCGGAAGTGTAGTTGATGCTTTCATCCCTTTTTTTATTTTTATTTTATTTTAATTTTAATGATAGGTAGTTGAGGCTTTCATCTCTTGTTGAATGATTGACTGTTCTGGATCTCAGTGACAGTGGTACTGCAACCGAGTTTGCTAATTCAATCTGTTAATTGTAATTCTTTAGACATTCTAGTGCTTTGTATTGTAATTTAAAAAAAAAAATAAAGAATATGATAAATTTACTTATATATAAAAAGAAGTGTCATGTTCCTAAACCGCCGGTGGTAACTGCCACTTCTCAAATTCTCTCGTGTGAAAATGTTATTTTTCTAGATGCACATAATCTTTTTATTACAGATTTTGAACTCACTATGTCAACATCTACTCATTCTTGTGAGAAGAGGAAATGCTATATGAGTTTGATCTCATTAGCAACATATTTGTTTACTTAATACTCCCTCTATTTCAATTTATTAACTTTTAAATTGAATATTAATATACCCCTGAAACTTTTGGTTTTTTATTTTTTGAATTTTCCTGCATTGTTTTGCAATTTGAGGACTAAAATAATACATTCTAAACATCTATAATTGCTATTTAGTGGATTTTTCAGATTTTATATATGTTTAACGTTTTTGGTGTAACTACATATTCAAGTGGACGATAGTAGTTGGGCATCAAGAATTTGTAAGGACCATCAAAATGGGATGAAGAGTGTGTTTTACTAACATAGCTTAATTTTTTATATATTTTTATTATTTTTTTAATGCTATATGAACTTTTTGTATATATTAAAGCGCATGCGCATATTTATATCTGTGCTTACTAGTGACAAGAGCAGGAATGAACCTAATTAGTAAATATCTATTTCTTTTGAGATACATCCATGGAAGTCAAAGGTGAGCCAGGCTCTTGCCTAGGCACCTGGGCGAGGCAAGGTGCTAAGGCGAGAGCCTAATTCCCCCTCCCTCATTTATTTTTTTAATTTTATAATTGCTTTAATTCTAATCTTGTTGTAAAACCTAAACTATATTGAGAATTTGGCTCCTCTCTCTAGTCAGTCTGGCGCCTTTTTGTCACCTCACATCTTGGGCAATACAAGGCCTTTGTGCCTTAGGGTTGCCTTTTGCCTTTGACTATGTTGAAAACATCGTTCAACCCAGAGATGGAAGAATTGACTTGTTTTTTTAAATACTTTTACAGTCCAGAAAACCCATTGGCTGCATTGAAACTTACTTGAGAGTTTGCCTATGAGCTCTAGCTAAAATGGTACCTCATTCCCTTAAAAAAGTTCTTGGTGGAGGGTGAAGTTGTGGTTCAAGATCCATTGGGTGCAAGTGTAACTTACCAATAAAAAAAAAAAAAAAAAAAAATTCAATCAATCGTTGATCAAAGAGTTACTACATAGAGGCTAGCATTGATCCAGAGTTACAGCATCAAGTCCAATTTGAACATAATTGATGCATTTAAAATTTTCAAAAGTAAAGAATTTGTATAAGCTGATGTTCTCAGTAATACCCCTAAATATCACATTTATTTTTAGTAAGCAAAACTAAGGTAGGAAGGGGCCGTTGAGGTTGGGAAGGTCTTGGTTTAAACTCTGCTGCTGAACAGAAAATGAAATATTGATGTTATGTTGTTAACACTTTCCAAGTGATTTAAAAGGGCTTTATGAGTCCTCCCTTATCAGGACAGTGGTTGAGCAAAAGTGTAGTAAAAATCTTTAGTAAGTTAATGCTTTGATTAACACTAAATTTATCAAAACAAGTGTTTTGACACTTGTTTTGCCAAGAGCCTAGTAACTTAATTGGTGTCTTCTAATGTTTTCAATGGAGACATCCAGGGGCCAAATCCACCCCCTCCCTCCCCACCCCAATTCTAACTATCGAATCAAAAAAAGTTTGTTATATATGAATATATGAATTTTCTTAACTTGACATGTGTAGCATGTATTAATAGTATATTAAAACCTAGGCCTGAAGGATGTACTTCTGATTTCATTGATGTGGAAACTTTACCACTGCCTTACAAGCAGCTTCTGTAATTATTATTATTATTATTATTATTATTATTATTATTATTATTATTATTATTATTTAATGATATAATTCAGGTAATAGAATTGGGTGGAAATCCCACTATTGGCGATTGTGCCATGATATTGCGCGCAGCAATAAAGGCTCCGTTGCCATCAGCTTTCTTGAAGATCCTGCAGAAGACGCACAGTCTTGGCTACGTATTTGGGAGGTAAGATCCTGGTCTTTACTGATAAAGAAAGATCATATTTTTTGTTTTGATAGTAAAGAAAGATTATGGGAGAGATGTGATTTTCTAGATTCAATTTGACCACTTTCCATGTGCTGGGCATCACATCTGTATGTTGTTTGCTATATCAATTTTGGAAGTTTGCTTATATGCCCATTAAGTAAAGGTTGAAAATCTTGCATGGATAAACTTGATCTCTTTATAGAGCAATATCCACACAAGAATGCAATTTAAGAGTTGCATGATTAGTGGGACAGCATGGATGGACTTTATCTAATGGTCTGTTTGAATTGAGGGAGAGGGAGAATGAGTAAAGTAGAGTAGAAATGACCCAAAATTAGTCTATTTTCAACCAACTCTATTCTATTCCCCTTCACTCTTCCCTCAATCTAAATGGGCCCTAAATTGTCCATGCATTAGATTGATGCAACAACGTGATTCTTTCTTTTAGCATTTTAGTAGTTTTCTTGCATTCGGATACATACATACATACATACATACATACATATATATATATATATATATATATATTTCTTTGAGCATGGAAAGTTAGAAACTTCATCGTGGTTATGTAATTCACCAGAAAAAAGTCCAATCCAAAAAAGCCTTAAAATTGCATATCTTTTTTGGCTATTTGAAATCATTACCATAAAACTTATCTTATTGTGTTTCCTCTATTGCAGTCAGCTTTATGATGAAATCATCTTGTTATGTCTCGATCTTGGGGAACTAGATGCAGCCATTGCAATTGTTGCAGACTTGGAGACATCTGGGATCACGGTTCCGGACCAAACATTGGACAGAGTGATTTCTGCTAGACAAATGATTGACATTGCAGTGAATGATGTAACATCATAGCCGTGGTTTAGGCTTCTATCTCCCTTTTTGTATACTCTGATTCGTAGCGAATAGTATTTGTCAAGTTGCTATTCAATTAAGTAGGTAGCAAATTCCAGTGCCACAAATTCATAACAGAATTTGGTAACTGTAGTTTAGGTCTCAATAAGCACAAAAATAGCATAATTAATAACAATATATCTTGTGCATATGACATCCAAATGAAGCCTACCTGATCATTTCCCAAACAATCAAGTAACTCTTGAATTAAAACTAGTCAATTTCTAATTGAGATCCTCAGATTAACCAAATCACTGACACCAATCATATTCATGTGCATTCATGTGTCTACACTAACAATTTGGTAGTTCCATTCGTTAATGTACCTCTAGGCATAGTTGTTGGTATTGTATGATACACAATATGTATCGTGTAAAGTTTCGTATAGTAAGGATCGGAAGTGCTCATGAATCGTACGATATATTGTGCGTGCGTATCATATGAATCTTATCGTATTGAAAAATTGTATGTTCCGTATAATAAATAGACATAAGCATTAAAGTGAGTTTTATTATTATTATTATTATTATTATTATTATTATTATTATTATTATTATTATTATTTTGGGTTACAATTTGCACTTTTATTTGAATCTAACAAGGTGTTATATTTTTTTTGGAAAAAAAATTACTAGGTACTTAATTTAGTCTAATAAAATAACAAGTCCATAACAACTTCACTTTCTTATTTACAATTTTTTTTTTCTATTCTATGAATATTAAATTAACTGATAATATAATTTTTTATTTTATTTTTATTATTATTCTTATAAGTCTAAGAAACTAGAATGCCAAGAAGAAATATATATATATATATATATATATCTATATATATATATATATATTACATTGTTAAAATAAATGAACAAGAAGAGATAGTAAATGCTAATGCTAATGAAGAAAATTTCAATGAAGAAATATGTTTGCAAAATGATGAACATGATGATAACATTCACTTAGATGTAATTTATTAGGCAAGATGATGAATATGATGAAAAAAATTTAATATTCTGAGTCATTTGTAATGTATTATCACTTTTAAGTTTAATCAATTTGAATGTGTATTTTATAAACACATGCTAATTTGATTTATTTAGTTTTATTACATAAGTGATGATAAATAGGAATTAGTTGAATATATTCAAAATTTATAATGAATTTACCGTATATATATATGTATGTATATTTATAATATGATTCGATACATGACTCGATTCAACACAAGATACATAAAAATAAGAAATCGATTAACGATACGATTTACGTTTTGACAACTAAGCTTGTAGGCATTATTGTGTGAAAAAAGATACATTTAAACATAGCTCTGATACCAATAATAAATTGAAGAAAATAAAGATTTAGAGAGAAAGAAAGAGAGAGAGTTTGTGTGGTTTGGTATGAAGGCCTACATCCATAGAGAAGTCTTTGATGACTACATCTTTACTATTGAGCACTATGTCTTACATTGTTTCATTTTCTTCAACTGTTGTTCAAGAGTTGGGATCAGATTTGATATTGGTAGGAGATTTCTCTTGCATATTTAGAGAAGAATGGCAGCAATAATTTGTGCAATTGTATTTGTTACAATGTAGTGACATGCCTAGTTAACTATCAAGGAAAGATTTGTGGATGAGAAGGAGAATCTATTCTCTTTGTAAGTGTTTCTCAGATAAATGAGATGCGAAATTGCATATTGATTCTTTGGCTGTAACTAATTCAATTTGAGGGTCCCTTAAGGTGAGAAATTGATTATTTACATATCATACCCTTGTTTAGAAACATTCAAATGCTGGAATTGCCACTTTAATTTTTATAGAAAATTTAAAAGGAACATGTAATTATAGTATTGGAAAAGAAAAATTACAAGTAAACTCTAATTGAAATGGAAACATATAATCAACATTCCAAGATTCAGGTTTTGAGCTGAGGTAGTAAGGTGCTAGGCTCCAACATTGCTAAGTTGTAAACTGTTTTTTCTAGTATCTAATGGTCAAAAGCATCTAGCTTACGTTTGGGAAGCACGTTTTGCGCATTTTCTAGTAGAAGCGTTTTTTTTAATGTAAGTCTCATGCACTGTTCATAGGATCCACAAGTACTTTCATTTAGCAACTTTTTTTTTTAAATCTAGGTTATACAGTATTATTCACATATTTAAAAATTATTTTGTTACAGTATTTTCAGTTTTCAGCAATAAGCGGTATCTAAACAGACTCCTAATGTGCGTTACTCGTGGGATGTTACTTGCTTTTACCAAAGGCTCTTGGAGTTTGTGGATTGATCCTAGGTGTGCAAGACCTAGACATGTTCTTGAGATTGCACATTCCAAAGAGGATTATGGTATGACGTTGAGCTATATTTATCATAGTGACAGTTTAGATGTCACTTGCAGTTATACCATTGTAAAATGTGTATTTTGAGAGATACACGACTTGAGTTGAAAGCTTTGTTAATATCTATAGACTATAGAGCTCTCACTTTTAGTGATGAGTGATATTAGGAGGCTAATATTTTATGAACTAGCCAATATACTATTACTTCATTTTGAAAATTGTAGTAGGAAATTATTTTTATGGTACATGGATTAATTTAAATTATATTACATTTCATTTATTGTATTTGAGAAATTGATTTTGATTTTATATTATGCTATTAAATTGAGTGAATATTTAAATTGTTGGTCAGATATTACATCGTCTATTTAAATTATACATAATTGCAAACTAAAAAGATAATTAATGTTAGTTGGTATTTTATCTGTAATATTTGTAAAAGAGAAATGATATATCCACAATATTTTCACAATATTTTTACAACAAATCCTAAGTGGTAGGTTGTTACTGGTTATTATTATTAGGGCAAAAAAGTAATCTTAGTGTTAGGTTCAAATTTAAACCAATAACAACTAACTACCTATGATTTGTTGTAAAAATGTTGTGGACGTAGTACCTCCTTTTGTAAAATATTGTATCATATAATAAATAATATTTGATTAACACAAAATTCGGTATCTATATTAACAACAATTAAAATGTGTTATTCAATGATGCGATATTGAATATAGTAAACCAATAAAAAATAGAGTGATGTAATTAAAATGACAAAAAGTTACACTTGTATTTTAGATATATATATATATATATATATATAGAGAGAGAGAGAGAGAGAGAGAGAGAGAGAGAGAGAGAGAGCCATATAAATTACTTGGACAAGTTAAGTAGTGAACAGAAATAAATGCACACATCTACCTATTAACACATCATAATGAATCAATACTTAACATAAATTCAATTGTTTGATGATATGGAAACCTAAATGAAGAGAATTCCCAAAGAATGCCCTATATGAAAATAAAATTTACAAGTTTTTCTTAATTAATAGTTTTCTCATGCAGTTGGCCCTAGCAGGTTTGGGGCGTGAGCGTGACATTCAATGGAGGTCCCAAGTACATTGGCATTGGCAACTTTGATGGGAAGTTTAGGAAAAGAGGCTTCAAAATTAAGAGCATGCATGGATCAGAATGGCAACACCATAAGCCAACTACCATTAAGCACTCCATTTGCCGCTTATCAAATTTCAAACTTAATTCGTTATCAACGGCTTGAAATAGTTGGCCTTTTCCATAGAGATCCCACACCCACTCTACAAGCCTTACCCTGTTTGGTTCTGCTTGTGGCTCAATTGGCTTTCTTCCACATGCAATCTCAAGGAAAACAACACCAAAACTATAAATATCAGATTCTTTAGAAGCCTTGCTAGTGGTGAAACACTCCAGGGCTAGGTAGCCCATGGTACCCGCCAAAACAATTGTTTGTGAGCCCAACTCATGGTCTACAAGTCTTGCAAGGCCGAAATCACCAAGCTTGACATTGAAAATTGAATCTAGCATGATATTGCTAGACTTTATATCTCTTTTAACCACACATTGATCCCACTCTTCGTGAAGGTACAACAGTGCAACAGCCAATCCCTAGGCTATTTTATACCTTATTGGCCATGTAGCGTAATTTTTGCTCCAAATAAATGAGAATCAAGGCTCCCATTAGGCATGTATTCATACACAAGAAGAAACTCATTCCGTTAATGGCACCAACCAATAAGCTTAACCAAATTCCTATGTCTTAGATGAGTAATGATGTTCACTTCTTATATGTACTCCTTTTTTCCTTGTTTTGATTCTTTTGAGACCTTCTTAACAGCAACTTCTGTGTTGGATTTACATAACAAACCCTTGTAAACGCCTCCAAAGCCTCCCTCTCCAAGCTTCCCTTCTTCAACAAAGTTGTTTGATGCACGGCTAAGTTCAAGGTAAGTGAACCTCCTTGGCACAGTTCCTGCACAAATTTCATCATCCATACACATATCATCAATAAACTCTTCTATTCTCCCACTTTCTTTTTTTCTCCAACAGATGAACCAAAGTAGAATTAATCCACAACTCATGACTGCAACCAAGCTCATTGCAAAACCAATCCCCAACACCAATACGTTTTTCTTGTTTGGCAGGGTATTCCCATGAATCCCTTTTCCCTCATGCTAGAATTGAATGACCAAGAAAGTATTGTTTGTGACTGGTTAAACTCACCTGTAGCAGCGGAGAATCCAACATTAACCCATTCCGGCAAAACAGTCATGATAGGTGTTGTTCATGATATAAGGCACGACCAACACTATAGGTGTTGTTCTCGTAGCCGGAATCCCTTGTGAGTTGCAGACCTTCTGGAAGCGAGTGTGCATCACCCTGAAAGGTTATGTTGACAACATTTGAATTGAAACTAAAGAAGTTGAAGGAAATTGAGTTTGCAGAGGGAAGTAGAAATAAAAAGAAGATGAAGATGAAGAGTTGACTGAGCAAACAATGGACTTTCTGATATTGAAGAAGGCTAGAATGTATGTTGGAGATGTCCATATATGGTTACGTTGAATGCGTAGAAAACGATAAGTTGGTAGCAATCCTTTGGGACAACTTTATCTAAGCATTTGATCATATTATGTATCATACGTGTATATCATCTTCATGTTGACGATCTAGATTGAAGCCACCGCTTGGTCCCATATGCAAACAAAACTTTGTATACAGCTGGCTCTGCACTTCTCGCTCTCCCCCCTAAATTTTGCCTTTATTTGTTACCTCTCGCGGTCCAACCGGCCGGCCAGATCCATCTAAATGATTTTTGGGTAAGATTTTAGGAAAAAATGCTAGAGTTATTACAAATTTTATTACATACTATAATTTATTAATTGATTTGACATTTTCACTAAAAAAAATACAAACGTTCAATATTAGATGTTTGGAACTCACAAATTGCATTCAGTACCGTATCAGTTTAAATATATTAGGCAAAAATACAAAATTGACCCTCTAACTTTCACATTTTTTTAATTCAGTCCTTTAACTTTCAGTTTTATCAATTCAGTCCTCTAACTTTCAATTTTTGTCAATTTAAAGCTCTGTTAGTGGTCTGTCAGTTCTGCCGTTACATTTTGAAAAATGACACCATTTTGTTTTGTTTTGTTTTTTTTTTTTTTTTTTTTTTTTTTTTTTTTGGAACAAAAAGAAAATAAGAAAAATCTGAAAAAAAAAAAAAAAAACCCAAAACCCCAAATCTCCTCTTCATAAATAAAAAACAAGAGAGAATTCACAATTCCAACACAAAACTCAAAGAGCCAAAATCAGAGCGGTCATCGTCATAATGGCGGGCATCGTTCTTTGCATCATCTAACGGGAGCTGCAGCTGAGCAAGCATGAGGTAATTGGGCTCATTCTCGGAAGTATGAGTGCCGAGAATCATCTTCTGGACGGAATAGTCCTTCCCGAGCAGCTCCTCGCGGTCAGGCAACCACTCGACAGTGAGAGACGGCCACTCCAAGGCGTGCGTAATGACCAGATCGGAGAGAAAAGGCGTGTTCTTTTTCCAGATCTTGGACTCTTCGTTTATCAGCCGCTCCTCTATCTCTCCCCTCATCTCCTCTTCGTCTTTCCCCATTTTCTTCTTCTTCTTCTTCTCTCTCTCTGCGTATTTTGTGTTGGAATTGTGAATTATCTCTTGTTTTTTATTTATGAAGAGGAGATTTGGGGTTTTGGGGTTTTTTTTTTTTCCAGATTTTTTTTATTTTCTTTTTGTTCCGAAAAAAAAAAGAAAAAAAAAAAGAACAAAACGGTGTCATTTTTCACAATGTAACGGCAGAACTGACAGACCACCAACGGAGCCTTAAATTGACAAAAATTGAAAGTTAGAAGACTGAATTGACAAAATTGAAAGTTAGAGAACTGAAATGAAAAAATGTGAAAGTTAGAGGGTCAATTTTGCATTTTTGCCAAAATATTATGTATTAAAATATGTAGTAACTTTATAACATGTTTGGGAGTTAAAAAAAGGAGGGGGAGTAGAGTAGAGAGAGGGAGAGTAATTCAATTACCTTGTTTGGAAGTTTTTTAAGGAAGGAGGGGGAGGAATTTGGAGGGGTTTGGAGGGGTTTTAACTCCCTCTAACCCCTCATTTTTAATTCCTCCAAATTGGAGAGATTTGGAGGGAGAGTAGAATAGATAAGTTATTGGCCAAATGAATTCCCTAATTTACCCTTTTTAAATTAACAAAATTACCCTTTCTAAAGGGCTAATTACTCCCTTCTCCCTCCCTAATTTTAAAAACATCCAAACAATGTAAAGAGGAATCATTCTCCTCTACTCTCCTCTCCACTACTCTCCTTCCCTCTACTTCCCACTACTCTCCTCCCTCTTTAAACTTCCAAACAAGCCATTAGTATTTTTCAAAATATTATCACAGAAGAAACGATTCAAGTTTGACTATTTGAGCATATCATCTCAATAAGTATGTTAATGTATGAATGTGTCCATAATTGTGTGTTTTTTTTTTTTTTTTTTTTTTAAATCTTAATGTTAGCCATACACGAATTGAGTCTGTGTGAGTGGCAAAGTGATGCAGCGGATCATTCTAATTATATATATATTTTTCTTGAATGAATGATATAATGCAGGTAATAGAATTGGGTGTAAAACCCATTATTGGCGATTGTTCCATGATCTTGCACGTAGCATTAAGGGCTCCATTGCCATCAGCTTTCTCGAAGATCCTGCAGACAACACACGTTGTGTTTATTAGAACTATAGTAGTGGTTAGCTAGTAGGTTACTCAATTAACCAGTCAAATGCTTAAGAGCCTATGTTGAAAATTGTAATAAGTTTTTATTTATTGCAATTCTATAGTACAACCTAAAGCTATTTAAGCCAAGGGTGTCCTCTTGAAGAATTGAGTTTTTCCATTAGCATTCTCAATTAAGCAACCCAGCCCCATGGCCCCCATTCCTCATAACTAAAGTTCCGATCCTTAGCCACATCTTAGAGTCTGTTTGGAAACAATTTATTTAGTTGAAATTGAAAACTTTTTATTGAAAATATTGTAGATAAAACTAAAAACTGGCTGAAATAGTACAGTAAGACTCATTAATAGTACCAAAAAGTGTAATAGAACTCATAAATAGTAGCAAAAATGAGCTAAATAGTAAAAAAAAAAAAAAACTGTATTTTTCAGCCAATACCAAACGTAATCTAAGTCTCATATTTGATGGAAATCGTAAGGGTGGATGACTGATCCATATAAAACAGGGTAAGATGCCAAATGCTATCATGTTTGGGACATTTTCAAACAGATGCCAATAATTTAAATTTAATGTTATTTATTTAGGGGATTTGAGAAATTTGTCAAATTGCTCCCTCCTTATTTTGGTCACCATCATACTTATCTAGTTCACATACCATACAATACACGTCATTACTTCTTCATGAAAAAAACTTAGGTTTAATTACTAATTTAATATCCTTTAATTTTAATTCTTAGATACAATTTTTTAGACTATCTTGTACTATGTATTATTCATGAGGTAGTTTTCTTTTAAAATATAATATTTCAATTAACTTATATTAAAAAAGTGTCATTTTCCTAAACCACTGGTGGTAACTGCCAATTTTCTAAATCTCTTGTGGGTAAAAATGTTAATTTCTCTTGAAGCACATTATCTTTTGAAGTTTGAACATAGACTTTGAACTTATTTGACGTCACTTTCTAATTATTCTTGTGAGAGGCGAAAATACTATTTGAGTCAAAACTCATTATTAACATATATTTTTTATTTTGTAGTTTTTATGTTCATCAAAACATTTTTTTAATAATTCCCTATGGTAATCTAATTTATTATATTTTTTTATGTGGAGAATCAAACTTTTTAACTTAATATTATTATTACTACCAAAAACTTTTTTTTTTTTTTTTTCGGGTGTGTATTACTAACTGTGGGGGTAAAAGGCCAACAAGAGAAATGGGCCTGAGCTTTGGGCTCAAAACCCACGCCGAGGATCATGATCTGTCCGAAGACGGTCTCACTCAACTCATAATGTCCGAGGTGAATTGTAAAAAGTCCGAACAGAAATTGGGGAACCCTAAGAATAACGCCGAGGATAATACCACCTCGGGTAGTACTCAAAATTGGAATAAGCCTCGGAGCTCTTCCGGTCAAAGGGAACGTCCCAGAAGGTTCTGCTATCCTGGATGGGTGTAAGGGATACATACACCAGAAAATATCCAAAAAATATCAGAAAGGAAGGCTGCCAACCCCACATTGAATGACTCTGCAGCTGATCCCTTGGCCGCATTTATGTGGAGAAGACACCTGAACAGTGCAATCTTGGCCACCACAACTCACAGAAGGTCAAGAAAGGTGCATGATAGGACAGGCACTCAAGTGAAGATTCGGATAATCAACAAGCGTAGGATCAGGATGATTTAGAAGGACATATATAATATGAGGAAATTCCTCATAAAAAAAAGAAAAGAAAGAAAAAGGCTGGTATCTAGACAGAGAAAATAAGAAATACCAAAGTTAACCTCCTCGGACTTTGACCGAGGACTGTTTCATGAATTTAAGCTCTTTATTTCATTCTCCTTATGACTGGAACTCATTTTGTTGACCGTTTGAATCACTCTAGTCCAGCTTTCCTTTCCCGCTCTTTAGAAATTCATTGTTCTTGGGCCCTTTGGGTTGGCCATATAATCTTGGGCCAGGACATCGAAGTTGTGTCCTTACACTAACATATATCCTAATTTTATGATGTTTTATGATGATGCACAAAAATCGTCAGTGAGTTAATCGTCCACACACGTGCCAATGGGTGTACCTGAAAAACAAAAGAGAAGAACTAATCAAAGGGCACTGATGGGGTACCAGCCAAAGACCCTCCGAAGGTTAAGTTGGTAATAGAAGAATCTCCAAGAATTAGAGAGCACAAGAGCTAGGTAGAATTCACTTACCTCAAGAAAGGTTAGGCTGGCAATTTATATAGTGGTAGAGAGTTGACTCGAATCCCTTGATACATGGGAGCTTCCTTGTAGAGAGAAGGGTTCCGAGATATTTGGGATTTTCTTTCCATATATAACAGATCTGATTGCGTGGTCAGGCCTTTGGTCGTGATGTGCAAGTAATTTCCATGCAATGTTATGTGAATAGGCCCCACGCAAGCCGTGGGGAAACCCTAGGGATGGGTCACTCGGACCAGGAATCGTCTGACTCGTCAGCCCTGGAGGATCGTCCTTCTCGGGGATTGGTTGTCCTTCTTAGGGATCAATCGTCCCTTTTGGGGGACGATCTTTAATCTCGAGTTTAACTGTCCCTTTCTAGGGTTGGTCCAAAATTTTCCTCATCATTTTAAAATTTTAATTCTATTTGGACTTTTTAGTATATGATGAAGCCAGATTTCTCCTCGTTAGTATGTTTCTCGTTAGTACGATGGACGTCCTGGAGCTCGTCAGTATGTACCTCGTTAGTACGATGGACGACTTGGAGATCCTCTACCAAAGAAAGCACTAAGCAGATAATGACACCGGTTTAGGGCCTGCCATGGACCCTTTGATGCTTAAATTAGTTTAAACTCTTTAGAAATTTGTAATCTGTAGAGTAATTTGTGTGTGTTCCATCCCCCTCACTTACTTGTCTCTCCTGGATTTATATAGCCTTTGTGTGAATAAATGCTCAATACTACTAGCCTCTCTAACGTTGTACCACAGTTGGAAGATTTATGGCTTAATAATGACCATTTATCCTCAGTCCTTTAACGTCTGTATTGGCCATTAAATGCGCATAATTGGACGGTAGTAACGGCTCCGTGCTCATTTATCATTTGGGCATTAAATGCTGTCTGGAACTAATGCGTTTACGATCGTCCATACTTTTACTTGTCATTAACATGGACGGTTTGCAATATGGACGAGCATTTTATCGCTATACATTAGTTATGATTTAGTTGGAGGGTTAAATGGCTGATTTAATAGTCATTTAACTTCCCATTCAACGTCCTGTAACGGCCGTGTAATAGTCAACTTGAGATAATTGTAACAGTAGTGAGGTGGTGGTTGAAAAGGCTGAATGTTCGTTACACTTGTGCCATTTAAGTAAGGAATTTATATCTGAGCATTAATGTGTACTTATAATCGTTCTTAGTAATGATGGTCATCCTTTGTAATGACGATCATCTTTAGTAATGACGGTTGTCCTTAGTAATGATGGTTACTTTATAGACAACCATTTTACACTACTTGTCAATATATATTATAGACATTCTAGTGCATATTTGTATCTATTCTTACTAGTGACTAGAGCAAGAATGAAAATAAATAATGAATGTATATTTCTGTTGAGAAATAATATTATTCAACCTGAGAGTCGGGAGAGGATAGAAAACTCGGTGGTTGCAATGGATTTACAAGAAGGTTGGCAATGCATACTACTGCCATCATATGGAAGCGAAGAAACCAACAACCAATCATAATTAATTTAAAATAAATTTATCTATAAAACCACCACATCTTTGATTAAAGAGTTTGCCTATGAGGTTTACCTTATGACTTGTTTGGATAGAGGAGGGAAGGAGGGGGAGTGGAGGGGAGTAGAGTAGAGTAGAGTTGACTAAAATATGCTAATTTTGTGTTAAATCTACTCTATTTTACCCTCCCTCCCTCCCCTTCAATCTAAACGGACCATTAATTGGAAGCTCAAAATAAAATAGCATAAATGCAAAAATTTTGTTACATTTTTCAGAGGTTGTAATCCTTCATCAAGAGTCTCCCTTTTATTTAATTTTTTTTTTCAACAGTCATCAATAGTCACTCTTTCACCAAAAGGCTGTCCATTTTAGTAAGAGTCACGACACTACTTCAAGCGAAGTCAAAATTTCTCGTTATGGATTAAATCGGGAGGACCATATAGACATGCTCATTAGAGTTTAGCCCGCACAATATTTCTTTAAAAAAGAAAAGAGATTCAAAAGCTGCTCATTCCAAATAATTTACTCATTCATTCACTAGTTTCTTTGAACCAGCAATTAACATTGTGCCGTTATTGTTGAGGGTTTGAACTGAAGATCTATAACTAAACGATATGGAAGTAACATTTTATCATTGAAAACTTTGTGGGATTGATGTCAAACTATGATTAAATTCATTTCCACAGTTTTTCTCTTACCACAATTTTGTACCGCAATTTTGACACAGTTGACTGTGAGTGTAACAAAAATTTTTTTTTTTTATACTAATTTATCACTTTTTCTCTACCTATCATTGTCAACTGCATCAGAGCAAAATGCCAAATCCAATACACTCTCTAAAGCCATATTTAGAAAGAAAATTCACAAAAATCAGCTCCAACAACCTCCTCAAAATCTAAAAAAATAAAATAGATTAGCTACAGTACTCTCCACACATCGAAGTTACTGTTGCTCTTCAAATAAATATTTATGACTAAAATATTAACTAATTAAAATATTCAACCACTCTCTCCCTTTATATGTGCACATTAAGAATAAAGACTAAAAAAATATTAAATAAATAATGAAAAAGTAATATTTAAATGTGATAAAAAAAAATGGATAGAGAGTCTAATGAAAAATGTATTTGAAAAATTCGATAGATAAAACTATTTGCTCTCTCAACAGTGTGAAAATTTGACCAAGCTGTTAGAGATGCTCTCAGGATCATGACACAAAAATTATGTTCAACGACTTCCTCATTAAGGGAGTGCTTATAAATTCAAATAATTCAAATTCCCCACTTTGTGGGTGTCTATGATCTAAATCCCTCGTTAGAGCATCCGTGGCAGGTGTGTCATATGCCAAATTTTTGGCATTTGGCACACCAAACCCCAAAAATTGACTATTGGTTTCTTAGAAGATAGAATGTCCTCCACCAGAGGCATCCTAGTGTCCTGGTTTTGTTCCAGTTTGCTAGCTTTTGTTTCCTGTTGTTTGTTGGTCTCTTGGTCCTAGTTTATGTGTATATTGATATTGGGTTAAAAAAAAAAATTTATGAAGTTTAGGTAGAATGAGTGGACCTCATTCTGGCACCCTTGCCTTGAAGCTTCAACGGTTAAATAATTCGTGGGCGTGGCTACCTAATAGTCATACTCATACCCCCACAAGCATATATCCTCACCCCTCTTTGAGATCCTTCTTTGGAGACCAGGAAACTTACTTGGGTTGGGGTGCATTCACAAATCTAATGGTTAGATGGCATATATCATTAACATTACTGTATATTTTAAAAATTTAATTGTTAGATTGTAAATTATTTACACTAATTTATATGTCAAATTTTGTGCTTATCGAATATTATTTACTATATAATCTATAATATTATATTTTATGCATAATTTTAAACTACAAAAAAAAAATTGTAATTTAAAAAATTTATTGAAAACATAGCTATTAATTTTTAATTTTTCAAAAATTTTGCAAGTGTAGACGATATAAAAAGAAAATATAATCCACTAATGAATTTGTCAAAATCACTTTTAATAAAAAGATATAGAGTAATTGTAATCTTAAATTATAATCAATTTTATAGTTAAATTTTATCTTTTATATATTACTATTTATGTATTTACAAATAAAAAATTTCGTGCAAAGCGCAGATATAAACTCGTTCGGTCATATTTTTTTTTCTTCTTAAATTACTAATTTAATTAATATAGTGATCCTAGCCTACTAGTGTAGCGTGAAGTGCCCGACAACCCTCAAACCCACCAAATTAGATCACATTGACTGAACTGTAGAAGACCATGACTAGCTAACAAGATGGGTAAAAGAAAGACCTAAAGGTTTAAAGTTGGTGTTGACTAAAGTCAGTTCAGATGCGAGTTGGGCCGGGGAGAAAAGGGCGACTTGCAAGGGAGAAAAGAAAACAATAAAGGATAAAATTTATCTACAAGATTGGTTAGGGTCTTAAACAATAACTTTATTTAATATTTTTTTAGTAAATATAAATTTTGACAAATTTATTATTGGATTATATTTTTTTTATACCTTATATGCTCACAAAGTTTCTAGAAAATTAAAAATCAATAACTATTTCATCAATAAATTGTTTAAATTACAAATTTTTATAATTTAAAATTACATATAAAATATAAACTTATATATTATATAGTAAATAATATCCGATTGACATAAAATTTGATATATATATATATTAAGTGCGTAAAGAATATGCAATTCAACGGTTAAATTTTTAAAATATGTAGTAATATTTAATTTATTAAGTAAAGTTGTACTCTTAAATTACAACTAATTTTGTAACTAAACTATGTCTAATAATAAATAGATGTTTAGGTTACTTGAAGTCGAATTACCAAAATTGACACACTCTATTTTTATTGTCTACTTTTAAGTCCAATTACGAAAATAGTCACACTCTACTTTTAAGTCCAACAAGTAACAACCCACTTATAATAAAAACAAACCCACTTATAATTTTATTTTAGAAGACCCATTTATAATTAATTAAAAAAAGATATCATTTTAGAAAAGAGTAAATGGATTATTTCTTCTAAAATTGAATGAAAACCATTTTGATATTGAGATCTGTTTGGAGCATAAAATAATTTTATAAGCTTGTTCGTACTAAGTGACCATATGCAAGAAAGGACTCAGCACCAAAAAGATGGACTTTGTCATTGCCTAACTTTTTTTTTTTTTTTTTTGACGAAAGAAATAACTTAATAGGACTTTTAAAGTACAAATCAACCAAGAATTGAAGAACAATAACATATATTATTATTGATATTGTAACGAATTACAAATACCGAATTTCAAGATTCCACAAGTACAAAGCATACCTTAAGTTACAATACTCCAAAGTTACCAAGACTACTCCTAGATAATTCATGCTAGATGATGCGCATTTACAAGCATGAAATTATTTTTGCATTAATTGGAAAAGAAATTTAATTTTTTCAGATTATTTCTGTGTATTGAATCTGAATTTGCTTGTAAACTTCAATATTTCACTATAATAGGCATTAGGTGCACCTAAAAATATTGAAGTTTACAAGCAAATTCAGATCCAATACACAAATAATCTGAAAAAATTGTGTGTAAGAAATAACTACCAGATACAAGTGTCATATATATATATATATATATTTATTTATTTAGTTTTTTCCAATTTATCTCTTACATGATGACATAAGTCACTAGACTCACTACTAATCTATTTATTTAGTTTATTTTTTAAATAAACAAGATCTAGAAAAAAGGCACTGCTTGTTCACATGTGTAAGCAAAAGTTGGTATACAGATACCAACCGACCCGGGGACCCATCCAAATTATTTTTTGGGTTGGATTTATGATCCGAGTTTGAGAAGAAACAGTTCAAGTGTGACTGTTTGAGCATATCATCCTCTATTAAGTATAGTCAATGGTATGAACAAGTCCATTGTTAAAAATAATAAATAGAAAATAATTTTAATGTTACCATACAAGAGTAAGTGATACTTGTGAGCGGTAAAGTGATGCAGTGTAGTATTCTAAGTTGCATTGTGTTTCCTTGTGTATAGGCTTTTGTAACAAGGAGTCTGTTTGGATACAATTTATTTAATTAAAAACTGAAAAAAAAAAAATAATAAATAAAAAGTTACTGTTTACATGCCTAAATGCACTGTTAATGTCTTATGAACAGTGCAAGAGGTGCTCAGCTGAAAAAAAAAAAAAAAAAAAAAAGAAAAGGCCAACGCAGGAAATGCAATCCAAACCGCACCTAAAGTCTTGTGTTTATTCTTCTTTTTTTTTTTTTTTTGGTAAAAGGGAATATAACATAAAAACTAAACAACCAAAGTCTCAACAGGGCAGCGCCTGTTTAGGTACAAACTAGCTAAATCAAAATTAAAAATAGAGAGCAAATCCACAGGCAGATTATTAACTAGTTAATTACTCAAGTCCTATGTTGTAATGCTAGTCAATTGCATCCATTTTTGTCTTTCTATAAGTAGGAAAAACTATTTTATTTGTAATCTGTTTTTCATTTGAAATCTACAGTACAGCCAAGAGCTATTCATTCCAATGGCACATCTAGTTTCCCAATATTGAGGCACAGCCAGAATTCCTATGAAAGCTGTCAGCAGGCAAGCTTTTGGGTAAAATGTGAATTTTTATAAACTATTTTGTAAACATACTTCATTTTTCAAACCATTCAAGAAAGACACTTTCAAATAAAAGTTTACATTCATGATACATGCATGTTTTCAAGTTCATTACAAACGTTTGAATTATCAAATACATTAATGCACAGTTGAAGCTAACTCCACTTCAGCTTTGCTTGAATATAGAAGAGGTTTGCTTGGGCCAGTTGACATAGACGAATTAGTAGAACAACTACTACATGAACATTGCGTTTGATCTTTAGATCTGGTGAAACCCGATGAAGTATTGGATAATTTACATAGGTCCATTGGGGCCCCAACATACATTGGCACTGGCAACTTTGATGGAAGGTTGGGCAAAGAAGCTTCAAAATTAAGAACGTGTATTACTTGCCTTATAGAGGGCCTGCTAGTGGGATCAGGATGACAACACCATAGTCCAACCACCATCAAGCTCTTTATTTGCCCTTCATCAAATTCCATACCTAATCTTTCATCAACGGCTTCAAGGAGTTGACCATTTCCATAGAGATCCCACACCCACTCTACTAGCCTAACCTTGCATGGTTCCGCACGTGGATCGACTGGCTTTCTTCCACATGCAATTTCAAGACAAACCACCCCAAAACTATAAATATCGGATTCCTTAGAAGCTGTACCCGTGGTGAAACACTCCGGGGCAAGGTAGCCCATGGTCCCAGCTAACACAGTTGTTTGTAAGCCCAACTCATGGTCTACGAGTCTAGCAAGGCCAAAATCGCCAAGTTTGGCATTGAAGTTTGAATCCAACATGATATTACTAGACTTTATATCTCTGTGCACTACACATTGTTCCCACTCTTCATGAAGGTAGAGTAATGCAGAAGCCAATCCTTGGGCTATTTTGTACCTTACTGGCCATTTTAGCATAATCTTTGCTCCAAATAGATGAGAATCAAGGCTTCCATTAGGCATGTACTCATACACAAGAAGTAACTCACGCTGTTCATGGCACCAACTAATGAGTTGAACCAAATTCCTATGTCTCAAACGGCTAATGATCTTCACTTCTGACTTGTACTCCTTTTTTCCTTGCTTCGATCCTTTTGAGACCCTCTTAACTGCGACTTCCACATTGGATTCACTTAACAAACCTTTGTAAACTCCTCCGAATCCTCCCTCTCCAAGCTTCCCTCGTTCAACAAAGTTGTTTGTTGCATTGAGAAGTTCACGGTATGTGAACCTCCTTGGCCCTGTTCCTTTTTCAAATTCATCATCCATATTGTCATCATCACCCGAATCTTCTGTATTTCCACCGGCCCTTTTTCTCCAACAAAAAAACCAAAGTAGACCTATACCACAACTCACTACACCGGAACTCACTGCTAAACCAATGATCAACCCCAATTTTTTTTTCGTGCTCCCATTTCCCGTGTTGTTTGTTTGAGTAAATCCACCTCCAGCCTCTAAATTTGAACTAAATGACCAAGAAAGTATTGTATGTAACTCAATCGACGAACCTGTAGTAGCGGAGAAACCAACGCTTACCCAATCCGGCAAAATTGTCAAGTCAACAATACATGAAAGACTAGAATTCCAAATGTATGCTGGTGTAGTAGCATAAGTAAGGAACACACTAAGATTTTGGGATGTTGAGTCGTAACTTACCCTTACATTTGTTGTTGAACCATTCGTAATATTAATGCTTCGTGGCAAAGTCACACTTGTGTTTGAGACAATGGAATTGATATCGATTCCCACATGAGGAAAACCTTTTTTATCCCAGTCGTTTGGGTAAGTGTCAAACTCAACGGCAACAATTTGATTTTGAGTGCCGTTGATAGCGGTTTCACTACTAAACAGTCCAAGATACCCGCCGAATGAATTGTTAGGGATACTAGAATTAAATGGCGTGATGAAGAAAGCAAGCCCATCACCGACACCAGCATCCTTATCAAGAGCTTGAATGATAAAGGAGAAGTTCGAGGTGAAGTCTGTAACTTTAAGCTTCCCTGTGCTATTATCCCAAAGGTGAACTCGTTCATGATATAAGGCACGACCAACACTTTCGTTGATAAAGCCGCCACGAGTATCCTTTGTGAGAGAGAGATTTCCATCTGATTTCGGGAATGCATCACGCTGAAAGGTTAGGTAACTGTTGTTGAAACTAGGGATAGTTGAAGGAAATTGACATTGCATTGGGAAGTAGCAACAAAAAGAACATGAAGAGCTGATTGAAAAGAAATTGGACTTTTTGAGGAGGTTAAACAAGGCAAAAGGGTACGTTGGAGAGCGCCATGGTTGAATGCAGAGAGGAATGAGTGAAGGTCATTTAGATTGTTAGATGGAAGTACCTATATGTAAGCCATGGTTAAATTGGACTTCTTTTTTTATTATTATTATTTTTTTGGATATTGGTCTATTCGTATGTCACATGTTAATCTGTCCTTCCTCGTCCATACTTGCCAGCTGCCGCCTGCCAGGGCTACCAAATTGTAAAGCATGGCACCAACTTGAAGTAATTGGTTGACTTGGTCTACTATATAAAAACTATAGACTAGATTAATTAATAATCACCATGTGAACAACTTGTTCACTTTTCTGACGTGTAGTACCTCCACCCGGCTGTACAAATAAAGATTAACACTTGGGTCATAAATCACATTCATTTTTTTTTTTAAAAATCACATTCATGATTGTTGCCTTTTTTTTACTCTGATATTCAAATGAACTCTGGAAACCTTCGTTCTCAATATATATACTATAGTTTTGGGTTTGCCATTGCCACTTATTTGGTCAATAGAGTCGGTTGCTTCACGCAGTGTCCAATAAGTTGAACTTGGATTTCCTAATAAGGACCAAATTCGAATGAGAACACCATAGTTGTCAAAATGTGAATCGTATCGTGAATTGATTTTTGATTTCACTACAACAAAATGTATTTTTAGTGACGAAAATTAGTGAGGAAATATTTTTCGTCACTAAAAATATAGCTTTAGTGACGAAATATGAATTTCGTCACTAAAAATGAAAAAAATTATAACATTTAGTGACGAAAAAAAAATTTCGTCACTAAAGTTACAAAAAAATGGGCGCCAGTGGAGGGAAATTTTGGCGCAAATTTAATTAATCTATAGTGACGAAATATTTCGTCACTAAAAGTTAAAATTTTTAGTGACGAATTATTTCGTCACTGTAGGTAATATTGTAGATAGTATTAGTGACGAAAATCCTTTCGTCACTATAAGAAAGAATTAGTGACGAAAAATATTCGTCACTAAAAATAATAATAATTTTGCACTTATATATTTTTAGTGACGAAATCACAATTCGTCACTAAAAGTATGATTTAGTGAAGAAATATGAGTTTCGTCACTAAAAATCTTAACAAAGCTTGGGTTTTTAGTGACGAAGCTAAATTTCGTCACTAAAAACTTAAAAGCTTAACACGCGGCTAACCCATACAAAACTTAGAACCCTGGGTACTGAGCTTCAAACAAAACAAAACCATTTGCTCCCGATAAAAAAAAAACCATTTGCTTCAAAAAAAAAAAAAAAAAAAAGGCGACGCCGACAAGCTCAGAAGCCAACGTCGGCGATCAAGCCAATGTCGCCGATGAAGCTCAACGTCGCCGATCGAGCCAACCGTCGCCGATGAAGCTCAACGGCGACGCTTGAGCTCAACGGCGATCGCGACGCTTGAGCTCAACGGCGATCGCAACGCTTGAGCTCAACTGCGATCACACCGCTTGAGCTCGTCGTCGATCGCCGTTGAGCTCTCGGTTGGCGAAGCTTCAAGTCGCCGATCGTTGGCGACGCTTGAGCTCGCCGTCGATCGCCGTTGAGCTCGCCGTTGGCGAAGCTTCAAGTCGCGATCGTTGGCGACGCTTGAGCTTGCCGTTGGCGAAGCTTCAAGTCGCCGATCGTTGGCAACGCTTCCGGCGACCCTTCGCTTCCCCTTCACTTCGGTGACCTTTCGCCTCCCCTTCGCACCGGCGACCCTTCGCCTCCCCTTGGGTTTGTGCTATCTTTTTTTTTTTTTTTTTGGTTGTTGTTATGTGAGATTTGGGAGCTGGGTTTTGTGTAGGAGGTTGTTTCTCTTTCTTTCTCTCTCTCTGAATTTTTTTTTTTTTTTAATAAATATAACTTGGTGAAAATTTTGGTGTGATTTTGAAAATGGCAGTGTTGGACGATGGGAATCAGACTCAGGAGAACAGCTTCATATATGTGAGTTTTTTTTTTTTCTTTTTCTGTAATTTGCTTAATTTTGTTCAGATTTGTGATTTATTTGAGTTTTTCTTTTTATACTTCTTAAATTTTTGTGTGTAAATTGTCTTGTACTTGAATTGATAATGATATATGTGTTTGATTTTACTGTCATATCGGTCTTTCACTTTCTGATTAGTTTCAAGTTGAAATCACAAATACGACAAAGCGCACAAACTAATTTTGAAATATTAATCTGATCTGTGGTAAGATTTATGTGCAATTTTTCTTTCAAAAGGCAAAGATTGTAGAATGAATGTACTAATTTCAGATTTGAAGTAGTTTGTATTGTTGATGTGAAATTGGATAATGATGTGCAAATTGTTTTTATTTTAGCGTTGGTCCATTGTTTAAATGGAAATTTCAAAGTAGTTTATACTGCTTGTAAGAGTTAAAATCGATGTGCAAATTTTATTTTGAAAAGCAAAAAAATGGTAGAATGAATTACAAATTCACAAATGAACATAATTTTCTATGTGGATGAAGATAATTATGTTAAGGATGTGGATGCATATACACATATATATTATGGGTGTACTTCTAGCTCTCTCTCTCTCTCTCTCTCTCTCTCTCTCTCTGTGTGTGTGTATATATATATATATATATATATGCATGTATTAGGACCCAAATGTATGTAACTTAAGGTGCTGAATAGTGAATACATACTTTGTTCTTTATTTATTGGGTCTTATATTTTTTGGATTTTAATCATTATACGAAGCACAATCTACATTGTAATCAAGCTTTTTAGATTTGTGGAGCTCGCTGTCTGCTTCAATTCAGATTTGGGCAGGCATGGCAAAGTATAATTATTATGGAAAATTTGACTTTCGAATATAATAAGGTTTGATTTGTTGGAATTTTTGGTAATTACGTCAAAGCTAGATATACAGGAAAGCAAAATGACTCGTAATTCAGTAAAATCATACATGATATATGTGCAATTTGGTTTTCTTTTTATGAGATTTTGTTAAAAGTTGATGGGGGCAAGCAAATTGTCATTTCCCAATAGCCACTTGAATGCTTTGCTTATCAAGGGACCTGCTTGGACCACAACCTTTTACCAAGTCATATGGTGGGTGTACGACTTTTGGTGTATTCTTTATGCATGAGCAAATTTCACATTGTTTTACAAATTCATTTCAAAGATCATTTTCAAAATTGAAGTATTTATAAATTTAATTTTTTTTCTTTTTTTTGCAGGCTAAAATCACATTGTTTGCAATAATTTTGGATTTTTCCTGAAAGTTGTAAGCTTAGCTTGAACAAAGTAAGTAAATTTTAGTTAAAACCATTATAAAACTCTATACTTGTAATGTTATAAATTGGATTTGTGGTGGTATATTGTGTTGGAGCAAAACTCTATACTTGTAATGTTGTAAATTGGATTTGTGGTAGTATGTTGTGTTGGAGTAAGTGGGTGGCTTGCATGATGTTATAAGGTGGTTTAAATACATATTAGAAGTGTTTTTCATTTCTTGTAAATGTGAATGAGTATTATTGATTAGATGTGATGAATAGTATTTTATTTGACTTAAATACTTGTAAAACTCTATACTTGTAATGTTGGAATTGTTTTGTGGTGGGTTGTTGTGTTGGAGCAAGCGGGTGGCTTGCATGGTGTTATAAGGTGGTTTAAACTAATATTGGGAGTGTTTCATTTCTTGCAAATGTGAATGAGCATTGTTGATTAGATGTGATGAATAGTATTTTATTTGATTTCAACACTTGTAAGCAATATAGTCATAATGTTTATGATTGGTTTTGTGATGAGTTGTTGTGTTGGAGCAAGGGTTATGACGATGCTCTTACCTATGGTGGTGGTTCAACTTTAAGTTAAAACACTATTTGGTTAGTACTTAATTTTATAACATAGTTAAAACACTTTTTGGTTAGTACTTTATAGCATGAATATGCTCCTATTCTTAATGCAATGTTAGAAATATTTCTTATAACATAGTTAATATTTTTACTTTACGATTTTAATGTAGTATTGTTTTTATATTTGTGCAGATTTTTTATTGGTGGCTTTTAGGGGATTTACTTTTGACATTACTTGAAGACATGAGGGCATCTTCCGTTAGTTCTAATTATATTATGCTACACTTTTTGTATTGTTATAAAACATCTTGATTTATTGTATGTATTGCAAACAATTATTGTATGAAAAGAGTTTGAATTGGATACTTGTTTTATTTTTTATTTGTGGAATGTATAGATCTATTTTTATAAATGTATTGTTGAAATAAATGTACTATTGAAATGTGAGGTTTTAATAATGTAATAACAGGTTAATATCAAAGTTATGAAAAAATAAAAATAGAAAATAAGTTTTTGGGAGGAATATTTTTGTCACAAATATAGCATTAAAAAATTGTTTTAGTGACGAAATATTTCGTCACTAAATGTAGCAAAATTTTGTAAGAAATGGTTTTAGTGATGAAAATTTTCGTCACTATATGTGTTTGGATTTTCTTAAAAATAGTTTCAGTGACGAATTTTTTCATCACTATATGTACCCGAACATAGTTTTAGTGACAAAATTATTCGTCACTAAATATGATTTAATAAACTAAGGTGTTTTTAGTGAGGAAATATTTCGTCACTAAATAGTGTTTTTAGTGAGGAAAACATTTAGTGACGAAACGTTTTCGTCACTAAAAGTTTTTTTTTAAAAAAACAAATTAGAATTTTAGTGACGAAATTTTTCGTCACCAGGACTTTTAGTGACGGGGTTTCAGTGACGAAATGAGTTTCGTCACTAAATGTCCAATTTCGTCACTAAAGGTTCTTAGTGACGAAAAACTGGACTTTTAGTGACGAATATTTTCGTCACTAAAAATACATTTTGTTGTAGTGTTTTTTCGTATTGTGTATCGTATCGTATCATATATCGTAAGATACACAAACATTTAATAAAATTTATAAAAAAATTATAGATATACATATATAAATGGTATATTCATTATAAATTTTGAATATATTTAGCTAATGACTAATTTATTCATCACTTATGTAATAATATTTAGCAAGTTAACTAAATAAATCAAACTAGCACGTGTTTATAACATACACATTCAAATTGCTTAAATTCAAAAGTGATAATATATAACAAATGACCCAAAAATTAATCTATTTTCATCATATTGACTAATCAATCTTATCCAAGTCAATACTATCATCATGTTTATCATTTTGCAAATTTATTTCTACATTAAAATTTTATTCATTGTCATTAACATTTACTATCTCTTATTCTTTTTATTTTAATAATTAAAAAAAAAATCTTCTTGGCATTCTAGTTTCTTGAACTTATAACAATAGTGAAAAAAAAAATAATAATAATTATATTTTCAATTAATATCTTATTCATGATATAGAAAATAAATTTGTAAATATTATAGTGAAGTGTAAGTGTGTACTGTGTAGTCCAGATTTTGTAGAAAAAATAGGGGAAAAAAAAACTTATGAATATGTTATTTTATTAAGTTAAATTAAGTAACCTAATAATTTTGTGTTTAAAACAAGTCTAACAACTTGTAAGATTCAAATAAAAGTACAAATTTTAACAAAAAAAATCTCATTTTAAAGCATTTATCTATGTATCGTACGATACGCACAATTTTACGATATGATATAATTCATACAATACATACATTGTATCGTACGATTCATAAGCACTTATGATACGCCGATACGATACAGAATTTTTTACACATAATACGATACGTATTGTACGATACTGACAACTATAGGTACCACACAAATGATATTTATTGGTCCTATATCATAGGCTCCTAGCTTCCAACTACAAAAGTTGAAATTAACTAAGTACAATCACAACTTCTATCTATCTATATAAAAAGTGTGAATGAGTGAAGTTACAATACGTTTGGTTTAATGAAGAGGCACTATTCCACTATTAAAACAACAAATTCTCATAATATTTTTGCAATTGTTAAAGGTGTTAAATAATAAAAATATCATACTAGGACTAATCACAATTAAAAATAAAGATGTTGTGAAAAAAAGTGTTATATTTATAATAATTTTCACAACATTTTCATAACAAATCATATGTGGTAAATTGTCATTAGTTCTAATTTAAACTAATCTATATATAAAAAGGGTCAATACTCAAAGATACATTAGTTTTGGTTTATTCAATCCAATCAGTTTAACTGGATTTTCTTTATTTTTTTGGAAATATCGCTTATTGAACACACATTTTTATTTTTTTTATTTTTTAATCTGCATATGAGCTTTCACCCTAAAAGAATAAAATATTATCACAACAAATTGCCACTATATATATTTTCGCAATTGTTGAGGTTCTAAATTAATACTATTAATTCTTTATAGGCTAAAAAAATAATATCATACTGAAACCAACTACAACTAAAATTAAAGGTATTATGAAAAATAAAGTGCGACATCCACAATATTTTTCACAATACTTTTATAACAAATCATATATGGTAAATTGTTATTAGTTCTAATTTAAACTTACCAATAAAAAATATTTTTTTGCTTTTTAATAACAACCTGTAACAACCTATTACTTTATGATTTGTTGTGAAAATGTTGTGAGCATAACAAATCTCTTGTGAAAACTAGCTTTCTTTTTCTTTCTTTTTTTTTGGGAAATATCTTTTCTTGGGAAATATCGCCTGTTGAACACGCTTGCCATGATATTGCGCACAACAATAAAGGCTCCGTTGCCATCTTTTTTCTTGAAGATCTTGCAGACAATGCACAATCTTGGCTACGTATTTGGGAGGTAAGATCCTGTCTTTACTGACAAAGAAAGATCATATTTTTTGATTAGATTATATTAAAGTATGCCCTAAAAACATATATTAGTGTAAAGTTGTGACTTACAACTATGTTTTATGTTGGCTATATTCCATAACAAAGAATGTTGCAATAGCATTAATTTTGTTCCTTGTATTTTGTGAGATTTTATTGTATTGAGTTTAATATTTAGTTGCTGAAAAATCGAGCATAAATTAAAGAATCAATGCAGTTTTGCGACTAGCTCGCAAGGCCATGGCAGCAAAAAAAAAAAGTGTGTAAATACATTATAACAGCTTTGAGAAAAAAAAAATCTACATTCAATTGAACTCGTGAGGCCATGGCAGCAAGTCAAGCAGTGACATTTGCAAGGAGCTACGTGTGTAAGGCTTCGTTCGTTTGGAGTGAAAACAGGGAGGGTGGAAAATAAAGGGAGGAAAATATGATAGAAAATACTGTTTTTCACTGTTCGTTTAGGGAAGGAAAATAGGAAGGATGAAAAACTTGAGAGAAAGTTTTCTCTCCAGGCCCACTTTTTTCTTCCTTCTAAATCGGAAGGAAAATCTGGAGAGAAAAGTTTTATAGTAGCACTTTTACAAAAATGCCCTCTTCCCACCTATTTTTTTTTTCAACTTTCTCTCTCTTTTTTTTTTTTTTTTCTCAACGTTGCCTGAACTTTTTTTCTTTTCTTTTTTTCTGTTCAACGTTTTCTGTAACGTTGAGTTACGTTGTTTTTTTTTTTTTTTAATTCTTTTCAATGTTACTGAAGAGTAACGTTGTGTTTTTTTTTTTTTTTTTTTTTTTCAATGTTATTGAACTCACTCAGTTCAGCAACGTTTTTTTATTTATTTATTCTTTTCAATGTTACTGAACAGTAACGTTGTTTTTTTTTTTCAACGTTACTGAGAACTTTTTTTTTTTTTCAACGTTACTGAATGTTATTTTCAACGTGACCTAATCTAATTTTTACATTATAATAATATAAATTTATATATATGATGTGATAAATTTTATATTATTTAATGATTAGAAATAAATCTATTTCTTACATATTATGTAACAAGGGTATAATAGTCAATTTATATAAATTACATTTTTCATCCTTTTCTTTTTCTCTCCAACTGAACATAAAAGTTTTTCATCATTCCACTTTTCCACTCCTCCAACCGAACACACAAGAGGGAAAACTAAATATTTTTCATCCTCTCATAAGTTTTCATCCTCTCATTTTTTCATTCCTCGCTCCAACCGAACGGACCCTAAGGGTCCATGTCGGGTAGTTTGGAAATTGAATTAGGAATATTGACAATAAGACCCAAAGTTCAATGTCTCTCTAACCCTTTCCCTAGGTAATTGAACTAGGTGCAGTGCAAAGCTACTTTTTCTTCTTATTTCTTTAACTTTTAACTTGTCTATCATATAAGCCGTGTTATTAACGGTATTTTTCTTTTTCTTTTTCTTTTTGCTGGGTTTCTTTTTTAATTTGACTAGCTTGTAATCCTCCCATGTGATGCAAGAGACTTTAAATGACATCTGCAAAGGAACTGCGTGTGTATGCGTCCATGCGGGGTAGTTTGGAAATTGGATTTAGAATATTTTATTACGACCCAAACTTCACTAGTCCCTTTAACCCTTTCCTTGCGTAATTGGATTTGGTACAGAGCTACCTTTTCCCCTTCTTCTTATTTCTTTTACTTTTAACTTGACTATCATGTAAGACGTATTATTAACGGTATTTTTGTTTTTGTTGGATTTCTCTTTTAATTTTGACTGGCCTGTAATCCTCCCTTGTGATGCAAGAGACTTTCAAGTGCCAAAGGTCCATAAGGGCCGTTTCACTGAACAGTAACGTTGTTTTTTTTTTTTTCAACGTTACTGAGAACTTTTTTTTTTTTTCAACGTTACTGAATGTTATTTTCAACATGACCTAATCTAATTTTTACATTATAATAATATAAATTTATATATATGATGTGATAAATTTTATATTATTTAATGATTAGAAATAAATCTATTTCTTACATATTATGTAACAAGGGTATAATATTCAATTTATATAAATTACATTTTTCATCCTTTTCTTTTTCTCTCCAACCGAACATAAAAGTTTTTCATCCTCCCACTTTTCCACTCCTCCAACCGAACACACAAGAGGGAAAACTAAATATTTTTCATCCTCTCATTTTTTTATTCCTCGCTCCAACCGAACGGACCCTAAGGGTCCATGTCGGGTAGTTTGGAAATTGAATTAGGAATATTGACAATAAGACCCAAAGTTCAAAGTCTCTCTAACCCTTTCCCTAGGTAATTGAACTAGGTGCAGTGCAAAGCTACTTTTTCTTCTTATTTCTTTAACTTTTAACTTGTCTATCATATAAGCCGTGTTATTAACGGTATTTTTCTTTTTCTTTTTGCTGGGTTTCTTTTTTAATTTGACTAGCCTGTAATCCTCCCATGTGATGCAAGAGACTTTAAATGACATCTGCAAAGGAACTGCGTGTGTATGCGTCCATGCGGGGTAGTTTGGAAATTGGATTTAGAATATTTTATTACGACCCAAACTTCACTAGTCCCTTTAACCCTTTCCTTGCGTAATTGGATTTGGTACAGAGCTACCTTTTCCCCTTCTTCTTATTTCTTTTACTTTTAACTTGACTATCATGTAAGCCGTATTATTAACGGTATTTTTGTTTTTGTTGGATTTTTCTTTTAATTTTGACTGGCCTGTAATCCTCCCTTGTGATGCAAGAGACTTTCAAGTGCCAAAGGTCCGTAAGGGCCATTTCACTAGATAGAGATCTCAGATTGTCCTAAAGAAACTATTCATGCATACGTGAAACTAAAGGGTGATATATCCAGAGGATGTTCACTCTTGACAGACAATTCCTTGTCCAAATTTATTTTAATGGTAAAACTTGTACTAAGATTTTTCCTTAATGCTTGTATGAATATAAGTTTTTCCATTTCAAATATTATGTTGTTTTTGTCGACGACCATACTCGTTACACATGATTGTACCCATTGAAGCATAAATATGATTTTCTCAATGCTTTTCTCACTTTTCAACAAATGGTAGAAAATGAATTCAAGTCCCAGATTAAAATTTTTTTTGCGTCATGGAGGTGGTGAATTTTCCTCACAGGCTTTTCTATCTTATTTGGAACTTTGCTGCATTGTACAACACATTTCTTGCCCTGGCACACCTTAACAAAATGAGATCACAAGAGGAAAAACATCGACATATTGTTGAAACTGACTTTACAATGTTGTTTTATGCTCAGTCGGCTAAGAATCTTTGGATTGAATTTTTCTAACTGCTGTATATATCATCAACCAACTACCGTCTTCTGTACTTGGGATGGACACTCCATTTTTTAAACTTCCTAAGGTCCATCCAGATTATTCATCATTGAAGGTTTTTGGGAGTCGTTGCTTCCCATATTTACGTGATTTGTCCAAGATCAATTTGAACCGAAGTTTTACCCATGTATTTTCATTGGCTATAGTCCCACAAAAAAAGGCTATCGGTGTCTTCATCCGCCTACAAAGAGAATTTATATCTCCTCATGTTGTGTTTGATGAATCCATTCTCTCATATACTAACCTGAAATCATTATTTTCATTTGCTACAACTAGTGGGAGCTTCTCTACATATGCTAAATGTTCAAGTGGGTTCCTCTCTTCTCATCAAGCAAGTGTAGCTCCTCCAGTTTCCTTACCACTAGACTCCTCCACATCTACACCAACTTCACCTATGGTCATGATTGACTCTGACACTCCCACCTTGCCAGGTGGTACACTTTATATTGATCTACTTGTGAACCCTATGCTTGGCACTTCCATGCCTTAGTCTTCGTCTACTTCTAGTGGTTGGCCGCTTTGTCAGCTTGACATGAAAAATCCCTTTCTTCGTGGTCATCTCAAGGAAGTTGCTAACAAAAATGCCTTTTGTTTCTTCGTCAACCAACTACCCCCCATCAACCAAAATTTCCATCAAGCTTGAAGCTAAACAAGTGGAAAAGCGTGTTGATGGTGGATTATTTATTTTTTTTTCAGTGACAACACCCGTGAGGGCAAAACACTGGAGTCACTTCATCCATAATCCATGCATGGTGGCAATACATAGGAGTGACCCTTCATGCGGAGGCAATACACAGGACATGGCATATTGAATTCTATAGCCGAGGTTGTAAGTGTTTTTGCCGCATTTTTTTTTTTTTTTTTTTGGATAGGGTCTACTTCCGCGTTTTAAAAACATCACTATAGATCTAGCAAAGTATTTTTTTAAGGGAGACCTATAGCCGCATTTTTCAAACGTGGCTATAGCTAACCTATAGCCGTGTTTTTAAAGCGCCGCTATAGGTTAAGTCTATAGCCACGTGTAAAAACGTGACTATTGGTCTAGTTGAATAAATTTTTTTTAAAGGCGGACGCGGCTATATCTAACCTATGGCCGTGTTTCTAAAACGCGGTTATAAGTTATATCTATAGCCGCATTTAAAAATGTGGCTATAGGCATAGCAGATATTTTTAAAAAAAAATGGACCTATAGCCGCATTTTTAAAATACAACTATAAGTTAAGTCTATAGCCGCATTTAAAAACATGACTATAAGTCTATATGAATAATTTTTTATTTTTTTAAAAGAGAACTTATAGTGGCATTTTTAAAATGCGACTACAAGTTTTATCCATAGCCGCGTTTAAAAATGTGGCTCTAGATTCTAGAGCAACATCTTGACGGAGAACTTATAATAATTATAATAATAATAATAATAATAATAATAATAAATGAATAATTAATGTCTTTTCGTACTTGCAACTTTGTCTTTTCCTACTTGCTGTTGGAAGCTTTTAAGGTTTAAAAAAATAATTAAAAATATAAAAGTTTTTAAAACTTTGAATTAAGTTCACGTGGGTTAGTGTCCTATCAAAGGCACACTGCCCAAACTTCACACTGCTCAAACTTCAAGTTTAAAGGCCATTAATACTACACTTGTCCTAAAAAAATTAAAAATTAAGAGCACTTACAGCAGTAGTGCTATATTGGTATATTACTAAAATATAGCTCCTCAAACATTAAAAGTATGCTCCAGCAGTGGAATTAAATCTATATTTTTTAACTCCACTACCACAATACACATTTATAAATAGATGTGCACTATTCATGAGAACTAAAAAAATAATATTATTATATTGGTATTTCTCCCTCCTCTTTCATTTAAAAATTACTCTCTCTCTTTCTCTCTCCGACTTCTCTTCCTCTTTCTTCTTCCTTCTCATTTTTTTTTTTTCTCTCCCTCATCTACTCTCTGCTTCGCCGATCTTCATCTAGGTTCCAAGTCACCGTGCCTTGTCGCCCACATCGCCGTCCCACGTCACCCAGTCCTCCATCTCACCACCAATCTGTTCTGGGTTCATCTTCACCGCCGACCCAAGCTATATCGTTGATCCAAGCTCCTCCAGCACCGCCTTCATCGTCGATCCAAGCTCCACCGACACCGCCCAGTTCTCCATCTCACCGCCGATCTGTTCTGGATTTCGTGGGTTTCGTTGGTGGGTTTTTTTTTTTTTTTTTTCTTCTTGTTGTGGTGGTGGTGGTGGTGGTGGTGGTGGTGGTTGTGGGTGCGTTTGTGGCTGTGGCTGATGGTAGAGGTGGTTGTGGTTGGTGCTGTGGATTTTTTTGGGTAGTGAGATATATTATTTTATTGTAGGGGATGTATTATTTTATTGTGATGTTTATATTATTTTATTGTGTTGAAAGCTAAAATAGATCTACTGCTGCAGCACATGTGTAGATAAAATAGATAAAGTAACTTTTGGTGGAGCTAAATTGCTAAGAATTTAGCTCCACTGCTGTGGATGCTCTAAAAAGCTAGTACTTGTACCTACCGTCCATAACCATAACATAAGATAAAAAATAGAAAAGAAGGAAGAGGTCTGGCTTTTGGGACTTTACGCGAAGAAGAAGAAGAAGATTAGAAGGTGGACTAGATGAGAGGATGAACGGAAAAATTGGGTCACTACCAGAACATCATGGCAACAGTGGGGAGGATCCGAGCTATCTGGTTTTTTTATTCTTATCCACTCACATCGTTTATTTTGTTTTTTTTTTTTTTCTTTTAAATACCAGCCATATTTCATTATTCCTTCTCATTTTTGTTCCCTTTAACTTTCGGTCTCTCTTTACAGTAGATCTGAAGATTGAGTATCTCTTTGCTTTAGATTTGAAGATTTTGAATCAATGAAGCTAAAGTGCCTCAAAAAATTATCTCTTTTTGCTTTATTTTTCCCTGACCCATGGCCGAAAATTATTTTCTTTTGTTTGATTGTGTTTTGATTAATTTTGGGTTTGAGCATATGGGCTCTTTTTGGTTGTGTTTCTGTTATGGGGATTTTCTGATTTTTGTTTGGGATTTGATATTGGGGGTTCAAAAGGCCACATTTTTAGCTTGGATTTGTGTTTGATTTCAAAGTGGGTTTGGATGTGGGTTTCAGGTAGACTAAGGTAAATGGGTTTGTGTTCTTGAGCGTGTGCTTTTGTATTTTTGAGCTTGTGCTTTTGTTTTCCTTGAATAGATTATGTGTTCAATTTGGTTGATTTCGTTGAAGGAGATGTTCTGTTTGTGTTCTTGTACTGTTTTCTTGTATTTTAGAGCATATTGTGTTTGTATTGTGTGCATGTTATGTTTGATTAATTTTGAAATTTTCTGGGTTTTTGTTTGAATTTGAATTTGAATTTGCTGGGTTTGTATTTTTGTTTTGAATTTCTTAATTTAATTAAAATTGAAATTTTAAAGTTTGAAAGAATTAATTTTAAAAATTTTAATTTTAATTTAAAAAAAAAACTTTTGATTACCCAAAATTAATTTTTGGTAATCAAAGTTTTTTTTTTTTTTTTTTTTTTTTTAAATAGAAGGGTCTATAGCCCCATTTTTTAAATGTGGCTATCGGTTGAGGACCTATAGCCACGTTTGTTAAACGCGGCCTATGTAAAGGCTACAGTCACGTTTTAAAAACACGCCTATAATTGCTCCTATAGTCGTGTTTAAAATTGCTCCTATAGCCGCGTTTAGGAAAAATGCTACTATAGACCTTTTAGACCTCTAGTTACGGTGTTTAGGCCACGTCTTGAAATGCAGCTATAAACCAAATGGACCTATAGCCATGTTTTTAGGAGCTATAGCTAGGCCTGTTCAAGCATTCACCGGGGCCGACAAAATTGCCCGAAACCGCGCCGATCCGACTCGCTGAAAGCTTCGTCGAAGGTTCCTGGCATGATGATCGGTAGGCTTTTTCCGTTACCAAAGTCGGTTGGTGCGGTGGTCGGCAGCAAGATCTGCAAACTGAAGAATAACCGAACCGAACCGATATATATAACTTATATATATATATATATATATATATATATAAAATCATTCATCAGTTTTAAAATAAAAGAAATTGAGAGGGAGAGAGATGAACCAGTTTGGCGTGTCTGAAGCTGAGAGAACTGAGAACAGTGAGAAGCGAAGGAAGAAGAAGGAAAAATAGGAATTAGAACGATGCCGTTTCATTAAATTTTTTTTTTTTTTAATCTGATTCAAAACGTCGCCGTTTTGGAACTATTTTAAAATTTTCATATCAGTTTCAAAACGGCATCATTTTAGTGTCAAAATTTAAAAAAAAAAAAAGAAAAGAAAAAAAAGATCGTGAACTTGAGTTTAAGGCACGCACGTGACACGTTAACTTAACGTGTCACGTGTGTGCAGTGTAAGGCTGTCACGTGTGTACAGTGTGAAGGAACGCCAACTGTGAGTTTTTTTTTTTTTTTTGGGCTGAAGGCTGTAGCTTGTAGTTACTTTGTACTTTGTAGAAACGTGTGTGTCACAGTGTCAGGTCTAAAGCATTGAATTGTCTTGTCCAAGTAATCTTCCATAGTCTCACTTGCTTTTTTGTGAAAAAAAATATATTAAAAAAAATGTTGTGACTGTATATGGGTTAGTGTGTTTTCAGACTTTCAGTCATCCCACTTGCATTTTTTGAAAAAAAAAAATATTAAAAAAATTAAAAAAAAAATGTTGTGGCCGTATATGGGTTAGTGTGTTTTCTGTCATCCCACAGTCCCACTTGCATTTTTTGAAAAAAAAAATTAAGAAAAATGTCTGTCACTGTTTAGTCGTCAGTTACTATACAAGATATTTTTTCTTCTTTTGATCTCAGCCACACACTTTTTTCCTCTTTTGATCTCAGTAACACACGTTTTTTCTCCTCTGCTCAGCTGCTCTCATTAGTCATTTCTTCTCTTCAATTTTTACTCTTTAGCCTTTAGACTTTTGCTCCTCTCAAATCTCAACTCTCAGACTCTCTCTTCTCGCCTCTCAGTCTCTAAACTCAGACTCAGACACTCAGCCATCACTCAATATTTCCTTCGTTTCTCTTCCAATTTCCTTCATTTCTCTTCCAATTTCCAAACCCTAATCCCTTCTCGCTGATCAAACATTAGTTTTTCCCTCTCAATCTTAGGCTCTCACGGTCTCACCTAACCATTTTTATTTTCTTTTTTTTGCTCTCAGTCAGCTACATAAATTACATAATGTTTCCCTCTCAATCTCAGATTTTCAGACTCTCACCAACCACTTTTCTCTTCTCTTTTGCACTCAGCCACATAATTTTTTTTCCATACTCTAATCTCGCCGAACAAACAGTAATTTCTCCCTCTCAAATTCTCAATCTTAGGCTCCGACCTAACCTTCTCCTATTTAAGAACACATGCCTTCAGTCTTATTCTCAAGACTCATTTCTATTCTCAGTCTCGCTCTCTCACAAAGAAAGAAATTCCTCTCAAAGTCTCATGTAATTTCTAATACCTAAGACAATCAATCTACTTTTCATCTCCGTTCTCCACCGTGGCTCTGCCACTATGTAGTTCTGTCTTTGGTAACCCTAACCCCTACTTTGTTTTAGTTTTATTTTATGGTCAATAAATGATTGTTGTTGATTCTAATTTTTTTTTTTTTTTTTTGGGTTCTTTTCTTGTAATTTCAGGGGTAATTTAAAAGATTCAGCTTCAGCTAAAGGAATACATCTCAAAGGCTTAAATAGTTCCTGGGTATTTTCTCATACTATTTATATTTGTTTTGAGTTCACAATTTTTTATTTTTTGTTTGATTTTCTTTTAAGGATTAGTTTTTTATTTTGTTGTCAGTTCACCATGTGTGTAAAACTTTCATGTTTGTGCTTGATTTTGCTTTTCGTTTTAGTGTTTTTTTTTTTTAAGTTCACTCATGTTGTTTGCTGTTTGGTTTTGTTCCTATGTTCAAAGACTGTAAATTTATTTTTGATCATCCTATTGATTAATCATACTATTGTAATTTTAGTTATATATATATAAATATATAATATTTCTTTTTAAGGTTCACTCATGTTGTTTGTTGTTTGATTTTGTTTCTAGGGTTTAAAGATTGTAAATTTATTTGTTAATTTATTTGTTGATCATTCTATTGATTGATTATACTGTTGTGATTTTAGTTTAATATATCATGCTAATACGTTGTGATTTTAGCATTGAGAAAGCTGCCTGTATAGTTTTTGTTTCCTAATATTTTATTCAAATTAGTGTATGATTGTGTGTTTAAGTTAAAGGTTGCTTGCATAATTTATTTGTTGTTGATTCCTTAATTGCATAATTTATTTGTTGTTAATTCCTTAATTACTATGTATATGTGAATGTGATTGTTATTTATATTGATGTAATTAGATCATGGCTGCTTGTGCTTCTTCTTCCATCCCCTCTACTGAGCCTACTCCTAGTGCATGTGCTGAGGCTAATCAACCAAATACACAATCTCCCATTCCACCATCAGGTGTTGCACCCCCTCAGACACAAACAGAAACTCAACAAGTTACTATTAATGGTGGTAAAGAACCTTCTAAGATATACCATTTCTCTAAAATGGAGGGATGTGACCCCCTTTACCCTAAATCCCAGTGCAACTATTGTAAAAACAGTTATAGTTGTCACCCAAAAAGAAATGGAACTTCTGCCATGTGGTCTCATATAAAATATGGTTGTAAGAAGTACCCCTATAGGCGTGATAAAGGCCAAACCACTTTGAGTTACCAAAGTAAAAAAAAAAGGGAGAGAGAGGGTGGTAATGAACTAGTGTTGAGGAAGTTTAGTGTGGAAAGACTAAGGATGGCCTTGGCTAGGATGATAATTGTTGATGAACTACCTTTTAGGTTTGTTGAGCATGGCTGGTTTGTTGATTTTATGGCAGAGGTAGAGCCTAGGTTTGAAGTTCCCTCTCGGGTTACTGTTGCAAGGGATTGTCTTAGACTTTACATTAGGGAGAAGGAGAGTTTGAAAAAGGTTTTAATGGCTGGTCAAGGGGTGTGTTTGAAAACTGATACTTGGACTTCAATGCAAAACCTTAATTACCTTTGTTTGACTGCACATTATATTGATGTTGATTGGGTTTATCATAAAAAGATTTTGAATTTTTGCCTAGTACCTGATCATAAGGGTGAGACCATTGGTAGGGTGGTTGAGTCTTGTTTGCTTCAGTGGGGGATTGATCATATTTTTACAATTACTATTGATAATGCAAGTTCAAATGATGTGGCCATAAAATATCTTAGGAGGAAAACAAAGGATAGGGTGGGTAGCCTCTTGGGTTGTGAGTTTCTTCACATGCGTTGTTGTGCCCATATTTTGAATTTAATTGTGCAAGATGGGCTTAAGGACCTTAATGAGTCAATTGTTAAGGTTCGTAATGTAGTAAGGTATGTGAAATCCTCTCCTAATAGATTTGAGAAGTTTAAGGCATGTGTTGAAAAAGAAAAAATTCAAAGCAAAAGTTTGTCGTGCCTTGATGTGTCTACTAGGTGGAATTTAACTTAATGTTAGAAAGTGCACTAAAGTTTGTGGCTGCATTTGAAAGGATGGAAGAAGATGATGGGCATTTCCTTTGTTATTTTGAGGATCCATCTAGCAGTCCCCCTAGGTTTTTAGATTGGGAAAATGTAAGACTTTTTACGAAGTTTCTTGGTATGTTCTATGAGGCAACTTTAAGATTTTCTGGTTCCTTGTTTGTGACTACTAATGTGTATTTCCATGAGCTTGTTAGTCTTCAAGACCAGTTAAATCAATTGTGTAATGGTAGGGGTGATCCTTTGTTAAAGGGTATGGCACAAAGAATGAAATTGAAGTATGATAAGTATTGGGGAAGTGTTGATAGGATAAATCTGATGTTGTTTATGGCTGCAGTGGTTGATCCTAGATATAAATTGAAATATGTGAGGTTTTGGTTTAAGCAATGGTATGACAAGGAGAAGGCTGATGAGTTAGGATTTAGAGTTAGGGAAGCTTTGAATAGATTGTATAAGCACTATAGTGGAGCAATGGGGACCCCATGTGGAGCTAGTGCTAGTGGGACTAATGAGTTTGGTAGTAGTGATGTTGCTGCCATGTCCTCCATGCTAAGTGGCTTTGGTAGTGCAGAAGAGAAGATGAAGAGGTACAATAACATTTACAAACAACACTTAGCAGACGAGGATAGTGTAGAATGCAAATCTGAATTGGACCGATACTTGTTAGAAGCTAGTGTAGATCCGGAGACGGAAGGCTTTGATATTCTTGATTGGTGGAGAGTGAATTCTTCAAGATATAGGATCCTTTCTCAAGTTGCCCGTGATGTTTTGGCAATTCCCGTCTCTACCGTTGCATCAGAAACTACATTTAGCACAGGGAGTCGTGTCTTGGATCCTTTCCATAGCTCATTGTCTCCCAATACTGTTGAAGCTTTGATTTGTGCACAAAATTGGCTGAGGTCCAAGGATTCAACTGAACCAATTGACCTACGAGAGGCAATGGATGAAGTGGAAAACTAGGAACTTGACTCAGGTAATGTGTTTATGTTCTTTTCTAAGTTTTTTTTAACTTTTCTTTTCTTATCTGCTTTTGTTATTTATAAATTCTCTTATTTGTTTGTTATTTATTTATTTGTGAGTTATTATTTATTTACAATTTGTTTTTTTCCCCCCTTTTAGAGCTTGCACCAAAACCCACTGTGGGTGCAGATTCTATTCTAGACTGATTTGGATGGTAGGGTTGTTTTTTGGAGTTAGCTACCTAAGGTAACTTAAAAATTTTATGTAATTTGCTTATGTTTGTTGGCTGCTGTTTGTAATGGTGTTAATTGTCATGTATTGCGTTTTACTTTCTACTTATCATTGTTTTTTGGGGATTGACATTGTAAGGATGGAGTTTTTTGTATATGATGATTGATGACTTGGAGTTGGAGTTGTTGGCTAGCTGATTGCCGAAATTTTTTGTGGTTGAATTGTTGGCTTAATCATGGAGGACCAAATTTAAGAGTGTTTAGGTGCTTGGGCTGCTACTATTTGCTGACTTGATACTTCTTTGCTGCTTTCTACTTTATTTATTTTTACTAGATGCACACATGACAACACAACACTGAACAAACAAACCATTAGTCTTAGTAGACTAGACTGTCTCCATTTTTTGTGAAAAATATGTAGTTGTGTATATTTTGGTCCAACATCTATTATGTATATTTGTATAGTGCTTCTTAAGCACTACTTGACTATTTTGTAGTGCTGCACTACTACTCCTCCTTGGGGCTGTGCTACTGCATATATTTGATGTGATACTATTATAGAAATATTAATGTTAATGTTGCTGCTGTACTGGAATTATCTTGTTATGGTTGAGACTTGATAATCTATAATTGTGTGTTTGATTTGGAATGTTGTGACAGGTTTAGATTTATTAATGTGTTAATATATTTAATAAATACATGTTTAATTTGACAGGTTTATAGTTGAGACTTGATACTCTATAATTGTGCATTTGAGGTTTGGTGTTGTCATCTTGTGGCTGGAACTTGATTAAGAAATAAATACATGTTTAATTTGACAGGTTTATAGTTGAGACTTGATAAAGAAAGGCTTAGTTAAAAAGAAGTTAGTATGCTCAAAATGCTATCTTTTAAAGGCCTAAAAGCCCAAAGCCTAGAATAGGAATTTTTAAAAATCCAACTCATATAACTGAACGAACCGCACCGAGCTGCTAAGAATAACCGCACCTTGTATAGACCGGTTTTTTTCTTCCAAAAGTGAGGTGTGGTTAAGCATTAGGTGAAACCGCACCCTATAGGTGTGGTGCAAAATACTTCTCTAAAACCGACCAAACCGAACCGTGTACACTCCTAGCTATAGCCGTATTTTAAAAACGCGGCTATATGATCCACCTCCACAACACTAAAAACATGATCCAAATATTAATGGCCCATGTATTGCGGTGGGTCACTGAAACAAATAATTCATGGCAGAAGATTCAATTAAGGATATTTACGAGCAAGATTAATTTCATTTCGCAATAACAACAGTTCAATAGTTACAAGAAAGTGATATGCATTAAAAAGGGTCACAAAAAAAAAGTTGAAGAAGATATCAACGCGTTAAGGAGATTCAAGAAATACATATATATATATATATATATATGAAAATTGAACATCCAATAATAAGGTTATTAGTAGGGCTTGTGGTCCTTTTTCAGTGGGGTGGGGAAACACTTTTTGTTTTTTATACAGAAACTTTCTTTTTCCAACAATCCATTTGTGCCCAAACAAGTGTATTGTGTCTCCTAATTCTGAACCATGGAAGAAGTCTTGAAAGATTAGAAGAAACTCTCCCTAACTACAACTAAAGATGTCAAGCTCAATCTCAAGAAGTCGAAGCACCTTACCAGTCAGGAATATGAACTTGCAGCAAAATTTATGACAAGAAGAGCACTCAATATTGAAGTTGTGGGAAGAACTTTTAAGCAACTTTGGAGGGCACGAAAAGACTTCAAGATCAGAGAGGCTGGAGACCATATTCTCCTTTTTGTGTTTGAGCTAGAGACTGATGCGGAACGGGTACTAGCAACAGAGCCATGGTCATTTGATAAACATGTGGTCATTTTCCAGCGTTATGATTTTTCGATTCCTGCCAAACAGCTAAGGTTCACAAAATTAGCTTTCTAGATCCAATTGAATGGATTGCCAATGAGCATGCTCGATCCTGAGGTAGCAATGGAAATTGGAGAAACCATAGGTAATGTAATTCCATCTGAACATACGAAGGAAATGATAGGTGGGGATTTTCTTCGAGTCAGAATTGAGTTAGACGTCTCAAAACCGCTCTACAGGGGTAGGAATAAACGCTGACAAATTCATTTGGGTTGCCTTTAAGTATGAAAAACTACCAAACTTCTTCTATTGGTGTGGTAAAGTCTCCCATGCAGACAAGGAATGCGAGATTTGGCTCGCCAGTAAAGGTAAGCTCATGTAGGAACAGCAGGAATATGGAGCTTGGCTTCGCGCTCTACCTCATAACCCGGGGAAGATATCAGTCACTACGGTCTCAGGCATAGGAGATGGTTTTGGACATTCTTCACCAGTGAACTTTGCCTCAACAAACCCCCAACCTCAACCTGAGACGATGGAAGTCCAAAGCGCCGGTGATAATTCAATGCAGGCCGATGACATTAATGAGGACAGCGCTGCCATTTCAAAATTTGTAACTCCAGGGTCCTCTACAATAATTTCCAACGATGCGGATAGTAATTACAAAGACCAAAATTCCACAATCCCGAGATTCTCGGAATCAAAGGGGCAAGAGGTAACTAAAGGCGATACAAACTCTGGGGTGATTCACTCAATCTTGGAGGTCCAAACTTCCCAAAATAGGTCCAAGGAATTTGAAGCACAATTAAATGCTATTGATTCGACTTTAAAGAAATTTGACACCAGCAATAATTCCACCTTAGCAATGGATACCATCTCAATTACTACAAATCTTAATGAAGATATTTTTGGAAATAATTTTGTCAACTTGCAAGGCATATCACACACGGATCATCAAGGCACACGTACATGGAAAAAATTGGCACGTGACCCCAATCTTTCAGAGTCCCATATGCAAACTGTATCTTTGGGGAAAAGAAATCGAGAAAGGGAGGAAATTGTACCCATATAACCAACAAAAAAAGTTCAGGTCACTACAGAATATGGCCAAGAAGAATCAATGGTGGAGGCTGCGGTGCAGCCCCGCCATCACTAATGAGTCTCATATTTTGGATTTGTTGTGGGCTTGGGAATCTATGTACAAGGAAGGAGCTGGAAGTAGTGGTTCGAGCAAAAGATCCCTCTGCCGTGTTCTTAGCCGAAACTTGGGCTGATGAAGCAAGGCTAAAGGAAATCAAACGCAACTTGGATTTTGAAAATTTGTTTTTTGTAGAGAGAAACAACAGAGGGGGAGGTTTAGCATTATACTGACGAAATTCGATTAATCTGACAGTAGAGATTTTCTCCAAATACCACATTGATGCAATAATAAATAAAGGGAAGGCAGATGCATGGACGATGACCGGCTTCTACGAGGAGCCAATGACACAGAAGAGAACTGAATCATGGAGTATGCTTCGCCAATTGAACAGCAGATTCAACTTGCCATGGTTGTGCGCAGGAGATTTCAACGAGCTATTGCAAAGCTTCGAGAAATTAGGGGGCAACAATAGAAGCCAAAATCAAATGCAACTTTTCCTAGATGTAGTTGATGAATGCAGCTTCGTTGATCTTGGATATGTTGGACCACAATACACTTGGCAACAACACTTTGCGGATGGACACTCGACATGAGAGAGGCTAGATCGTGGTTTTGCTAACAATGAATGGCTGTTGAATTTTGCAGGTACCAAAGTCCACCATCTTTCCTTAGATTCATTTGATCATAGACCTCTTTGGATCGTATCAGAGGGTTTGGAGTTTCACCCTACAGCCAAACCATTCCGATTCGAAGAGATGTGGCTGTCCTACCCGGGGTGTGCTGAAATTGTAGAAGCCGTATGGTCCAATACACATAATTATGACCCAGCTGTGGAGGTGATGAGAAAAATAGCAAAGTCTGGAAAGGAATTACACAGATGGAACAGGAAGCATTTTGGAAATGTAAGAAAGGAACTAGAAAAAAAGAGGTCAGCCTTGAAGAAAGCCGAGAAAGTTGCAACGAGAACAGGTGTGAATTTAGAAGTGAGGATGTTGAAACAAGAAATCATTGATTTGATGGACAATAGGATGTGGTTCCAGCGGGTAAAGGTCTTGTGGGCTTCAAAAGGAGACAAAAACTCAAAATTTTTTCATTGTCGTGCAACACAGCGAAAGCAAAAAAATTCTATCTTAACAATTCGAGACACATCAAGCCAATGGAGGACAAATCTGAATGAAGTAAATCACTGCTTGGTCGAATACTTTCAGAAGCTCTTTACCTCCACCAACAATCTGAACCCACATGAAGCAGTCAACTCTATCAATACCATTATTAGTGAAGACATGAGGTCCCAACTCTCAGCAACGTTCACAATTGGTGAAGTTCAAACAGCACTAAAGCAGATGGCCGTCCTAAAAGCCCCAGGTCCAGATGGTATGCCCCCTCTCTTTTACCAAAATTTTTGGAATTTAACTGGTAATGATGTAACTGAATCAGTTCTTAAATTCCTTAATTCTGCCTCATTGCCTGAGTAACTAAATCATACTTTCATAACCCTTATTCCAAAAAAAAAGAACCCTGAATGTGCATTTGACTTTAAACCCATAAGTTTGTGTAATATACTATATAAAATTTTTTCTAAAATTATGGCAAACAGATAAAAAAGATCCTACCAAAAATTATTACGAAACACCAAAGTGCTTTCATGAAAAGTCGCTTAATTTCTAAAAATATTTTGGTAGCCTTTGAATCTCTCCACAGTATGCAGAAACACAAAGGAAAAGAGAATTTTATGGCTGTAAAACTCGACATGAGCAAAGCTTATGATAGAGTTGAATGGCCATACCTCAAAGCAGTAATGGTGAAAATGTGTTTTGATGAAAAATGGATCAATCTTATCATGTTACACGTTACAACTGTTTCTTACTCAATTTTTGTCAATGGGGAACCCAAAGGCATGATCCATCCAATCAAGGGTATTAGACAAGGCGATCCATTATCTCCCTTTCTCTTCTTATTATGTACGGAAGGCTTGAATGGCCTAATTAATAATGCAGTAGCCAATGGAGACATTTAGGGTTATTCCTTATGTAGAAATGGCCCTAGCTTGAATCACATCCTTTTTGCAGATGACAGCTTATTGTTTTGCAGGGCTACTATACAGGAGTGCCAAAAAATCCTTGATACCTTGGATATCTATGCAAAATGTTCAGGCCAACAAATAAACAAAAGCAAAACTATAATCTTTTTCAGCAAGTGCACTACGGAAGAGATAAGAAATCATATCAAGATTGCCTTGGGGGTACTAGAGATTAAGCAATATGAGCAATATTTAGGGCTACCATCCTTAGTTGGAAGGAACAAGAAAGCCAGCTTTAACTACATTAAGGAAAGGGAATGGAAGAAAATTCAAGGGTGGAAAGAGAAATTGTTGTCACAAGTAGGAAGGGAAATATTAATTAAAGCGGTAGTCCAAGCCATTCCAACATATACAATGAGCTGCTTCAAATTGCCAGTGGGTCTATGTACGGAGATTAAATGCCTTATTAGAAAGTTTTGGTGGGGACAAAAGGGAGACCGGCGAAAAGTCCATTGGGTCAAACGGGAAACACTTTGTAAACCCAAATCTATTGGTGGTATGGGAATCAAAGACTTAGCCCTTTTCAATGACACGTTATTAGCCAAACAAGCTTGAAGACTAGTGCATCATAAAGAGTCCTTGTTCTACTGTGTCTTCAAAGCAAGATTCTTTCCTCATTGCTCTATAATGGAGGCCTCGAATACCACATTAGGCTCCTATGCTTAGAGTAGCATACTAAAGGGTCGGGATGTATTAATGAAAGGTGCAAGGTGGAGGGTGGGTATTGGAGAATCGATTGGCATTTGGAATGATGCTTGGCTGCCCTCCTTGGAATATCCAAGAGTGTTATCAAATCCGGTGACAAGCTTTGAAGATATGAAAGTTAATGATCTTATAGACCCAGTTTCAAAGCATTGGGATGCAGGTTTATTGTAGGGCTTACTCAGCTCTCAAGAGGTCGAATTGATAATGAGTATACCTTTGTGTCGCACCTATATTAAGGACAAGCTGATATGGCCATACACATCATCGGGTAACTACACTGTGAAGTCTGGTTATAATTTTCTTGCAACAGCAGAAACGGGCCAGACCACCACAGCCAATCTGAGACAAGATGTAGGGATTTGGAAGTTTGTTTGGAGCCTCTCAGTTCCAAATAAGGTGAAGAATTTCTTATGGCGAGTCTGCAAAGAAGCATTGCCAGTGAAGAGAAACTTGAGACAAAGAAAAATCATTGAGGAGGACACATGTGACCACTGTAAATCGCAGAAAGTGAATTCCATGCACTTTAGGAATGCTCGGCACTCACATTAGTTTGAAACTCAGTCCCAGAGCTATAGCTTCACCATGATCAGAATGTACATACGGTTTCAGAACTCATCAAACTCACTCATGATGAAGGAAAAGACGTCAATCTGCTTGCCATGATCCTTTGGACAGTGTGGTATCGCTGGAACAAACTCAGAATTACTAATGAAGAATATCTAGTCAGCCAAGTCTCCACGAATGCAAAGCAAGCACTCACCGAGTATCACCAAGCAAACCAGGTCATAACGCTCCAATCTCTAGTTTGCACTCGCCCTTGGGTCAAATGGAGCCTACCCCCTGCAGAAAACTTCGAGGTGAATTTTGACGAAGCCACATTCAAAGAGATACATAAGGCTGGCCTTGGCGTCGTGATTCGGAACTCCCTAGGACAACCGATTGCTTCCTTATTTGAATTGGTGAATCTGCCATACTCATCCGATATTGTTGAAGCAATGGCTGCAGCTAGAGCCATTTGCTTTGCTCAAGAAATTGGCTTAAATTCCTTTATCCTTGAAGGCGATTCTGAAGCTATGATCAAGTGCCTTAAAAGTGATGACGACTCCTTTTCTCCTTTTGATCATATCCTTGCAGCAGCCAAAGCGATCACAGAGACCAACTGTTGTATTTCATTTTCCCATATTCGTAGACTTGGTAACTCTGTTGCTCACAACCTAGCTAAACATGCAAGACATGTTAGAGGTTTTTCGGTGTGGATGGAGGATGTTCCTCCACACCTTCAAGCTATACTTTTAGCTAATAATGGCTAGTTTTTTTTCTTAACAAAAGTTACCGATGTTCTTTCTCAAAAAAAAAAAAAAAGGGTTTATCTACAAATATAGATAACAGGACAGAGAGTAGTGTGTAAAGTCTCACTTACCTCAATTCGCAAACCAAATAAACAATGCTTACTTTGCTCTAGTTTCATCACCATGATCCTTCAGCTTCAAGCCTAAGAAAATAAGCATAATAGTCACTAATGAGGACATAATCAAATTTGAATTAGTCCTAGCCCTCATATGGAACATGCCTAATTCACAACCCTAAATCTATATCTATATATATATATATATATTTTGGGTAAGGGTTAATTTAAAGCATTTATTATAATTTAGGATTACTACATTTTTCAATTACAAAAAAACCTAAGGGTGTGATGAAAAATTATTTCACGTGCAAACACATACTACTCATCACACCTCTAGGTTTTTTTGTGATTGGAAAATGTAGTAATCCTAAATTATAATAAATACTTTAAATTAATCCTTACTCAAAAAATAGAAGAGCCTCTCACGTGCGTGCTCAGAGGCTAGTTTGTCAGTAAAGAATATTAAGTTTAAAATATCAAGATTTATATTTTTTACCAAAAAAATGGATCAAGATTTAGAGGGACAACTCCAAACTAAAGTCCAAACGTCTCATCTACGATAAATCCCAAAACACAATCAATTAAGAACTACTATTTTTCTTATAACAGGATTACTAAAGTGACTTAAAAGTGAATTTTTAAAAAACTTTTAAGATGAGCTATCAATTCTTGTAAAGCCACCTTAAAGTATTCTTTTAAAAACAATTTTATGTTAACTTGAACTAAAATTTGTACATTAAGTCACTACAATGTGAAGTATCACTCAATACAACAACTAAAAGAATAGATCTAAATTGACGGTGTGAATACATAATCCAAAGACAAACTTAAGCAGAAATAAAGAAAACTTGAAATGATACAAAGTAACTCAAAAGGTGAATAACAAAACAAAAAGATTAGGGGCATTAAGCAAATGAATGCCCAATTTCCCCACAATTATAGCCAATTCTCATCCATGCCATGGTCATATCCTTCTTATTAGGGCTATCTCATCATTCTTATTAGGGCGATTCTTGACTGCCCTTGATGCTAATAAAATAATCATATCTGCAAGTATCACATAACATAAAAAATCACCATTCTAAGTTGACTTTATGCCATAACAGAACATTTGTCATTTCCAATAAAACTTCAATTCCAGATATATTCAATCGCTCACGCGCGTGCTCAAAGATTTTTTTTTTTTTTGGTTAAGATTCATAATTTGCATCAATTATAATTTGAGATTAATACATTTTCTTATCACAAAAAAACTGTTATGCATTTGTGGGTGAAATAATTTTTTTCATCACATGATATGTCCATGCAAAAAGTTAGAATTATTTTAAGAGTTCATTAAAGATATGTACATTGGAAGAATATGGAAATAGATTAGCATGGAGTTCAATCTTCTTCTTTTTTGTGGAGATAAATACCCTTTATTTTATCTCTCCTCCTTCTTTTGGCTTTTCAAAATAGATTAGCATGCCTGTCAAAAAAGATTAGATTTAGGAACGGATTATAGTTATCTGACTCTACTATGAAAGAGTCAAATGACTATCATCCTATCTCATACTAATATTTTTCCTGTACACTACCCACATTAAAGAGTTCAAATCAAACACAAACAAATAAACCATAAATTTTTGTGTGGAAGTTAATTTTTTTATTGAAAAAGGATTTAAGATTGTTTACATCTGTGGCTAACACAACAACAAAATTTTTTGAACATTCATAGCAGTACATTAATCCTGAATTGGATTTTTTTTCAAAATAACAATAAAACCCCAACTATATAGTTAGTAAACTAAGGTTTGAAACAATTTTGGTTTATAACAATTTGAGTCCTCTAGAGTCGATTTCACTGTAGCAGACACTCGATTTCAGTATGCTAGCATAGCTGATGTGGAAAATGAATCCATGTGGAAATCGAGCCTTAAAGCCTCGATTTCCTGTTCATCATCTTCTCCTTCTCTTTTTTTTTTCCCTCCTCCATCTGCTGTCCCAAAAGCTTCTTCCCAGCCCCCAAAATCAAACCGACGGACCAGATATCAACGGCGGAGTAATGAATGGATCCGAGTAGAACCTCCGCAGCCTTGTACCAGAGAGTAACGATCTCGTGCGTGTAGCTCTTCAGAGGAACGGTGAAGGTGCGTCCGAGTCCAAGATCTGCGATCTTCAGAATCCCTCTGTCCTTGTCGACCAGCAAATTCTGGGGCTTGAGATCGTGGTGGAGAACACCGTAGGAGTGGCAGTGAGTGACGCCCTTGCAGAGCTGGTAGAGGAAACTTTGAACTAGGGCAAGAGGGAGGGGCTGGGGATCAGCGCACTTGCGATGAGAATTAATGAACTTTTTCAGATTGGTTTCTAGGTACTCGAAGACGAGGTAGAGAAAAGGCTTGCCGTGCTTGTTGAGGGAGTGTTTGACACAGAGGAGGCGGACGACGTAGAGAGATTGGGAGAGCATCTGGAGCAAGTAGTCTTCGCGGAGCGCACGGTTGGGAAAAAAAAGAAGAAAAAAAGAGAGAAGGAAGGTAGAAGATGATGAATAGTAAAATTGAGCCTTAAAGACTCGATTTCCATGTGGATCATTTCTCTACATCAGCTCTACTAAAATACAAAAATCTAGTGTCTTAAACTCGATTTGCTACAGTGAAATTGAGTCCACCGGACTCGAATTATTATAAACCAAAATTGTTTCAAACATTTGTTTACTAACTATATAGTTGGGGTTTTATTGTTATTTTGAAAAAAAATCCTCCTGAATTTGGCCAATTGATGAGACATTCTAGAAAAAATGTATGAAGTGAAGGCATAATGTGAACAGGATCATCAAACACCCTTGAATAATATCAACAAAAGAGTTCTGAATTATAATTACTGCAAATTGAAAGGTGAACTGATACCCTTAATAATGCTTCTAGCAAACAAAGTATCATAATCTCCTATACCCACAGCCACAATCTATCTGTCCCCGACCTTCCTATTGAGGACCATTCAAAACTGGTATCAGTTTATGAATAGGATTTGAAAAAACTGTGAAGACTTAACAAAGTGAGAGTGAAAGATGGTGGAAGAAGATTGGGTGGACAACGGAAGAAGAAACTAAAGGAGAAGGATAATATTGTGGTGAATGTGAAAACGTGGTTTTTTATTTTTTATTTTTGAAAACTAACGTGGTTTTAATAGGTGTAGCAATCCAATTTTTACAGCTACCTTCAGTTATCTTTTTTTTTTTTTTTTTGAAATGTAAGATATATTTGAAAGTAGGGTTTTTTTTTTTGGATAAATTTGAAAGTGGGTTTTTTTTTTAGGGGTTTTTTTTGAGAATTTTTTAGGGAAAAGTTGAACGTGGTTTTTTTTTTTTTTTTTTTTTTTTTTTTTATGCAAAGAGAAAAAAACAGTTAAGTCTTGATAAAGGAAGAAAAAAAGAAAAAAAAAAAAAACTGAAGAAAGAAAAGTGAAAACGTAGAGCAATGCTTGGTGTTAAACATGGAAGTTAAATATTATTTATTTTAGGTGAAAGTTAAAGATGTATTTTTATTAGGGGTGTCCAGGCAAATTGGCGACCCGCCCAACCCGTCCGACCCGTCGCCGTCCGACCCGCCGCCACTCGATCCGATGACTCCGGCGGTTGGACGCGGTTTCCGACTTTGCTAACCCGACACCCAACGGGTCGGTTATCAATTTTTCAGTTCAAAACCCGTTAAACCCGACCCGAACCAAAGTCCATTCAATATCAGGCCATTTTTTTCCAGATTTCGGTGACTTTTTTTCCAGATTTCGGCGACTTTTTTTTTTTCCAGATTCTGGCGACCTTTTTCCAGATTCCAGCCCATTTTTCACTTAAATCAGTCGATTTCTGGCACAATAAACACTGATCTGGCTGAACCAGTGATTTCTCATCACGATTTGGTAGAAATCTCGCCGGATTCGATGAGATTTCACCGGATCTTGGATGGATCTGGCAAGATCTCGCAGGATCCGGCGAGATCTCGCCACATTTCGAAGGATTCCGGTGAGATCGGTTTCACCCGAAACCGACCACCACCCGCGGGCGACCCAAACCGATGAATCCGTTACTGTTACGGGTCGGTTGCGGGTTGAAAAACCACCCACCCGATAATTTACTTGATAATTTAATTTCTAATGTAGCATTAAGTCATAAAAAAATATGCATTTAGTAAATATAATTTTAGTGCTTTTGAGACCAACATTTGAACTTTTTTTGTTTAAGGGTTTGTTTGGATACCGTTTATTTTGCTAAAAATACTGTAGCAAAATAATTTTTAAGTTAGGAATAGTGCCGTGGGACCCAGTATTTACCTAGAAATATGCATTTAACGTGTTTAGCTGGGTCGTGAACAATGCTGTGGGACCCAGCCAAAAACGCAAAACGCAACTTCATTCCTAGGCAAATGCACGCTAAATGGAAACTAAAAAGAGGGTAATTTCTAGCCGAATGTCTTGTTTAACTTGTAAATGAGTAGTGAAAAATCCTACTCATTTTGCATTAAATTTTTTTCTCCAATAAAATCCTTGTCATAAAGATTTCTTAGACGGCAGGGTCTTGCTGGTATACTTCCACCAGCTCTAGTGAAGCTACCCAAACTGAACATCATGTAAGAAGAGTTGCCATTACTTTTTTTTACTTACTAGAAACTGAAAATCTATTTAAGTTTCTTTGATTGATTTCCTCGTTTGTAGTAATCTCAATGCTAACTACCTTGGTGGTAATATACCACATGATTGCTTATTCAAGTCCAAGTTAGTCAATAATTGCTCATTCTTATTGATTTAAATGAATTCCAATGTACTTTGGAAATATTACCTCTCTTAAAATAATGTATGCTCTTGCTGTATCTTTCTTTCTCACCAATCATTTCGACAGTAAAATTGTCATTTTTTCATTTGCTCTAGGTATAATCTTTAAAGTTATACTTGGGAGCATAGAGAGCAATCAGTTTTCTGGAATTGTTGCCCCTGAGCTTGGAAATTTGCCTAACTTGTAGTATCTGTCAGTGTTTCTTTCTTTTATTTTATTTAATTTTTCAAATCACATTTGAATGGTAATTTTTAAATTCTCAATAATCTTCTTTTTCACTTAACAATTGAAATGGTCTGAACTTTCCTTTCGGTGACTGCAGCATTCTTAGTGCTAACAATCTCACAGGAGAGTTGCCAGGCACTCTTACTAATCTAACCAAATTAAAAGTATTGTAAGTTGGTGTATTGATGCCATAGGTGTTCTAATGGTAATTTTTGTATTTTCATTGAATGGTAATCTTTGGGGTTTGTATTTTGTTCAATTTTCTTTCCATAGAATTAGTAGTAATAACTTCACTGGAAGGATGCCTGACTTTTTTCAAACTCGGAAACAACTAAAGAAATTGTATGGGCTTTTCTTCTACGTTGTTTTCCAAGTCTCTTTTTTAAATAAAGGATTCAGGTCTGATCTCAATCCTTTTGAGCTGTGTTGTTAACAGAGAGATCCAAGCTAGTGGTCTATAGGGGCCCATTCTTCCTAGCATTTCTGCCTTGAGTTATTTAACTGATCTGTGAGTTCTGTCTTCTAAGTTAACAGTTCTTGAGTTTCTTAACCTCTAATATACATTCATGTGATTTTAAATTTATAGTATTTATTTCTGAAGAGCCTGAGTAATTGGTGTTGCAACTCTATTCAGACGAATTAGTGATTTATTTGGAGAAGGTTCAAAATTTCCATCCTTGCATGGCGTAACAAACATGAGCAAATTGTAAGTCATTATTTTGTTGTAAGATGGTATAAATTAGAATAATACATTGCTCAGATCAGTTTTCCATACATGAATTTTGTATAAATTTAAGGTTGTTGAGGAGCTGTAATATCAATTTATAGGCGGAAAGAGCTCAAGAAAACTCCTGAAATCATCTTCAATTGGGCTACCAAGTATGTGTTGGGATTCTTGGATGCAGATCACTTTGACCCCTTGCAATCTGTGAGTAAAGCTCCAAGGTGGAGGCCAATTCAAAGTTCTAAACTAAGTTGACATCTTTGAAACTATACATTCCCTTCACATAATGGCTTTTAGAAATTGCATTGATTATTAGTACAAGCACATAAACACAAATAACAGTAGTAGAATCAAGCACAAGCACAGTACATGAAGGCTACTCCTAAAGTAAAAGAGAAAGAAAATCTCCCATTAAACATTTCAACAAGCGAGACTAAACTTGCATGAGATTTATAACACACTTAGAAATCCCAAATTGCATACTTCATCAAGGAATTGTTAAAGAGATTTAGTCTCTTTCAGTAGTTTCACGCTCCTGCATTTAATAAAAAAGTTCATTAGCTCACCATTGTATACCTTGATAGCGTCAACAGTAATAGCTATTGCATGCTTTAAATGGAAAAAGAAAATGGACAAGTATTATTATAGGAAGGCTGTGCATTTAAATAAGCTGAAAATTTGAGTCCAACATTTTGATCATGAATGAGAACTGAAAATCCAATTATGAAATTAGTTAGGATATACTGGAATCTGATAAAAGATAAATGCAATCTTTCTTGTATATATAATTTTAAAGAATTTAGGAATTGAAAAAAAGAAAAGAAAAAGAAAGTTCATGACTATGATAGTCCTATATTATAAAATATATTTACCTCTTAGTTGGGCTCGATTTAATCTACCTCTGTGGATCCTTGAATCAACAAAAGTATTTTTGTGCTTTCATATGGTTTATGCTAATGGTTTTTTTTTTTCCTTGGATTCTGATTTGTTTGAATTGAATTGCAAGTTCCTATTGATTTGGTTCTTGTTTGTAATGAAAAACTTCTTTTTGGATTTTCCTTGGTCTCTTGCTTTTTGAAATTTCCTGGTTCTTGAATGTTATTGATTTTTATTAGCTAGACTTTTAAATTTTGTATGCCTTTCTTGGTAGTCTTAGCTGTACCCCGTTGTTTTTTTTTTATTCTAATTGGTGTGGAATAGCCTTTCAAATGCATATGGACTTGAATTAATTTTCATGTTCCTATTGTTTTAAAAGATTTTTCATTTATTTTCTATGTTTCTCCTCTGAAATTTGTGGCATGAAGTTTATTGATTAATATGATCTTTCATGTATAACTACTTAAAAAAATAATTGTTCTCCTTGTGTTTACAAAGAAACTTTATTTGGATCTTGTTACGAAGCTTATTTTAAAAATATTGTGAGAACATAGAAGTAGTAATCAAGGAAACATTTATCAAAATTTTTTAAGAAATAGCTAATGAAAATGTAACTGAACTGTGCTGATCATATAAATTTAGAGATCAAAACCTTTCTCCCATCAAAATTTGATAGTTTTCATGTTTGAAGATTACCCATCTGGAATTTTTGTTATTTTCCATTCTGTATTGATTATATATATTATTAAATGTTTGTTTCTCCAACTACAGTTGATAGACAAGGATCCAAGGAAGGCAATTTCCCTGTTCTGGCCTGTCATAAAAGTTGGGGACCAGGTTGATAGTGCCTTGAAAGACATGCCAATTGTGATGAAACAATTGGATTGATCCGATGTGGCAATTGAGGCTATCCAATCTTTTCGCCATCTCTGCCCTTATGATTTTCAAGAATCTCTTGACAATGTGTTAGTTGAACTCTACAAGGTAAAACTAAAACTAGTTTTATCCAATAAATAGTTTCTTATATTTTACTTGCCATTCTTTGTCATTTGCCGTTTAGCTAGTTACATATATTTCATAACCTTAGAAAGGTTAGTTGGGTGAAATGCTTATATCAACTATAAAGGTTTAGGGATAAGATACTAGATCTCGTTGCTGTAGAGATGGGAAACATATGATTCATATGTTGACAATTATTACTTAAGATTCATAACATGACATGATTGCATGTAAGTTGACACCTATTATATAATGGGCGAAAATCACATTTTAGTTCCTATATTTTCACGCGATTCCCATTTTAGTCCCTAGATTTTATTTTTACCGCTTTTATTCCCTGTTTAGAAATACGTCTTCCACTTTAGTCCTTTCCGTCAGTGCCCTAACGGCACTGATCTACGTGGCAAACAGAATTATTAAAATAATAATAAAAAATTTTATTTTATTATTAAAAAATGACACGTCAGCATATAAATTAAAAAAAATAATTTATTAATTTTAACTAAATCAAAAAAATCAAAAACAGAAATAAAAATAAAAAATCACAATAATTGAGATCAAAGTGTGTCTTGGACAAGAACAACAAGAACATAAACTCAAATTTAAGAACACAAACTTAAAATCTAAAAATAACAAACTCAAAAAATAATAACAAAAAATTAACCTAGAGATCCCCGTCAAATTAAACATAAACAAAGAATTAAACATGAAAACAAACACAAAACACAAACCCAAAAAATTAAAATAAAACCAACACAACACGGGAACTCTCATTTTCCACTTCTTTCTCTTCGTTCTTTCCAGATCCATTTCTTCATTCTTTCCAGATCCATTACTTGCTGTGTTTGTATCTTTGTTTTTCTCCTTTGTTTTTAGATCCATGACTCTCCTTTCTTTTTAGATCCATTTCTTCGTTCTATCTGTTGCTGGGTTTGTGAACACAAACCCAGATCGACGCCGGCCGGAGATCTGGGTTTGTGTTTCAAGAACACAAACCCAGATCGGTGTCGGCCGGAGATCTGGGTTTGGGTTTGTGTTTCAAGAACACAAACCCAGATCGACGCCGGCCAGAGATCTGGGTTTGTGTTTCAAGAACACAAACCCAGATCGACGCCGGCTGTGATCTGGGTTTGTGTTTCAAAAACACAAACCCAGATCGACGCCGGCCGGAGATCTGGGTTTGTGTTTCAAGAACACAAACCCAGATCTACGCCGGACGGAGATCTGGGTTTGGGTTTGTGTTTCAAGAACACAAACCTAGATCGACGCCGGCTGGAGAGGCGTTTGTGTTTGTGTTTGTGTTTGTGTTTGTTTCTGGGTTTGGATTTGGGTTTGTGGGTTGAAGGGTGGGTTTGTTGTTGGAGATTAGTTTATGTTTGTGTTTGGTTGGTAAGAAGGGTAAGAAAATCCTAGAAAATTTAAGTTTGTGTTCTTATGTTTAATCTGAGTTTGTGTTCTTATTTTAATTTTAATTTTGCTTTGCGTTGATTTGGTTGAGCTGGGTTTGTGTTGGTTGAGCTGGGTTTGTGTTCTTTTTTTCTTTTCTTTTTTTTTTTTTTAAATTTCTGGGTTTGTTGTTATTGTTGTTCTTGGATCTGGGATGAAATTGTGTTCTTGGATTGATTAGTTTTAGTTTTTAATTATGTTCTGTTTTTAATTTTTTTATTTAATTAAAATTAATAAATTAATTTTTTTAATTAAAATACTGATGTGGCATTTTTAAATGCAAAAAAATATTTTTTTATTATTAATTAGGCCACGTGGACATAAATTAAGTATTATTTATTCCCGCCGTTTGCCGTTTGCCACGTCAGCTTTTTTCGTTTCTGATGTAACGGCAGGAACCAAAACGGGAAGCCTTTTTGAGAATAGGGATTTAAAGTGGTAAAAATAAAATCTAAGGACTAAAATGGGAATCGCGTGAAAATGTAAGAACTAAAATGTGATTTTCGCCTATATAATACTTACTGTTGATGTAACCTTTTCGATCTTGATGATTTGTTAAAGTAAGTAATGAGTAACAGAAAATTTGAATCTTGTAGCCATTATTACAAAAAAAAAAAAAAAATACCAAAAATGAAAATTCCAAGTGATTGTGATTTTTGAACTTCATTTTATTTTTTATTTTTAATTTCAGAATTGGATACCTTAATGTCTATTGTTGGGAGCTGAATTGATCTTTAAGGTTGTGATTGGATGAAGAATTTGAGAAATTCTTATAATTTTCAAATTGAAGGGATTTAAATTGAAGGGAATTTCAATCCCATTAATCCAAATCTCTATTCACATATGAAAGGCACTTCTTCCATCCTTTTGAGTACGCTCTCTAGCCCCCTATGTGGTATAAGCCAGAACACGTTGTTGTAAACAAGCCTGAGGTACCATGTGGGGTTTTTGACCTGAAGCAATATGATGGACCTCGGTGTTTTGTTATTCTTGGAAACCATGGTTTGTATAAATTCTGAGTCTAAGCTTTTCATGATTTACTTTTGTTCCTCCACAAAGGAGAAAAGTTTTTGGAATTGATTTTGTTGTTTTAATTTATGAATTTATTATTGCATTTATTTGATAACATGAACTATTATCAATTTTTTAGACCCTGATTTTACTCATTGAGAAGCCCTTAAACTTTTTAACTTTCTAGATTGTTACTATGGTGAAATAATATTCACTTTTTGAATGCAGATTGGGTTGATGGTCTTAATACCTTTATAAGGTTTATATGTCATAAAAGCTGGTTGGGTGGGGTGGTTATGCCTCAAAAGAAGAGTTATTTTGCTTTGCAACTCCCTAAAAGGTGGTGGGTATTTGGTCTCGATCTAGCACTCATTGATATAAAGGTCTTATTTCATTTAGCTTACCCCTAATAAGACCTCGCTGAAATGTGTAGTCCAGGAAAATGTTTTACTTCTTGTAACACGTGCCAGTTTTTGTATCTATTAAAATATTAGGAGTGACAGTCAAGGCCAGCCTACTGTGTGCATATTATTATGTTCCATGTAGCACCTTGAAGAATTTTATTTGATTTGTAAGCTTTTCATTGCCTTTGATATCTGGGATAATGGTAAGAATTTAATTTAGTATGCATCAAATTAGTTTTGTATATGCATAGCAAGATGCTAGGAGTTTTATGGGACTAAAATGCATGTCATGCATAATAATGTATTTGCTTTTAAACTCCTATTTATGTTGAAGCATTTTGGATACATATCTTGGTATCAACTAGTTGCTATGAGGCTGTTTAAGTCATGTATTGTTTTTCTACTCAACATTTATGGATATTACATGCATGTCTTTGCGTGTAAGCATTTCTTATATTTTACAGCGATCTGGAAGGGTTGAAGAAGAGATTGAAATGCTTTAGCTCAAGCTGAATCATATTGAAGAAGGCATAGCTTTCAGTGGAAGGAGGGCAAAGACAGCTAGATCTCAAGGGAAGAAGGTTCAAATAACTGTCAAACAGGAAATTTCAAAGTGGATGTTGCATCTTTTCTTTTTCTGCTTTCATTCTTGTTTTATATTCCAAGGCGCTTACAGTATTTTGATACTATTATCAATGCAGAATACTTGGGAACTTGGCCTGGACTTACTTGCAGCAAAACAATTATAGTTCTGCCAAAGAACAGTACAGGTAATTTTTTCCTTTTTCTGAACCTTGCTCATTGGGCTTCTCTGATAAAAATCTAGGCATAAGCGCAACTTATGCAGTTAAGCATAGAAACAAAGTAGCCTTTAAGAAACTATACCTTTAATCTCAGCTTGGTTAAAGAATTGAAAGTGTGAAACTGACTTCATAATTATATAATTGCTCATATAATTTACTTGATAATTATATGACTAATGTAGCTTTATCTCATAAAAAATATGTATTTAGTAATAATAATTTTAGTGCTTTTGGAACCAACATTTGAACTTTTTTGTTTAAAGTAAAAACTAAAATAGGGTAATTTCTGGCCGAATTTCTTGTTTAACTTGTAAATGTCATGGTTTTTGAGTACTTCTCTGTGTATCAGCCCATTTTGTGTACTAATGACTATTGACAGTGGAAATTAATCTGTGTAAAGATCGAAAATGGGCTATGGAGCCCAATTAATGAAGTTGTAATTTGCTGGACCTGTCCAAAGTAGGGAAAAAATATATCCTGTAGAGAAGAAACATATTCACACTACGAGGGCAAAATCAACCCAAGGAAAATGTACTTCTCTTTATTTATTTTAGGGTAATTACACTTTGCCCACCTTGATTTGTCCAAAAAATATTTTACCTATCTGTGGTTTAAAAATTGACACTTTACCCATCTGAGGTTAGCTTCATTTGACTTCTGTTACCCACCTTTGTTAAAAATAGGAGTAAATTTTTATTTTTGTTACCCTTTTATGTATTTATTCTCTTAAAACATAAAAAAAATTAAAAAAATCAAAGAAAAAGAAGATCAAAAAACTAGGTTCTGTAAAAATTAAAAGCTAACTTTTACATCTTTTTTCTTCCTTTTTTTCCAATATCAACTTTTAGATTTTCTATTTCAAAAATAAATGGATTACATAGTCTACCAAACAAACAACCAAACCATCCCCACCTACACTTTGCCCACCTTGATTTGTCCAAAAAATGTTTTACCTATCTGTGGTTTAAAAATTGACACTTTACCCATTTGAGGTTAGTTTCATTTGACTTCTGTTACCCATCTTTGTTAAAATTATGAGTAAATTTTTATTTTTGTTACCCTTTTATGTTTTTATTCTCTTAAAACATAAAAAAAATTAAAAAAATCAAAGAAAAAGAAGATCAAAAAACTAGGTTCTGTAAAAATTAAAAGCTAACTTTTACATCTTTTTTCTTCCTTTTTTTTCCAATATCAACTTTTAGATTTTCTATTTCAAAAATAAATGGATTACATAGTCTACCAAACAAACAACCAAACCATCCCCACCCATTCGGCAAAAACCAATTTAATCCTAAATATTGAAATGAGAATTAACCAATAACTATTTCCCAACCCCAAAGTCCATTTTTCGAATAAAACGATCAATAATTCACATGATAGGAAACACAATATTCAAATTTGAAAGAAACCCATCAAAGGTCCCCTCAAATCCAACATGCCCAAAAACCCAAAACGCAAAATAACCAAAACAACTGAATAGAGAGCTCACCCACAATCACCGTTGAGCTAATTTGCATCATTGGAAGAAGAAGAAGAAGAAGAAGAAGAATCGAAAGACTCAGGGGGCTTATCATGGAAAGAAGGCAGAGGATTAGAGCCCTTGATGATCCAATCGAGTGCAAAGAAGGAGACACTACCAAGAGTGGCGGAGCCCCAAGCATGAGAGTACCATTTGCTGTATTGTCTAATGGTGAACTTCCATTGCTCCAGGAGCGTTCCTGGGTTTGGATTCACTGCATCTGGCGGGTTCGGGTATCGGACCTTTTGACTCGAGATCGGTGTTGGCGGTGTTGATTTTAGTGGGAGTTTTATTAGAAGAAGAGGGAAGTTTTTGATTGAGGTCCTGGTGATCTTTTAGATCTTTTACATCTTCTTGTTCAAGCTAAAGAGGATGTTTTTGCTTCAGATTTAGACATATATTATACAAATAAATGTTCCAAAAACGGAAGGATGCCTGAAATCTGTTATAACCAGTAGCTTAACACTCCAATGTATTCTGCTAACATTTATTTATTATTTATTTTTTCTTTTTGGGTTAAATTACGCTGGTTATGGCATTACTATTTCGGTTTCTTTTTCTAGGAGGGGAATGGATAAAAGGGTTTTATTGATTTCAGTCTAAATCAAGTGAATTGCTTATTTAGATTCAGATTCTTATTATGAGTTAGCCATTTAGGATTTATGTACTGCTTCTTTGTGAATGTTAGTATTTATATTTGGTGGGTTTCAATTTTTAAATCAGTTCGAATTATTTTTGCGGATTCTTGTATCCTATTACTCTGAGACTGATGGCTGGTTCAATGTAATATCAACTGCAAAGCGTTAAAATAAATGATTTAAAAGTTTATGTATGAAAAAAGATGTAAAAGTAAGGTTTTAATTTTTATAAAACCTAGCTTTTTGATCTTCTTTTCCCTTGATTTTTTAGGTTTTTATGTTTTAAGAGGAGAGAGGCATAAAAGAATAACAAAAATACAAATTTACCCCTGTTTTTAACAGAGGTGAGTAACGGAAGATAAACCTCAAGTGGGTAGAGTGCTAATTTTTAAACCATAAGTAGACAAAGTGTTTTTTGAGCAAACAACAAGTGGGCAAAGTGTAATTCTCTCTTTATTTTATTATTATCTTGTGTTCTTTTTATTTGTTGTTCTTTTTATTTAACCTGTGATATCTTTTTCTTGAGTGATAACATGTTTATCTGTGCTTCATTGCTGTTTTTTGTGCATGACACAAATCTAGGAATCGGGTTAAAACCCTAGATATGTACATTGGCATAATGGTGCGTACGCATTCATTATGCTGCGTATGCATTTCTGGGCAGAGCCTAGATTCCTTTTTTATTTTATTTTTTTGTCATTTATTTGTTTTATTTTACTGATGTTGTATAGTTTTTATTTCTTTTTTCATGTAGCTTAATTTGCTTTTTGTATGTACATATCTCCTTGTTTGGTTTTTTTTTTTTCTTTTTAGTTAATAAATACAAAAAAGTTAATTTCACTTCAAATAAGTGGCTTAGAATTTCTTTTTAATTTGATTAGGATCAATCACAGATTTTGATTAACTTTTCTCCAGCATGTTACTTGAATTTGAATTCGTTGATGTACAATAGAATAGAATTTGTTGCATGTGAGATATTGCATATTTTGATGCTTTGACTATTTCCTCCTTAAGTGTCTTTTAGAATCAAATGGGTAAGGATTTGAATAGGCAAGGGAATTAATGTGAATGATTAGAATGTTTCCCATTATGGATTTGTTTCCAATTGAAGCTTATGCACGTGGACTTAGCAAAATGAGGTTCTGTGACTTAATTTCATCAATTTGAATGGCATTGAATATGGTCTTGCATGTTAAGGTGATTTAGTAATTCGTAGATTGATACAACTTTTATTAGTTTCCTTGTTATGTGACAATGTTTTGTTTACTTTTATATTTAAACGTGGCAGCCAATGTATCCTCCCTTGCATTGTTTCCTAATTTAATCTTGTGCAAGGACATACATAGCTGAATATTCCCCATGGAGTTTCCAAATAAATTCTTGCGTTTAATTGGGTAATCAATGACTTGATTAAAATGTGATTGCATGATTTATTTACTTTCCTTTTTTAATATGGTTGACATGCATGGTACTTTCTTTGTACATTGGTCTTGAAAATTTGAATTCAAATATAAAGTTAAATGTTCAATTTAAGGGAAGTCTTGTTCACATGCTTGTATGCCTTGACGACCACATGCTCCCATGCTTTGCCTTGATGATCAAATGCTCCCATGCTCACATGTTCACATGCTTGACTATTCACATGCTTGGATGCTCATGTGCTCACATGTTTGGATGCTTACTAAAAACAAGGTTATAGGAGGATATTTGCAGAATAACGTTGGTGAGGGAAAGAAAATAATAAGTTGACATGCGTGAGAAAGAATACTGCAAACTAGCATCTTGAGTTTAAAAGGGTTGATTTCAATCTAAATATCGAGTCTCAAATACTCGAATTCCACTGGCTGATCTGGTTGGTTTTTGCCAGATAGATCTCGAGTCTTATAGACTCGAGTTATACCAAATCAAACCCAGCAGAACGAAGATGAAGCCACTGGAAGAACAGAACGAAGATGAAGAAGAAGCAGAACGAAGATGAAGCCATGGAAGAACAGAACGAAGATGAAGAAGAAGAAGAAAACCAGGAAGATGAAGAAACCCAAAACGAAGAACGATTTGGCGACAGGAAGATCGATCTGACGACGAAGAATAGGGGAAGAACAGAGGAAGAACGTTGAGCCTGGACGAAGAAGAACGCTGCGAGGAAGAAGAAGTAAAACTTGAGTTCCCTGGGTCTGAACGAAGAAGAATGGTGCGGGGAAGGAGTAAAACTCGAGTTCTACGTGGATTTTCTTCCACGTCAACTACCTCCACTTACAAATCGAGACTTAAAAACTCGAGTTTTATCTTGGAACTCGAGTTTTAGACACTCAAGATGCTAGTTTCCAACATTGTTTTGAAAGATGACAACTAACTAAATTTTTTGATATTTAATGTTATTTGGAAAAAAAATTCAAGGTTATAGCATGGATTATAGATGGAAGACATCCAAACATATTATCATCTTTTTTTTTACCACCATTCCCCACTAATTTGTCTTTGAACCATCTATTGCAATCTTGCTTTTTTATTTTCTGTATTGTCCTACATATATTTCAGAATGTGGTATTTTAATCACTGTTCTTTTTCTGTAGATTTCAGTCCCCCTGTTGATGGGCAAAATTGTGGTAGTATACCTCATTTTTATGATTTTAGGCATTCTTTGCGGGAAGGGCTGTTTGGGAGGGAGGATATCAAGGTAAAAGTTAATTAATTGTGAAATATTGATATATAATTATCATGGACAGTATTCATTTTCTCCAACTATGGTGGGAAGTTGGAACAATTTGAAGAAAAAGTTTTCCAAGGGCTCATAAATTGTTGCAGTTCAATATTTAATTTTATCTTTCTATCTGCTTCCATAGTTGAATCAGCATTCCAAAGTACACCATGCAAAGAAATTGAATGATTTCTGGATTATGGCATATGAACTTATCTTGGTGATGATGCATAATGATTGGAGTGATTTAGTTCTAATAATGGTGATAATTGAGCTTATGTAAGCATGCAAAAAACTCATATCATGGCTATTTTGTAAAATCTGCATAAAATGGATGACATAAGATCACTGTAGTTGAGTTAATCTCTAATTATTTGCAAAATTTGTAATTTGGTTTCTTGATGTTGTTGCCCTTATAGTACATTTTCTATGTACTTGGGTTGTGTTATTTTTTAATAAAATTTTTATGTTACTTATCAAAAAAAATTATCTGCAAAATATCTTGGCTATTTATTTGTTTTTTCACTGCTAATAAACTTGTGCAGATGTCCAAGGGTTTACTGCTCTTTGATGACATCCACTAACTTTAGTTTCTGAATTTTATTTGGGAATCAATTAAAAGTTTATAAATGATGAATCTTTTTTCTTAATGAATGGGATTTTATGGAATGATGCAGGTAAGAAAGTTAATTATGCTGCAAAGGTCCATGGCTTTTGAGGTATCAGCCTACCCAGTGGTGTCAGGCAAGCCAGCCACCTTTGGTCTAATTAGGTCTTTGAACACCTTTTGTGAATATTTTCCAATGAAACACATAATATAGCTATCAAAAGTTTTTAATCAATTTGTGGGATTCTGTGATTACAGTACTACCAGTTATGCTCTCTTCAAAACTGTTGCCTGAGATGGAAGTGGAGGACAACTCCAAGAGAGAGCAGTTGCTTCATGGGATGCAAAACTTGCCATTATCCTCACAAATTGAGAAGTTAAAGATTTTTCAAAGTTCATTGAGCATCCAAATTTCAGTATTTATTTATTTATTTCATGAATTTCATGCATTTAAAAATCTCCATTTTACAGGCTAGAATTGATATGATTGGAGCAGCTTGTGAAATTGCAGAAAAAATGTTAGCTGACATGCGTAAAGCCTATTTGTTTGGAACCCGTCAAGGGCTGACAATTGACCCAGATAAGGGTCAGGCTGCAAAAATTCAAGAGAAAGAGAATTTACTCCGAGCAGCTGTAAATTTTGGCGAAGGCATTACTCTCAACTGTCTCTTTACATTCAATGCCTTTTAGATTATCTGCTTTTCATCTAGCTCTAAATTTATATAGGTTATTTGCTTTCTTGTATCTTGAGATGAAAGGTCTTGCATTTCTCATGCAGTCTAGTCTTGTAACTTAGTTTCAGCAATTTGTCGTCAAATAGTACCACCTCTATGATAAAGAAAAAGTTCAACAGAAATGATTTACCGTATGTTGCTTATCACTAAGGACGGCTTTCACTCATGCTTTGTGCATATTAGAGTAGCTGCAGCTGGATTTTCTCTTATCGTGTTCTTTCTAAATTCTTGTCTTATTATTGTTAGCAGTTAGTAACATTCTTAAACATTGACACAGGTTGCTGCTTCCAGTGCATTCATAAATAAGTTTTAATTACCTTGACCACCCCCACCATCCTCTTTCCCCCCCCCCCCCCCCCCCCCCCCTGCGGAAAATATATAATCTACTTTTGTGATGTATGCTATTGTAGCAATGATGAAAGTGTTGAGAATTTTAAGGGCCTCATTTTGTGTTCTTAATTAAGCACATTCTTTTCTGGCACCAGCCCTTTGGCTTAGTAATCTGATTGATGACTAATGGGAGACACATTAAAGTGCCATATAGAATTGATTGCTTAGGTTCATGGAGTCTTAAGTTTCTCCAAATTGTCCAGACACAAGTTTGTTGATGGATCAATCCCACCCCCTGTCAAATAATTGTGTCCTCATTAAGAGCATTGGTTGGTCTAGACCTGCTTGAAATGATCTTAATTGTTGATATAGAGTCCAAGTTGCAAATTATTCTTTCATCACATTAATTATGGGCTTTAATTTCTAAGATGATCTTTACAATTGTATATAATTATGGGTTCCTTGGTCTGCTTATAATTTAGAGCTAGTACTGAATTTAGTAATAATGTTTTGGTGAGTGTGGGTGCTTGTCAAAATGGACGTTGAGGTGCAAAATTTGTTGCATATTAAGGGCAGTGTACAAAGCATATTTTCATAGGGTTTGACTATAGCAATCCAGAGTATATCTTGAAAATAATATAACCTCTAATAAAAGCTTCAAGTTTTTGTGCCAGAAAGATGCTCTTGGTCTAGGAATCCTTGTAAATTTACATTTAGAAATGATTGGTTTATGCATGTAGGATTACGAATACCAGGAGACCAGAGGCAGATCACACCTGCACTTCCATTCCATTTGGTGGATGTGATCACTGACTAATAATCAGTCACTTGTTAAAGTATGATCTTTTTATTTTTGGAATTTATATTGGATTGAATATCAATTCTATTTTGGTGGCTTTTGCAAAATTTTTTTCCAGGCATGTATTCAAAGAATACCCGTCATCAAATAACATCAGTGGACAGTACTTTGTTGCAGGGTGATCTTTGACTTCATTTTTAAGTTTCACATCGTGAAGTTGTAAATGATTCATTCATTTTTTCTTCAAATTGTGAATTAAAGCCTAAACATCATTTATATGGTTGTCCTCTAATTTTGATTATTTTTGTTGATTATTTAAGTACGATTACTGATATCCTACACATGCTAGTGCGCATAAGTGGGGCATGATATGCTTTTATCCTTATCTTGCTATGTTTGTGTTAACAAGTTGTAGATAAAGGTTTGGGGTTTGTGTCAGCCTGTTGCGGCTTGATATTCTGCATCTGTAGGATGAGTATTAGGGCCTTCTTTTCTTAAGGTGCGTGTTTTGTCCTATTGCCAAAAACTTTTTAAGCAGGCTTCTGCCCCACAATTTATTGGAAGATCAGCTGCATCTCCTAGTGCCAGAACTGCTACTTCCTTTGATAACACAACAACTTCTCCACTACAATGTGCCAATTCTTCTAGGTCAGGTACAAACATGATGAACACCATCTCCTCAGCAACATAACCCTCAGCAGCTGCAGCAGCAGCAGCAACAATGGCAGAAACTGATGCAACTACCTCAGCATCAGCAGCAGCAACTCCTTGCACAGCAACATTTCAGGCAATCTGTGATCCAAGGACTGGGAGAGGTGAGGAAAAATACTACAGTATATGAATTTGAAGTGGTTATGTTTATGCTTCCAGTGTTCCATCCAAAGTTGAGGATGCTTATGGAAGTTTGGACATATAATTCTTGCACTAGAACATGCTTAATTGTATATATGTTTGCAAATGAACTTCCACACCGACTTTGGCTCTATTAGGATAAAATTTAAATTTTGGAAATCTGATGGGTTTTCAGGACATAGTGGAGGCAAGAAAATACTTGTATTGAAAATGGGTGAAACACATGATGTAAACTATTTTGAGAAAAAAAAAGGGGGAAAAATCATCTCCCTTGGTATCTGCCTCCCTATTATAACAATCTGTTCCAGAAATTTTGTCTTATGTTAATCTCTCTGAATGCTTTCCTTCTTAGGAAGTTCTGCTCTAGCATTTGAGTAGGACTTATATAAGTCTCTGTTGAAATTGATAATTGTTTGTTACTAGATGATTTTCATCACTAACCATGTACTGTTATATTTCTTATGCAGAACCAGCTGCCTCAGCTGCATGATTTTCTGGGCCAGCAGAAGTTTCAGTTGGTAAATTTACAGCAAGCTACATTTTTCCTTAGTTGTTTGAAAACTTATGGGTACATGCACACACGCATGCACGCACGCGCACATACCCACGTACATTGACATTTAAAACATATATGCCTTCATATATCTAAGTTTGTCGTTATTAGTGTCTTTGTTACCAAAGTCTTCCAAGAAATTTGGGGTCCATTTGGATGGAGGAAACGATAGGGTATGTGGTGAGGGGTTCCTCTTTTCCTTGTGTGGATGTACTCTCTTATGCATTGTTTGGATGGGAAGAAAAAGAGGGAAAGGAAAGATGAGGAGTGAAAGGATTACATTTCCTTGATTTGGTTGACATGAGAGAAAGGAAATTAGGATGATGTGGATGGAAACATTTTCCATGGGGCCCACACTTTTGCTATCATCCCAATTTGGACTGAGAGTGGGGAAGGGAGAGGGGCTTTGAGGTGATTTTAACCTCTTTTATTTTAAAATTTCGAATATGTGCCTATATTCTTCTTACAAGTCATAAATTTAAGGTTTTAAAAGTAAAAACATTTATTTTCCTTTCCGTTCTCTTTGAAATCCAAACAAGGGAAATAATTTGTTTCCTTATTTTCCTTCCTACATCCAAACACACATGGAGAAAGATAGCTGTCAATATAGCTATTGTAAATTTTGTTTGTACAATCTTCTTTGGTAGTGTCAGTCTTCTTTGATAGTCTCAGTATATTGAGGGTTTGAGTTCTTGTATATTTCTTCAACTTATTTTTCTTTGAGCACCTTAAATTTTTACCCAGCTTGACTATTCTCCTTTTTGTTTGTTTGTTTGTTTTGTACTTTTAAGTAAGTTATGCCTTACTGAATTATAGTTTTTTTTTTTTAGTAAGTGCCTTATTGAATTATAGTTATGATGATAGACAACCTTTCTCTATTTTGTTGATAGTATGAAATAAACATAGCCTAAAAGGTCTAATTGTTGGGAAATTCACTAACATCGCTTGCAAGTTTTTTCTAAGTTTTTGTTTGAGCTGCCACTTTAATGTTCATTTTAATTTCCATACCGGTGGATGCTGCTTTGGTGCTCCTTGGAAACATAATTTCACATGTGAGTGCTAGAACGTCTATTCTAAGCAATTAGGCGACGCCTTCTAAGCAATTACCCTTCCATACTGGTGCATTACCCTTTTTTCTAAGCAATTAGGCGACGCCTTCTATAATCGAGTACATTTATATGTTTCCTATTCTTCTTCCAGGATTTAATAAACACATATGTCATATCTCAATATGTGTGGGATCTTAGGTTATTTAAAAGAATGCCATTAGTGTATGTGCATTTTACTTTGATTACATGTCCGTGGAAACAAATTCCTTTTTATTCTCCATGCTTGCTTCTTTATGGTCTTTTAAATAGAGGAACTAAGGAGAAAACAATTGCATTACTCAAGACGTTTGTATGTTTTGTCAATATTAGTTGACTGTCTAATTTACGTGGTGTGTGCAGTAAACATTTTTTTGTCAGGTACAAATGTGTATGTAAGAACTCGTAAATTGTTGATTTTCCATTAAATGGTAGCCACCATTGAATAGAGTTTGTTTCATTCTTGTGCAAGATAGGGTTTGTTAAGTGCTCATTTTAAAGGTGGAAGGATGAAATTTCCACCCAGGATGCATTTACAGCTTATACAATGGCACTACCATATCAACAGTTAACTAATCATCCTTTTAATTTTGGTGGTTACATCCTATATTATTGTATTGGACCTTTACTAACATTGTGACATTTTGTTAGTTGTAGCCTTTTGCTCTTTCTCAAACACTTATCTCTTGGGGGAATTTTGGGTTGGGAGTTGCGTGAAAATTCTGTGCCGTTCTAGGGGAGGGCAGATGACAGAACTAGTTCAGTTAATTAGCAGAGTTGTACCTTTAGGTTTAATGTAGGCTATACGGAGAGGGCAGAACAATAGAGCACTTGAAGAGTTAGAATGGTCCATGACGAGTTAGAATGGTCCACGACGGGTTTTAAGATGATTTTATTGTATTCCTTATGTGAATGGATGATTGCTTTATCATAGCATTCAAGTTCTAATTTGTTCAAGTTTCTTGATGATTGTAATTTCTCTTGATTTGACCACCTGCATGTAAGAGCATTAGCATTGAGAATTCTACTTTTACTCTATTTTACTATCTCAAAAAGCCACTTTATCACTTATAACATACCATTTTACAATACCTCCAGCATCCAAAAACTCTATTATTTTACTATTCTATTAAAATATTATTTTTTAAGTACAGAAGGCAAACATAAAAACATTTTTTTTATTCCTCCTCTCTCATTTTTTCATTGCTTCCTCTCTCCCCTATCTCACTTCTCTGAGTTTGTGCACCGGTATGTGCTCCGATTGCATGGGTCTGTGCTCCGGCGGTGAGTTGTGATTGTGTTTTTTATTCCTCCTCTCTCATTTATTTCATTTCGACCTCTTTCTCCTGTCTCACTTCTTTGGGTCTGTGCTCCAGTTGTGGATCGTGGGTCTGTGCTCCGGCGGTGGGTTGTGCTTGTGGTGCTGGGTTTGGCCGTGGGTCGTGGGTTTGGACGTGGGTTTGGTCGTGGGTTGTGGTGTTGGGTTTGGCCGTGGGTCGTGGGTTTGGCCGTGGGTTGTGGGTCGTGGTTGTAGTGCTGGGTTTGGTTTTGGGTTGTGGGTTTGGCCATGGGTTGTGGTGCTGGGTTTAGCCATGGGTCTTGGGTTCGGCCGTGGGTTGTGGGCGTGGTTGTGGTGTTGGGTTTGGTCGGTGTTTGATCTGTGGTGTTGGGTTGGCTTGTTGTGGGTTGCTTTTGGTGAAACTCGATGGAGAGACAGAGATGAGAGAGACGGAGATAAAATATTATTATTATTTTTTTTACAATACTGCTACAGTGCAATTCTACCTTTAGAATTGCACTGCAGCAGTATTGCAAAAAAATTTGCAATACTTAGCTTTACAATTCTTTGATGCAGAGCACTGTGGGGCTGCAAATGCCAAATTCTCCTTACATTTGGCATTTGCATTCCCCAATGCTAATGCTCTAAGATGTTCATATTTTTAATAAAGTTCTATTTATTCAAAAAAAAAAAAAAAAGGAAGAAAAGTTATGCTCCCAAACAAGCATCTAGATATTATTACTACTTTTACCTCAGTCTATGGAGGGGTTTATCTTGGGCCTATTACTATATATCCTTTGTTTATTTTTCAATTTCTGTTGCCTAATTTTAAAGTCTATGCAAAGTCTTTTGCAGTGGTATGGGTCCAGATTTTCGAGTTTTGGTTCAAAAAAGTAGGAAGCAGGCAGAACAATATCATAGATTGTATAAAGTATGTGGTCTCCATTCCAATATTTTGCTAAGTTGTGGTATGACATATGTTTATCATGTTGATGCAAGCTCTTATAAACTACTTTGTCATCTGTCTGTTCCCTGTTAATCTACTGCCTAAGGCATACCGCTGACTAGTATTTTGCTTTGTATGTATTAAATCTCTCATGCCACTCATGAACATACACAACTAGTCAGTAACCTATGCTTTTCAAGTATTTTGCCTTATTGTGTGTTTGCTCTTCTTGCATATATGGAAGTTGGGAATGAATTTGTAATGAAGTCCCTGATCATTTGTCATCTGGTTCATTCCAAACATTTTTATATTCTAGAAGTGACAAAACTTCTGTTTTCATGGATTTCTAAAAGATAATATTTTGTTATATTTGCTTTTATGGAACAAAGTAAACATTCTGCAACAATGCCGCAAGTGAGTTTCACCAATTAGATTTTCCTGTTGCAATTTAAATGTTTCCATAGCTTATTAATTATTTTATGTCAATTAGTGGGTCATTATGTACATGTTGGAACTATCTCCTAATGTTTCGTGGTGCCATACAAGTCTTGGCATGAAAAAAGCTATGCTTAATTGCTTAATTCTCAAGGTTGGGACTCAGTGATTTTCTCTTCAGGTATGTTGTTAATTTCAAGGCATGGCACATATGTTGAACCAAGTAGTTCCTTCAATACTTCAAAAGATGCACAGTTTAAATGATTAATTTATAATTTTTTTGGGTTGTTTTTAATTCCATGAACAAACTTTATTTGTGTTAAGAAGCAATAGCAACACAATGTTTATTTAAGGAGATTTTTAATGTTACAGTATTGTTGGCTACTTGCTTTAGTAGCCTCACTTAAAAGTACGATATTTTCTTATTATATGAACAAATCATATACAATTTAAAAACCCTCAAATGGGAGAAAAGGTTAATATCTAATTACTCAATAAATTCAAACATCCTATAGGTTACACTTACAGGAATCTTAAATACTCAAGAATGAAAATCTTACCAATCGTATGTGATAATATTGACTAGTGATTAAAGGTCATGAGATGAACTTCTAGTCTCTCTCTCTCTCTCTCTCTCTCTCTCTCTCTGCATTTAAAATTTAAATAAATCTTCAAGGAGACATGTATTCTTTGGTCCCCACCCTCTTTTTTTTTTTTTTTTAATAATTTGTTTTTTTTAATAATTTGTATAATTGGCATATGCATATGGTGGTGAGGCCAGACTACAAATAAGAGCCCATCACAAACAACTGTTAGTATCTTATCAACGATTTTGGCTTTGGCTTTGGTCATGATCTGAACATGATTAAGTTCTTTTTGGGAGAATTGAGCACTAAATCACCTCTTCTATGATTTTACAATACAGTACATTTAGGAACCAATTGTATTGTTTATGATTTGTTGGAACCGTGCCTCTTGATTTGCATGCGATGTTAGAATTTTGATCTCATGTTGGGTTAGATACCAAATGATTTTGTGATGATATCTTGTTTACTCTTCTACATCTTGGGTTACAACATACTATATCGATTATCTTTCAATTATGGTTGTATGGTAACACTTTGTCCTGTTGTTTGCTTGCAGATTTGTTTATCCTTCAAGTGATTCTAAATTGATAAAGAGCAATAATTTCTCTCTGTAATATCTCTCTTGAAAATTTAATTTATTGTCAACTTATCAATTTGATTTCCAGGACATCATATGTGCTTGCTTCTATGATAGATATGGGTAGATGTGCCTGGTGTTAAACTACATATGTAGGGGAATTTGTATGGAAGGTTATTGAAGCAATGAGAAGAGTGTTGTTTTATAATTGCCATCATTTGAACTTATTATCTTTTACAAAACTGATCTCAATGTGTTCCTACTTTCTTTTGAATCTTCTTGGGTTGTTATGATTATTGTGTAGATAAACTAAAATTAGTCATAAGTCACCTTAATTGCTATAACAGATGTTTGGTTGATAAAATACACTTTCCATAAAAAAAAAGGAAGAAAAGTTGACACTAATTTCATTCATTTTTTTATGGAACACTAATTTCATTCATTTTTTTATGGACAAAGTATAGTTACAAAATTGGTTGTAGTTAAAGCTATAATCTTACTCAATATATTTTTATTTGAGGTGAATTTTGACAAATCCACCATTTGATTACATCTTCTTCTTATATCCTTCATGCTTGCAAAATTTTTAGAAAATTAAAGATCAATAGATATGTTATCAATAAATTGTTTAAATTACAAGTTTTTGTAATTTAAAATTATGCATAAAATATAATCTTATAAATCATATAGTAAATAATATTTGATTGTTACAAAATTTGACATATGTAGTAAGAGCAAAAAAAAAAAAAAAAAATCTAATTTAACAGTTAGATTTTCAAAATATGTAGTAATGTTAAAGATATTGAGTAAGGTTGTAGCCTTAGGCTACAACCAATTTGGAGCTAAATTTTGTCCTTTTTTTTTTATTCATACCAATGTGCTTATTGGGTTAAGAAGTTGATGGAAATAAAAGAATGTTATGACTCGCAACGTTGGGAATTATATTTGTAGGCTTTGGGATGGGTTTAATTATTTTTTACTGTTCTATTTGGTTACTGCAAAAATGCTGGAATATAAAGGAAATGTTTGGTTACTGTAAAAATGCTGCAACTCTATTTCAATAACTGCTTTGAAAGAAGTTAATAAAATATTATATTCAAAATTTCTCTGTGCATTGCAAGGGTGTACAATATTAGAAACCATAAGCAAATCTGTATCAGGGGAAAACTATCTGAGAGAAAAATAGCGATTTTTAGTCTGAGACTATCACTTACACTAGACCATTGAAGATCCTAAGTGGGCCTTTATTGAATTTAGAGCATTTTTCTGACTTATATTCTCCCTGCATTGAGCCTTATGTACTTTCATCACTTCCAATTTTTACAATTTCAGAAGTGAAGTTTCTGTGGCACTAGTCAGCTTGTTTGTCCTGCTTTTCTCTACCACCATCTATTTCACTTGACACTACTTTTAAGAACTTAATCTATTTTTTTTTGGAGCTTTGTCAGTGTTGTGCTTTATCTTCTTTGGACAGTCACATTAGATAAAAGTTGCATGTTTTAAACACGGTTGCTCCAATTCCAGTGAAATATGGGTTCATCTCGTAGAGAAGAGTTATTCTATTTGTTGTTTTGCAAATTTTTACTGCATGTTTAGAATCTTCCTAATTACATGTTAACAGGAGCTGGAATATTCTTTTGGGTGCTGGGCTGCGCAAGTAACAGAGTTGTATTTGGTGATAAGCTAGCTCGCTCGCTCGCTCTCTCTCTCTCTCTTTTGTCCCTATATTTGGTATTTTCTATTACAATCCTAACTTTATACGGACAATTTCTTCTTGTTTTATTTATTTCCATTACTTGCTCTATATTTGCACTTCAAAGGCTTCATTTCCTTGAGAATTTTGAATTTCACTTTTGTGTGGGTTTGAAACTTTCATTCCAATTACGTTTCCTTCGCCTTGTTGTTTTGTTTAACTTTTAGTCATTCTTTATTAGCTATCTCATATCTTAATGTGGCTTCATATTGGTGTGAGGCAGTTAGATTAACATGGATTATTATCTAAACATGGTTGCTAAGAGAAGAATAAGACTGGTTTTTGCTTAATCCTGTCATGATTGGTGTTTGGCGTGGGTTGGGCTTTTTGGGAATTAAATTCCTTTAAACTTATTTCTTTGGATTTGCATCATATTTCTTAATATTGGAATATTCCTTTTAGTCATATTTCTTAATATTCGGTTTGCGTCATATTTCTTAATATTTCTTTAAGCTTGTGCTTGGCTTGATTTAGCACTTATGCAGATTTGATTTTTTTTTTTTTTTTTTTTTTGTATGCAGTTAAGGAAGCAGCAACATAGAGCCACATTAACTCTTTAACCAATCTATTTCCACAAATAATGGAACATTAGTAACTGAAATGGTGAAACCTAACTATAGAAGTGAGCTATTGACAGCATGGGCTGTAATTATGGTCGGCTCTTATTTTGTTATTGGGCTTTATTTGTGGGTTGTAATGGTTATCTGGTTTTTGTTTAAAAAAAACCTATGGAGTCTTTGTTCTATTAGGTTTAGGTATTACTTGCTCATTTATATTACTCCTAAAATCTATACTACAAATGGTACAAATGGGGTTCAAGTGATAGTTCAATAGTAATGACATTTTTTGTAGTGTCCCAAGTCTGTGGTTTGAATCTCATCCCTCTCCCCTAGTATCTGCCTATCTCAAAAAAAAAAAAAAAAAAAAAAAAAAAAAAAAAAAAAAAACTATAGTACAAAGAATCTTGCACAACTAACATTTATTAGCTGCTAGATTTGCTACAATTCCTGATTAAACACTATGTGAAACTATACTATCTCTTTGGATTTGGTACTAGATTAAACACCGCGTGAAACTTTTTTTTTTTTTTTTTTTTTTTTTTCTTTCCTGGATAAGTTTTTGAAGGTATGATGAATTGGGCGTCTAAGTATGGTATGGTGTACATTTCTGGTGTTAATGTGACTTTCTTTAATATGGATGCTTAATGGTGCCATTGCTAATATCTCTATATGAATGATACCTAGCTATTTTTAATTTTATTGTTATTTGTTATGTAATGAGTTCCATGAATTGTGTCACTTTATGATGAATTAGAATATAATAGTCTATATAAGCTAATTGTGTCCCACAAGAAAGTGAGATTATTTTGATGAATAAAGTTTCTACTAAAATTGGGTCTATTGGTTTGGTGCCGACTCTAGCCAATCCTAAGTGTTGACTTCTGGTGGTTTTTTTTTTCCCCTTGCTTGGTGCTATCCAAGCAAGCCTAGGTGCTGCCTCTTCTCCATGTTAGGTACCCATGAGCAGCAGCTTGACTTAATGCATATAATCCAGCTAGTTCATCATGTATGCAGCACCAGTAAGCGTGAGTAAGTAGAGTTTTGTATCAGTAAGCAAGCACCAGTAACAACAACAGTGCAGCATTAACACTTAGTTCTAGACACCAGCAGCTTATTATAAGAGGTAGTTTATTAGTAAAGTTGTGTATCATCTTTGTAATTAAAGGTTAGAGTCACGTGCTTATTAATTGATTGTGTCATGTGCTTAATTATTGATTAGTTAGAAGCCATGTGCATAACAGTTAGTTAGTTAGACTATTAGATCAATGTAGCCAGCTAGCAGCTAGTGTTAGTCAGTTGTGTTCATGAATTGCATAAAGGTGTGGAGATGGATTGTAAGAGGCATGCAATGAGAATTCAGTCTATTCTTAATCCTATTCTTCTCTAATCCTTTTACTTTCTCTCTATTCAATGTGAATTCTTCTAAGAAGCATGGCTGCCCTCTTAGTCACTCACCATTTTTCTTAGCTTAAACAGTTCTTATCACTCCTTTATTTACATATTTTTCTTGTTGTACAGTTCTGGTTTTTCCTGCGTCAAATCTTTAGCCAACCCTAGGTGCTGGCTCCAAGTTCATCCATCTTTATTTGTCCTATTCTTTAATTTCCTGTTACAAAGTTTTGGTTTGTCTTGCGTCATTGTTTTTAAAAGTTCTCTAAGGTATTCATGTTCTTTCTGGCTGAAGAAAAAAATGATATATGCACTTTACTCTTTGGTCGGTTTCCATCTTTCAATGTCTATCTTATAGAATAATAGTCTAATTGCATGATTTCCATCTATGATCAGTCTTTTAAAGAAAATGGTTGCAATGTGTCTAGTGAAAGATCAAGCAAAGAGGCAGAACTTTTTATTTGTGGAAATTATTTACTGACTTGCCACCCCTTTGGAATCAAGTAAAAGCCCTCCAGGTTAGCCACCATTCCGCTGAGATCCACCTTTTGTACTTTCACTAGTCTTGGTAAGCTTGTCTAATGGCTATGGTTTATTTTGCAGCTTAAAAATGAAGTGCAACTCTGTAATAAACATAGAGCCACATTAACTCTTTAACAAATCTATTTCCACAAATAATGGAACATTTAGGGCCCGTTTGGAAGAGATTTTTAGTAACGTTGTTTAAGTGTTGTAGAAATACATGTGAGTGAAAAAATGTTGTGGAGATGCATGTACTGTTGTTTAAACTACGAAAACTGTTGTTTAAACAATAATAACAAACATAACCTTGGTAATTGAGACGGTGAATCTAACTATAGAAGTAAACTATTGGCAGCATGGGCTGTAATTATGGTCAGTTGGGTCTTATTTTGCTAAGGCTTTATTTGCAGGTTGTAATAATTATCCAATTTGGTTTTTGTAGTAAAAAAACCTATAGAGTCTTGGTATTACTTGCTTATAGACATGGCAAAACTTTGACCCAACTTGATTGACCCGTTTAAAAATGACCCGTTTTAACTCGTGACCTGTTTTGACCTGCGACTCGATTAACCCGACCCAAACCGCCTTGCCTGTTTTGCCACGTTTACCAACGTTGAGTAGATTGAGATTAAGATATAATTCTTATAAAATTTTTACTTATTCTTCTTTACTTAATATGTTATGTACTTCATTATAGGTTGTTATTTTTTACTTGTTACTTTTATTTTCTCTTCCTACGTTAAACAGATTGAAAATTATATCAAGATTAGCTATCTTATACCAAGATTAGCTTCTAGATAGTTGGAACAAGAGTTGCACCAAATTTGGGTATCAAGTGTTTAGTGGTAATTGGTAAGTGGTAACGATATCACTAGTGAGAATCTAATCACAGTTGAGGAACTCAGAAACAATTGATAGATTGCATCTATTTCAAAAAAAAAAAAAAAAAAAAAAAAACTTCGTTTGAAAAATACGGGTCAACTCGACCCCTCTTGCAACTTGACTCGACCTGCAATCCGATTGACTCGTTTAAAAATGACATGTTTTGACTCGCGACCCGATTGACCTGTAAACCCGATTGACCAAATCCAAACCTGACCCGACTTGCCTGTTTTGCCACGTCTACTTGCTTTTATATATATATATATATATATATATATATATATATATAAATTACTCGTGGAATCTATAGTACAAATGGTACAAATGGGGTTTAAGTGATAGTTAAGTAGAATGATATTCTTTGCAATGCTTCATGTCTATGGTTTGAATCTCATCCCTTTCTCCTAGTATCTACCTATTTTAATAAAGCAATCAATCGAACAGAATAGTAATGTCTATGGAATTATGTCTTTATTTTTCACACCGACCAGAGACCTGATAGTTGGAGGCAATAGCATTGGAACTGGAGAAGGTGAAGGTGGATGTGTCACCGTGGACTACTCTTGTATCAGAAGCAACAAAGGTTACTTTCACATTTGTATCCAACAAAAAAGCGTTTAAAGATATCATCTATTCCAATTATTTCTCTTTTGATGTTGGTTATCCAACATGTTCTCGGGACCAAATAGAATAATAGAAGAATTTGAAAATTCATAATATCAAACTAACTCATCTGCAACACAACTCACCATGAAATTCCCCTATAGACATGTCAGACTAATTAAATAACGAAACTATAAATTCTAACAGTGTAAGTAAGAACAATTACAATTATTGACTATTGACATGTTTGAGCAGTTAATTAACAAAACTATACAATCAAACAACCAAACAACGTAAGAACTATTACAGTTATCCAAAAAACAAGTCTTTCTTGTTTAAAAATCAAATCAAGGGCCAATCAAAATCAAATAAATCCATTTGCAATTCACTATTTCAAATACAACCCACTATACAATACAATTTCACACTTGCTAGCAGATATATATATATATATATATATATATATATATATTTTAACAAAACAATTCAGCATTGTAATATAAAAAAAGTGTATATCCAATGGTGACACAAAATCGTAACTTTAAACTAAAGGGCTTACATATGGATTAAAAGAATTTGGAGAATTACCAAAAAATAATAAGTAGGGACAAGCGGCAATATAAGACTGCAATGCACAAAAGAAAAGAAGGTTGAAATTAGATAGAGAATAGAGATGAGACATACAAACCAATAATACAGAGAGAGAGAGAGAGAGAGAGAGAGAGAGAGAGAGAGAGAGAGAGAGAGAGAGAGAGAGAGAGAGAGAGAGAGAGAGAGAGAGAGAGACTCAGCCAGAGCGTTTGAAGTGAGCGGTGTAGGACTTGACGAAATCGTGAGGGAAACGTCTTTTACGGTTCTCGCTGCCTCCATCTTCTTCTATTCTTGCTCGAGTGGTAGACTTGAGCACAATTTAAATTTCCACATTCACTCACTCACAATATCTTAAGCAAAGTCCCAAAGAAACATGTTAGGGTTTAGCACACCCACAAAGGTGAAAGACAAAAAATTAATTGTCAAAATTGTTATAGAACGAATTTAAAATCCTAGTTTTCCATAAATAACAAACATAAAGATGTTTGCAGCCTCTAATTCCATTCTCAAACAATCCAACCAATCCACAAAAGGTTAAAAGTAAATCGTAAATTAATACCCATATAAATAACAAAGAACACATTAGAGTTTTGTCTGTATAAAAGTTAGATGTATCTCCACGCATTGAAAAACGAGAACAAAAATCAATCAAAATAACACATGAAATAGTACAAAAGCGTTCGAATTCTTCCCCAAAAGAAAACCCAGATAAGAAAACCCAAATCAACTGCGAGCATGGTTGTCAAAATCTCGATCTGAATTCTACAATTTTATGATTTCGCCTGCTTAAAACAATTCGGATCTTTCAAGAATCTTTGGTAGGATCGCTATGATCGTTCAAGATTGGTAAAATTGTACGATTCTAATGATCCCAAACAATCTTGATTTCTTATAATCTTTTTTAACTTAACAAAAGGTTTAGTTGGACTAAAATGAAAAATAACATCTTAATAGACTTAGTTTTGCTATTATAAGGTAGAAAGATAGAATGTTAGTTGGACCGAATGAAAAATAACATCTAATAGAGTGTCATGTTTTGTGGTTTTTGGTTTCTTTAAATGATGCTTACAAATGGATGTATTGATATATGGTAATTACATCAAATGGATGCAATTTATTTTTTTTTTATGAATGAATGTATAATTAATATGATTATTTAACATACCAATGTATTTTTTTTTCCAAATAATGTAAGATCTTACGACTACGATTCACGATTCCACTTACTTCCTACAATTCTACGTAGGATCCCGATTTTGACAACTTTGATTGAGAGAGAGAGAGAAATTGATCTTACAAAACCACACATTGAGAAAAGTTTAGTCAAATACCACATACCCATAAAAAGTTTAGTTTCTCAAATCAAAGAACAAAAGTGAGAAATCGGTGGTGTGTGGCTTGGACCAAAGAGATGGGAGAGTGAAGAGAATGTTGAGAGAGATTGAGGCCGTTGGATGAAGAGACAGAGACACGAAGAGAATGATCGGATGACCGAGAAGAAGAGGTGGAGATTGGGAGATTGGAGAAGAGTGGGTTGGTGTTTCGGATAGAAGGGAGAGCAAAGAGAATGTTTAGAGAGAGAGAGAGAGAGAGAGAGAGAGAGAAAGAGACCTTTGCTTTGGAATTTGTGGAGAGAGAGAGCCGTTGGGGTTTTTACAAATCTGATATGTGGAGAGAGAGGGTGCGAGAGCCGTTGGGATGTGTGCATTTAAATACAAAAATTTCACTTTTTTTTTTTTTTTAATTTTTAGGGACAAATTTTGGTTTTTTAACAAAACTAAAACAGTCATTGTATTTGCTTGTTTTCAGTTTTTAACAAGAGGTTTCGAGTCCTTCTCCCGCCGTCACACCGTCATCTGTCCTCTGTCATCTTCTCTACGTGGTGCTATACTCTCCAGGCAATGTCATCCTGTGGACTTAGTAAAGTTGAAGGATGACAGTACACTCTAACGGACTGATCATCTCTTTCACCAAAATGATTATAAAACCACAAAAGTCAAAACACCTCAAACTAATCAAATCCCAAGTTCGTAATTTAAAGAAAGCTACTGCAGTGCATAGTTGTGTAGTAGGAGAAACTAGAAAGAAGAAGAAGAAACAACTGGGCATGAAAATGGAAAATTATTTAATAATAAAAGGGTTTCCACATGCCATTTAAAAAAATTTCATGTCATTGCTTTGTTAGATACATGGGTAAAGAAACAAACTGTAGTTAACGGAAGAACTAATATTGCTCATTTTTAAATTTCAGGAGCCAATACTGTTCACTTGAAATTTTAGGGATCACAAGTGCACAATAGGTAAACTTAAGGAACTAACATTGTAGTTTCACCTTTAAAAAACATTTAGATCAAGAATCTGAAATCAAGCATAAAGAATACCAACTGCTCCATTTATGTGAGGAATCTGAATGGTGAACAAATAATACAATTGCATATCTGAAGAAAAAAAAAACGTGCATTAAATCAAGTGCTTATTCAAATGGGATATACAATGACAAAAAAAAAAAAAAAAACCGATTCATGTAATCCATGCCTATTGGATTGTCCTTTGAACTTTGATAACTCATGGCTCTTGGTCTCCTACAATAACAAATCACCGTTAACCTAAATACAAACTCCATTAACCTAAATAGTAAATGAAAACTTAATAAACCTTGCACCATATATATTAAGCAAATTTGGTTTAGTAATTTGCATCTATTTTCAAATTATTTTCTCTATTTACTTTAACACGGTTCATAAGGACAAAATGGGCAAATGCCCTTTTCACACAAACTAAGCAGCATTTTGCCCTCTTTCCCAAACGAATTAGGAAAATACTCCTCTTTTGAAATTCGATTTTCTCAAAATCGAGTTTAAAAAAAAAAAAATTTGGAGCCCTATAGTGACGTTTTAAGGAGTCTATAGTGACGTTTTCAGGACCTATAGTGGCGTTTTATAACTCGACTTCCATGAAATCGAGTTATATGCAATTTTTTTCATTTTTTTTCCTATAACTCGACTTTGTAAAGATCGAGTTATAAAATGCCGCTATAGGTCCTGAAAACGTCACTATAGGCTCCTTAAAAACGCTGCTATAGAGCCTAACTTGATTTTTAGAAAATCGATTTTCAAAAGAGGGGCATTTCCTTAATTAGTTTGGAAAAGGGGGCAAAATGCTGATTAGTTTGTGTGAAAAGGGTATAGGCCAATTTTGTCCTGGTTCATAACATCAACCAATGGGTAAGATGACAGGTAATTATAACTTACTTCATGAACTCAATGGTGAGAAGAAGGATTGGAAGATTAAAGCGAATCATGCGGCTATGGGATGTATTCAATCTCAAGAATAAAGTTTTTATGAGCTTGGATATGGTGTTGCTAGAAGAACAGGTGAGCCTCACATTATTATTATGTTATCGAACAATTGTTACTGAACATGATTATACACTCATTTATATAAGCAACGATCAAGGATGCATTTATTCATCAATTTAGGGAATCATTACAAGAAGGAAATATTTATTTCATAAATAGTTTTTCTGTAATTCTTAACAAGAATAATTACAAAATAGTCACCAATGAACATATATAAATTTGAATTAGTCCCATTTGAACATCTGAGTGACCGATGCGACAAAAAATGCCCAATTAACAGGTATTGATACATATTAGTTAGGTTATTGCAAGGTACAATTAAGGGGGGAAAAGCTGTATGTGCTAAATATTTATGACCATGTAAATTATGTAGATGTCATTGGAAATGTGCAGTCATTTTTACCCTTTGTATGAAAAAGACGTAATTGGAGGGGAAAAATTGTAAACACCAATCCCCAAACACTTTCGTTAGTTAGCAAGGTTTTCAAACTATTTAGGAAACTAGCATCTCGAGTCCAAGAAACTCGATTTTGCAAAGAACTCAAGAATAAGAGACTTGATTTTTCCAAGAACTCAGCCTAAGTAATCAGAGGAAAACGAGAGAAGCAAAGGGAAAATGAAACCTTCGCCTAAGGAATCACATGTTCATGGGTTCAGTCCAAGCTTGGGTTCGTGGGTTTCGTTGCTTGAGTACATGGGTTTCGTCACTTGGGTTCGTTGGTTCGTAGCTGGGTTTGCCACTAGATTCGCCACCTGGGTTCGCCGCTAGATTCGCCACCTAGGTTTGTGGTTTCTGTTTTAATCTCTTGCTTTGTGTGGTTTTTTCTTTGATCTATTACTTTTGTTTGTGTTGTGTTTTTGTTGTTTCAGAGGGAGAAGAGGGGACCAGAAAAAGAAGAATTACACGTTTTTTGATTTCTTGGTTTTCTTTCGTGGAACTCGCGTCTTAGAGACGCGATTTTCATAGAAATCGACTCTTTCATTCTCAAGTTGCTACAGTGAACTCGAGTTTATTAGACTCGAGATGTTAGTTTCCTAAATAGTTTGGAAACGTTACTAACTAACAAAATTGTTTTGTGATTGGTGTTAGTTTGCAATTTTTCCCTAATTGGAGAGCAGTTGAAGAAAAGGATTGTTGAGATTGAAGACAAAAGGTTAGTTGAACTCAAATTATTTTTTAATACTTAGAATGGGAAATTTTCAAATATTTCAAATAAATGATCTAATTATTTAATACTTAAAATAACTAAATATGTAGAAATCACATGGTTCGGATTACATTGTGGAAAGACCTTGAAGAAATTATTACTAAAGATGTATAAATGGAAGTATCGAAATTAGTTATTTTGATCATTACTTCAACAACTGTGAAATCATTAGTGGCATGGGTAAGAACTTTTAGGATTCAAATCCTCCAGATTTTCTAGGGTACTCTACTAATAACTTTCCTTAAATCCTAATCGTTATTTAATGATTTTAGAGTTTAAATTCTGCCATGTCAGCATTCCACTAATAATACTCTTAAAATAATATAATAATGTTGCAAACAAAACAATTAAGATTATTGTTGTGAAATACTGATATAGCAAAATCTAAACTATTAAATCATTAAAGAACAGTTAAGATTTAAAGAAATCTATTTGATAGAGTATTATAGAAAATCTAGAAGATCTAAATCCGAACTTTTATGACAAAATTTAGTTTTTTATACTAAAAATTAAAGACCACGTTCTGAAATGGTGGACCGCCCATCAAAATTGTCAGGGTGTGTTAGTTTGGAGAAATAGGGTAAATAGAATATTTTGGAGAGAAAATGAGAAGGAAAACTTTTTGGAGTGTGTTTGATTGGGTGGGGAGGAAGGGAAATAAATGGTAGGGCCCAAGTGTTTTCTCTCTGGACCCACCAAAAAGGTTTCTCCCCAAATTGAAGAGAAAACTAAAATGAAAAAATGAGGTTACTTCATGGACAAAATGATGTTTTTTTTTTTTTTTTTTTTTTCATGTGTGTGTGTGTGTGTGTGTGTGTGTGTGTGTTGCCTTGGGGACGTTGCCTCCCTTTTTTCTTTTCCTTTCCTGGGTTGGACGTTGCCTTCTTCTTTTTCATTTTTTTTGGATTTCCTAAGCGTTACCTTCTTCTTCTTCTTCTTTTTTTGGTTTTTTTTTTCTTTGTTTAACTAGACATGATTTTTTTTTACATGATTTTTATTTTTTAATAAACTGAGTAATTGTTTTTTTTTGTCACTTTTTTTTATTTTAATTGGCTATCATTTTTTAATAAGAGTATATGAGTAAATTTATTCAAACACACTTTTTCCATCCCTCCACTTTTCCACTCACAACCAAACAAAATTAAAATCTTTTCTATCCTCCCACTTTTTCATCTTTTCATCATTTTCTATCCTTCCACATTTTCACCCCTCCAACCAAACAAACCCTTAAGTTTAGATATAGTATATCTAAATATCTAATTAGGTACAATATCATTTTATATATAGTAAATAGGTGTTATCAAAAATGAAAAAAAAAAAAAAAAATATATATATATATATATATAGTAAATGGGTCTCCTCAAATTACTCTAATTAAATTGTTCCTTAATAAAACCTCCCTATAAAGAAAATACCTTCTCTTTGAACCTTTTTGTCTTCCATTCCAATTCACATTCTCATTTGAGCTACTTATTAATGAAAACAATAACAATTGTTTTTTATTAGAGCTTATTATGAGGGCAATAAATTTCTCTCATTTCCAAAATAAATAAGTGTTTGAATGATGTTGTCGTAGGAAAAACACTATAGCTGTCTTCTTCATCTTTATTTATATATTTATTTTAATTTTAGAAACCACCGTAGCTATTTAAAGATGGACAAAGTTTCATCACAAAATTTGTTGTAGCCTAGGGCCACAACCTTACTCAATATCAGAGATGGAACCAGTAAGGGCCTAAGATGGCCTGGGTCCCCTTGACTCTACCAAAAAAAAAAAAAAAAGTGTTCGGCCCCTTTGCTTCCAAAAGCTAGCGCCCCCCCCCCCCCCCCACCCACAAAATAAAATTAAAACTCGGCCCAAACAACACCACACTCCAAATCTAACCCAAACAATATCATAACCCAGTCCAAACAACAACAATCATATACTCAAAATACAAACCCAACCTAAACAAAAATTTAGCCATATTAACAATTGAAATTCTAAAAGAAATAAAGAGAAAGGAAACAGTTAAGAGAGAGAGAGAGAGAGAGAGAGAGAGAGAGAGAGAGAGTCATGAGCCGAGCTAGCTATGACCAGACCAGGCTAATTGGTGATGCCTAGTGCATTATGTTGCTCATCATCTCTTCATTTTCTCACATACTTGAATTTTTGAGCCTCTCATTGGATGTTGACTGGTGGTGAATGACAACAGGAACAATTCTGAAACTTCACATGAACGACAATATGAATGGGGAAATGGTTATGAAACTTCATAGGCTGAAATGGGTGAAAATGGCCAAATACCACCATTTTCAGAAATTTGTAGCAATTAAGCACTGTTTCGGAACTAAATGGGAATCTACCACTTTTAATGTACTCAAGCTCACTAAACTTGAGTTCTAAACGGTACTCGGGTTTAGTAAACTCGAGTTCCTAGTTTCATTCCACCGTGGCATTGTTGACCTGGAATTTGTGCAATTAAAAAAAATAATGTGATACTTGAGCTTACTAAACTAGAGTTCCATGCAATACAATATTCGAGCATACCATGCTCGAGTTTTTTGTAAATAAAATGCTCATTATTTTTTTTTTGTAGTACTCGAGCTCACCAAGCTCGAGTTCCTGTTAATGGAACTCGAGCTTGGTAAACTCGAGTTCCTTATAACTTTTTTTTTTGGATAATCGACTAATAAACATAAACATAAAAATAAGTAGTTTTTTTTTTTATGTTTTTATTTGTTTAAATAGAAGCATTGTAAAATACGGAAATTTTAATTTCAAAATATGAATTTTTAGGCCACTCATACCCCTTGTTCATTCATTTTTAACATACTCATCAATTTCTTACTTCTCGGAAGTGTTATGGTCAAATTAGTTAAAATATTGGGGTTACAATGAGAAATTAGAACAACATGTAAAAGAAAAATCTCACTCCATTTTTAGCCATGGGCACACCGAAAGAAGTTTATGCTACATATTGTTACTTTATCAATCCTGTTCGGAATTACCGTATGGTCAAATGATTGATAAGTATTGCAGAAATAGTGGACCACTTAGATATAAAGAAGAACTTAAGCTTTACCACATTTGGATATGTAAGTTCTTGACTTGTAGTGTTTCTAAGAGGAATGTGAAACATTTTTTTATGTATATCTAAATGTTTGGTTGATGATGTGAAAGTCGCTTTAGCAACTTTTTTTCTTGGCGAGTTGTATCACCCCATGTTTAGATATTATTCACTGTTTTCTCATAAAACACCTCCTGAAATTGAGTTCTCTAAATTTAAAAACCAATTCTGTATGCTTTTTTATGTTTAAATTTCATGATAATCGAATCTGTTTTTCTGCATTGAAAAAATCTGTTTCTACATTAATAAAATTTTCTCTCTACACATCATGTTTACTGTATATTCAAACCTACTTATTGCATTCATAAAATTTGTTTTCTACATTAATTAAAATTTTTCATTTCATAAAAATTGTTCACTGTTTTCTGCATAAATTATTTCTAGCATTCTGCATAAAATTATTTTTAGCATTCTGTATAAAATTATTTTCTGTTCAGCATTATTTAAAAAATTGTTCACTCTCTTTTCTGCATAAATTATTCTCTGTTCACTGCATAAATTGTTCACTGTTTTCTCATCAAACATCTAGTGAAATTGTGTTTTTTAAATTTAAAAGCCAAATCTGAATGTTTTTTCATGTTTGAATTTCACAATAATCGAATATATTTTTCTGCATTGATAAAATCTGTTTCTATATTAATAAAATTTTCTCTCTGCACATCATGTTTACTGTATATTCAAATCTGCTTACTGCATTCATAAAATCTATTTTCTGCATTATTAGAACTGTTCATTGTTTTCTCATAAAAATTGTTCACTATTTTCTGCATAAACTATTTCTAGGATTGTGCAGAAAATTATTTTCTATTCAGAATTATTTAAAAAATTGTTCACTTTGCTTTTTGCATAAATTATTTTCTATTCACTATTTAAAAAATTGTTCACTGTTTTCTCATAAAATACCTCCTGAAGTTGTGTTCTCTAAATTTAAAAGCCAAATTTGTATGCTTTTTCATGTTTAAATTTCACAATAATCAAATCTGTTTTTCTGCATTGATAAAATCTATTTCTACATTAATAAAATTTGCTCTCTACATATCATGTTTATCGTATATTCAAATCTGCTTACTGCATTTATAAAATTTGTGTTTTTTTAAAATATGTAACTATATGAATAATGGACAAACTCCATGAAAGAAAAATGAATGATTCATATTAAATGCCTCGAATAAATCCAAAGAGTAACTAATAATCCTACTATACAGTCAAAAGTGGTTATTATGCCTTTTTTGGACGAATCATATAGTCCTAAGGTTGTATGTAAACATGTTTGTTGTATGTAAACGTGCAGTTAATAGTGAATAATTTATGTTGAAAAAACAGTGGACAATTTTTCAAATAATGCTGAACAGAAAATAATTTTATGCAAAATGCTAAAAATAATTTATGTAGAAAACAGTGAAAATTTTTTATAGGAAAACAGTGAACAGTTTTAATTAATGCAGAAAACAGCTTTTATGAATGCAGTAAGCAGATTTTATGAATGCAGTAAGCAGATTTGAATATACAGTAAACATGATGTAGCACCAACTGTGGCATGAGTAGTTTTTTGAAGACATGTCACCAGCCCACTGCTGTAGCACCAACTGTAGGCATACGAACCATATGCGCCAATAGACGGCACTATTTCACACGCGCTGCTCAATAGCTCGGCACTGTTTCACACATTGTCTAGTCATATCATCCACATTCACATTCACATGAATACTTAAATATATGAATAATTGTACCTTGGTGCCAGGGACATAGCACTGTGTCAATTAAATATGATGCTCTGTTTAAGAACGCTACAACTACCACCCACATCTTCAAATCTCATTGTGACATTGGGAACATTTAAAATCCTATTCATGTAGTGTTTTTCCAGCCTGTATTGACATGACAAGGCCTAATAACTGAAATTATAATGCTTGGAACATGAAATGAGGTTATAAATGCGTCACTATAATGATCTTATTTCTACCCCACTAACTTCGTAGATTGACTAAGCTATGAGTCGCAACGCCTCAACATCAAATCGTACAATGCGAAACAAGTTTGGATCTACTTCAACAAATGGATTATCACAAGTTCCAGTAGATCAACATCTACAGACATACACAGACCACTATGGAGGGAAATGGGTTGGAAAGAAGAGAGATTTCCTTAATATGCCAATATACACGTACGAGAGTCTTGGAAGTGTCGGGCACATCATGGTTGGCAAACCTACAAAACTAAGTACAGATATCACCGTAATAGAGATGAACCTGCCAACATACTTGCTTGTCTTGAATAAGAGAACAATAAAAAACAAAGGCGATTAGACTATTTTCAAGCAATCCAAAAAGCTAGGAAGCATCTAAAAGGGAAGGCGCAAGAGCGAGCCATCAAGTCTATTAATGAGGTTACTGTGTTAGATGATGAAAGAGATATTTTAGACTTTTTAGATTCAAGCAATGATGATTTCCAAAAATTTCTACCTACAAACATTAGATGTTGTTGTTAATGTCTACACGTTTTGTGCAATACAGAATGTTGTTGTTAATGTCTGACAACTGATGATTATGTATTCAAAATCTGCAGCATAACAGTAATTGGCTACGATTACAAGAGATATTTTAGTGTTTTAGGCTGTAGGGCAGCTTAATTTGTAAGAGTGATGGTTCTTAGAGCAAAGTGATGCTCGACACAATTTCCATGTGCTATTACTTCTATCCAGTAGTCACGGATTATGGGAAGAGCGTTTCGACTAGCATCCTTGAAAATGACTAAAGATAATAAATAGCTCGACATTGTTGAGCCCTGACTAGAAGTACCCATGTGCTATTACTTCTAACAAGTTGTCATAGATTATGGGAAGAGTGTTTTGACAAGTATCCTTGAAAATGACCAAAGATAATAAACAGTTCTACATGTGCTGCTCAACAACTCGGCATTGTTGAGCACTGATCAGAAGTAAGCATCTACACTCACGTGAATATGCAGATATGCAACCCTTTGTAATGCACCATTTTCAAGGATGCAGAGCATACCTGGAAAGTTTATGCATCAATTTTGGGGGTCAGCTATCCACTATTGGTAACCTGATGTTCGCAGTGCTGCATGTGCTGCTCAACGATTTGGTACGTACTTTGATATTCTATTGAGTTTACATGATTTTGTTCATTCAACGATTTTGAATTTTTCAACAAATTCGGATGATCAATACATTAGTACACAGTTTTCCAGTTAATTTTCACGACTTTGTACATTTAACGAATTCAAACTTTTCAACAAATTCAGACTATCTGTACATCTAATTTACAAAATTTTATTTTGTACTTTCAAGATTTTATACATTCAACGAATAAATTTTTTTTTTTTTTTTTTTTTTACAAATTTGAATGATCTGTACATCTAATGTACACAATTTTCTCTTGAGTTTCCACGATTTTGTACTTAAAGCGAATTCAAATTTCTCAACAAGTCCAGAGTATTTGTACATCTAATGTACACAACTTTCCATTGAATTTTCACGATTTTGTACTTTAAACGAATTCAAATTTCTCAACAAGTCCAGAATATTTGTACATCTAATGTACACAACTTTCCACTGAATTTTCACGATTTTGTACGTTCAACAATTTCGATTTTCCATTAAGATTTCACGATTTTGTACGTTCAACAATTTCGAAATTTTCATCAAATCAGGATGATTAGTACATTAGTACACAGTTTTAAATTGAATTTTCACTATTTTGTACATTTGACGACTTCAAATTTGGAAACAAATTTGGATGATCTATACATCTATTGTAATTAATTTTCCATTGAGTTTACTCAATTTGGTATGTTCTTCAATTTTCATTTGAATTTTCACGATTTTACACACTCAACGAATTCGAATTTTTCAACAAATTTGTACTATCTGTACATCTAATGTACACAATTTTTCCTTGAGTTTTCACAGTTTTGTACATTCAACGAATTCAAATTTTTAAACAAATTCATATGATCTTTACATTTAACGCATACTTTTCCATTGAATTTTCATTATTTTGTACTTTCAACAAAGTGAAATTTGACAACAAGTCTAGACTATTTATACATCTTATTAGGGCTGTCCAGTGACCCGTGACATCGGACCCGCCCGACCATACCCGCCTGACCCGAAGGTCCACGAATGAATCCGAGTGCATGTATGGGTCGGTCACGGATTCTGTTATTAGAGGAACCGATTATTTGGTTCGGGTTTTGGGTTATACAATAAAAAATCTGAATAACCCGACCCAACCGAATATTTGTAAAACAAACTCAAAAATCACCGGTTTCCTCACAACCTCAAGTACTTACATCATATAAGTCACGTCAATGTCATGCAGAGCTTTTGGTTGGTGGGTAACGTGTGGTGAAGAGCAAATCTGATCAACCACTGCGAGCACAACTTCCCAATTTCAAATCCAGCCGTTTAAATCAATTCAAGTTTAAAACCAACGGTTAGATTAAGCCTAGCACAGCACAGAAACATCATATCACTTCCTTAGCCATTACAAATCAACGGTTAAAATTAAACTTTATCTCACAATCGAACGGTCACAATTAGATCTAAAATATTTGATTAGATATCTGATATATCAATCCCAATTCAATGGGTTAAAGACTTCAAGTCTCACACGGTCTTCTCAAAAAGAAAAAAAAAAAGAAAAAAGAAAAGAGTCTCACACGAAATCTATCTCTCTCACTCTTCAGTGTCTTCACCGAATCCTCAGACTTGACTCTCTCTAATCTCTATCTCAAATGCTCAGATCAGATCAGACACTCTCTCTCTCTCTCTCTCTCTCTCTCTCTCTCTCAATCTCAAATCCTCAAAAACTCAAATCTCTTCACGGCTTCACCAAATCCTCCAGTCTCACACAGACACTCTCTGTCTCTCTAATCTTTGCAGTCTTAACCAATTTCATACGAAAGCTCAAATCTTCATCACTCTTCAATCTTCACTCTTTAAAAGCTTTGATCTTTGGTCTTCTCAAAATGAACAGATGTTGAGGTACAAATTTTCAGGCCCTAATTTCTTTGGTCCACTCACAAAAATTCCCACACAAGCCCATGAATTATTTCTAGCCCACATAAATATTTCCCATATATATATTACCCAAATATTCTCCATGTAATTGGGCTTTCACAAATATCCCTATATAAGCCCCATAAATTATTTTGGGCCCTCTCATACACATTATTCGCATATTGTCCACAAAAATACCCATCATATTACCACCAATATTGAGCCACAAAATTACACTATCTCCACAACAAAAAATCCCAAAATCATCTACCTTGTGGGAAAACCCAAAAATCCTTAAAAGCCCGTTGCTACACGGCATCTTCTAAAACCCGTTGCTACACGGCACCTATCTAAAGTCCGTTGCTACACGGCACCTATTTAAACCCATTGCTACACGACACCTATCTAAAGCCCGTTACTACACGGCACCTTAAAAGCCCGTTGCTACACGGCACCTATTTAAAGCCCGTTGCTACACGGCACCTATCTAAAGCCTGTTACTACACGGCACCTTAAAAGCCCGTTGCTATACGGCACCTATCTAAAGTCCGTTGCTACACGGCACCTATTTAAAGCCCGTTGCTATACGACACCTATCTAAAGTCCGTTGCTACATGGCACCTCAAAAGTCCGTTGCTACACGGCATCTCTAAAATTCCGTTGCTACACGGCATCTCTAAAAGTCCGTTGCTACACGGCAATATTTTTACAAAATCTCAAACTATTTTCTAAAGCCCAAATATTAATTTGGCATTATTTTCTAAAGCCCAAATAATAATTTGGCAATATTAACTTAAGTCCAAACAATAATTGGCAATATTTTCTAAAGCCCAAATAATAATTTGGCAATATTTCTTAAACCCAAATAATAATTTGGCAAAATTCACTTAAGCCCAAATAAATAGTTTGGCATTATTTCTAAAGCTCAAATAATAATTTGGCACCATTTACTTAAAGCCCAAATACTAATTTGGCACCTATCTTATTAAGCCTAAAAACTATTTTGGCATTAGCCTTACAAAGCCCAAATATTAATTTGGCATTATTTTACTAAGCCCAAACACTAATTTGGCATCTGTTTTATTAAGCCCAAAAACTATTTTGGCATTAGCCTTACAAAGCCCAAGTATTAATTTGACATTATTTTACTAAGCCTAAAAGCTATTTTGGCAAAACCCAAATGCTATTTTTGCACATGCTTACAAAATCAAATGTTATTACTCATAAAGAAATGTAATCACTCATCTCTCAAAGAAATAATTCTCTTACAAAATTTATGAAAGCCCATGTATATCACCCATGGCAAAAGTCTTCATTTTGTAGGATTAACTAAGCCCAAAGGAGCTTAAATACATGCACCAGCCAAGCAAGCCCATCACGTGTGCACAGCCCAGCAGCTGGTGCTGACGTGAGCAATTCAGCCAAGACACAGCACAACTTTGACAGCTGGAACCCACCATCACTAGCTCCTGACTTGTCCAATCAGATTAAAACAAAAAGAGACACATGTCCATCAAGGGAGGAAACTTCCTCTACAAGCTGAAATTCCATCACACATGATATGACAAAAAGTTGGGCTTGATGTGACTGATAGCTGGGATCCTGCAGCTAGCTTTCCTGGCTGTCTTTTCTTTCTCCTTCAACGTAACTAAGCAAGGGTCATCAAGCAGCCATGAATCAGACCCTTGGAGCTCACAAAGCAAGCTGAAACCGGTTCCTTTTCATACCAAAAATGCATATTTTCTGGTTCATGGACCAAGCACATGAACCCCAAATGGGGATACTTAGGGAAATGTGGTTTGGAGGGCACCAAGGGGATTCCAGCAGAGATTTCCAGCAAGGGCTCCATGGTTAACACCTAGCTTGGGGTGATGCAACCTGCCCTATGGAACTTTGAGTCTAGCAGTAGCATAACCAAGGTCATTAGCCTAATCTATATGCTAATTCCATCCGCCAATGCTAATCAACATTCAATGCTGAAGCAGAAACCCAGCTGATCTTACCTGAAACAGCAACAATCTTTTTACCACCATTAGCAAAAATCTTGGAAATGATCCTCCAATGGATTTTCTGAAAAATTAGAAAGATTTAGCAAAGATTATTTGCTAATCACCTCCTGAGAATCTAGCTATAAAAGGAACTCTCTATTAAAGCTTCAAGGAGGAACAAGGAGGAAGACACTAAGATACTTACAAAGAAAACTCCCTCTCTACCCTTCTGTCTAAGCCTTTCCTACGTACGGAAAAAGTCATTGAGAATTAAGTTTCAAGTCTAGAAACTAAGTTCCCCCAGCTCTTATTCCTAAACACTCCTCTGCCCCAGCAGAAGATCCCAGCAACCCCACTAAACACTATTCCACACTATACATACTACTTGCAATGCCCCTCACTACTCACCTCTTATATTATATCCATGGGAATGCATTGGCACCATAATGATCTTGCTGCGCTAGCTGGAATCTCTCTTTCTCCCTTCATCTCACACTAAGTTTTCCTCATTATTCGTTATAATGGATCCCATCATACTTACTTACTCATTTACCATTGATGGCTATGATGTAACTATCACTATAGCATTTTTCTCTCATATTAATGTTATTGTATTGGAGGACTCTTCACCAAAGTTATCAGATGACAAATTTGAAACATAGAGACTTTCTTTGATTCCTGAAATATTTGTATCTTATTCTGTATTGTTTTATTGCTGGGTTAATTTCTGCAGAAACATTTTACCGCTGGGCCGTTTTCTGCAGAAACAGTTTACTGCTGGGTCTTTTTCTGCAGAAACATTTTATTGCTGGGTTATGACTTGCAACATGTTTTAAATCATTTTAACGTGTTCGCTGTGGGGATTGTTTTCAAGCCATCCTTGTCAGTTCCAATATAGGCCCAAGGCATAAAAGCACAGTGAATTCTTTGGATCTTCACCGATAGCCTTTGGGCCGTACATTAAGCCCATCGTTGAGTTTCAGTTAGGCCCCCGACCCATCACAAATCTCATTTGTCGGGGGGAAACTTTTCTTCTTTTTTTTGCCCTCGACAACAGACCACACCCTCCAACTCTCAGTTCTCACTTTGCCTCTCTCTACTTCAAGGTTCAAACCCTAGGTTCTCACTACAAGTTCTTCACACCTAGCTGCTGCCGCCGCCGCCACCACTAGCAAACCACTCCTCACCCTGCCGCCGATCATATGGGTTGAACCTAGGGTATGTGTTGATTGTGTTCTCCTTTTCTCATCTCTCTATTTTTCAATCTCATTCATTATATATGTTAGGAAAATCTACTGTTAAAATCAAATAACCCCAAAGTTTTATAATCTGAAACCCTAACTAGAAATAGTTGAAACCTTAACCATTTACTTTTATGTTTTGTTTTTTATTCATTTGTTTGATTAATTTTGTTCCTATTTAAATTTTATTCACGAATTGAAAGTTGTACAAGTGGGGTTTTCAGTCTTCAAACTTGAAATAAACACCCACGGTTTTTAAGGTATGATTTTTGTTTCCTTTTGTTTTTTGTGTTCAAAGTTGGGATTTTGTTCTTTTTTTTTTGTTAGAGGCTTAGAGTTGATGCATGTAACTTACGCTGCTATTGATGTGTTCAATGTTTCAGCTTTTATTATATAGTAAAATTTATATTGTTAAAAATTAAATAAACTCCCAAGTTTTATAATTTGAAACACTTAACTAAAAAAAAAAAAAAATTGAAACCCTAACCATTTTACTTTTTTTTGTTCTTTGTTTGATTAATTCTGTTCCTATTTTAATTTTACTCAGGAATTGAAAGTTGTCCAAGTGGGGTTTTCAGTAATCTAATTCAAAACTCCAACACCCCTGGTTTCTTTAAGGTATGATTTTTGTTTCCATTTGTGTTTTGTGTTAAAAGTTGAGATTTTGTTCTTTTTTTGTTAGAGTTGATGAATAACTTATGCTGTTGTGGTGGTGGTATTTGTTGTTTTGCTATCTTTGTTTAATAAATTTGAGCACCAATGTTTCTTCTTTTATTATTTATTGAAATTTCAAGCATCATTTTGAGCACCAATCTGGGTTCTGTTTAGTTTTATGTAGGATACTGATTTATGTTTTATGTTAGAGTTTTGTGTTTTATGTTAGAGTTTTGTGTTTTATGTGGAATACTGTTATCTAGATTCAAGCATCAAAGATTTTCCTTTTTGGTTTGTTTGATTATTATTATTAATTGTTGTTCTAGTTTGCTAATTTCTATATTTGATTTTTTTAGGTGATCATGGATTACTCCACTAATACTCCCTCTATTTCTACACAAGCTGATGGTTCTACCGCTACACAAGTTGATGGTTCTACTGCCACCCAAGCTGATGGTGCTACTGCCACTGCCACCCAAGAGGTTGCTGCTGCAACCCAAGCTGAAGCTACTGATGGTGAGTTGCCCCCAGTTCCACCTAGTGTAGTGAGTAAGACTGGTACTGGTAGGAAAAAGTCTTTAGCTTGGAATCACTTAGAAAAAGTAAAGGTAGATGAGGGTGTCACTATGGCTGTATGTAATTATTGTAAAAAATCATATAATGCTGATAGTAAGAGTTGTGGTACTAGTAATTTGTTAGCTCATGTGACAATCTGTCCCAAGAACCCTAATAGAGAAGATAAAGGGTAGAAAACCTTAGCTTTTGAACCCAAAAATGATGGAGATGAAGGGTTCAAACTTGTGTCAACAACTTTTTCTGTTGAGGCTTTTAGAAAGGTACTAGCTGAAATGATTATAATTGATGAGTTGCCTTTTAGGTGTGTTGAGGGGTATGGGTTTAAGAAATATGTAACTACCTTACAACCTAAGCTCCGTCTGAAGGACATTCCATCTCGTCAAACTGTGGCTAGAGATGTGATTGGAATTTATAATAGTGAGAGAGAGAGAGGCTAAGGAAATCCTTGAAGGGTTGTAGGGTGTGTCTTACTACGGACACATGGACTTCTATACAAAATTTGAATTATATGTGTCGCACATGTCACTTTATTGATGATGCCTGGAAGTTGCATAAGAGAATTTTAAATTTTTGTCAAGTTGAAGATCATAAGGGGGAAACTATAGGTAGAAAGATTGAGATGTCTTTGCGTGAGTGGGGTATTAATGGCATATTCACTTTGACAGTGGATAATGCTAACTCCAATTTAACCACAATTAAATTTTTGCAAAGGGTAACAAAAGATTGGAATGGGACAGTTTTAGAAAATGAGTTCATGCACATGAGATGTTGTGCACATATCCTAAATCTCATTGTTGGGGAGGGTTTGAAAGAAATTGATGCATCTGTTGCTAGGGTGCGTGAAACTGTGAGGTATGTGAAGTCCTCACCCAATAGAAATCAAACTTTTAGGAATTTTATGGAGAGGTTAGGTATGGAGTCCAAGAGTCTTCTTTGTCTAGATGTACCTACTAGGTGGAACTCAACTTACCTTATGTTAGAAACTGCTGAAAAATTCGAGAAAATTTTCCTTAGGATGGACTTTGAAGATGATGGTTATTCATCATACTTTAGGAGCAAGGAAGATAGTGGTGATTTGGGATCTCCTTGTATGAGTGATTTCCAAAATTGTAGGGCATTTGTGACTTTCTTGAGGCTTTTTTACAATGCAACTAAGAAGTTCTCTGGCTCTTTGTATGTTACCTCAAATGCCTTTTTTGATGAGATCTTTGTTATTCAGGAGAGTATTTCTCATTTAGTTAAATCCCAATACACCCTCTTGAAAAACACAGCCACAAATATGCAAACTAAATTTGAGAAGTATTGGGGGGAAGGTGATAGAATTAATCCTTTTTTGTATGTGGCTGTGGTTCTTGATCCACGAAAAAAATTGAGGTTTTTGAAGTTTTCTTTTTCTGAAATTTATGGGAATGAAGTGGGGAGAGTGATGGTTGATAAGGTGAAAGATCTTTTGATGAAGTTGTATACTTTTTACTGTTCTGTTAATTCCCCAAATGTGCAAGAACCAAGTGGGAGTGAGAGGACACAAATTGTAGGTGATGCTAGTGATCCGTATGTGATGGTTCACTCTCGATATGAGCTTTTCTTAGAAGCTGAGCAGTCTGTAGGTTGTAGTAATGAGGTTGAAAAGTATTTGGCTGAAAATTGTGATGGTAGAAAGGATGTAAATTTTGAGGTATTGGGTTGGTGGAAGGACAATTCTAGTAGGTACCCAATGTTGTCCAAAGTGGCTAAGGATGTGCTAGCTGTACCAGTTTTGACTGTTGCATCTGAGTCAGCATTTAGCACCGGAGGCCGGATTGTTGATCCGTTTCAAAGTTCTCTCTCCCCTCTCATGGTTCAAAACCTTGTATGTGCACAAAACTGGCTTCAAGCCACAGTACCAATTTCTTATCGCCAATCAAGGGATAAGGTTGAGGCATTGGAGGAGGAATTTCATGATTTAGGTAATATGTTTAAATTATGGAACTTATGGTTTATTATGAATGTCTCATTTTCAAACAAAATTTAATATGTTGTATTTATTTCCTTTTTTTTTCCTAGTTTTAAATCAACAATCATCATCAAGTGCATCAACAAGTACCAGCTCCAATTTGGGTTCTAGCTTAGGCAAACAACCCTTAATTAGTGTTGAAGATTGATAACTGACTTGGTATGTTACTGTCTTTGGCCTCTTTACTGTTATAAATTAGCTGCCCTTTATATTTGGTCTTGTATTTGGTCTTGTATTTGGTAGTAATGTATTGTTTGTTAAATATTTTTTTTCTTTTGTAGGTGGAATCATTTATTTTGTAAAGGAGGCAGCCTTTTGGGAACATTTTGGAAGCTTTTTTGTAAATTGCTTTTCTAAAAATACTAGTCTTAATGCTTATAGAGAAGAAATCCTAGGAATCATATAGATTTTCTTTTCTATTAGTTAATTATAAGCTTGAGTATTTGTCATTTAATGCTTGGGGAAGCTATTTATTTTGAAAATACCTGTGGTATTTTATAATTGTAATTAATTATATTGCTGGGAACATTGTATAGCCAGCAATGTTACTGCCTTCTTATGATTTACTGCCTCATAAACTTGCTGTAATCTAATTTCCAGTAGCTTATGCTTGCTGTGGTTGGTTTATTTGTTGTTGGAAATACTACTACTTGTGTGGTTGTTGGAGGAAATACACATGTTTTGTGTATTGTTTTGCTATTTGTCCAGGTTATTTGTTGTGTTAGTTTTTGGGTAGTCAATGTGGCTGTTTGACAAGTCACAGGTGGTGAAAATAGGAATTTATTTGTTACTTCTTGTGCTCTGTCCAGGTTTTACAATATATATTTTGATGTGTTTAGTTTTTGTGGTCAATGTGTGGATGCTTAACAGATGTTGTAAAAATAGGTTTATTTTGTGTGTTGTGGTGGGGTATTTTGTCTAGGTTATTTAATACACTGGTGGTAAAAATTGGCTTATTTTGTGACCTGTGGTGAGAAATTTTTATTTTTTTTAGGAAGTTTATGTTTGGAAGGCCTAATATATTTATAAGTGAAGTAGCTTAATTTTACTTGAAGGCAGGCCCATTTAATAAAAAAAAAAAAGAAAAAAGAAAAGGGAGGCCCAATTTGTTTTATATGGAAAGTTCAAAAAATGACACCCAAATAACTTTTAAAACTCCCCAAATCCTTAATTTGTGGACTAAAACAACTGAAAATATTGAACCAAATAAAAATTTCATGGAAGCCCAAAAAATCGGCCCATTAATGGCCCAAACCCGTCTAACCGATAACTCCGACTTGCCCATCCGATGGCCCGAAGCGCTGGATCTGACCTGACTATTTGATCGAATACGGGTTTAGAATCCAACCACTCGACTAAATCGGGTCGAGTTCGGTTCAAGCCCAAACCTGAACCGACCCGATTCGTGGGCAGGCCTACATCTTATGTACACCTTCACAATTTGGTACGTTTCCATTGATTTTTCCCGAATTTCTACATTCAACTAATTCGAACTTTTTACAAATTTGAATTATTCAAGGCATTTACCATTAGGTGATTTATACGAATCATTCATTTTTCTTTCATGGAGTTTGTCCATTATTCATATGGTTACATATTTAAAAAAACACAAAAACCATTTAAGTGCAACAACCGCGCCAATGCTAAAAAAAGTTTATGCAGAAAACAGTGAACAATTTTTATGAAAAAATAGTGAATAGTTTTAATTAATGCAAAAAACAGATTTTATGAATGCAGTAAGCAGATTTGAATATACAGTAAACATGATGTGCAGTGAGCAAATTTTATTAATATAGAAATAAATTTTATCAATGCAAAAAAATAGATTCTATTATTGTGAAATTTAAATATGAAAAAGCATTCAGATTTGGCTTTTAAATTTTGAAAACACGATTTCACTAGATGTTTTATGAAAAAACAGTGAACGATTTATGCAGTGAACAAAGAATAATATGCAGAAAAGAGAGTGAACATTTTTTTAAATAATACTGAACATAAAATAATTTTATGCAGAATGCTAGAAATAGTTTATGTAGAAAACAGTGAACAATTTTTATGAGAAAATGATGAACAATTTTAATTAATGCGAAAAATAGATTTTATAAATGCAGTAAGTAGATTTGAATATACAGTAAACATGATGTGCAGAGAATAAATTTTATTAATGTAGAAGATTTTATCAATGCAGAAACAAATTCGATTATTGTGAAATTTAAATATGAAAAAGCATACAGATTTGGCATGTAAATTTAGAGAACACAATTTCAGGAGGTGTTTTATGAGAAAACAGTGAACAATTTTTTAAATAGTGAATAGAAAATAATTTATGCAGCAAAGAGAATCAACAATTTTTTAAATAATTCTAAACATAAAATAATTTTAAGCAAAATCCTAGAAATAGTTTATGCAGAAAACAGTGAACAATTTTTATGAGAAAACAATGAACAGTTTTAATTAATGCAGAAAATAGATTTTATGAATGCATTAAGCAGATTTGAACATATAGTAAACATGATATGCAGAGAGCAAATTTTATTAATGTAAAAACAGATTTTATCAATGCAGAAAAAGAGATTCGACTATTGTGAAATTTAAACATGTAAAATCATACAAATTTGGCTTTTAAATTTAAAGAACACAATTTCAGGAGGTGTTTTATGAGAAAACAGTGAACAATATCTAAGCATAGAGTGCTACAACTTGTCAAGAAAAAAAGTTGCCAAAGCGACTTTCACATCATTAGCCAAATATTTAGATATACATAAAAAAAAATGTTTCACATTCCTCTTAGAAACACTACAAGTCAAGAACTTACATATCCAGATGTGGTATAGCCTAAGTTCTTCTTTATATCCGAGTGGTCCACTGTTTCTGCAATACTTATCAATCATTTGACCATATGGTAATTCTGAACAGGATTGATAAAGTAACAATATGTAGCTTAAACTTCTTTCGGTGTGCCCATGACTAAAAATAGAGTGAGATTTTTCTTTTACATGTTGTTTAAATTTCTCATTGTAACCCAATATTTTAACCAATTTGACCATAATGCTTCCAAGAAGTAAGAAATTGATGAGTGTGTTAAAAATGAATGAACAAGGAGTATGAGAGACTTAAAAATTCATATTTTGAAATTAAAATCTCTATATTTTACAATGCTTCTATTTAAATAAATAAAAACATAAAAAAACTACTTATTTTTATGTCCATGTTTATTTGTCGATAATCCAAAAAAAAAAAAAGTTATAAGGAACTCGAGTTTACCAAGCTTGAGTTCGATATTACAAGGAACTCAAGTTTGGTGAGCTCGAGTACCGTAGAAAAAAAATAACGAGCATTTTATTTACAAAGAACTTGAGCCTGGTGTGCTCGAGTATTGTGTTGAATGGAGTCGAGTTTAGCAAGCTCGAGTACCACATTATTTTTTTTGAATTGCACAAATTCCAGGTCAGTGGCACCACATGGAATGAAACTAGAAACTCGAGTTTACTAAACTCGAGTACCGTTTAGAACTCGAGTTTAGTGAGCTTGAGTACATAAAAAGTGGTAGATTCCCATTTAGTTCAGAAACAGTGCTTAATTGCTACAAATTTCTGAAAATGGTGGTATTTGGCCATTTTCACTGGCTAAAATGACTGAAACTATTTGAGAGAGAGAGAGAGAGAGAGAGAGAAAGAGCTAAACATTTGAACTTTGAACTTTGAAAGTGTATAGATATTTTTCATAGGAAGTTGTGAAAGCCTGTTAGAAACGTGTGGAAAAAAAAAAAGGGTAGATGGGACTATGGGAGGTGTAAAGAAATGGGGTACAGGTGGGCAATTAATTGCTTTTTATTCTTTCATTTACAAATTTACTCATTATAGTTTTTAAATTGTTCAAATATTTTTACCAATCACTTTCCTTCCACCATCTTCTAAAAAAAAAAAAAATCACTTTCCTTTCCCTAAGTCACCAACACGTCACTACCTCATATTTATTACTTCTCAAGCATTTTTAGCTATGAAAGCTGTGTTTTTTTAATTTTTGTTGGTAGATGATTGCATATTACTATAATATATTAGGAAACAATAATTTTATGTATTTATATCTTGGTTGATAGTTTGTTATTACTATAATGATGTTTATTTGATTTTTTTTTTCATTTAACTCCGCCCCCCCTAACTGAAAATCCTATGTCTATCCCTGCTCAATATCATTAACATTACTGCATATTTTAAAAATCTAACCGTTGGATTGCATGTTTTTTACACTCTTAATTCACTTGTCAAATTTTGTGTCAATCGGATATTATTTACTATTGTTGGGATAAGTGCCCTTAAATCCTATTGTATGATACTATGTATGATATTATATTTAACATTATGTGAGAAATGATGTATGACTTAATATTGTGATTAATAAAGTTGCTTTATTCTTATCTAAAACGATGGTAACATGAATATTCGGACATTATCATATAGTCCATGAAATGCATAGTATGTGATTTAGTCACAGAAGATATAGATCACAAATTCTTTATAAATTCAGAATTTTGGTTCATAGTTGGTGATGAAATTGGGCATTTCATCTGCGAAGACTATAACATATTAACTAAGATGATTTGTCTTGATCATGGAAGTGGTGACTTCTAGTTGATATGCTGATATGTTTTAAAAGTTAAGACATATTGAACTGGAATGCTGTGAGATTTATTATTCTCCTAACGACTGTCAAATGAATAATAAATCTCACGACTTTTATTCACATGAACTCTTAATCTTGAGAGAATAATGGACCTGATCATGAAATGTAGGATACTTTGATATATCAGGAGTGAGATTTAAAGTAACGATCAAAACCTCAGTATGTTGGGCAGCCACATTTAGTGTTGATGGAACATATATTCTCAAGATAGAATTCATAGTCTCTTAAAGGAGATATAAAATATTTCCTTGAGATAAGTTTAATGGGTTCAGTTATTCAGAGAGTTAGGCGTAACCACTTTAGTAAGACTAAAGTATATATTTATGAAATTAGATTTCATAAATATATGATGAGTAACTTAAAAGGATTAAATCAGGTACTCAAGGATTAAGATGTAATAATTTACAAAGTGGCAGTCTATATTCATGACTTTGTATTACTATGAATATTTTATGAAGGGGTTGCATGTATAATAAAGTCTTGGGATATAATTTATTAATAAGGCCTAGATTGCAGTTATATTTATATAGTGATATTAAATATAATTAATGGTAACTTTGGACTTGTCAAGAGTTGAAAGAAAAGCCCAAGGCCCATTGGAGCTAGTGTCTTATTTGTTCCCTTTTGGTCTCACTCCAAGCCACACACTAAAACCCAATTGGAAAGGCCCAAAAGGCTAGCCCAATTAGATAATCAGTTATGTGGAGAGAAACATACAGAATTTTATATGAGAATGAAATGGTTTGTATGTTGATATATGTAAGAGAGAGACTCCTTCATATTCTCTCTAGAACAAACACATATAATTGATTGAGAGACCATACATCTTGGACATCAAGTGGAATTGGAGTGAAGATCAAAAGTGTTTTCAAGTACTTTCTTCATTCGGTTTTGAAATATACCATACCAAGGTACACTCTCTTATTCATATATTCTGAAATTTACACAGTACATGTTATCAATTGCGAATGAAGTAGATCCGTTAATTTTTTCGCTGCGTATGTTTTGTATGCAATACAAACATGCAATTTTCCTACAACTATATGATTTATAAGATTATATTTTATGCATAATTTTAAACTATAAAAAAGCTTACAATTTAAAAAATTTGTTGATAACATAGGTATTGATTTTTAATTTTCTAGAAATTTTACACTCATGAAAGATATAAGAAGAAAATGTAATCCAATGATGAATTTGTTAAAAGTTACTTCTAATAAAAAGATATGGAGTAAAGTTATAGCCTTGAGTTACAATTAATTTAGTAGTTAAACTTTATCTTTTAAATATTAATATTTATATATTTACAAAAAAAAAAAAAAATTCGTGCAAAGCACGAGTGTAAATTCGTTCAGTCATACTTTTTTTTTAATCTTAAATTACTAATTAATTAATCAATATAGTGATCCTAGCCTACTAGTGTTAGGATATGTGCCCTTAAATCCTATTGTATGATGCTATGTATGATATTATGTATGACATTATGTGAGAAATGATGTATGACTTAATATTGTGTTTAATAAAGTTGTTTTATTCTTATCTAGAATAATGGTAACATGAATATACGGACATTATCAAATAGTCCATGAGATGCATAGTATGTGATTTATGTGATTTAGTCACAGAAGATATAGATCACAAGTTCTTTGTAAACTCAGAATTTTGGTTCGTAGTCGGTGATGAAATTGGGCATTTCATCTACGAAGACTATAACATATTAACTACGATGATTTGTCTTGATCATGGAAGTGGTGACTTCTAGTTAATATGTTGATATGTTTTAAGAGTTAAGACATATTGAACTGGACTGCTGTGAGATTTATTATTCTCCTAACGACTGTCAATTGAATAATAAATCTCACGACTTGTATTCACATGAACTCTTAATCCTGAGAGAATAATGGACTTGATCATGAAATGTAGGTTACTTTGATATATCAGGAGTGAGATCTAAAGTAACGGTCAAAACCTCAGTATGTTGGGCAGCCACATTTAGTGTTGATGGAACATATATTCTCAAGATGGAATTCATAGTCTCTTAACGGAGATATAAAATATTCCCTTGAGATAAGTTTAATGGGTACAGTTATTCAGAGAGTTAGGCCTAACCACTTTAGTAAGACTAAAGTATATATTTATGAAATTGGATTTCATAAATATATGATGAATAACTTAAAAAGGATTAAACCAGGTACTCAAGGATTAAGATGTAGTAATTTACAAAGTGGCAGTCTATTTTCATGACTTTGTATTACTACGAATATTTTATGAAGGGGTTACATGTATAATAAAGTCTTGGGATATAATTTATTAATGAGGCATAGAGTGCAATTATATTTATATAGTGGTATTAAATATAATTAATGGTAACTTTGGACTTGTCAAGAGTTGACAGAAAAGCCTAAGGCCCATTGGAGCTAGTGTCTTATTTGTTCCCTTTTGGTCCCACTCCAAGCCATACACTAAAGCCCAATTGGGAAGGCCCAAAAGGCTAGCCCAATTAGATAATCAGTTATGTAGAGAGAAACATACAGAATTTTATATAGAATAAAAATGGTTTGTATGTTTTATCATAATTATGGTAATGAAATAAGGAAGAGAGACACTCTTTCATATTCTCTCTAGAAACAAAGAACTGATTGAGAGACCACACATCTTGGGCATCGAGTGGAATTGGAGTGAAGATTGAAAGTCTTCCCGAGTACATCTTCATTCGGTTTTGAATTTCACCGCATCAAGGTACACTCTCTTGTTCTTGTATTCTGAAACCTACATAGTACATGTTATCGATTGCGAATGAAGTAGATCCGTTTATTTTCCGCTGCGTATGTTTTGTATGCGATACGAACATGATGATTTCCCAACAACTAGTATAACCATGTGAAGTGCAAAATTAGCTCACATTGACTGAACTGTAGAAGACCATGACTAGCTAAGAGCATTTACATCTAGTATTTTCAGACTATTCTATTTTACCATCTCAAAAAGCTACTTTATCATTTATATCATACCATTTTACAAAACACCTATATCCCTACTTTTATTTTACCATACTACACATTAAAATAAAATAAAATAAAAATATCCTCACTTTTCTCTCACAGTATGACCTTGCCTATCTCGTCGTCACAGCATGACCTCGTTGTCATAGCATGACCTCGCTGATCTCGCCACGACCTTGCACGACCTTACTGATCTCCACCGTTGCACCCACGCCGTGAGTCCGTGACCATGCCGAATCCAACCCAACTCCAGTGGCATGCTTTGAATGAGAGAGATAGATATGAGAGAGGGAGTGAGAACTGAGGATAGACGAAAGGGAGAATCAGAGAAAGAAAAGAAAGAAAGAAAGAAAGAAAGAAATAGCCGAGAGAGAGAGAGAGAGAGAGAGAGAGAGAGAGAGAGAGAGAGAGAGAGAGAGAGAGAGAGAGAGAGAGAGAAAGAATATAACAAGTGTAGTAGTTGCTATAGTATCGTCATAAAAGAAAGACGGTATTGTAGCGGTATTGTAAAAAATTTTACAAGTAGAAGACCAGGTGCTAGGCTTCTTTGGTGCATTAATGCTAAAATTGTCTTACATATACCATTTGCAATACCAAATGCGAATGTCTAACAAGATGGGTAAAAGATTTGTAGCAAAAAAAAAAAAAAAAAGATGGGTAAAAAAAAGACCTAAAAGTTTAAAGTTAGTGTTGACTGAAGTTAGTTCAAATGCAGGTTGGGCCGGTGAAGAAGGGAGACTTGTGAGGGAGAAAAGAAAGTAATAAAGGGCAAAATTTAACTATAAGATTGGTTCTGGCTTAAACTCAACTTTACTTAATAACTTTTTAGTGGAGGTGAATTTTGAAAAACCCACCATTGGATTACATTTTCTTCTTTTACCCTCTATGCTCACAAAATTTCTAGAAAATTAAAGATTAATAGCTATGTCATCAATAAATTGTTTAATTGCAAGTTTTTGTAGTTTAAAATTTTGCATAAAATGTAAGCTTATATATCATATAGTAAATAATATCCAATTGACACAAAATTTGACGTGTGTATTAAGAGCGTAAAGAATATGCAATTTAACGGTTAGATTTTCAAAATATGTAATAATATTATTTTATTGAGTAAAGTTATAGCCTAAGGCTACAACTAATTTTGTAACTAAATTTTGTCCATGATTTAGGTTACTTTTAAGTCCAATTACCAAAATAGCCACACTCTATTTTTATTGTCTACTTTTAAGTCCAATTACCAAAATAGCCATGCTTTACTTTTAAGTCCAACAAGTAATTGTTGGAAAAATACATGTTTGTATCGTATATAAAACATACGAAATGGAAAATTAACGGATTTACTTCATTCGCAATTGATAACATGTACTATGTAAATTTCAGAATTCAAGAACAAGTGAGTGTACCTCGGTGTGATGAATTTCAAAACCAAAAATCAGAAGTTCTTGAGAACACTTTTAATTTTCACTCTAATTCCACTTATACCCAAGAAGTGTGGTCTTTCAATCAGTTTCTATAAATTTGTTCAAGAGAGAATGAGAGAGTATCCAACTCTCACATACCAACCATTTCATGTACTTACTTAAATTTCTGTATGTTTCTCTCCTTATAATTGATTATCTAATTGGGCTAGCCTTTTGGGCCTTTCTAATTGGGTTTTAGTATGTGGCTTGGAGTGGGACTAAAAAAGAACAAATAAGACTCTAGCTCTAATGGGCCTTGGGTTTTTCTGTCAACTCTTGAAAAGCCCAAAGTTACCATCAATTATATTTAATACCACTATATAAATATAATTACACTTTAGGCTTTATTAATAAATTATATCTCAAGACTTTATTGTACACGCAACCCCTTCATAAAATATTCGTAGTAATACAAAGTCATTAATGTAGATTGTCACTTTATGAATTACTACATCTTAATCCTTGAGAGTACCATTTTTAATCATTTTAAGTTATTCATCATATATTTATGAAATCCAATTTCATAAATATATACTTTAGTAATTTCTTACTAAAGTGGTTAGACCTAACTCTCTGAATAACCGAACTCATTAAACTTATCTCAAGGGAATATTTTATATCTCCGTTAAGAGACTATAAATTCCATCTTGAGAATATATGTTCCATAAACACTAATGTAGCTGCCCAACATACTAAGGTTTTGATAATGTCTTTAGATCTCACTCCTAATATATCAAAGCAACATACACTTCATTATCAGGTTCATTATCCTCTCAGGATTAAGAGTGTTAGGTTCTAAAAGTTTAGAACAATTGGCAAATCGTGAGCACACAAGAACAGGTAAGCTGCAGAAAGAAGATTTCAGAATCTGCCTGGTTCGATCGATCGAAAAACAGGCTCGACCGATCGAGAATCGTATCTGCAGAATTTTAAGTTGGCCTAAACAGCAGTTCTAGCCCATTAAGGATTAGGGTTTCAGATCTATTTCTCCCACTATATAAAGGAAACCCTAAGCACGTTTTTTATAAGGCTTTTTAGAGAGAAAAGGGTGTGCCTCTTTTGTATTTAGGGTTTTGTTCCTAAAACCTCTCTTATTACTTCTACCGGTGTTGTTCCTTTAAGAATCTCAAGATCCGGTATTGCTGAAGTTGCTGCCTTCTCTAGTCATCAAAGGTGCTGATGATCTAAACCTTCAAGGGTGGTCTTGGAGTCACAAACAGGAGAGTTTGTGTTGCTAAACCTTTGAGTGGGATCTCAAAGTCACAAACGGTGGTGTTTGTGTTTTGCAAAGATTAAAGAAAGAAGGAGTCCGTGGTCTCGGAGCTGTCACGTGTTCGTGGTAGTAAGTTTCCTACACTTGGGTAGCAATAGGATGTTAGTGGTCTAAGTCGCTATTGTGTAAACTTCAATTCTTTCTAGTGGATTTGCTATTTTACCTTGAGGATAGCTAGGTCAAATCCTCCCCAGGTTTTTACCAGTGTGGTTTCCTGGGCCATCATATCTTTGTGTTATTTATTTTTTCGCTGCTTTGTTATTTTTGCTTATTTGTGTTAACCTAGTTTTAATTAAATTACCTAAGTTAATCATTTGGCTAATTCACTAGGTTAATCTGTTGGGTTTAAGGGGTCTAAACGAACTGACAAGTGGTATCAGAGCGGGTAGCTCTTCTGTTTTAGATCTTTTGATTTAAGAGTTGATCCTTGATCCCTGTTATCATGGATAATTTTAAGTGTCTTACTGTTTTTGATTGTGATGATTTGAATAAAAAGGACATTGTTGTTTCTGTTGATCTTTTTGATGCCTGTGAAACTCTTCGTAAGGAATTAATGAAAACTATGAGAATTGCTAAGAAATTCAAGGAAGAGTTAAAATTGGCTAATCTTGAAAAAGAGGAATTGATTGTTAGATTAGATGAATCTAATAAAAAGAATGAATTTTTGAGAAATCAAATTTCCTCTCAAGATGAGAAGGTGAAAAGCTTGAAACAAGAGTTAGTTGAATCTAAAGGTAAAATTGAAAATTTGACTAGAACCAAGCCTGCTGTTGTTAACAGAAGTGTTTCTGTTTCTCTTAAGCCTAAAGATGAAAAAGTTTATGTCCCTCCTTTCAAGAGGAATAATAAAGAAAAGGCTTATTTTGTTAGGTTAGACAAAGGTAAAAGTTCTGATGTAGACGCTGAAGTTTCTAAACCTATGTCTAAACCTACTGTTAGAGAGTATAATAAATCTGTTTTTGTGCCTACTTGTCACCTGTGTGGTGTTGTTGGTCATATTAGACCAAATTGTTCTTTGTTAAGGCAAAAACCAAAATCTAAGACTAGATTTGCTGTTAGGAATACTGATGTTCCTAAATTTGTTCCTGTTTGTCACTTTTGTGGTGTTTCCGGTCACATTTGTCCTAATTGTCATAAATTGAAATTTAAGCATTCTGTGTTTCAGTCTAGGACATGTGATGATATTTCTCCTGCCATGAGTCCAAATAAATTGTTTCATATGCTTTTGAAAAATTTAAGCTTGTTGGCTTGTGAAAGGAAATTGCAGGATTTTAGTCTTTCTCAGAAGATTGGTGTAATTCCTCAAACACACTCTGCTTCACATGGATTTTCACCTACAAAGCCGAAGACTCGTGCTATATGGGTGAGAAAAGATTCTCTAAGGTGAGTGTTGTTGACTTGTCCCTGATTTAATTCTTTCAATTATTTGTGGACATGTTTTGTTTTTGTTTTTGGTTGTTTTGTTTTTTTTAGGTTGTTTTTTTTATTAAAAAAAAATTCCAAAAACATTGAAAAATTTCAAAAAGATAAAAATATTTTATTTTGTGTCTTGTTTTATTTTCTCTTGAGGATTACATGAATTATGATATCTCTCTTGATTTAGAACATGCTTGACATTGTGGAGAAACTCGAATAGCATGTGTTCTATAAGTCCTAAGCTATTTTTTGATTTTGTTTGAGTATGTACTAGTTTGTACATGTACTTATGGGTTAATTAAGAAATTGATATCTCTTGTTTGTGTACCCTCTATAGCTTAGTTAAGCACTGTCATGCATTGCTTTTGCATTTTTTTTTAATTATTTAGCATAAAGTGTGCTTTTTAGTTTTGGTCATAAATTTTTTTTTAACCAAAAAGATTTTTGTATTTTGTATTACATATCATGGATTTATAATTAAGGTTGGCCATATTTATCTTTACATAACATGTTTATGTACTCTGTTTAGCTTGGATGAGCTTATTTTATTGCACTTTACTAGTGTAAGCTTTGTAGTGCATGTTGTGTGGGAAAGATGTTTATAGTTTTTGATCACTTTGTCTTGATCTTGAAGTCACATGCCTTTGATTGTCGGATTTGAACTTTTTGAGAAAGGCATAAATAACCATCTCACCACTGTTTACTAGCCAATCATGAACACCTTAGTGCATATCATAAGATTTTGTGCTCGAGAAAGTGTAGCACATGCACAAAAAGAAAATAAGGTGTAACCTCTAATTAAAATTGGTGTGTACATTATTGGGCTATAAGAATCTCACAATTCATAAAATTGGTGTGTACATTATCCCATCTATATTATTAAGTTTCTAATCAATTAATTTGAATATTAATTTTGAGGCAAATCAAGAAACTTACATGATTGCAAGCTTTTATTCTAGGAGATGTGAGAGTTATATGATGTAACTCTTTCGGTGATAGTCTCTTTCAAATTTATGTGATGAATTTTGTAGACTTTGTGATTGCTTTTTATTCACATATCACCTCACATGTATCTCAAGCTTTTACTAGTTGCACACACTACACAAGTTACTCTTTGCTAAACTTTGTACATGTTATTGTGTGTGATTTTGTTGTGGCCATCCAAGATTATATGTTTCTTGATTTTGATGCAAAATTTGAGTTTTAAGGACAAATTGATTGAAAATCTTAATTTTGAAAGATCTGGGTTAAATTCAAGTGTTTTTGAAAAACTTTCAGTCTCATACTCATGCATTTCATTCATGAAATATTGTGCTTTGAGGAGTTACTGCATTAAATTGCTATGTTTTTCAAAAATTAGAGTTTTCCAGAATTTTGACCGATCGAAGCTGTTTCTCGACCGATCGAAATTGCGATAAAAATTTTGGTTTGATTCTGTCTGACTCGATTGGTATTCGATCGATGCTCGATTGATCGAAACTGAAAAATTTTCAGTTTTTAGAGTTTTTGACCAAATTTTTTCATGTATCATTTATGTTTAGGATTCACATGAGTTACATTTTTTTTGTGTCCATCTTGCAGTTTTGCAGTCATATCTCTCATTGTTTCATACATAACATGCATACACTTGCTAAATTGGGTACTCAACTTGAAATTAGAAATTGATTGATTAAGTTTTGAGTCCTTTGTACATTTTAGTATATGCTATTTTTTTTGATGTGTGAATTGCAGAAAATATTTTTCTTAAGAGATATGATGGATAATAATGTGCAAATATTTTCTCTACTCATGCAACTGTCTATGGGTCACATTGTGTCAAGTTTGCATTTATTGAAAGAGAGAATATTTTTCTTCATGTGTATCCTCAACTCAATTTTTTTTGTTTGTGTGTTTTTATTTATCCTCACCTCCTAAATTTTTCCCAAAACTGTTTTTCCCAAAACTTGTTTTGTTTTTCCTATTTTTATAGGGGGAGAAAAGTTTTTTTTTTGGCCTTTGTTGTTCATAGGGGGAGTTGTTGCTCTTTATAGAGGGAGTTCTCTCTATTTTCTATAGAGCTGAATTATTTTATGTTCCCTTGATTCTCTTTTTTCTCTCATGTTTACTATTTGTTTGGGTTGTATTTGTCAATACGTGACAAAAAGGGGGAGAAATAGATGAAATGTGGGAATCCTGTTTGTTTTGTTTAGGGGGAGAATATATTTTAACATTTCATTTTGATGTATCTAACTTAGGGGGAGAGTTAGAATTTACTTTTGTTTTTGTTTCATATTATTGTTTATATGTCTTTCTTTCCACACATGCGGTGATGTGTTTGTTGAGTGTTTCAGGAAAGACAGGTGCATTCTGATCAAGACCTTCTATCTCTTCTTGGCAACTTCTAGGTTATGAGTCTTAGATTGGGATTTGTGATGTAATTGGGCATTTTATTGTATTGGGTTGTTCTTGTATTTTAACATTTCATTTTGTATGAAAGTTTTGTCACGAATTGCCAAAGGGGGAGATTGTTAGGTTCTAAAAGCTTAGAACAATTGGCAAATCGTGAGCACACAAGAACATGTAAGCTGCAGAAAGAAGATTTCAGAATCTGCCTGGTTCGATCGATCGAAAAACAGGCTCGACCGATCGAGAATCGTCTGTAGAATTTTAAGTTGGCCCAAACAGCAGTTCTAGCCCATTAAGGATTAGGGTTTCAGATCTAATTCTCCCACTATATAAAGGAAACCCTAAGCACGTTTTTTATAAGGCTTTTTAGAGAGAAAAGGGTGTGCCTCTTTTGTATTTAGGGTTTTGTTCCTAAAACCTCTCTTATTACTTCTACCGGTGTTGTTCCTTTAAGAATCTCAAGATCCGGTATTGCTGAAGTTGCTGCATTCTCTAGTCATCGAAGGTGCTGATGATCTAAACCTTCAAGGGTGGTCTTGGAGTCACAAACAGGAGAGTTTGTGTTGCTAAACCTTTGAGTGGGATCTCAAAGTCACAAACGGTGGTGTTTGTGTTTTGCAAAGATTAAAGAAAGAAGGAGTCCGTGGTCTCGGAGCTGTCACGTGGTCGTGGTAGTAAGTTTCCTACACTTGGGTAGCAATAGGATGTTAGTGGTCTAAGTCGCTATTGTGTAAACTTCAATTCTTTCTAGTGGATTTGCTATTTTACCTTGAGGATAGCTAGGTCAAATCCTCCCCAAGTTTTTACCAGTGTGGTTTCCTGGGTCATCATATCTTTGTGTTATTTATTTTTCCGCTGCTTTGTTATTTTTGCTTATTTGTGTTAACCTAGGTTTAATTAATTACCTAAGTTAATCACTTGGCTAATTCACTAGGTTAATCTGTTGGGTTTAAGGGGTCTAAACGAACTGACAAAGAGTTCTTGTAAATAGAAGTCGTGAGATTTATTATTCATTTGACAGTCATTAGGAGAATAATAAATCTCACAGCGGTCCAGTTCAATATGTCTTAACTCTTAAAACAAATCAACATATCAACTAGAAGTCTCCATATCCATGATCAAGACAAATCATCTTAGTTGATATGTTATAGTCTTCGCAGATGAAATGCCCAATTTCATCATCGACTACGAACTAAAATTTTGAGTTTACAAAGAACTTGTGACTTATATCTTCTGTGATTAAATCATATAAATCACATACTATGCATCTTATGGACTATATAATAATGTCCAAATATTCATGTTATCATTATTTTAGATAATAATAAAACAACTTTATTAATTACAATATTAAGTCATACATAATGTTATATATAATGTCATATATAATGTCATATATAGCATCATACGATAGGATTTAAGAGCACTAATCCTAACAGTAACAACCCACTTATAATCCTTTAAAAAAAACAAACCCATTTATAATTAAATAATAAAAGGATATCATTTTAGAAAAGAGAATAGGGATTATTTCTTCTAAAATTGAATGAAAACCATATTGATACTGAGATCTGTTTGGAGCACAAAATAATTTTATAAGCTTGTTCGTACTAAGTGACTATATGTAAGAAAGGACTTGGCACCAAAAAGATGGACTTCGTCATTGCCTAATTTAATAGGACTTTAAAGTACAAATCAACCAAGAATTGAAGAACAATAACATATATTATTATTGATATTGTAACGAATTACAAATACCATATTACAAGATTCCACAAGTACAAAGCATACCTTAAGTTACAATACTCCAAAGTTACCCAGTCTACTCCTAGATAATTCACGCTAGATGATGCGCATTTACAAGCATGAAATTATTTTCCATTAATTGGAAAAGAAATCTAAAATTTTCATATTATTTGGGTGTATTGAATCTGAATTTGCTTGTAAACTTCAATATTTCACCATAATAGGTGTTAGGTGCGCATTTACAAGCATGAAATTATTTTTCCATTAATTGGAAAAGAAATCTAAAATTTTCAGATTATTTGTGTATATTGAATCTGAATTTGCTTGTAAACTTCAATATTTCACTACAATAGGCGTTAGGTACTGAATTTGTAAACTTCAATATTTCACTATAATAGGCGTTAGGTGCACCTAACGCCTATTGCACCTAACACCTATTATAGTGAATTATTGAAGTTTACAAGCAAATTCTACTGAATTTGCTTGTAAACTTCAATATTTCACTATAATAGGTAGAATTTGCTTGTAAACTTCAATATTTAGATGCACCTAACGCCCATGGAAAAATTGTGTATATTGAATCTGAATTTGCTTGTAAACTTCAATATTCCACTATAATAGGCGGTAGGTGCACCTAACACCTATTATTGTGGAATATTGAAGTTTACAAGCAAATTAGATCCAATACACAAATAATCTGAAAGAATTGTGTGTAAAAAATAACTACCAGGCATCTAGCACCTATAATAGTGAAATATTGAAGTTTACAAGCAAATTTAGATGCAATACACAAATAATCTGAAAAAATTGTGTGTAAGAAATAACTACCAGATACAAGTGTCATATTTTTTTCCAATTTGTCTCTTACATGATGAAATTAGTCACTACTAATCTATTTATTTAGTTTACTTTTAAAATAAACAATCTAGAAAAAAGGCACTGCTGTTCACATATGTGTAAGCGAAAGTTGGTATACAGATACCAACCGACCGGGGGACCCATCCAAATCACTTTTTGAGTTGGATTTATGACCCGAGTTTGAGAAGAAACAGTTCAAGTGTGATTGTTTGAGCATGTCATCATCTATTAAGTATAGTCAATGGTATGAACAAGTCCATTGTTAATCTATCTTACTTAACTAGATAGTTACTCAAGCCTATGTTGTAATTCTAGTCAATTAGCATGTAATTTTGTCTTTGTAAAAACAAGGCAAAACTATTTTAATTGCAGTCAGATTTTATTCGAATTCTAATGTACACCCAAGAGCTATCCGTTTTAATGGCCACATCTAAGTAATCCATGATTAACGCACAACAGCATTATTTCATCGCCTCCACAACCAGAAATATTCCTCAGCAGGCTTTTGGGTTTAAACGTTCATTTATATATCAAACTATTTTTAAAACATATTTCAATTTCCAAACCATTTAAGAAGGAAAAATTTTGGCCTAGTGACAGATTAACAAAATTAATTTTTAAGCTTCCATTATTAGATATTATATAGAGTAAAATCAAACTAGCGACTTCAAATGCAAAGCCCTCCATCTAGGAGGAACAGTGTCATCAGTCAAACCATTATTTTGAGACACAATATGTTTTGTTCCTTTCTCATACTTAGCGAAGTCATGGAAATTAGGATTGACAAAAGAATTTATTTTCCCGAAGTTTGTAATGTGTTAGAACATGTAATGGTGTAATGGGATTTGTACCTTATAATGCAGTGTTTTTAGATTGAAATGCTGCAATTTTGTACTGGCGGTGGATTTTATAATCTAATGAAATGTAACAGATTACATATAAACTTATCAACTATTTGCCCCATATGGATTTCGTATGGTGTCCTTGTACCTTTTTTTCTTATTGTTTTTTTTTTTTAAGTACGATTAAAAAATTATTATTTAAAAAATAAATAAATATGGCACAATACATTATTCTCTTGGAAAAAATGAAAAATGTACTGCAAGCTGCAACTGATCGGAGGTCCTAACTGTTTTTTGTGTTTTATTTTTAAATTAGAAGATTCTACCTAGTTTAGAATAGCATATTTAGATTAATCAAATCTAGATTTTTATTCTAATCAGCAGATAATCTAATTACAGTATTTTAAAAAATTAAACTTATGTAGCTTATTTTTCCTAACACCAGCAGAGATTAACATAACAACCTTATTTTTCATAACGCTACACCAGCAGCCAATGTAACTCTATAATCCAGGTACAAAATCATATTATAACATAACAACTGTATGTGAAAACTGTCCAGTAACTAGCTCTACTTCAAAACCTGTATATGCCATGGATAAACAACTAAATGCAAACTGTTACAAGTAACTACAACAAATAAGATCTATACAGGCAATATGTTTTGTCGCTAGAGCTTTAGTTTTGCCGCCAATTACATTAGGCGACAGACAATTTCATCGCCAAATGTTTGTCGTTAACTCGTTATGGTCCTGGCGACGAAAGGAGACAAAAAATTTCGTCACCAATAATAATAATAATAATAATAAGAAGAAGAAGAAGGTGGTGAAGTAATTTTGCCAGTCTAATATTTTTGTCACCTAATGTTATAGTGGATGTAAAGTTGTAATTTACAACTTTGTGTTTTGTTGGCTTTAATTCCGTGCTAAATTTGATTGTAATTTTGTTCAATCTTTTTATACCCTGTATTTATTGTGGAATTTAATTGTAAAGGTTGTGTGATAGAGAGAGAGAGTGTGTGAAGGCTCGAGCAATTGAAGACAGAAGAGTTTTCGCGGGTAGCTCGCGACTAATCATCCTGTGAAATGGTGCATGTACCCTGCACATGACTAGAATGTGAAGAGTCAGGATAGATGGAGACAGCTATGTTTCGCGAGTAGCTCGCAGGTAAGGCCTTCCCACAAGACACTCATGAAACATTCTGTTTTGCCAGACTGTACTATCTGATACACACTTTTGGTACCCACACTATATATATCCACATTACCCACAGATAATAAAGAGAGCTTCTGAGAGAAAACTTTAGCCACAAACCCTTGAGAGTGAGAGATTGTTATACCCACAAATCTCTACATAATCCTTTGTGGTTTTCCTTAACTCTTACCTCTCCATTTCTAAATCCTTGAGAGGTTGATAGCCCAAACACTTACAACACCCATCTTGAGTGAAAAGTAAGGTTTTGGAGCTGCTGGGAAGCATTGGAAGAAGCCATATGTTTAGCAGATGCAATTGGGCTGAATTGCGTGATCCGGAGAGCTAGAGAAAACAAGGCTTGGCGAAGTCAGTTGGTAGCAGGGGCTTGGAGGGCTCAAGTATATGGGGCAGATTAGGTTTGGAGGGTCTTTTATTATTCATGTACTCCAACTTATTCTCTAGTGGATCGTTTTACCGCTTGAGGGCGGCGGAGAGGTTGTACGCCGAGTATTTCGGTTTCCACTTCGATAATACATCGGAGTGTTATCTTGTGTTTGCATTCTTTTTCCCTACTACCTTTCAATTTACTGCTGTGCTTTATTGATTATGAGTTAGAATAGTTTATTTGTTTATTCGCTTGCATTTACTTTATTCCGCACTTAGTATAAGTTAGAGTATAATCTATCGAGCCGTTATCTTTTATTTGGGGGTCTAAACAGCTCTTGTGTTTTTAACACAAATCCAAGCTTTCAATTGGTATCAGAGTGGGTACACTTGCTGTGATTTTATTACCTAAGTGTGATCCTAGACCCTTGTTGAGATGGACCGATCTCAATCGCTCAATGCTCCACCATACTTTGATGGGAGTAATTATGCTTTTTGGAAAGTCCGTATGAGGGCATTCCTTTGCTCTATCAATGATAGTGTTTGGGACGTTGTCGAGATAGGATGGACTAGGCCGAAGGCTGCCAAATCCACATGGGATAAGGCTGCTCTTGCGGCAACTAATGCTAATAGCAAGGCTTTAAATGCTATTTTCTGTGGTGTTTCTCCTGATGAGTTTCTCCTGATGAGTTTCACAGGATCTCTCATGTCACAATTGCCAAGGAGGCGTGGCAAATCTTGGAGACGACCTATGAAGGCACCAAAAAGGTGAAGGACACTGTAAGGTTGAAATTTATTAACCATTTTGTTGGCTTTATTCCGTGCCAATTTGCTTGTATTTTCAGCATTTAGAAACCCTGTATTTAGGTGGGAATCATGTAAGGGTGTGAAGGAGTGTGAAGAATTGCTCAAGATTGTGCTGCAGAACAGGGACTCGCGACTGGACTTCGCTAGTGTCTCGCGACTGGCAAGCTGTCAGATGTTGCACACGAGAGAAGCGTTCAGAGGAGAACTCGCGATTGGATCTCGCGGGTGGCTCGCGACTGGAAAGCTGCTAGAATATGAACTGTCGTGCCAGCTGTTGCACTACAGGACAAAAATTCCAGACTGGCCCTTCAGTTTGTTCGCGGCTTGAACTCATGACTCAGTCAAGCCGCAAGGCCAAGCCGCCAGCCAACTCTGTTATGAAAAATCTGTCTCTTCGCATTCTAAACACCCACCAGTATATATACCCCTTATACCCACAAAATGTAGAGGGCTTCTAGAGAGAATTTTGAGAGAGAAACTCTAGAGAAAAACAAGATTTACTTATCCACAATCTTTGCCTTGTGACTCTTCAAATTCCTTTACTCTTTTCCTTTCCATTGTAGATCCTTGGGAGGTACTTTAGCCAAAACCTTTTCTCACCTCACCCATACCTGTGAGAAGGCTTTTTGGTACTTTGGGAAGCAGTTAGGAAGGAGCCAATTTATATTAGTAGATGCTATGGACTAGTAGCGGGATCCGGGAAGCTAAATAAGAAATAGGTTCGGCGTAACCTTGTTGGAGCAAGAAGCTTGGAGGGCTTAGGTACCTGGGTAGATTAGGCTTGGAGGGTCTATTGCTGTCCTTGTATCCCAACTACATTCTTTAGTGGATCATTTTGGCCGCTTGGAGGGCGGCGGAGAGGTTTTACACCGAGGGCTTCAGTTTCCTCTTCGATAACACGTCTTGTGTTGTCCTTGTGTTTGCATCTCTCTTCCCTTTATCTTTGTCATTTAATTTCTATTATGGATGTGATTTTATTTGACTTAGATGGTTTATCAATTTTGTTTTAGGCTTTAATTCATTTTTCGCACGTTTATCGTTTGTGTTAAAGCTTGAATTGATAACTTGTAAATTAGGGGTTTAAACGTTCATAGTGTTTTATACGCTATTTGAACTTTCAATTGGTATCAGAGCGGGTGCAATTGCTATGGTTTAATTACCTTTGTGCGATTCCTGACCTCATATTGAGATGGATTGGTCTCAATCTTTGAATGCACCACCATATTTTGATGGTAGCAACTATGCTTTTTGGAAAGTCTGAATGATGGCATTTTTGTGTTCTATTGATGAAAGTGTGTGGGATGATGTTGATATTGGATGGGTTAGGCCTGAGGCCAAAAAATCCACTTGGGATAAAGCAGCCCTTGCTGTGTCTAATGCTAACAGTAAAGCTTTGAATGCTATTTTCTGTGGTGTGTCTCCAGATGAGTTTCATAGGATATCCCATGTCTCGGTGGCTAAGGAGGCTTGGCAAATATTGGAGACCACGTATGAAGGAACCAAGAAGGTGAAAGATACCAATTTAAGTTACAGATGCTGACCACTCGCTTTGAGGAGCTCAAGATGAGTGAGGATGAGTCCTTTGACTCTTTCTATAGCAAGCTGAATGAAGTGGTGATCGGCAAGTTCAACTTGGGTGAGAAAACGGAGGATTCAAAGATTGTGAGGAAGATCCTTCGATCATTGTTGGAGAGCTTTCGTGCAAAAGTTACTGCAACTGAGGAGAGCAAAGACTTGGACGATATTAAGGTCCAAGAATTAGTTGGCTCACTTCAAACTTATGAGCTGTCATTGCCATCGCAAAGGAGGAGAAAACCTCTTGCTCTCAAGACAATTGATGAAAGGGTGGAAGCTCATGACTCATCTGATGAAGATGTTGTCAATAAAGATGTTGCATATCTTGTGAAGAACTTCCGAAAGTTCTTGAAGTTCAAGAAGAAAGGAAAGTTTACTGAAAAAGGAAAATTTTCAAGTTTTGGAAAAGATAAAAAGGATTTTAAAAGGAAAGATGGTAAGGAGTCCCAATCCTCTAAAGGAATCACATGTTTCGAGTGTAATGGACATGGACATATTAAGAAAGAATGTCCCATTTACTTGAAATCGAAGGGCAAGGCTTATGCCGTAACTCTTAGTGATTCGGACTCATCTAACTCCAATTCTGAGGAAAGCTATGACGAAGAAGGGAACTACTCCGCATTTATGACTATTACTTATGTAGAATCTTCAGAGGATTTGAATTTGCTTGTACAAGAACTTGGAGAGTACAGTGATGAGGAATCAATGGGGATTGTTGAAGAATAAGAAAATGAAGAGGATGAGTATACCAAAAGTCTTTAAGAGAACTACAACTTCTTGAAAAGTCTGGAGACTATACACGTGTGGCCAAGGCAGCCGTGAAGAAGATGAAGAAAGCTGAAGAGGACTATAGAAGTCTTCTAGTGCGTCACAAGGAGGCCAAGTGTGAGATAGAGAAGCTGAATGGAGAGTTGTCAGAAGCCTATGCAAAGGTGAGGTTTCTTGAGCTTGAGGTGGTTCAAGCAAATGCCAAGATAGAAAGAGTCTCCACAAAGAAATTGGATGATGTAATCTCCTCGCAAAAACACTTCTTGGACAAATCTGGTTTGGGATATACTGGAGAAAGCAGTTCTGCTGTCAAACTCTCTAAGGACGTGAAGTTTGTGAAGGCAAAGGAGCCTGTGATAGAAATTTTAGCTATTGAAAAGGTGAATCCAGAGAAGAAGAAGATTGTAGTTGATCAACGGGTGTTCAACAAGTCCCGTAGCCGCTCAGAGGTCATACCTGAAGTTAGAAGGAAATCACTCCCAAGACCACAAAGAGGTCCAAGAACAAACCATTTCTGCCATCACTGTGGACTTCAAGGCCACACCAGACCAAACTGTCATAAGCTGAGAGCATTGAAGAATGCAAGTGATCAAAGGTCGAGAGGACCAAGAAATGACAAGAAAATTTGGACTGTTGAGCAATCAAGAGGTCGAAATGGTGACTCCGGAGTGATGGACGTGATGAAGATGATTGGTGCTGTCACCACTTGTTTGGAAAGCTTCACACGAAGGTTTGAAAACTCTAACTCCTGTACCCAATCCTATAAGGATATCACCCCAAACGCACGTGACGTGTGGGTGAAAAATGGTACTCATGCATAAGCATTATAACATGTCCATGCATTAATTCTTCCTATCTTATGTGACTATGCTTGGGTGTTTGTTTTTATGCTTGCCTGATTGTGTTCCTGCTTTAAATGTCTTTACATGATTTGTTTTTGATATATTTTTTTTTGGTCAAAAATTCAAAAACATATAAAAAGTATAAAATCTAAAAGGTTTGATCAACGTTGTTGAGTTTTTGTCATAAACTTGTTTTGCCTTGTACCTTTGTACTAATGGCTTTGTGCATTCATGAGCGTAGCTTGTTTTCATTGCACTCATATCAATATGGGAAAATCTTGAAATCTATGTGATTGTTGTAAATAGATCTTCAAACTTGTCATGAATGATTAGTCAGTGATTTTGTTGATCTTGAGACATGCATAGACTTGTGTCTATATATCTTCCTACTCTTTATTATTATTTTTTTTTTTGCTTAAAAGAGCTCTTCAAATGTAAATCTCCAAATGAAAAGAGATATTGAGCTACAAAAGCCTGTCGCACATACTAGTATTTGACTAGGAAAAAGGGAAAGCGACTCAAAATATAATGTATGATGCCCAAAAGCTAAAGGCTTATTCATCAAGTTGAAATATCAAAATTTCAGGCATCGATCTCCAAAATGAGATATTTTTTTTTTCAAAAAGATCAAATGAAATGTTGTATTTGAAGCCAAATGAAAAGCTTCCATGTAATGTAATCAAGTTCTTGTGGGAGGTCATATATGCATGTATCTATAATTGAGATGGATCACATTATCTAGTGCTATTTGTGTATGCCTTGGTTGAATTGATCATTGAAGCTTCACATTAGACTAAGGACTATCTCATTGTTGATATCCACACACATCACACATGCTTATGATCAATGAATGCCTTATTCATTTGTGTGATTGTACTTGTTAAAATGTGTTTCACATGCTCAATTTTTGTTGATCAAGAACAAAAAGATTTTTAAGTATTTTTAGGTGTTTTTAAATAAGTCTTTTTATTTTAGCAAAATGTCAAAAATTTCAAAATTTGTTTTGTCCTGTTTTGGCGACTCATTCGCAGGTCTGTCTAGTCGCATGCCCCAATCGCTAGCTCAATACAGATTGTTTTCGTGTCTTTCTGGCGGGTCAATACCCAAGTCGCGAAAAAGACTTAAAATTTTTTTCAAAAATCTGGATTTTATGCTTCTCGCATCTTGATGTGGCGACTTTGTCGCGAGTGGAGGTACAGTCGCGAGATTTACACAGAATGTTTCGCGGCTCAGCTCGTGGCTATCTCGCGGTTTGAACCTCCAATTGCGAAAAACACTTAGACAAAATTTTCAAAATTTCTCTTTGAAGTGTTCTGGCGGCTGGACCAAGCGACTTTGACGCGATTTGTTACAGTCGCGAAAAACGCGTGTTTTGTGCCTTTAAAGTCAGTTTTTCAAAACTTTTCAGTTTTCCCTCGAATATTTGTGACTGTTCATTGTTTCAACCGTGTTCTCTCTTAAACTCACCGTGTTCTTCTCAAAGATCTCTGTATTCTTCATCATTTCTTCATCAATCTTCAAGAAAAAGGTATGAGTTTTCATATTTTCATTACCTATTTCATGATTATAAGCCTTTTTCCTTGGATTTTGGGTTGTTTTGATCGGTTGAGTTATTTGGGTTTCTACTATGGGTTTGAATCATTTTGTTGATTTTACTTGTATAGGTTCTGTTGATTTCACTTATCTAACACATGTTATGCTCGTTAATCATACTTGTCCTCTCATTGTGTGCTTATATTGACTTCTCCTTTGTTGAGGTTCCTTACCCATCATGATATGTCCTGTTGGAATTTGATTGAGTCATAGGGGTTTTTAAAGATTTAGTTTGACTTTCTTTTGTGTGTGTCTAAACATTGATGATCATCACACATCTACATTTTATGTCCTGCATTGTGAACCATATGGGTTTTTGCCCTGTGTCTGCATTATAACATTTTAGGGTTTAATTCCCTTTCTGATAGTGTTGTCATACTGTATTGTATGTTATATCCTTAGAATTTTTATCAGTATGTGGTATGATCTACTGGTTTAATCTTTTTATTTTCATCTAATCTGGCACTGACGTTTTGAATGTTTCATCTATTGTGTTCTGTCCTGGTGTTTTTTGTTGTCATTTATTTTTCAGATGACTCCTACAAAGAAGAAAACTGTTGCCAAGAAAGGTGACAGAAGAATGAAGATGGACAACTCTAAGTTCAAGTCTCCTCAGCATTTTGAGAGATACACCTAATTTTACCTGAAGGCACCTATTATTCAAGAGAGATTTGTGGACTTGGCAGATCTAAAAGATACCTTCATTCCTAGCTGCTTTGAGGGAAGAGGTTGGGAGAAGTTGCTGAGTAATCTCCCTGGAGTATGTGAACCTCTGATTAGGGAGTTTTATGCTAATGCTGTGCTGAGAGAGAATGAGATCAATTGTTGGGTAAGAGGACATGAATTCATACTAGATGTGGATGACATTGATTAGGTGCTGGGTTTTGAGGCAATGGATGATCATGATTTCACACATTACAAGGATAGAATGATGTCCATAGAAACTGCTTAAGCACATATTGGGGGAGTTAGAGAAGGGAAATGTCTAAACACAAATGCATTTCCAGCAGACATGAGATGTTTGACTATTAAAATGATGTTCAACTTTTATCCTGTGAGGAAGTTGACAACAATCAACAATGCCAGAGCAATTTTTCTAATGGAGCTCAAGAAAAGGACTTTCATAGACATCAGTGCTCATATATACTATACCATTGTTGATGAGACCAGAACAACCTCCAGAGCCAAGCTGATCTTCCCTATTCTTCTCATGAGAATTTTTAGGCTAAAAGGGGTGGAAATTCCTCAAGATATAGGACTCATGTCTACTCCATCAGCAATTAACAACCTAACCATCTCAAGGATATGAGTGCGTCTTTCGGGTGATGAAGAAGGAGGTGATGAAGAAGGGGGTGAAGGCATGGAAACTGAAACAGAAGCTGCTAGTCAACCATCAAGTTCAAGAGGTCGCAGTAAGAGAAGCAGAGCATCATCTTCATTAGAAGTACCTCCAGATGCATTCCAGATCATCCTTGAAAGGATTGATGGACTCAGAGATATGCAGAATGAACAGACTGACAAGCTGACTGCACTTCAAGATCAAATGAACATTCTCTCAGCAAAACTTGACAGCTTCACTACACAGCAGTGACCCTTTGGCCATTCCGGTCAAAAAGGGGGAGATTTTTTGGTGGAGGATAGCTGGGGATTGCTCTTGAGGGGGAGCACTTGTTGAGGGGAAGCACTTATTATTATGTTTTCTTTCTTATGTCTTGAAATTACTTTATCTTTCTGCTAAACACATTTGGTATAAACTGTTGGATATGGTACTTTGTTTTGGCACTATGGTTTATATATTAGATGTCTTTCAGTTTTATTTTGAGTTTTAGTTTGTACCTATGCTTCTGTAGCCTTTCATTTTGTACCTTTGCTTATGTGGCATTTTGGTTATATTTTGTACCTGGCTTTTGTAAGCACTATGTCTTCTTGCCTTGTGGCTTTCGTACTTTGTGTTTAACTATTATGCTTTTATCTTTTAGTACATCACTCTTGTGCCCTGTGTTGGATTTTTTTATCTTTAATGCAATTACGTAGTGTTGTTGCATTGGTTGAGTGTTGGGCATGCAAATGATACTTGTTGTTGAGCTTATTAGATTGCATGTCCGGATGTTCATTTCTTGTGAGAATGAGCATTGTGATCACTATTTATAGTGATTGTTTGTTTTTGGTCAAGCCATGCTCTATTGCTTTAATACATTTTGCTTGATCGCATTGTGCTTGCTTCATATGCAATACAAGTTTTTCTGCATACAATGAACTTATTGTGTGGTTACTTTTCAGGAGATATTTGTACTCATGATTCAAGAGCTTCACAGATCCTAGAGTTAGGTGTGAGTGAGTTTTGTTCAACTGTTCCCAACTCACGTGTTAAGTCTAGAGTTTGTTGTAGGGTTTTGTCACGGAATAGCCAATGGGGGAGATTGTAAGGTTCAAATTTATCAACCATTTTGTTGGTTTTATTCCGTGCCAATTTGCTTGTATTTTTAGCATTTAGAAACCCTGTATTTAGGTGGGAATCATGTAAGGGTAGTGTGTGAGGGAGTGTGAAGAATTGCTCAAGACTGTGCTGCTGAACAGGGACTCGCGACTGGACTTTGCTGGTGTCTCGCGACTGGCAAGCCGCCAGATGTTGCACACGAGAGAAGCGTGCAGAGGAGAACTCGTGACTGGATCTTGCGAGTGGCTCGCGACTGGAAAGCTGCTAGAATATGAACCATCGTGCCAGCTGTTGCACTACAGGACAAAAATTCCAGACTGGCCTTTCAGTTTGTTCGCGGCTTGAACTCGCGACTCAGTCAAGCCGCGAGGCCAAGCCGCCAGCTATCTTTGTTATGAAAAATCTGTCTCTTTGCATTCCAAACACCCACCAGTATATATACCCCTTATACCCACGAAATGTAGAGGGCTTCTAGAGAGAATTTTGAGAGAGAAACCCTAGAGAAAAACAAGATTGACTCATTCACAATCTTTGCCTTGTGACTCTTCAAATTCCTCTACTCTCTTCCTCTCCATTGTAGATCCTTGAGAGGTACTTTAGCCAAAAACTTTTCTCACCTCACCCATACCTGTGAGAAGGCTTTTTGATACTTTGGGAAGCAGTTAGGAAGGAGCCAATTTATATTGGTAGATGCTATGGACTAGTAGTGGGATCCGGGAAGCTAAAGAAGAAATAGGTTCGGCGTAACCTCGTTGGAGCAAGAAGCTTGGAGGGCTTAGGTACCTGGGTAGATTAGGCTTGGTGGGCCTATTACTGTCCTTGTATCCTAACTACATTTTTTAGTGGATCATTTTGACCGCTTGGAGGGCGGCGGAGAGGTTTTACGCCGAGGGCTTCGGTTTCCTCTTCGATAACACGTCTTGTGTTGTCCTTGTGTTTGCATCTCTCTTCCCTTTATCTTTGTCATTTAATTTCTGTTATGGATGTGATTTTATTTGACTTAGATGGTTTATCAATTCTGTTTTAGGCTTTAATTCATTTTTCGCACGTTTATCGTTTGTGTTAAAGCTTGAATTGATAATTTGTAAATTGGGGGTCTAAACGTTCATAGTGTTTTATACGCTATTTGAACTTTCAGACACCAAGTTGCAAATGCTCACCACACGCTCCGAGGAACTGAAAATGAGTGAAGATGAGTCATTCAACTCATTCTATGGGAAATTAAATGAAGTGGTGATTGGGAAGTTCAACTTGGGAGAAAAGACGGAGGACTCAAAGATTGTGAGGAAGATTCTACGATCATTGCTGGAAAGTTTTCGTGCAAAGGTCACAGCCATTGAAGAGAGCAAAGATCTTGATGAAATTAAAATTCAAGAACTCAGCGATTCTTGAATTTTAAAACACAAGTCACGTGTTAAATTATCGATTACTCAAAAAACTTAAGTGGTTGAAATATACTGAATTTAGTGTGCATTTGGGTTAGAATGTGTTAGGATATATATGAATCATGTTAGGAACATATGTAAATATTTATGTAATTGGCTAATCCTTTGACAAAACACACTCTACTTGTAATTTAGTAGATCTAGGATGTGTTTAATGCTTCAAGGAATAAGGTTTCAAGTTCAAGTGTTAAAGCCATGCAAGTTTGTCCAAGAATCAAGTGAAGAAGTGCTGGATTTTAAAGCTCGATAGTTAGTATCTATCGAGACTTAAAAAGCTGTTTCAGCCCGAGGCTCGACAGCTGCTCGATAGATAAAGTATCTGTCGAGGTTTATTAAAATCAGTTTTTTAGATCTAATTTCACTCTAATTTGTGAATAGATGTTTGGGCTTTCTTTTCTCACGGCCCTAAATATATATAAGGATTGTTTTAAGGGCCGTCACAGCTGATGCAACTGAATGCAAAAGTTTTTAACAAGCATATTATGAACCAGAGACATATGCCCTTAGTTCATCTTTCTATTCAAGAAGCTGTTGTGTTTGTACATCGTAGGGTTTTGTAACCAAGGAGTTTCGTGATCTTCATCATGTGATGAATTGAAGAACTTTGCAGCCAACAATCTTTCTCAAGTTGGTGATTAAGTCGCTTATTGGGATCCACACATCTATTGGTTAGTCACGTACTGGGAGCCGTGCATTAAAAGGAGAGATTGTCACTACAGAACAAGTCCAATTGTGTATTGGGGTAAGTGTTCAACTGTAGTTTGGTATAAGGTATTGAGATTCCTTTACTTGTAATCGCTTGTTTTGATAATAGTGGACTCTTAGGAGTGATGACCTTAAAATCACTCAGTAGGGTTTTGCCTCGGTGGTTTTTCCCATTCGTAAACAAATCACCTGTGTCATTTAATTTTCACTGCATTTAGTTACTTGATGATTTGTTTGTGCTACCACGCGATTCATATGTTAATTAACTTAATTAATTCACTTGGCTAAATTAATTGGTTAATTTATCATAAGGGGTCAATACATTCTTAGCCTATCAAGTGGTATTAGAGTAGACACACTCTGATTAGGTTTTAATCTTTGTTATGTGATCCATTGACCCCTGTTGTCATGGCTGCAACTGGCATGAAAAGATCTATGTTTTCAAATACATATTGTTTTTCTAATCTCTATTTGTTTGAGTGTATCAGAAAATGCAAGTCTAAAAGTGATTTGAATTCTATCATGTTGATCATTGGAAAAGATGTTAGATTGACAAAGAAGAAACTCAACTGTCTCAAAATGAAAATGTACAAAGGAGTTCGTCTGAGAAGAGTTAAAATTAGAGGCCTTGTTCATAAAAGGCAGATGATGGAAAACACCATTCCCACTGATTTGTCATCTAAGCACGAAGTGTGCTTCATGATGAAGTCCGCATTTAAGGTTATGGACACGTGTTTGTGGTACCTTAACAGCGGCTGCTCTAGACACATGACTGGAGACCGATCTCTCTTCAAGGTTTTTGAGTCTAAGAAAGGTGGTAATGTCACCTTTGGTGATGAGAGCAAATCACAGATTAAAGGGAAGGGAATCATCTCACTATCTTGACTGCCAGACATTACAAATGTGCTATATGTAGAAGGCCTGAGAGTGAATCTGTTGAGCATAAGTCAGATATGTGATCAAGACTTTATGGTGCTATTCTCAAAGGGAAAATGCCTTGTAATGGATGAGTTTGGAAATAAACTCATAAGTGGTGTTTGCACTCTAGACAATTGTTATGGTTTAGTCCCTAATGCTGATATTGTTTGCAATAGTATTCGGTTGCCAAACGAAGATTTATGGCATCAAAGGATGGGACATGCTAGTTACAGACATCTCTTAATTGTATCTAAGCATGAATCAATTTTAGGGATTCTCAAACTCAGTAGGGTAAACAATGTGGTGCGTGGACCATGTCAACTTGGGAAACAGATGAAAGCTAAACATCCAAGCACTTAACATCTGCTACATCTAGACCATTGGAGCTATCTCATCTAGATCTCATGGGTCTAACTAGAACTGAGTCTCTTGGTGGAAAGAGATACATCAAGGTTATAGTAGATGACTTCACTACGTACACTTGGGTCATCCTTCTATGATCCAAGTCTAATGCTCCTAAGCACATTGAAGCCTTGTGCACAAAATTTTAGAATAAGAAGAGTTTGAAGATTGGTCAAATTCAAAGTGATCACGGTAAAGAATTCTCTTACATAGAGTCCTTCTGCACTAGATCAGGTATATCTCAGGAATTCTCTACTCCTACTACTCCTTAGTAGAACGACATAATAGAAAGAAAGAATAGGGTTATTCAGGAGATGGCTAGAGCCATGCTACACAACAAGGTTGTGGCTAGAAACTTGTGGGAAGAAGCCGTCAACACTGCATGTCATACAGTTAACAGGGTGTATTTCAGACCCGGAACCAAAAAACTCCCTATGAGTTGTGGAAGGGAAGGAAACCAAATGTTAAGTACTTCAGAATCTTTGGAAGTACTTGTTTCATTCATAAAGATAGAGAGAATGTGGAAAAATTTGACTCCCGAAATGATGAAGGAATATTTCTGGGATACACCTCTACAAGCAAGGCTTATCGGGTATACAACAAAAAAACCAAGAAGGTAATGGAAACTGTGAATGTTGTTATCGATGAATCTTTAGAGTCCTTTTTTGAGAAACTAAGTGAGGAAATCCCCAAATAAATTCTTCCTCCACAGCCCAAGGATGTTCAAGAACTTGTTGATTAAGAGTCCGCATCTCCAAGTACTCCCAACACTCTAAATGTTGTAGAAGGCTCAGTGGACATGCCTACATCACCTGATTCTGAATCCCATGAAGAGAAAGGACCTTCCTCTAGGATTAAGTTGAATCATCCTCCTGAAGATATTGTGGGAAACATGAATGAACTTACACTAAGGAAGTGTACAGTTAATAAATGTGTTGCTAACTTTGTGTCTTATTCTTGTTGTTTGTTATAGGTTGAACCCACCAAGGTTGAGGAAGCTCTTCAGGATGAAAGCTGGGTTGAAGCTATGCATGATGAGTTGCTTCAGTTCCAAAGGAATGATGTCTGGACTCTAGTACCTAGATTAGAGGGTGAGCACACCATTGGCACAAAGTGGATATTCTACAATAAGACTGTCGAGGAGGGTAATGTGATCCAAAATAAGGCTCGTCTTATGGCTTAAGGATACTCTCAAATGGAAGGAGTGGACTATAATGAGACATTTGCTCCAGTAGCTCGTATGGAGTCAATCAGGATTCTCCTAGCCCTGGTGTGCTATTTGAAGTTCAAGCTTTACTAGATGGATGTCAAGACCGCTTTCTTGAATAGGTTCCTTAAAGAAGATGTCTATGTGGTTCAACCAAAAGGATTCTTTGATCCACACTTTTCGGATCATGTGCTGTACCTCAAGAAGGAACTTTATGTTTTAAACTAGGCCCCTAGAGCTTGGTATGATTGGCTCACATAATACTTGTGTCACATGGGTTCACAAGAGGAAAGGCTGATCAAACTCTCTTTACCAAAATAGAAGATGGCGAGTTGATAGTCGCTCAAGTCTAGTTGATGACATCATCTTTGGGTCAACTAAGGATGAACTTGCTCATAGTTTCTCAAAACTTATGCAGGTCGAGTTCGAGATGAACATGATTGGAGAGTTGACTCACTTCCTTGGGTTGCAGTTTGTTAGGTTCTAAAAGTTTAGAACAATTGGCAAATCGTGAGCACACAAGAACATACAAGCTGCAGAAAAAAGATTTCAGAATTTGCCTGATTCGACCGATTAAAAAACAGGCTCGATCGATCGAAAGTCGTATTTGCAAAATTTTAATTAAGCCCAAACAGCAGTTCAAGCCCATTAAGGATTAGGGTTTCAAATTTACTTCTCCCACTATATAAAGGAAACCCTAAGCACGTTTTTTACAGGGCTTTTTAGAGAGAGAGAAGAGTGTGCCTCTTTTGTATTTAGGGTTTTGTTCCTAAAACCTCTCTTATAACTTTTACTGGTATTGTTCCTTGAAGAATCTCAAGATCCGGTATTGCTGAAGTTGTTGCCTTCTCTAGTCATCAAAGGTGTTGATGATCTAAACCTTCAAGGGTAGTCTTGGAGTCACAAACAGGAGAGTTTGTGTTGCTAAACCTTTGAGTGGGATCTCAAAGTCACAAGCGTGGGTGTTTGTGTTTTGCAAAGGCTAAGGAAAGAAGTAGTCTGTGGACTCAGAGCTATCATGGGGTCGTGGTAGTAAGTTTTCTACTTGAGGTAGCAATAGGATGTTAGTGGTCTAAGTCGCTATTGTACAAACTTCAATTCTTTCTAGTGGATTTGCTGTTTTACCTTGAGGATAGCTAGATTAAATCCTCCTTAGGTTTTTTACCGGTTTGGTTTTTCTGGGTCATCATATTGTTGTGTTATTTATTTTTCCGCTGCTTTACATAATATGATTGTTTTGTTTTAACCTAAATTTGAATAATAAACCTAAGTATTCACTTGGTTAATTAATAAGGTTAACAATTTAAGTTTACAGGGGTCTAAATTTCTTACAAGTGGTATCAGAGCGGGTAGCTCTTTTGTTTTAGATCTTTTGATTTAAGAGCTGATCCTTGATCCCTGTTATCATGGATAATTTGAAGTGTCTTTCTGCTCATGTTTGTGATGATTTGAATAAAAAGGATACTGTTGTTTCTGTTGATTTTATTGATGCCTGTGAAACTCTTCTTAAAAAATTATTAAAATCTATGAAAATTGCTAAAAAATTCAAGGAAGACTTAAAATTAGCTAATCTTGAAAAAGAGGAATTGATAATGAGATTAGATGAATCTAATAAAAAGAATGAATTTTTGAGAAATAAAATTTCCTCTCAAGATGAGAAGATAAAAAGCTTGGAACAAGTTTTAGTTGAGTCTAAAGTTAAAATTGAAAATTTGACTAGTACCAGGCTTGCCGCTGATAACAGAAGTGTTTCTGTTTCTCTTAAGCCTAAAGCTGAACAAGTTTATATCCCTCATTTCAAGAGGAATAATAAAGAAAAGACTTATTTTGCTAGGTTAGACAAAGGTAAAGTTTTGATGTAGACGCTGAAGTTTCTAAACCAATGTCTAAACCTACTGCAGTGTGCAAAAGAAATTTGTTTTTGTGCCTACCTGTCACCTTTGTGGTGTTGTTGGTCATATTAGACCAAATTGTTCTTTGTTGAGGCAAAAACCAAAATTTGAGACTAGATTTGCTGTTAGGAATACTGATGTTCCTAAATTTCTTCATGTTTGTCACTTTTGTGGTGTCCTCGGTCACATTCGTCCTAATTGTCATAAATTGAGATTTAAGCATTCTGTATTTCAGTCTAGGATATGTGATGATATTTTTCCTGCCATGAGTCCAAATAAATTGTTTCATATGCTTTTGAAAAATTTAAACTTGTTGGCTTGTGAAAGGAATTTGTAGGATTTCAGTCTTTCTCAGAAGATTGGTGTAATCCCTCAAATATACTCTGCTTCACATGAATTTTCACCTACAAAGCTGAAGACTCGTGCTATATGGGTAAGAAAAGATTCTCTAAGGTGAGTGTTGTTGACTTATCCCTGATTTAATTCTTTCAATTATTTGTGGACATGTTTTGTTTCTGTTTTTGGTTGTTTTGTTTTTTTTTTTAGGTTGTTTTTTATTAAAAAAAAAAACCAAAAAACATTGAAAAATTTCAAAAAGACAAATATTTTATTTTGTGTCTAGTTTTTATATTTCTTGAGGATTACATGAATTATGATATTTCTCTCTTGATTTAAAACATGCTTGACATTGTGGAGAAACTTGAAAAGTATATGTTCTATAAGTGCTAAGCTATTTTTTGATTTTGTTTGAGTACGTACTAGTTTGTACATGTACTCATGGGTTAATTAAGAAATTGATATTTCTTGTTTGTGTACCCTCTATAGCTTAGTTAAGCACTGTCATGCATTGCATTTGCATTTTTAATCATTTAGCATAATGTGTGCTTTTAGTTTTGGTCATGAATTTTTTAAAACCAAAAAGATTTTTATGTGTTTTGTATTATATATCTTGGATTTATAATCAAGGTTGGCCATATTATCTTTACATAACATATGTACTTTGTTTAACTTGGATGAACTTATTTTATTGCACTTTACTAGTTTGGGCTTTGTAGTGCATGTTGTGTGGGAAAGATGTTTATAGTTTTTGATCACATGATCTTGATCTTGAAGTCACATGCCTTTGATTGTCAGACTTGGTCTTATTGAGAAAGACATAAATAACCATCTCACCACTGTTTATTAGCCAATCATGAACACCTTAGTGCATATCATAAGATTTTGTGCTCAAGAAAGTGTAGCACATGCACAAAAAGAACATAAGGTGTAGCCTCGGTTAAAATGTTAAAATTGGTGTGTACATTATTGGGCTATAATAATTTCACAATTCAAATAAAATTGGTGTGTACATTATCCCGGCTATTTTAATAAGTTTCTAATCAATTGAAATTGGTGTGTATATTATGAGGCAAATCAAGAAACTTACATGATTGCGAGCTTTTATTCTAGGAGATGTGAGAGTTATATGATGTAACTCTTTAGGTGATAGTCTTTCTCAATTGTATGTGATGAATTTTGTAGACCTTGTGATTAATTACTATTCACATATCACCTCACATGTCTCTCAAGTTTTTGCTAGTTGCACACACTATACAAATTACTCTTTGCTAAACTTTGTACATGTTATTGTGTGTGATTTTGTTGTGGCCATCCAAGATTATATGTGTAAGACCGTTTAGACCCCTTAAACCCAACAGATTAACCTAGAGAATTAGCCAAGTGATTAACTTAGGTAATTTAAACAAATCTAGATTAACACAAATATATCAAAAACAATAAAGCAGCGAAAAATAAAGAACACAAAGATATGATGACCCAGGAAAACCAAACCAGTAAAAAACCTGGGGAGGATTTAACCTAGCTATCCTCAAGGTAAACCGAATTCACTATGAAAGAATCGAAGTTTACACAATAAAACTTAGACCACTAACATCCTATTGCTACCCTGTGTAGGAAACTTACTACCACGACCACGTGACAGCTCCGAGATCCACAGACTCCTTCTTTCCTTGAATTTTTCAGCAATCCACAAGTGTACCTGCTTGTATGTCTTTAAGTTCTCTTGATTCTACAACTGTATGATTTACCAACCTCTTGACATAAATCTTGAGTTTGGAAACCCTAAGTGTATGTGAAGGTAAACACCTCTAGATCTCACAATGAGATTCACAAACACAGCATTCAGAACTCTAAAAACGTGGCTAGAGTTTACCCTTATATACCTAGGGCAAAACATAAAACCCTATACATTAAATGGGCTAGGGCTGAGTTGGAAATTTTCTGCAGAAAAATGTTCTGCTCGATTTTCGATCGGTCGAGTCTAATTCTCGATCGATCGAGTCAGGCAGAAAGTGAACAGTGAATTCTGCAGTCAACTCGATTCCAACTTTACATAAAAAGCCATACTTTGAGCAAGTCTAACACAAGACTTAAAGAATGTTTTGATCATGGTTTGTCAACATTACAAATTGAAGTCCTAATACATTAGTTCCTAATTCTTAGAACCTAACAAACTCCCCCTTTGGCAATCCGTGACAAAACACAGACTAAGCACAAAGCTCAAAGTTTACAAATTGAAACAGCCCATTACAAAATCAAAAAGCCACTAAACAATTCAACCTAACTACTATCTAACAGTTGCAAAGTAGACAACAGCACGACTGAATCAACCTGTATACTCCTGTAACACTTAACAAACACATAAACGCATGTGTGGAAAAAAATACAAGGAATATAAATAAACTTCTTGATTTCACATGACACAAAATAAAGACATATATCATGAATAAACATCATAAATATAAATCAATAAGTAAAGTAGCATAGTGAAAAAGAAACATATACATCAAAAATGTATCTCAACAAAAAATATCCTAACAAGAGCAAAAAAAAAATGTAAATAAAAAGTGAAGCACTTAGATACAATCTAATAACTCCACAAGCTCAACAGTGTCACAGTAAGGTACAAAACTCAAAACTCCCCCTAAGACAAAAATCTCCTCTACAAAACATGGACTCTCCTCAATAGAATGTACTTTCCCTTTTTGTGAAGAATTGCCAAAGGGCACTCACTCATCATTAAAAGGAGGGGGCGGAGGAGAACGACGAAAGCTCGCCAAATCCGCTCTCAAAGCTCGAAGCTCATCAAGGACATCCATCAGAAGCTGACCATAGCCGCCTGAACGGTCATGACAGTGTCTAGAGTCCGACGAATATTAGAAACATCCGAAGGAGAAGGTGGAGGAGCATCATCAGCAGCAGCAGCAGGAACAGCAGACGTCTCAGCTGCAGGAGCATCTGTAGAAGAAGAAGAGGGTGAAGTGACACCGGAAGGCTCTACCCTAGGACGCTTAGAGCTAGCTCGAAGTTGAGCAGCCCTTTGTCTCAAAAAGGTATCACCTATAGGAGCAATGACATGTACAGGCTCAGAAGCAGGGAAATCACCTAAACCGAGATAAAGGAGAATCCTATGAATAAAAATGGGAAAGAATAAAGCATGAACCGTAGAACTAGACCGATGTACCTCGTTCAAAGAACGAAGGAACAAATGAGGAAAATTGATAGGAGCATTAGTAACAAGGGCATACAAAAACACACATCGCTCAAGAGGGATGGTGTGGAGATGAGAAATGGGCCATAAGGAATGACAGGCAATCCTAAAGAAAAGGTAATGAAGCTTTGAGGACAACTTAATTAATAAACTTGTTTCTGAAAGATTTGGGTTGAATTCATGTGTTTTTTGAAAATTTTTAATCTCATACTCATGCATTTCATTCATGAAATACTATGCTTTGAGGAGTTACTGCATAAAATTGCTCTGTTTTTCAAAAATTTAATTTTTCCAGATTTTTGATTGATCGAATCTGTTTCTCGACCGATCGAAATTGCGATAAAAATGATGTTTTAGTTGGGTATTCTGACGCAGGTTGGGCTAGGAATGCTGATGATAGAAAGAGTACTTCGGGGGGTTGTTTTTATGTGGGTAATAATCTTGTCTCTTGGATGAGCAAAAAGTATCTCACTATCCACTATAGAAGCTGAATACATCGCTACCGGTAGCTATTGCACTCTACTTCTATGGATGCAAAAATTCCTCCTTAATTACGGTATTTGTCAAGAGCATCTTACTATCTATTGTGACAATACCAGTGCCATCAATATCTCTAAGAACCCGGTTCAACATTTTCAAACTAAACACATAGAGATTCGACATCACTTCATTCGGGAGCTTGTCGAAGATGGCACTGTTACTCTTGAATTCGTTCACACTGATGATCAGAAGGCTGATTTGTTCACCAAACCTCTTGATAGCAAACGGTTTGAATTCCTTTGACAAAACATTGGTGTTATCTTCATGGATCGATTTTTTTTTTCTCCTCTTCCTTATACATTTGCATCTAGTTTTATGCATTGCTTTGCTTAACATGTTTTTGTTTATGTTTTTAGTTTTGCTTTATTTTGTTTTTCATATAAAATAAAAAAATTGAAAAATCAGAAAAATACAAAAACAGTGTGTGTTTTGTGTACATTGGTACTTGTGTACCTTGGATGGCCATTGAAACAAAGTTTTCTAAACTTTGTATCTTTTGTAACTTAGATGAGTATCTCTATGCACAACTAAGTAAGTGAACTTTGTGGCTCATGTTTGTGATGAGTAAGATTAAGTTATCTCTTGTACTTAACACTCGTATCACTCTTTTTTACGGGAAGTACTAGAAAATCCTAAGAGAAAGGCATAAATAACCATCTCACCACCTGTTACCCGCCAATCATGAAATGACATCCGTATGTTTCAACATAGTAAAAGTGCAATGTCAAAAGCTTAAGATGATTAGGTATTTCTTTTCTCTCTTTTATACGCCCATGCATGATATGCTTAATAAAAGAAAATATGCAAAGAAAAATTAAAGCAAAAAGAAACAAAATTCTTTAAATATGATTGCAAGCATGCTTCTAGGAGATGTGTGAGTTGTAAGATGTACCTCAAAGGTGATAGTCCTCATCAAACAGTTATGATTGTGTGTGAGTTAAAGCGATTTTCTCATACCTCAAATCATCATAACATGTAGACACTTATGCAATCTTGAAATGTTTTTCACACACAACACGCAATATTCTTTGCTAATTTTGATATATGTGCAGGTACATTGTGATTTGGCCATCATAAAGGATACTTGTGTTAATGTATGCTCACTAAACTGTATTGACTTATTTTGAAATATAAAATTGGTTAGACTTGTTTAGTGTGTGTGTGTGTGTGTGTGTGTGTGTGTGTGTTTGGATCTAAATGTTGAACATTTTTCTGTTGAACGATGATTTTGAGAGCTTAAAATGTCGTTTGGATCTTTGGTTGAGTAGCATGTTTGATTGCATTCATGTTTGTACTTTTCCTTTCTTTGAAAAACTGTTTTTAAGCAATCTTAAAATCTTCTTGATACCTCTTGATAGTTAGGATATCTATCGAGCTCTTCAGCTTCTTTTTATCACATTCTTGATAGCTTTTCGATAGTTACTCGATCCATCGAGAAACTTTCTGGAAGCTTGATAGATGCTCGATAGCTTTTTGATCCATTGAGACCTTTTTACTGTTGACACCTCTCGACAGATCCTCGATAGTTCTTCAACAGCTGATTCACGCTTTTTAAAGCTCGACACCTCTCGACACCTCTCGATTCATCGAGCTTTATGAATTTCTATATATACGCTTTAGCACAATTTTCTCTCATTTCTCCCTGATCTCTCTTGACAGATCGTGTCTCTTTACCTCCCAAAAACCTTCTCTCTAACTCCAAACTTCATTCCTTGGTGATTTTCAGCCTAGATCTAGCTCTTCTTCACTGGTAAGGGTCCTTAATCTTTCATTCATCATGCATTTCATGCATTAGACCTAAGTTTTTGGGTTTTTGAAAATTTTTTAGGGTTTTCCAAAATTGATGAAGTTTTGGTGAAATTTTTGGGTTGGGTTATGTTTAAATGATCCTAAATGTTCATGCATTGCATCACATTTGCATTACAATTATATTTTCATGCATTATAGATGTGTGCTATATATGTTGATTTACTGTGTGCTGTTAGGTTTGGATTGGGCTGAGCCCATGATGCTTTTTATGTTGCATGTCATAGGTTCATGCATATGTACCTTTATTTCTTTATATTCTTATATTGATTTGCTTGGTGCCTTTCTGTTTTTCTCTCTCTCTCTCTTTCTCTCTCTCTCTCTCTCTTTCTTTTAGTTAGTTGCTCCATGGCACTTAAACGAAAACCTGCTCCATCCCGGAACCCTTTTCGTTTTGGGGCATCTTCCTCTGATTCTACTCTTTCTCATGTACGGTTCCATGATGATAAGACCCAAAAGAACTTTTCGGAGAACTTTTCTCGACGAGGCATTCATTCGGAATGCCAAGTCATCCTATCAAATTTTTTCGATACTGACCTTCCCACTGTCATCTATAGTCGGGGTTGTGAGTTATTGTGTGGCATTCCGATCACTTGTCCCTCCGTGATCATACATGAGTTTTACTCCAACATGCACAGATTTGATACTTCTATACTCTAATTTGTCACTCGCGTTCGAGGTATGCGCATTGTAGTTACTCCAAATCTTATATCAGAGGTACTACACATTCCTAAGGTAGCGTATCCTGACTACCTTGATTGCGATTGTCTGAGGACCGTGTCCAAAGACGAACTCATGTCTCTATTTTGTGAGACACCATCTTCTTGGGGTGATAGTTAAAACACCCCTTGCTCGGGCTTTGCAAAAGGTCCGAGATTCCTTAACATGGTGATGACATTCATTCTCCATCCATTGTCTTAGTATAACACTATCACAAAGCCTCGTGCTCGATTTTTGTTATCCCTCTTAGAGGACATTTCTATCGACTTTCCTTCTCACTTCATCCTATCCCTTATAGATGTTTATTGGGATATAGCGACCTGTGATAAGCTCATTTTTCCTTCGGCTATCACGCGGATCATTCGCCATTTTTTCGTCTCCTATCCCGAGTCAGATCACTTCTCCGTTATAGGTGCCATTGACGCCGCTACTGTTAAATGGAGTATGCTTAGCTACGCCCGAGGTGTACACAAATCGGGACGACAGCTTCTTCTGCTCCATCCACCTCCGCTCCTTCATCTTCTACGGGTGGGGTGACTCTCGAGACCATCATGGCACAGCTTGCGCACTTGGATGCTCGTCTTGACACACTCAGTGATGAGTTGTGTCAGGTGAACACCTGTGTTGGTTGTATTGTACGACGATAGGCTGCCATGGGTGGTTTCACCGCTTATACTTCTCCATCTCCACCAACTTCAGAGGATGTGAGTGATGATGGCTCCAGCAATGATGATGCTGATGAGGATGATAGTGCTAGCTCTCCCAGTGATGATGAGATGTCTACTTGATTTACTTACACTTTGTCACTCGTGACAAAAAGAGGGTGTAGTTTTGGGTTTAAGAGTAGTCATGTACATAGGGGGAGAGTTAGCATAAGAGATTTTTTTGTTAGGGGGAGTGTTATACCTTGAGGGATGTAGTGAGGACTTAGGTATTTTTTTTCTTTTCTTCTTTTAGAGATACATTGTTCTTACTTTGTGATAGCAAACCTTGTATTCATTATTGATGTTATATATATGATGAGGTTGTTATTACAGTTCTTTCACCTATTTCTTCATGCGTTGTTTCTTTCTCTGTTTATGCACATGCTTCTTATATATTGTATGCAATTTTTTATTTCTGTTTCACATTAAGATGCCGTGATAAGTTTTGTTTAAAGTGTTTCAAAAATATAGGTTGTCAAAGTCTTCTTGCCATAAACTCTCTTCTTGCAAATTTTTTCAAGACTTTGTGTTAGGATAGATTTTATTGTATTCAACAAGTGAATATAAGTTGAGTGATTTATGACTTCTCTCTTATGTTTATTTGTTTGTTTTGGTTTTCTCACGGATTACCAAAGGGGGGAGATTTTTAGGACACATGTGAATCATGTTAGGAACATATGTCAATATTTTATGTAATTGCCTAATCATTTGACAAAACACACTTTACTTGTAATTGGGTAGATCTAGGATGCGTTTAATGCTTCAAGGAACAAGGTTTTAAGTTCAAGTGTTAAAGCCATGCAAGTCTATCCAAGAATCAAGTGAAGAAGTGCTGGATTTTAAAGCTCGAAAGCTAGCTCGACAGCTGCTCGATAGATAGGGTATCTGTCGAGGTTTATGAAAATCAATTTTTCAAATCTAATTTCACTCCAATCTATGAATAGATGTTTGGGCTTTCTTTTCTGTCAACCCTAAACATTTATAAGGATTATTTTAAGGGCCGTCACAGCTGATGCAACTGAATGCAAAAGTTTTTGCAAGCATGTTTTGAATTGGAGACATTTGCCTTAGTTCATCTTTTTATTCAAGAAGTTGTTGTTTTTGTACATCGTAGGGTTTTGTAACCAATGAGCTTCGTGATCATCATCGTGTGATGAACTGAAAAACTTTGCAGCCAACAATATTTCTTAAGTTGGTGATTAAGTCGTGTACTGAGATCTGCGCTTCCATTGGTTAGTCATGTACTGGGAGCCGTGCATTAAAGGGAGAGATTGTCACTACAGAACAAGTCCAATTGGGTATTGGGGTAAGGGTTCAGCTGTAGGTTGGTATAAGGTAATGGGATTCTTTTACTTATAATCGCTTGTTTTGATAATAGTGGATTTTCGGGAGTGGTGACCTTAAAATCACCTGGTGGGGTTTTGTCTTAGTGGTTTTCCCCATTCGTAAAAAAAAAATCTCCTGTGTCATTTAATTTCCACTGCATTTAATTACTTGGTGATTTGTTTGTGCTACCACGCGATTCGCATGTTAATTAACTTAATTAATTCACTTGGCTAAATTAATTGGTTAATTTATCACAAAGTGTCAATATATTCTTCGCCTATCAGAATGAAAAATGAAAATTATTTATTTCACTATTCAGTTTATTTTTGCTACTATTCATGGGCCCCATTGCACTTTTTGGCACTATTCATGGGCCCTACGGTACTATTTCAACAAACTTTTACCTTAATCTATAGTACTTTTAGCAATAATTTTTCAGTTTCAGCAAAATAAGCGATATCCAAACATGCTCCCTTAATATTCATTGGAATTCTTGGATCTCTCTCTCTCTCTCTCTCTCTCTCTCTCTATATATATATATATATATATGATTTTTTTTAAGAAATATAATAGTTGGCTATTGTGACTGTTGGAGGCAACGTCATTGGGAAGGTATCTTCACTGTTCTGAAAATTGGAGATGGTGTCGTTTGAAGGTCAATTCACTGTTATAAGTCTTATGATCATTGGGGATGACATCATTTTGAGGTGGGCACTCAGTTATTAAATTTGAAAGTTTAAAATGTTAGGACACCTTGGAGTAGTGGTCATTATACCCTTTGTTTTTATGGGAAAACACACAAAATTTTATTCATAATTAGAAATAGAACGTACATCCTGTATACATGCATGCACAATACAACCAGGACATTTCTCAAGCCAAACTAGAAAGTCCTCCACGTTCATTGCATGTTAGGCCAGTGTGTGGGCAGGGGCATTTCCTTGTCTTTTGGTGTGTGAAAAGGAAAAGGTACGAAAGCCTTGAACACTTTGGAATATTCCTTTGACAACATTCTGAACGGACGGGGCAACTTCATTCAGTCCGTGAATAACGTTGTTGAGCACTAACGAGGCGCTCTCAAAAAGCACATCCCGAACCCCGACCCCCTTCGCGAACTTGACCCCTACCTCCATGGCCTTTGCCTCGGTCTCCAATGGTCCTAACAGAGTATACAGTTTTCGACTAAGTGCTGCTACCACCTATCCTGCTTCATCCTTTATGACCACTCCCATGCTAGCCTACTTTCATTTAGAGAACACGACCCTGTCAACGTTCACTTTATAGCATCCTGCCAGAGGTGGGTCCCATTTTACAAGTTGGTTCTGTTCTGCGGTGGTAGTTGGTTGTTTGTTCGCTATCTGAAATTCCTTTAACAAGCTAAGAGAGCTTCTTGTCACTGCCCATCCACTCTGCTGCTTGCCCCAATTTCTTGCTTCATTCTTATTTTTCCGTATCCCCCATCAAATCATGACTATCCACTCCAAAATTCTTGGCCGTGCCTCCTCCCACTTTTGAAGAAGCCATATCATATCCATATATTCCCACGATGGTTGGATTTCAAATGGGAAGGAAAGTTTGCATGAGGACCACACCTCTTTTGCATGGTCACAGAACCAAAATAAATGGCTTATGGTCTCCACCTGTTTCCCACATACATCACATGTGCTATCTTTTGTGATGTTTCTCCGCCGTAAATTTTCTTTCATGGCTAGGATATTTCTACAAGCTTTCCACACAAAGTGCCTGACCTTGTTCGGCACATACATAGGTCATAATCTCTTCCAGGTTTGTTTCATAGGTGACTAGTTTGAGCCTTCCGCCGTCACCTTATCCCATTGTTCCTCCTGTGCTAGTCTATACGTACTTTTAACCGTGAACCTTCCGTTCTTGTTTTCAGTCCATATCACTCTATCCATTGCTCTAGATCACGCTCAATGATATGCCTAGGATAGCATATGTATCCTATGGTAGAAAGCGTTGGTTGACTAGTCCCTCTTCCATTCCTAATTGTCTTCATCAATAAGATCACTAACCCACTGTATTTGCCCCGAAAACCTCTTCAGCGTAATAACCTTATATGTTCGTGGACTTGGGATTCATTTGTCCTTCCAGACCTTAATCTGTTTATCATCTCCTACTTGCCATCTCATTCCCCGTGGCACCAGTGGCTGTGCTGCCATAATGCTCCTCCATGTATATGAGGGTTGGCACCCCACGTCTGCATTCGCAAAATCACAGCTTGGGAAATATTTTTCCTTGTAAACTAGATAAAACAGAGAGGAGGAATTTTTTGGAGTCTCCACTCCACCCTGTATGCTTGTTTGCCCCCCTTTGCTTTAACTGTGCAAATGTGTTCCTTTTTTATTTCCCCACCAATGAAGGTAGACCCAGATAAGACTCATGTGGTTTTATGTTATTATACCCCTTTTATTCTAGTCAATTTACTCCTTTAACTTTTCATATGTGCTGATAAGGGTAATATTGAGAAAAGTATTAGTCTCGTTCATGTAAGATAAAACTGTCAAGCTTAAAGAACCCGTTAGCTTTACTGCACATAAGACAAAGACCCTGCCCCCAAGCCGACGACTTTAAGTGAGATGACCAGACCGCACAGATGTGGTAGGAAATTGACGGAAGGAAGCTGACGGGAATAAAGGAGCTCTTGACGGGTCTGACATGGCCTTGGTTGGCCTTCACTCATGAGTATATAAGGAAACATCTTCTTCCCTAATCAAGGGGATTCCTACAAGGAAAGGATCCCGCAAGATATGTGTATTAATGAAGATTTTCTCTACAAGGAAAGGCCTTCTACTCCAAGGAACGGATGTTAACCCTAAGCCACTATAAAAACCCCAAAACCCTCACAAACCAAGGTACGCATAATTTCCCCTAGCTCTAGCACTCTAGAGTTGTGAAAGTTCTCTAACTTGACCTTCAGAGGGTATTTGGCTGGTACCACCCCGGTACTCTTTACAAGGTCTTCTTTGTTTTTGTTTTGCAGGTGTTGTCTAGAGCACGTGAGGACTGTGTGATTTACTGACGATTTTTGGCATCATCATGTGCTAAATTGAGACATCTGTTAATCTACCGTTTAAACTAACTAACGTCAATCATGTGATAAATGATTAAATTCCCTAGTTGTAACCAATTAAGAGAAAGAGAAACTAAGGTTCAGATTCAATTTGATAGAGAGAGAAACTTAGAGGAGATAGAACCATGGTATCACCAAAGTGAGAACTTCCATCGCCGATCTAAACATTGGAGTCGCCAATCTCACCGTTCGTGGTCTTTATATGTTCCACTCCTTCTCTATCCCCTTCTTTGTGTTTGGTTGTCGAGAATAACTGGAAGGAAAAGAGAAAACATATTGGAGTTTTGGGCTTTTGCACTACCTTAATTTTAGTTTTTTTTTTGGTTGAATTTCATGAAAGGGTTTCTCCAAAACCTTTGCCAATTTTGATATAAAGAAACCCTTTGGACTTTCGTTTTGTTCTTTTGTTTGTTTAATAAATTGAAACTTGTTCGGTGCTTTTGCACTACCTGGAGTTAATCAAATTTTTTCTTTAAGCTTCATTTTATCACTACACTTCGTGTGTCAGATGATGCATTGAATCATAAAGCATGCTCTGCAAAACTTTGGGTGTAAGACAAAGTACACTGATTATTTGCCCAGAACAAATGCCTATTTGTTTTCTAAGAAAATAAAAGAAATATGAAATCAAAGGCTGTTTGGTTGCTAAGAAAATGACAGAAAAAGGGTGAGAAAAAATAAAACCCAAAATCCTAGATTATTGACATGTTCAACTAATGGTGGCTGTCAAACAGCGGGACCACGAACGCCCAAAGTGCAGATCCTCTCTCCTCTCAATTTGTCTATCTCAGTTGCAACTGGGAAATTTTAATTTTCACATGATTGTGACTAACTTTAGTTAGTTTAAACTGAAAACTAACGTTGGGCTCAATTTGGCATATGTGTGAAGTTTAAGGAGTATATTGGTTAAAATAAAAGTTTAAGGGATGTAATGGCCACTAGCTTAAAGTTTAGGGGGGTGTTTAGGCATTTTTCCCAATTTGAAAAACAACATTGCTTGCATTTATGTATGTTTAATTACTTCTTCTTTTTTCCTTTTTTTTTCTTCAAATAATAATTGAAAATGATTTTTGGTCATTTAATGTAAAGAAAATAGCCAAAAATACGAAACTACATCATGTTTTTTTTTTCCCGGGGGGGGGGGGGGGGGGGACAAGTAGTGCAATTTTGAGAGATTAATGGGAGAATTCATTTGAAGAAAATTGAAAGCTAGAGAATTGAACTGAATAAAATTGAAATTAAAGAATTTAATTCAATTTTAGGTAAAGTTAGGGGATGAAAATTTTAATCTAAACCCGTATTTTATAATGATGATATGAAAATATATTGACTTTCAAAAGCTTATATAGCAGCATAAGAGAGAGCCAATAAAAAAATCGAAAGCTTTTATTGTGCTTGTGTGTATATATAGCCAGCCTAGTTTTAATAAAAAACTTTATTTATATTTTTTGTTTTGTTTTTGTCTTGTTGGCAGATGTTTGCATCTTAATGTATTTAGAAACAACGATTTTATATATTTATAATTTTTTTTATACTATATGGATGTGGGAGTTTTCTATTTATACTCCATCTCTTGCTAGTTTAAAATCTTAGGTTAGTCCTCGAGTCAAACTGAAAGCTCGAATTTGTGTAAAAACACAAGAGTTGTTTAGACCCTCAAATTAAAACTTACGGCTCAATTGATTTTTCTCTAACTTAAACTAAGTGTGGAATAGAGTAAATGCGAGCGAACAAACAATAAATCAACTCTAAGCCATATTCATCAAATCACAGCAGTAAAATGAAAGCTAAAAGAGTAGGGAAGAAGAATGCAAACACAAGATAACATACTGATGTGTTATCGAAGAGGAAACCAAAGTACTCAGCAAAAAACCTCTCTACCGCCCTCTAAGCGGTAAATCGATCCACTAGAGAATAAGTTAGAGTACACGAATAACAAAAGACCCTCTAAGCCTAGTCTACTCCATGTACTCCAGCCTTCCAAGCTCCTGCTACCAACTGACTTTGCCAAGCCTTGTCTTCTCTAGCTCTTTGAATCACGCAATTCAGCCTGATTGCATCCACCAAACAAATGGCTTCTTCCAATGCTTTCCAGTAGCACCAAAACCTCACTTTACACTCAGAATGGGTGTGGTAAGTGTTTGGGCTATCAACCTCTCAAGAATTTGGAAATGGAGAGGTAGGAGTTGAGGAAAACCACAATGGATTATGTACAGGATTGTGGGTATAACAATCTCTAACTCTTAAGGGTTGTGGCTAGGGTTTTCTCTCTGAAAAGAACTCCTCTCAATATGTGGCTAATGTGGGTATATAGTGTGGGTAGAGATAAGGTGTATCAGATATGACAAAATAGCAAAACAGAATGTTTTGCTGGTATCTCGCGGTAAGGCCTTACCCACGAGGTATTCGCAAAAACCAGTTGTCATTATCTGCCATGACTCTTTGCATTCCAGTCATGTGCTGAGCACATGCTTCACTTCGCGGGAAGGCTACTTGTGAGCTACTCGTGAAAACTTCTTTGGTCTTTAATTTGCTTTGAGTCTTCACATTCTCTCTCACACACACAACCCTTACAAAGAAATCCCACATAAAATACAAGGTACATAAGATTGAACAAAATTACAATAAAATTTGGCACAGAATTAAAGCCAACACAAAATAGTTGTAAATCACAACTTTTCAATCTCCACCTTTGTTTATTCCGTGACAAAACCCCTAAAACAGACTCTTGACTTAAACGTGAGTTGGGAACGGAGGTAAAACTCACTCACACCTAATCTAGAAGTTGTGAAGCACTCGCATGTATACACTTGTATCTTGAAACACTCGCACACAAACAAAACTTTCATTAAGCTCATGACAAGTTGAATACAAGATACGTATATAAGCAAGTAAAATGCGATCAAGGTAATAACCACTACATAAAGAATGAAGCATAACTTGATCAAAAAGGAATAGTCATTCAGGAATGACTACAATGAACATTTAGCTAGTAAATGATTATTCGGACACGCAATGCAGTTAAGAGCAATGCAGAAATCAATTACATGTCTAACACATAACCAATGCGAAATACAAGAAGTATTTGCATCAAGGATACAAGATCCAGCAAGGGCACAAGTGTGTAGTACTAAAGATAATGCAGCAAAATCTAAAAGCTTTAAAAGAAAGCAATGTAAATAAAAATCTAATGTTAGCTTTGTTTGCACTGTTGAACTTCTTCTCCAATGCTCCCCCTTTAATCTAGCTCTTTTCTCCCCCTATCATTTCACACCCCCTGCCATGAACCGTCTCCCCCTTTTTGTCATGGAATAGCTCGGCTTCATTTTCTTTTAGCTTCCATTGAATTTGGTCTAGTTGAGTTTGGAGGGATGTGAACATCGTGTCGAAATGAGTGTGTAGGGAGTGCATGATGGATGCAAGTCCGAATATCTTAGTATTGATCTCTTGGATAGATGTCATGATGTTGTCCAATTTTTCATCATGGGAATGTGAGCTAGAGCATGAGCTACCAGGATGAGCATGACTCTCTTGCTTGGCTCATTTTCAGGTGTGACCGATGCTAGCATTTAGGGTGCAGATGTTGATTGGATTTGGCCGAGGGTATGGTCTTTCATCTTCCAATGGATGAATGCCTTTGGGCTTCAGGATTTTTGAGACAAGGCAGCTGAAGGGAAGGCAATTCCTTGATGCAGTTCTCTCAGCTGTTTTGCTCAAGATGTGGAATACATGATGTTAGGTTCTAAGGATGTAGGATCTAAATGTATTAGAACTTCAATGTATAATGTTGGCAAACTATGATCAAAACTTAAAGTCTAGAATTAGGCTGCTCAAAGTGTGTTTATTTGTAAAGTTGGAATCGAGTGTACTGCAGGATTTATTGGATAAATCTGCATGGCTCGATCGATCGAAAATTAGGTTCGATCGATCGAAGCTCTTGCAGATTGTTTTTCTGCAGATTTTTCCAACTCAGCCCAAGCCCATATGACGTGTAGGGTTTTATGTTTTGCCTTAAGTATAAAAGGAAAAACCCTAGCCACGTTTTGTAGTAGTTGTTTATGCTGTATGTATGAATCTCTTGTGAGATCTAGAAGTGTTTGCCTTCATACATACTTAGGGTTATCAAGATCAAGATTGATGTCGAGAGCTTGGTGATCGCTTCAGTTGTTGAATAAATAGCTTAAAGAAAACACAAGTGGGAGTACTTGTGGCTGCTGTGAATCCAAGAAAGAAGTAGTTTGTGAACTTGGAGTTGTCACGTGGTCGTGGTAGTAAGTTTTCTACTCAAGGTAGCAATAGAATGTTAGTGGTCTAAGTCGCTATTGTAAAACTTCAATTCTTTCATAGTGGACTTTTTTTACCTTGAGGATAGCTAGGTTAAATCCTCCTCAGGTTTTTTACCGGTTTGATTTTCTTGGGTTATCATATCATTGTGTTATTTATTTTTCCACACTGTTTCAATGATATGATTTACTTGTGTTAACCTAGATCTGAATAATTTACCTAAGTTAATCACTTGGCTAAATAACTAGATTAATCTGTTTGTGTTTAAAGGGTCTAAAAACTTTACACATGAGAGCAAATATCAATCTCTGCATCATTGATCAGATCGTGAAATATGATCATTGTGAGTAGCCTTAGTTCAGGAGATAAGGATGCAACACTTATTGATTTCCCATTAGAAACAAATTCCAAGTTGTCTCCTAAAGTTCCTCGAAGTACCTTCTCATTCGGATTCAAGTCATCGTATATCGGTGGCTTTGGAAACATCGGTCGGTTGATGCGCAAGATATTAGCAAGGTAGGCAAGTGTCACTGTGAAACTTTTTCCTCTAACCCAACATTTCAACTCATTTCCTTCGAAAATTGCATTTGCATAGAATTCCTTCACCATATTCTTGTACGGTTCTTCAAAGCTTGATAGAAGAAAATTCCAATCCTTGGTGATGATCGAGTCCATTTTGACTTCGGGGTAAAGCTATCAAGATCAATCACGGGTTCTTTCCCTTTGCTACTACCTCCTTTCACAGCTGATTTCTTTAAGGGAGACATCTGCAAGAACACATACAAAACAGAGAAACAAGTGCAAAAACAAAAATAAGAACACAAACTTGATTAATGCTAAGTTAGTCCATAAAATAAGCACAAAGCCCTAAAGAGAACAAAAACAATGTCACATAATCATGTTATAAGTGCTAAACATGTAACAACATATATCTAGCATGAGTGAAATGCAAAAGCATGACAAGTGTGCATCAAGTGTGCATCAAGTGTGCATATGTGATGCATGTGCAAGGCATGACAAAGCACATTTGGGTCAAAGTGTGTAAAACACACAACCAATGATCAAAACATGGTAAACATTTATAATCATGGTAATCGCTAAAGTTTGGTACTCAATGGAGTCCAAAACAACATCAAAATGCCATTTGGGCATTTTATCAAACACTTGGTGTGCACCTATAGAACTAACATGTGGGCAATGCATGAACATGAGTGAAAATTGCCTAAATACATGTTAAAATTGCCACAAGGGGCCAACACAAACACAAATAAATTAAATGGGACAAATCCCAATCAAGAAATTGAAAAATTTGCACAAAATTTAAAGTTCCCAACCTTTTTTCAAAAATACCCCAATTCAAGTAAAATCTAGAAAATTTCTGCATAATCTAAATAAAGAGAAAAAGATTGTATGAACATACCTTAGATATGATTTGAAGAGGTTTTCACTTGATTTTTGGTTGGGTTTTTGAGTGAAAATTAGTTTGGGGTTAGAGAGGCTCGAGGGAGGAAAAATGAGGGAAAAGAAATATGTTTGAAAAAAACTGTCTACATCTGCCCTTTAAAACTGAAAACACGCGTTTTTCGCGGGTCATCATCTCATGATATTACTCGCGAAAAATGCCTCTGAAGCATAAAACTTTTCGTGGGTAAGTATTATTCGCGAGATAGTCGTAAGCCAGTTGTGAAAGTTTCTGTCTGAAATTCTGTGTTTTCATATTTTGCCTTAACCCATTTTTGCAGGAAGAGCAAAGTCGCGAGCTTCTAGCGAAAATGCCTCTGAAGAATTTTTTTGATGAAAAACATGAAAAATGCAATTTGATTAGAAACTTAAAACACGAAAGCATAAAAACACTTTCAAAAACATATAAAATACTCAAAAATCTTTTTGGGTTTGATCGACAAGCAATTGAGCATACACATCACATTTGAACATGTACAATAAAAAAAATGAAATATGCATTCATTGAATCAAAAGTCTTGTGTGTTGTGTGTGAGCATCAAATGTGGAATAGTCCATAGTCCAAAGTGAAGCTTCAATGATCAATTCAATTAGGTCATACAAAACTAGTACTAAGTCAAGTGGTCTATCTCAATTATAGAAACGAGCAAATGACCCGCACAATGTGCGGGCTATGTATAGTATCTGTAAATTATAAATTTTTTAATTAGTATGTTATTATAATTTTCATTAGTTATTAAAACCTGCCATTATCATAGTCTAATAATATAAAACATGATATGATAAAAAATCCAAGATAAATAACTCCATAAATAATATAAACTTATTTTTCTTCGATGGTGAGATTCTCCTGTATATTTCTATTACTCTTCTCTTTTGAAATAGGCATTGGTCTTCTTTTTTGTTAATTATGTGGTCTTAACAAAGAATAACAAAAACATTAGATTTTGTATATTAAATTGTTGCACACTCTGAATGCTTTTATTCATCTCTTAACAATTTCCACCATTACTACAACAGGCCTTTGAAAAAAAAAATTATATAGCAATAGTAACTAATAATGCTAAGTTTATCTTTTTCTTAAAGCTAACATAGTGATGTTTGAGGGAATAGTTCAACTTAATGGGGTGCAAGCAGAATGCAAATCAATTGTAGCTACAAGAGTTATCACGATTGCTCAATTCCATGAGAATATTCCACCTAATGGTCTTGATCCAAGTATCCTCCTCCTATATCCCATCCCCTGCATTTTAAAATTTTTAAGAATGGAAGTTGTCAATAGGTGGTTTCAAGCAGAAGTCACATTTGTACAAAATATAAGCAGCCTAACTCGCTTGCTTGAGGAAAGAAAGACCAACACCTCAGTAAAAAATTTTTGACTACAAATAGGCAATTACTTCAATTTAGCCAAAAAAAAAAAAAAGAGAAAAAGAAAAGAAAATGCAAGTCTACAACTCTTCCCAAACCTTAAAAAGAAAAAAAAAAAAGAATGAAAGAAAATGTTCATCAATGAACATTCACAGTAACACACACACACACATATAAGTGCCCAAAAGAACTACAAACAATCAAATCAATTAAAAAGTAACAATATAGACACAAAAAAAGAGCCTCATGTGAGGATTATGCTACTCTTAAGTTCTTTTGTTTTTTTTATTGTTTTTTTTTTTTTGTTTACTAATCTCACTTATCAAAAAGTAGGAAGTTTTTTTTTTTATTTTTTTAATTATTTTTTTTAATCTCACCATTTACTGAGTACCATCATCAATTGGAAGTGACTAGAGCTTCAACTTCATAAGTGTATATTGTTCTCATCATTTTTTTTTTTGGCAAAAAACAAGGCAAAGGAGGTAAAACTTTGCTAACAAAATCAGAATCCTTTTGGTCTAGAATTTAGATTGGAAACAAATCATGCTATCAAAAACCTTAGATATCTAGAATTTAAATCCTTTTAGGAATATAGAAAGAAAAAAAAAAATAGGCACCCTCGTAAAGCACCTAGGTCATGTTCAACCTCTTTATCCATAGCTACCTGCTACAATTGCTTAGTAGCATTGAAAACCAAAGAGAACCCAACAAATGCAGCTTTTTTTGCATTTATTACATGTATATGATGAGACGACACCAACTAATATCTATTTTAATGACCTTCATGAAATACTAACATTGTGAATTTGTGATGCTGCAGATAGCAAGAATAAAGATGGTTAGTCACTATGGTTCTCTTGTCAATCATAGTAACAGGGTGCTAAGTAAACTACTTAGCCCCTCAGGGGTGAAAAGCCCTTGGATTAAGCATCTCTTATGAATGAAAGTATATGTAGCCAATTACTGCAATTTAACCCAACAGAGCAAGTTGTTAAACAATTGTTTTTGTTTAAAATAAATAATTTTCCTTTGAAACAAATAGAAACTCATTTAGCAAATATTTGATCTTGGGAAAATGGCAAGACGTAGATGTAATGGAAGATGTAGCCCACTTTATCAATGAAGAAAAGCCAAAAGAAATTGGTGCATACAAACATGATTTTATCAAAAATTTCTAACAGCCATTAGTTACAACAACTTGCTAAATTCCTAATCAAGAGTATAGTCAAAATAGACAACACAATAGTTACAGTTCCAAAGCCAAAAAAGAAAAAGAAAAAAGATGTCATTTCCAATTCTTTCAAAATCATCTATGTTTTTATATGCAACCAAGGAAGACTTTATTCAGCCTTGCAGTAATAAGTGCAACAAAATATCCAATAATGAAAACCCAATATGCACTTTAAGATATTGCATCAACATAAAAGTAACATTCTAGGCAGCAAAAATCCAGACACTACAAAAAAACAAAAAACCAACAACAAATGAAACATCACAAACATCAATTGCCCTACCATAATTCAAAATAAGGAGCACAAAAACAAATACCCAATTGAAATTAGAAGGAAGAAAAGTTCCATGTACCTAGCATATGTCTTCTTAGTTGAAAGTTCATGTTGTCCTTACCTTATTGCCTGTTGAATTTGCACATCCTTGTCATTCTCAAAATTCATTCTAACTTGAAAAACCTAAGTGATTCCAACCAAAACAAAAATATTTGCTGCAAACAAAAGCTATTTGCAAAGCAACAGCTACAGCCTAACTGAAAACAAAAAATTAAGACCAACAAATTACAATTTGGCACAAACAAAGACAAAAATATTATATTACTCATTGAAATGTCTTAAAAAGACACAAACAAATTACCCGATATATGAAAAAAAAAATCATTAATGTAAGCATATATCGTATACACTTTAAACTGAAAATCTTCAAAACAAAGCAAGCTAGAGAGTGATAAAATTAAGAACCAATTGGAATCCAAATATCTACCAAAACTGAAAACCTAAAGAGTGAGAGAGAAAAACCTGAATGGACAGTGCTCCAAAGAGACTAAAAAGAGGAAAAAAGTTACCTGTGAAAGAGGAGATTAGTTGTGAATTAACAGCAAAATCGGTTTTCCAAATCAAAACCCCAGAAGTAACGCAGATATTAGAAAACAGGGAAAGGCTTAGTGATTTCTGTAATCCAAAGTAGGAAAAAAATTTGAGAAAACAAACATTTTGATGGAGAACCCAAAAACCCAAAAAAAAAAAAAGCAATCAAAACCAAAATCAACACATACAATACTGATAAAAAATGGCTATATTGAGGAAAATATTCCAACATCCATTAGTACTCTGCCATAAACCTACCCAATGTGACTCCCTAACTGCATCTATTGCCCCCTCTAAATGATTTCCATTTTTTACTTAATGAGATGCCTTAATCCCTCTATATTCAAAACCTACAATCATTTCCCTAGAAGAGGTTGATTAAATGTACTAAACTTATGCAGCACAATCCTCCCAAGTTTAATGAGGAACACACCAATCCATAGTCCACTAAATGGAAGTTGTTAGGTTCATCCAAGCCCCTTTAAGTTCTCTGATTAATTTTTGATCTATTAGCAACATGAATAGGGATCATCAAAATTGAAATAAAATATACTTAATACATAATTTTTTTTAAAGAAATATATTGGTAGTCTAGATAATGTATTTTTGATAAGAGTGATCCTTGATAGAGTACCATATTTTCCTAATAGAAATCCAAACCCACTTCCTCCATTTTCACCAAAATCATGTCCTTCTAATAGATATATGAAATATCCATGGTTAAAATGATCATATAACATTTCTGTGCCTAGCTTACCAATTAGGCAATTACTCCAAAAACACAACTATCAACTTTGCTATCAAGACATTCATCGGCAATAAACACCAAATAAGGGATTTGCCAATCTTCAACATTTAAGTGATCCATGAAAACTTTTTTTTTGTTAAGTAAAGAGATTAGCCAAGATCTTTGCCGTAAGCACATAGAAACTTTCAAGGTAATACGGTAAAAATCATTAATACTGACACCACCACTTTTTTTTTTTTTGGAATCAAAGTGACATTATAGCATTAGAGAGTTCGCAAACTTGTGATTATAGAATTCCATTTCCCCAAAACTTAATATATGGCCACCATCTCTGGCCAACATCCACTTCAGTATTGTAACATTCAATTTCACTATCTCTAACACTTATTAATCTCTAGCCACCATTTCTGGTAGAAAACAATGTATCTCTTACCCTTTTCTCTCTAACAATTGCATTGCACATTTTCTTTCTATTTCTTTGCTTCAAATTCAGGTCCCTAAAAAGAAAGTTATTGGAACCCAATCCACCACTCTTATTGATCTGCCTTTTCTTTGTTTACATTTTGATTTTCACATGGATTTCTTCTAAATTTTGTTCATTGATTTAGGCATTATTTTATTTTTCATTTTTTATGATTAGGTTTGATTCTTACTTGGCAATTAGAGCTTTATTTTTACCCATTTGAGATCTAATTAGTGCTTTTAGGTACTTTTTTTTTTCCAGGCTTTATTTCTTTTATAAATTACATTGACTCAGTTTCATAATTTCATTGGGTTTTTGAGATTTGTTTAGTTGAAGATAGGAATATGTGTGTTTATTTTTGGGTTTGGAGTTCTAGTTTTTTTTGTAGTTGGGTTTTGTATCTCATTTTTTCATTCGTAATGCTCCTATTTGATGCTTCTTCATGCCCAAAAGATTCAGAGGGTCCTTTGTCTGAATTCACTTCAACTGAGTTGAGTTGAGGTCTTTTATACTTATATTTGGTCTTCATTCCCAAAAGACTTAAGAGTATTCTTTCTTTGGTCGAACTTAATCTGCAAGAAATTCACTTCATGACTTCCTTTTTCTCTGGTTTAAATGGTTGATTGTGTTGATTTTCTATAATGGGTTGCAATCTAATATGATATTTAATAGTGAAAGTTTAAATAGTGTATAAAACACTATGAACATTTAGATCCCCGAATTACAAATTATCAATTCAAGCTTTAAAACAAACGATAAACGTGCGGAAGATGAACTAAAGCTCTTAAAACAGAATTGATAAACAATCTAAGTCAAATAAAATCACATCCATAACAGAAATTAAATGACAAAGATAAAGGGAAGAGAGATGCAAACACAAGGACAACACATAATGTGTTATCGAAGAGGAAACCTAAGCCCTCGGCGTAAAACCTCTCCGCCGCCCTCCAAGCGGTCAAATGATCCACTAAAGAATGTAGTTGGGATCCAAGGACAGCAATAGACCCTCCAAGCGTAATCTACCCAGTGTACCTAAGCCCTCCAAACTTCTTGCTCCAACGAGGTTAAGCCGAACCTATTTCTTCTTCAGCTTCCCGGATCCCGCTACTAGTCCATAGCATCAACCAATAAGAATTGGTTCCTTCTTAACTGCTTCCCAAAGCACCAAAGAGTCTTCTCACAAATATGGATATGGTGAGAAAATGATTTGGGTAATATACCTCTCTAGGATCTAACAATGGAGAGGGTGCGAGTAGAGGAATTTGAAGAGTCACAAGGTAAAGATTGTGGATGAGTCAATCTTGTTTTTCTCTAGAGTTTCCCTCTCAAAATTCTCTCTATAAGCTTTCTACTTTTCATGGGTATAAGGGGTATATGTACTAGTGGGTGTTTGGAATGCAAAGAGTCAGTTTTTCCAAAACAGAGTTAGCTGGCGGCTTAGCCTTGCGACTTGACTGAGTCGCGAGTTCAAGCCGTGAACTAACTGAACTGCCAGACTGGAATTTTTGTCCTGTAGTGCAACAGCTGGCACAACGGTTCAAATTCTGGCGGCTTTCCAGTCGCGAGCCACCCGCGAGATCCAGTCACGAGTTCTCCTCTGCATGCTTCACTCGTGTGCAACATCTGGCGACTTGCCAGTTGTGGGACACCAGCGAGATCCAGTCGCGAGTCCTTATTCTGCTGCACAGTCTTGAGCATTTCAAACACAAATCCAAGCTAAAAATGTGGCCTTTTGAACCCCCACCCAAACAAAAATAAGAAAATCCCCATAATAGAAACACAACCAAAAAGAGTCCATGTGCTTAAACCCAAAATTAATCAAAACAAAATCAAACAAAAGAAAATAATTTTCGACCGTGGGTCAGGGAAATATAAAGCAAAGAGAGATAATTTTTTGAGGCACTTTAGCTTCATTGATTCAAAATCTTCAAATCTAAAGCAAAGAGAGACTCAATCTTTAGATTTACTATAAAGAAAGACAGGAAGTTAAAGGGAACAAAAATAAGAAGGAATAATGAAATATGGCCGGTATTTAAAAGAAAAAAAAACCCAAAATAACCGATGTCAGTAAATAAGAATAAAAAAACCAGATAGCTCTGTTCCTCTCCATTGTTGCCATGATGTTCTGGTAGTGACCCCATTTTTCCGTTCATCCTGTCATCTAGTCCACCTTCTAATCTTCTTCTTCTTCTTTGCGTAAAGTCCCAAAAGCCAGACCTCTTCCTCCTTTTCTATTTTTTATCTTATGTTATGGTTATGGACGGTAGGTACAAGTAATAGCTTTTTAGCTTTTGATTTTTTTAGGACAAGTGTAGCATAAATGGCCTTTAAACTTGAAGTTTGAGTAGTGTGAAGTTTGGGCAGTGTGCCTTTGATAGGACACTAACCCACGTGAACTTAATTCAAAGTTTTAAAAAATTCTATATTTTTAATTTTTTTTAAACCTTAAAAGCTTCCTGCAGCAAGTAGGAAAAGACAATGTAGCAAGTACAAAAAGACATTAATTATTATTATTATTATTATTATTATTATAAGTTCTTCAAGATGTTGCCGTAGAACCTATAGTCGTGTTTTGAAAACGTGACTATAGGTCCTCCTTTAAAACAAATTTATTCAACTGGACCAATAGTCACGTTTTCACACACAGTTATAGACTTAACCTGTAACTGCGCTTTAAAAACACAACCATAGGTTAGCTATAGCCACATTTGAAAAATGCAGCTATAGGTTATCTTTAAAAAAAATACTCAGCTGGATCTATAGCCACGTTTTTAAAATGCGGCAATAGACCCTATCCAAAAAAAAAAAAAAAAAAAAAACACAGCTAAAAGCACTTACAAATGCGACTATAGACTTAACCTATAGCAGCGGTTTAAAAACGCGGCTATAACTCAGAGTTTTTTTGTAGTGGTGATAGTTGTGCATACCGAAGAGATCTGATTGGTCATGTTATATGTATAGCAAATATAACGTCACAATTATTGAATTCAATATGCCATGTCCTATGTATTGCCTCCGCATGAAGGGTCACTCCTATGTATTACCACCATGCATGAATTATGGATAAAGTGACTCCAATGTATTGCCCTCACAGGTGTTGTCGCTGAAAAATAAATAATCCACCATCAACACGCTTTTCGGCTTGTTTAGCTTCAAGCTTGATGGAAATTTTGGTTGATGGGGGGTAGTTGGTTGAGGAAGAAACAAAAGGCATTTTTGTAAGCAACTTCCTTGCGATGGCCACAAAGAAAGGCATTTTTCATGTCAAGTTGACGAAGAGGCCAACCACTAGAAGTAGACGAAGACTAAGGCATGGAAGTGCCCAGCATAGGGTTCACAGGTAGATCAATATAAAGTGTACCACCTGGCAAGGTAGGAGTGTCAAAGTCAATCATGACCATAGGTGAAGTTGGTGTCGATGTGGAGGAGTCTAGTGGTAAGGAAACTGGAGGAGCTACACTTGCTTGATGAGAAGAGGAACCCACTTGAACATTTAGCATATGTAGAGAAGCTCCCACTAGTTGTAGCAAATGAAAATAATGATTCCGGGTTAGTAAATGAGAGAGTGGATTCATTAAACACAACATGAGGATATATAAATTCTCTTTGTAGGCGGATGAAGACACCGATAGCCTTTTTGTGTGGGACTATAGCCAATGAAAATACATGGGTAAAACTTCGGTTCAAATTGATCTTGGACAAATCACATAAATATGGGAAGCAAACGATGCAACCTTCAATGATGAATAATCTGGATGGAACTTAGGAAAATTAAAAAATGGAGTGTCCATCCCAAGTACAGAAGATGGTAGTTGGTTGATGAGATATACAGGAGTCAGAAAAATTCAATCCAAAGATTCTTCTCCAACTGAGCATAAAACAACATTGTAAAACCAGTTTCAACAATATGTCGATGTTTTTCCTTTTGTGATCTCATTTTGTTGAGGTGTGCCGGGGCAAGAAATGTGTTGTACAATGCTGCAAAGTTCCAAATAAGATAGAAAAAGCCTGTGAGGAAAATTCACCACCTCTATGACACAAAAAAAAAAAAAAAAAAATTTTTTTAATCTGGGACTTGAATTCATTTTCCACCATTTGTTGAAAAGTGAGAAAAGCACTAAGAAAATCATATTTATGCTTCAATGGGTACAATCATGTGTAATGAATATGGTCGTCAACAAAAATAACTTAATATTTGAAATGGAAAAACTTATATTCATATAAGCATTAAGGAAAATCTTAGTACAGGTTTTACCATTAAAATAAATCTGGACAAAGAATTGTCTGTCAAGAGTGAACATCCTCTGGATATATCACCCTTTAGTTTCACGTATGCATGAATAGTTTCTTTAGGACAATCTGAGATCTCTATCTAGTGAAACGGCCCTTACAGACCTTTGGCACTTGAAAGTCTCTTGCATCACATGAGAGGATTACAGGCTAGTCAAAATTGAAAGAGAAATCCAACAGGAACAAAAATAAAAATATCATTAAGAATATGGCTTACATGATAGTCAAGTTAAAAGTAAAAGAAATAACCATAACCATCGCACATCTTTTGTGCGATGGTCACTCCACAAGTATAAATGTTTGTGGGGTGTGGGGGGCAAGGACTGGGGTTCAAATTTCCAAGAGGGAGCTTCATACACATATACACTTAGATTAGGCTAGAGTAGACATTCTATCTTGTTTAAAAAATAAAAATAAAAAGTAAAAAAAATAAAAAGAAGGGGAAAAGGTAGCTTTGTACCAAATCCAATTACCCAAGGAAAGGGTTAAAGAGACTAGTGAAGTTTGGGTCATAATAAAATATTCTAAATCCAATTTCCAAACTACCCTGCATGGACGCTTACACACGTAGTTCCTTTGCAAATGTCACTTAAAGTCTCTTGCATCACATGGGAGGATTACAAGCTAGTCAAATTGAAAAAGAAACCCAGCAAAAAAAAGAAAAGAAAAAGAAAAATACCGTTAATAACACGGCTTATATGATAGACAGAAGAAAAAGTAACTCTGCACTGAACCTCGTTCAATTACCTAGGGAAAGGGTTAGAGAGACTTTGAACATTGGGTCTTATTGTCAATATTCCTAATTCAATTTCCAAACTACCCCACATGGACCCTTACACACGCAGTTCCTTTGCAAATGTCACTGCTTGACTTGCTGCCATGGCCTCGCGAGTTCAATTGAATGTGGATTTTTTTTTCTCAAAGTTGCTATAATGTGTTTACATGTTTTTTTTTGCTGCCATTGCCTTGCAAGCTAGTCGCAAAACTACATTGATTCTTTAATTCATGCTCGATTCTTCACCAACTTAATACTAAACCCAATACAATAAAATTCCACAAAATACAAGGAACAAAATTAATACAATTACAACACTTTTTGTTATAGAATAAACATAGTTGTAAATCACAACTTTACACTAACATATGTGTTTAAGGCATACGTTAATATAATCCAATCAAAAAATATGATCTCTCTTTATCAGTAAAGAGCAGGATCTTACCTCCCAAATACGTAGCCAAGACTGTGCGTTGTCTGTAGGATCTTCAAGAAAAAAGGTGGCAACCAAGCCTTTATTGTTGTGCGCAATATCATGGCAAGCGTATTCAATAGGCGATATTTCCCAACCAAAAAAAAAAAAAAAAAAAGAAAAAAAGAAAAAAAAATAAAGAAAGAAGAAAGCTAGTTTTCACAAGAAAAATATTATGTTCATAATATTTTCACAACAAATCATAATGTAGTAGCTTGTTATGAGTTGTTATTGAAAGGCAAAAAAGTATTTTCATTAATAAGATTAAATTAGAACCATTAACAATTTACCATATATGATTTGTTATAAAAGTTTTGTAAAAAATATTGCAGATGTCGCATTTTATTTTCCACAATACCTTTATTTTTAGTTCTAGTTAGTTCCAGTATGATATTTTTTTTTGCCTATAAAGAATTAATAGTATTAATTTAGTACCTCAAAAATTGCGAAAATATATATTGTGGCAATTTGTTGTGATAATATTTTATTCTTTTAGGGTGACAGCTTATATGCAGATAAAAAAAAAAAAAAAAAAAAGTGTGTTCAATAAGCGATATTTCCAAAAAATAAAGAAAAAAGAAATCTAGTGAAATTGTTTGGATTGAATAAACCAAAACTAATGTATCTTTGAGCATTGACCCTTTTTATATATAGATTGGTTTAATTTAGAACTAATAACAATTTACCACATATAATTTGTTATGAAAATGTTGTGAAAATTATTATAAATATAATACTTTTTTTCACAACACCTTTATTTTTAGTTGTGACTAGTCCCAGTATGATATTTTTATTATTTTATTTTGCCCTGTAAAAATTTAACACCTTTAACAATTGCAAAAATATTATCAGAATTTGCGAACAGTGCCTTTTCATTAAACCAGATGTATTGTAACTCTACTCATTCACATTTTTATATTGTTAGATAGAAGTTGTGATTTTCACCCAAAAAAAAAAGAAAAAAAAAAGATAAAAGTTGTGATTGTACTTCGTTAATTTCAACTTTTGTAGTAGGAAGCTACGAGCCTATGATATAGGACCAATAAATATCATTTGTGTGGTGCCATTGGAATTTGGTCCTTATTAGGAAATCCAAGTTCAACTTATTAGACTCTGCATGAAGCAACCGACTCTATTGACCAAATAAATGGCTGAAAGTTTAATAAGCGTATAAAACACTATGAACGTTTAGACCTTCAATTTACAAATTACCAATTTAAGCTTAATATCAAACAAATATGTGCGGAAAATGAACAAAAGCTTATAACAAAATTGATAAACAATCTAAACCAAATAAAATCACATCCACAGCATAAATTAAATGGTAAAGATTAAGGGAAGAGAGATGCAGACACAAGGACAACACAATGATGTGTTATCGAAGAGGAAACCGAAGCCCTCGGCATAAAACCTCTCTACCGCCTTCCAAGCGGTCAAAAATCCACTAAAGAATGTAGTTGGGATACATGGACAGCAGTAGACCCTCCAAGCCTAATCTACCCAGTGTACCTAAGCCTTCCAAGCTCCTACTGCAAGGAGGTTACGCCGAACCTATTTCTTCTTTAGCTTCCCGGATTCCGCTATAGCCCATAGCATCAACCAATATCAATTGGTCCCTTCCTGACTGCTTCTCAAAGCACCAAAAAGCCTTTTCATAGATCTGGGTATGGTGAGAAAAGGTTTTGGGTAATGTACCTCTTAAGGATCTAACAATGGAAATGGTGAGAGTAGAGGAATTTGAAAAGTCACTATGTAAAGATTGTGGATGAGTCAATCCTATTTTTCTCTAGGGTTTCTCTCTCAAAATTCTCTCAGGAAGCTTTCTATATTTCGTGGGTATAAGGAGTATTTATACTTGGGTGAGAAAGGAATGCGAAGAGTCAGTTTTTCCAAAACAGAGCTGGCTGGCGACTTGACCTAGCGACTTGACTGAGTCGCGAGTTCAAACCGCAAGCTAATTGAATGGCTAGGCTAGATATTTTGTCGTGTAGTACAACAACTGGCAAACGGTTCAGCTTCTCCGCACGCTTCACTCGTGTGCATTTTCTGGCAGCTTGCCAGTCGCGGACTACCTGCGAGATCCAGTTACGAGTCCCTGCTTCACTGCACAATCTTAAGTATTTCTTCACATTCTCTCACACACTACCCTTACATGATTCCCACCTAAATACAGGGTTTCTAAGTGCTGAAATACAAGCAAATTGGCACGGAATAAAACCAACAAAATGGTTGAAAAATTTCAACCTTACAGATAGTATTACTTAGTTGTTTTTTTTTTTTTTTTGGTATCCCAACCCATCTAAAGCCTTTCGGTGTATCTATTCCTTCCAAATTTCTAAGTTGACTTCTAACTAAGAGAGAGTACACATGGTAAGTACAAAGCTAAAATCAATCCGAAATAGGGAAAAAAGGAACAAAAAATCACAAGAAAATTGAGGAAACAAACATTTTCATGGAGAACCCAAAAACCCGAAACAAAAAAGAATCAAAACTAAGATCAAATCCAAACATATCCAACAGAAAAACTCAATAAAAAGTAATATACCATACCAAAATCTTAAAAAATGGAGAAAAACGTATCGGAGCAAGTTTCGACGATTTTTTGCTTGACGGCTTATGAACTCTGTCACCTATACAGATGCTCAATTTGGTTAAGTTTGTTTGATCGTGAAAATACTTTGGAAACTTTATATCAAGCAGATGGTGTGCGTCTATTGAAAGTGAAACTATTTTGATTCTAGGGAAGTTAACTAACCTGGGTTAGAGGAGAAAGATGATGAAGAAGAAGAACAAGATTTATCGGCTACGAAAACAGAGAAAGAAATCAAATTTAAATAATTAATTTAAGAAATTCTTTGGTGTAAATTAATTGAAATCAACAATACTCAAACTGAAAGCAATTCAAACATTAACGAATTAGTAAAACTAAATAAAAGTTAAAACGTTTCACAGATATCTGATGCAATTCGTACTAACGGATTTAATCTTTAAGAGAGAAAAGAGTTACCTTCTTGGAAGAGTCGGCAGTTTGGGCTAATACCTTAGAGAGAATGATAAACCCAGATTTTGAAAAAGGAAGTGTCTTACTTTTATTGAGGATGAAACCCAAAGATCTGCGTTTAGATGAGACCGAAGAGAGAGGGGAAATTGTCGAATGATTAGGAAAGGAGGAATTCTCTTTTCTCTCGATCTCTCTCTCCTTTCTCCTTGAAACGTGTCGCCATTGTTGGTATCTCTCGCTCTCGATCTCGGTCTCTCTGTGTGTTAGGGTCTTCGGCGCACCTCGTGTCTCTCTTCGTGTACCAAGCTTCTTCTTCTTTTCTTCTTCTTTTTTTTAAGCGGTTAGTTTCTTTTTTATACCAAAAGGCTCCAAACAGTGTTTTAACCTACTGAACCATTGTAATTTATACCAAGAGGCGGGTTGGTGTCTGAAAGGGAGCCTCTCCTAACGCATCGTGCGATTTTTTCTGGTTTAAGTTGTACACGCGTCAGTTTTTTAAGGGTGCGTTTTTCCTAACGTGGCAGCACCTCCTTAAAAGCTTCTGCTTTTATATACAGTATTAGATGAACAAATATGAGCTCCCACAAGAAAATGATTACATATCTTTGAAGCTTTTCATTTGGCTTCTTTACAATTCATAACAATTGATTATTTTTGAACAATACATCTCATTTTGAGATCGGTGCCTGAAATTTTTGATATTTCAATATTATGAATATGCCTTTGGCTTTTTGGGTACAATACATTTCAATACAAGTCGCTTTCCCTTTTTCCTAGTCAAATACTAGTATGTGTGACGGCTTTTGCAGTTCATTATCTCTTTTCGAGATTTGACTTTTGTTGAGTTATAAAGCAAATACATAAAAATGTGGGAAGATATATAGGTACAAGTCTATGCATGTATCAAACCATCAAGACTATTGCTCAATCATTCATGACAAGCTTGAAAATCGATTTACAACAGTTACACATAGGTCAAGATTTTTCCCACAAAGATATATGTGCATACATAATAAGCTAAGCTTGTAAATGCACTATGCCATCAGTACGAAGGTACTAGGCCAAACTCACATGTGATATACACAACACAAGCAATCTAACTTTTTAGAGATTTTTCAATTTTTATGGGTTTTTGAATTTTTCAACTCACTCAAAAATAGAACATGTAAAGTAAGATAAACAAAAACAACAAGTACACAATAAACTTGAAAAGAAACATGCTAGAATGGGAAACATAAGCAAACATCCAATCAGAATCATAACAAATAGGAAGAATTGATGCATGGACATGGTCTAATGCTTATGCATGTGTACCCTTCTTTACCCACACGACATGTGCATTTAGGGTGATGTCCCTAGAGGATCGGGTACTAAAGCTGTAATTCTCAAACCTTTGGCTAAAGCTTGCCAAACAAGAAGTGATGGTATCTATTATCTTTTTCACATCACCAAAACCGGAATCGGCTTCTCTCCCTTTTGATTGCTTGGAATTCCAATTCCCCTTTCCTTGTCCCATTAGCCTTTGAGAATCCGCTTTCTTCAATGCGCGAAGTTTATAGCAGTTAGGTCTTATGTGTCCTTGAACTCCATAATGGTGGCAGAAGTGTTGAACTTGAGGACCTCTTTGAGACTTTGGGAGAGACTTCCCTTTAGCTTTGGGTTTGGCCACAAATGGATTTTGAGGTTTTGTCAAAACCTTTTGAGTAGCTCCATTTGGCTTCTTCTCCACTTTTACATTCTCAACACTTGGGAGTTGCTACCATTGGTTCCTTAACTTTAACAAACTTCATCTATTTGGACACATTGGCACTTGAACTACTTTCTCCGGAATATCCTACGCCACTTTTGTCAGAAAACGGCTTTTGATGTGCAGGCACTTTGTCAAGTTTCTTGGAGGCAACGCGCTCCACTTTGCCATTAGCTTGATTCACTTGAAGCTCAAGAAACTTGATCTTGGAGTAGGCCTTGGTTAGTTCTCTAATTAGTGCCTTAACTTCACACTTCGTTTCCTTGTACCGCACTAGGAGACTTTTGTAATCTTGCTCTGCTTTCTTCATTTTTCTTATGGCTGTCTTAGCCACTCTTGCATACTCTTCGGACTTCTCTAGAAGAGAGTTATAAGTTTCCTGCAATCCATTTGTTCCTTCATAGACACATTCTTCATCTTCATCATCTGATTCCTCCCCAACTTCCATTGACTCTACTTCGGTGTGCTCATCAAGCTCTTCCATTAGTGCATTCAAATCTTTTGACGAGTCCACGGGTGCAATGGTCATAAATGTGAAGTAGTTTCCTTCTCTGTCACAACTTACTTCCGAGTTAGAATTTGAACCATCTAAGTCACTAAGGGTAGTTGCAAAGACTTTACCCTTTGCTTTCAAATACGTGGGGCATTCTTTCTTCACATGCCCATGTCCTTTGCATTTAAAGCACGTGACCATTTTAGACAACGAGGAATCTCTTGAATCCTTCTTCTTGAAGTCTTTCTTGTCCTTTTTGAACTTTGAAAATTTTCCCTTCTCAAAGGACTTTTCATCTCTCTTGAACTTTAGGAACTTACAGAAGTTCTTGGCAAGGAACTCCACATCCTTTTCAACCTCATCCTCATTCGAGGAGTCTTGAGCTTCCAATCTCTCATTTATGGTCTTGAGAGCAAGAGATTTGCTCTTCCTTTGAGATGGTAGAGATAGCTCATTGGTTTAAAGAGAATCGATGAGTTTTTGAATTTTAATCTCATCAAGGTCTTTGCTCTCTTCGATGGTAGTAACTTTTGCACAGAATCTCTCCTGCAATGATCGTAGAATCTCTCTCACAATCTTGGTGTCCTTCGTCTTTTTTCCCAAGTTAAATTTCCCAATTACCACTTCATTTAGCTTCCCATAAGATGAGTCGAATGACTCGTCTTCACTCATTTTCAATTCCTCGAAGCGTGTGGTAAGCATTTGCAACTTAGTGTCCTTCACCTTTTTGGTGCCTTCATAGGTCGTCTCCAATATTTGCCATGCCTCCTTGGCAATTGTAACATGAGAGATCCTGTGAAATTCATCAAGAGAAACACCATAGAAAATTGCATTTAAAGCCTTGCTATTAGCATAAGCCGCCGCAAGGGCTTTCTTATCCCATTCAGATTTGGTAGCCTCTGGCCTAGTCCATCTTATCTCGACAGCGTTCCAAACACTGTCATCAATAGAACATAGAAATGCCCTCATACGGACTTTCCAAAAGGCATAATTGCTCCCATCAAAGTATGGAGGAGCATTGAGTGATTGAGATTGATCCATCTCAAAAAGGGTCTGGGATCACACTTAGACAATGAAATCACAGCAAGTGCACCTGCTCTGACACCAATTGAAAGCTCGAATTTGTGTAAAAACTCAAGAGCTGTTTAAACCCCTAAATTAAAACTTACGGCTCGGTTGATTTTACTCTAACTTAAACTAAGTGCGGAATAAAGTAAATGCGAGCGAACAAACAATAAAATAACTCTAAGCCATATTCATCACATCACAGCAGTAAAATAAAAGCTAAAAGAGTAGGGAAGAAGAATGCAAACACAAAATAACACGCCGATATGTTATCGAAGAGGAAACCGAAGTACTTGGCGAAAAACTTCTCCATCGCCTGCTAAGCGGTAAATTGATCCACTAGAGAATAAGTTGGAGTACATGAATAACAAAAGACCCTCCAAGCCTAGTCTACCCCATGTACTCGAGCCCTCAAAGCTCTTGCTACCAACTGACTTTGTCAAGCCTTGTCTTCTCTAGCTCTCTAGATCACGCAATTCAGCCCGATTGCATCCACCAAACAAATGGCTTCTTCCAATGCTTCCCAGTAGCACCAAAACCTCACTTTACACTCAGAATGAGTGTGGTAAGTGTTTGAGCTATTAACCTCTCAAGGATTTGGAAATGGAGAGGTAGGAGTTGAGGAAAACCACAATGAATTGTGTAGAGAATTGTGGGTATAACAATCTCTAACTCTCAAGGGTTGTGGCTAGGGTTTTCTCTCTAAAAAATACTCATCTCAATATGTGGGTAATGTGGGTATATATAGTGTGGGTAGAGATAAGGTGTATCAAATGTGACAAAATAGCAAAACAGAATGTTTTGCAGGTATCTTGCTGGAAGGCCTTACCCGCGAGACACTTGCGAAAACCAGCTGTCACCATTTGTCATGTCTCTTCGCATTCCAGTCATCTGCTGAGTACATGCTTCACTTCGTGGGAAGACTACTCGCGAGTTACCCGTGAAAATTACTTTGGTCTTCAATTTGCCTTGAGTCTTCACACTCTTTCTCACACACACAACCCTTACAAAGAAATCCCACATAACCCTTACATAAGATTGAACAAAATTACAATCAAATTTGGTACGGAATTAAAGCCAACACAAAATAGTTGTAAATCACAACTTTACATAAACAAAACATATAAGTATTTGTTTATACACCAAGTCAAAAATAAGACTAGTCATGATCCCATTCGAAGATTCTAATTACTAAGGAGTTTAGTTTGATTTGTTCACATGGTAATTTAAGTCAACCTAATCAATCCAATTAATTGAAATTTTTTGGGGGGGGGGGGGGAATAAAATTTGGGTGCTTGACTTTGTAATTTGGTAGACCTAGTAAATATTGACGAGGACAGCTTAGGCCTCGTTTGGGAGGAGGGAATGGAATTGAATGGAAAGGAATGAAAATAATAATTTTAGAATATTCTTTTCTTCCCTTATTTGGGAGTTCTAATGGAGGGAATGGAAAATTCATTCCCCTGTCTGGGAGTTTAAGTGAGAGGGAATGGAATGTGTAGGAGGGAACGGAGTGGGTAGGAGGAAATACTCATTCCATTCTATTCCCTTAAAACCTCAAATTTTCATTCCCCTAAAAATTGGGAGGAATGGGACGGATAACAACAACGCTCAAAATGAAATTGTTTTTTTTTTTTTTTGATAGGTACGCTCAAAATGAAATTGTTGCTATCGTGTTTGACACCTTCAAAAACGTGAGTGTGATCTAAGTGATAATCTTGTAGGAATCGATGTCAATTCCGTTGCCTCGAAGGCAAATGTCAGATGGCCGAAAAGCATTATTTTGAATGGTGAAACAGTAAATGCATGGGTAAGTTATAACTCAACAACCCAAAATCTTAGCGTGTTCCTTACTTATGCTATTAATCCAGTCTCAAACGGGACTACTGGTTTTTTTTATATTGTTAACTTGAAAGCTGTTTTGCTGGAATGGGTTAGCGTTGGTTTCTCTGATGCAATTGGCGCGATGACTGAGTTCCATAAGATACTTTCTTGGTCATTCAGTTCAACTTTAGAGGTAGAAGATGTGTTAACTCAGCCAAATAAGACGGAAGATGGATTCACTCAAACAAACAGCATGGAAAATGGGAGCCAGAAAAATAATTTGGGATTGGGGATTGGTTTAGCAGTAAGTTCAACTGTAGTGTGTTGCGCTTTAGGTGTACTTTGGTTTATTTTTTGGAGAAGAAGGACTAGTAGGAACACAGAAGATTTGGGTGATGATGACAATATGGATATTGAATTTGAAAAAGCAGCAGGGCCAAGAAGGTTCACATACCGTGAACTTCTGAATGCAACAAACAACTCTACTGTGCTTGGAGAAGGAGGATTTGGAGGCGTTTACAAATGTTTGTTAAGTGAATCCAAGCCTCCGCTTCATAGATTAAGCTTTAGAAAATCTCCCTTTAAAAACTGTAACAATATTATTTCAGGTCGGACCATAATTCAGATCAAATACAACTAAGTTCCATAAAGCCCAACCGTCACTAATAGTGCAATTTTGCAAAACTAATGGGAAGATTGAATTGAATAAAGTTGAAGTTTAGAAAATTGATTAAATAAAATTGAAATTAAAGGACTTAATTGAAATTTAGGTGAATTCAGTTAGAGTGTCATATATATATATATATATATATATATATATATATATATATATATTCTAGAAAATGCTTCCATATAGAGCGTGAAAAGTTGTAAGCCAATATTTTATAATGATGATATAGAAAGTATATTGACTTTCAAAAGCTAACACAACACCACAAGACAGAGCTTCTATTGAGTGTGTATATGTGTATATATTCTAGAAAATGCTAAAATCGAAAGCTTTTATAGAGCCAATATAAAAATTGAAAGCTTTTATTGTGCGTATGTATGGATATGTGTATATATTCTAGAAAATGCTAAAACTAATAGCAATTTTACTGCAACAAATTACAAATTATGGTAATAATGAAGGAGATTGTTGTCTTTTTATAATATAAGAAATAAATTTTTTCAATTAGTTATGGATTATGCATTGGATATTATAAATTTTACTGCATATAACCTTTAAAAAATGATGTTTTTAACAATTAAACACAATGCAAAAAGTAAGTTTTAGTTAGCTCAACTGGTAAAATCTCTAATGATTGAATAAGATATCTAGAATTCAATTCCTATCTACATCAAAAATCAACTAATATCTTGGTCTGATAATTATGAGCTATCATAGCCATAGGTTGAAGCTCTCTTAAAAAAAAAAAAAACACAACGCAAAAAATTTATTAAGGAATTTATTTTTTATGTTGATATCTATGATAAGGCAGAAATTACATTTATTATCAGGTTTAAATTTTTTGTAATAAAAACTTGGTAGTAGTTTTAATATATATTTTTTTTTTAATTTTTGTTATTAATAATTGTTTATGGGAGAAAAGTAATGTATTGATTTATAAGACTTTGAAATTTATGATTCTTATAATGTCAAGCATATATATATATTCAAGGAAAAATACAATGTCAAACAAAAGATATATAGATGTTGATGTATAGCAAAGTAGAAAAGGCAACGATCATGCAAACAAAAGATACATATAGATTTGGACTCTTGTTTAAACGTCGCACATTACCCCAATCGAAGATTCTAATTTCTCTTTTTCGCGCAGGAGGATTCTAATTTCTACGGAGGTTAGTTTGATTTGTTCACATGGTGATTTAAGCCAACCTAATCAAGCCAATTAATTCAAATTTGCGGAAAGAAAAAATTCAAAATTGGGTATTGGACTTTGTAATTTGGTAGACCTGGTAAATATTGACTAGATCAATTTAACGTAAGGGTAGACTCTTTTGTAGTTGTACTCTGATTATGTAATGTATTATAAACCTAGTTCAAAACATTAGTATTACTATTTTTGTGTGTACTCTAATAAGTATTACTGTTTACTTAATAAAAAAATAAAAAAAACAAACAAACAAAACGTAAGGGATAGGCGGTTGAATTGTCAAACTACAGACATTTAATAAGGGAAAAAAAATTATTAGAAATACTATATATAGCACACTAAGCACAGGGCTCCTCTGTATTCAGGTTCAATCATGGCTCTCTCCAACATACCAGCTTCTTGCTTTTTTGAAACTCAAAAACTCCAATCTCTTCTCTTCTTCTTTTTGTTGCTACTTACCCCTGCAATCTCAATTTCCTTCAACTTCACTAGATTCAGCAAAGATAACATTACCCTCAAACTTGATGCAAGCATAGACCCGACAGACACACAAGGTCGTATCCAGCTCACAGCGCTACACCAATTCAGTACTGGCCGTGCTTTTTATAATAAACCAGTGCACCTTTCGGATAATAGCACAGGGCGGCGTATAGTTACAGACTTCACCACTCGCTTCTCCTTCATCATTGAAAATACTAATAGTGCTCCCCCAGCTGATGGGCTTGCCTTCTTCATCACACCATTTGATTATGAGTTTTTTGTCGGCAGCAATTCAAGTGGTGCGTTTCTTGGACTGTTTAGTAATGAAACCTCTTTCGATGCCACCAAAAATCAAGTTGTAGCTGTTGAGTTTGACACTCAGCAAAATGCGTGGGATCCAAGTGGTAATCATGTGGGAATTGATGTCAATGCCATTGTCTCGAAGGCAAACGTCACATGGCCATATAGCTTTAAGAATGGGTCAATAGTAAATGCACAGGTTAGTTATAACTCAACAACCCAAAATCTTACCGCGTTCCTTACTTATGCCGATAATCCAGTTTTCAGCGAGAATTCTAGCGTTTCACTTATTGTTAATTTTACGACAGTTTTAAACGGTTCGGAATGGGTTAGGGTTGGTTTCTCTGCATCTACAGGTTTATTTTGGGAGACACATACAATACTTCATTGGTCATTCGATTCAACGTTGGAAGATGGGTTTCCTCAACCAAAAGACACACGTGATGGGAGCAAGCAAAACAAGTTGGGATTAGGGATTGGTTTAACGGTGAGTTCAGGTGTACTAGTGTGTTGTGCTTTAGGTCTACTTTGGTTTTTTTGTTGGAGAAAAAGGGCCGGTGGGAACACAGAAGATTTGAGTGATGATTACAGTATGGATGATGAATTTGAAACAGGAACAGGGCCAAGGAGGTTCAAATACCGTGAACTTCTCAATGCAACAAACAACTTTGCTGAGAGAGGAAAGCTTGGAGAGGGGGGATTCGGAGGCGTTTACAAAGGTTTGTTAAGTGAATCCAATAAGGAAGTTGCAGTTAAGAGAGTCTCAAAAGGATCAAAGCAAGGAAAAAAGGAGTACATGTCAGAAGTGAAGATCATTAGCCGTTTGAGACATAGGAATTTGGTTCAACTCATTGGTTGGTGTCATGAACAGCGTGAGTTACTTCTTGTGTATGAATACATGCCTTATGGAAGCCTTGATTCTCATCTATTTGGAGCAAAGATTATGTTAACATGGCCAGTAAGGTACAAAATAGCCCAGGGATTGGCTTCTGCACTACTATACCTTCATGAAGAGTGGGAGCAATGTGTGGTGCACAGAGATATAAAGTCTAGTAATATCATGTTAGATTCAAATTTCAATGCTAAACTTGGTGATTTTGGTCTTGCAAGACTTGTAGACCATGGTTTGAGCTCACAAACTACTGTTTTGGCAGGCACCTTGGGCTACCTAGCCCCAGAGTGTCTCACCACTGGCAAGGCTTCTAAAGAATCTGATGTTTATAGTTTTGGGGTGGTTTTCCTTGAAATTGCATGTGGTAGAAAGCCAGTTGAGCCACGTGAAGAACCTAGCAAGGTTAGGCTAGTAGAGTGGGTGTGGGACCTCTATGGAAAAGGTCAAATTCTTGAAGCAGTTGATAAGGGATTAAGTATGGAATTTGATAAAGGGCAAATAGAGAGCTTGATGGTAGTTGGATTATGGTGTTGTCATCCTGATCCCACTAGTAGGCCCTCAATAAGGCAAGTAATACACGTTCTTAATTTTGAATCTCAGTTGCCCAACCTTCCATCAAAGTATCCAATACCAATGTATTTTGGGTCTCTAATGCACCTGGGTGAATCCTCTAATATGACTTCTGGTCTAACCGAGTCAAAAGATCAGACACAATGTTCAAGTAGTAGTTGCTCAACTAATTCATTTATGATAGTTGGCCCAAGCAAACATCTTCTATATTCAGGTAAAGCTGATGTGGAGTTAGCTTCAATTATGCATTGATATGTATGATTATTCAAATTTTTGTAATGAAGTTGAAAGCTTTCATTTTTAATAAAGAACTAAATGGTAGGAGTTTTTATTGAGAATGATAACCATATTAAACCTATAGCTTTATGCACAATATTTCATATTTTGTTGGTCTATTTTATTCCTTTGTAACATTTTTGTGAGAGACCGCAAAACTTGGGGTGCTCTCAAAAAAGAGATTTGGTGCTTTTTTAGGGCACTTCCCTTTTTGGGTAAGTGGTGTGGAGTTGCCATTTATTTTTTATATAAAAAAATAAGTAAAAATAAATACAAAATTACATGATCAAAATGCTTCATTGTCATTGATTGAATAAATAAAAATAAAATCTTGATAAATTAAACCTTACAAGGCTTTGAGTCCTAGGTACAATCTATGCAAAAGAATACATAGCTTTTTGTCCTAGTTACAATCTACCCAAAAATAAAAAGAAAGACAAAGCACAAATCTATCTATCTAAAAGAACTTAGTTCGGGGGCTAGGTTACGGAATGAAAAGGTGTTAGACACCTATTTCGTCCAGACAGAGTTTAGTCATTTAGACTCTAATAACCAATATACCCTTTCTGCATGATGTGAATGATATGTTGCATATACATGACAAACACTTGACTAACACTAACTCAAATAAGTTTATCTTATGAATGCATCCTCTCTTTTAGAAAAATGCAGATCTATTTCGTGAATTAAAAAAATTAAGATTTGTAAAGAAAAATCAAATATATTTTTGTGTAAATATAAAATTAGAATTTGTAAAGAAAATTAGACTTGTTTTTATGCAAAGAAAGGAACAAGATTTTTTGTAAAAAAAGATCAGATTTGTTTTTGGTGCAAAGAAAAAAAAAAGTGATTTTATTAAGAAAAATCAGACCTATTTTGAATAGTAAAGAAAATGATTTTTGGTTTATATGTAAAAAAAAAAAAAAAAAAAAAAAAACCAGAACTGTTTTTGAAAAAAAAAAAAAAAAAAAAACTTTTTGAGAAAGGATTCACACTCATCAGATAAATTTATATTACATGCATCACACATGTAAACCTTCAACCTAACTTTTAATTTCTTCTTTTAAACTTCAAAATCTGCAATTGTATTAAAGAAAAATTTCTCTAAAAAAAATTGGATCTATAAGTAATGAAAATATAGATCAGTTTTGTATGATAAAAAAAATCAGATTTGTATTTAATGAAAATACAGATCAATTTTGTGTGTTAAAAAAATCAAATCTATATTTAATGAAAATACAGATCAGTTTTGTGTGTTAAGAAAAATCAGATTTATAAAATTCAGTTTTGTTTTATGTGTTAAAAAAAATCAGATCTACATTTAATGAAAATACAGATCAGTTTTTAATTTAGAAAATCATATTTGAAAAATTCTGATCAGTTTTTAGTTTAAAGAGATCTTTGATAATTACCAGATTTTGAGATTCAAGAGAGAAATCATAACAACAAATCAACTAGAACATATTTAAAAAAAACTTTAAAAAAACATGGCAATTACATCAAGAATCAGAAAAAATAAAACACCTTAAATTTATTCATGCATCATCAAATAAAATTAATAGAAAAAAACTAGAAAACAAATAAAGAAGAAATAGACTACCTCTTGCATGAGTGTGCTCTTCTTTGTGAATAGATATTTTAGGATTCAAAGAAATTTATTCAACTCTTAGAAGCCTAAAATATTTTTCTTACAAAAAAGAAATTCCGAAGGCAAGAGCCTCTTGAACGTGTTTAACGTAAGAGATAAAAGAAAAGAAGAGGAGAGCCAAAAAGAGAGGGGTCAGAAAGGGTGAAAAAGTGTTCTAAATTTTGAGAGGCATCTTCTATTTATAGAGGCTAAGATGTTCGAAAAATTAACTGAATGATTAGAATATGAACTAGGATGCATCCTTATTTCTAAAAAATAAAAAAGGATAAAATTTATCTCAATCTAGGAGCCCTTGGGCCGTGCCCTGCATTTGTGCCAATCGGCACTCTTGAATGGCCCTCTTGGGTGCTGGACCCACGTTTGAGTTTTAGTCTATTTTGGACTCCTGTTTTGAGGTTTTTTGAGTTGGGACTTGCACTTAGATGCATTTTTCATCCATATTCTAAAAATTAAACTCTTTTTTTGATGATTCAGGTCTTTACCACAATGATTATCTTGTAGATAAACACTCTAAAAAGTCTTGATTATCCACAGTTTTGTTGTTATCTGATTATCCTCTTTATTCCCATGCAAGCAAGCCTATTTTTAATACTAACTAACAACCAATCACAAATTTATTTAATTAATTTCAATTGTTTAGCCAATTAGAATTAATTTAAATGAATCATGTGTGGTTGGCTCCACCTAAACAAAATGCATGCAGACTGTGCAAACTTGATCATGCGATATCCTTCAATTCGATGGTCCGATTTGGAAATCGGGCACACCATCGTGACCGTTAGAACCTCAAGATCATTTTTATAATATGCAATGAATGAATTAATGCTTATAATGCAATCATGAATTTTGGGTATATGAATGGTTATTCTAACCATCTTCCTTAATTAAATTATGGGTGCAAAATCGAATGTCTATAGAATGCCCCTCATTGACAGAGCTTGCAAAGAGAATGTCAATGTAAAACAAAGACACTGATTTTAGCAGCCATGATTCAATTGAGGTTGACTTTTCAAAGATTACCTAGCCTTTGAACCTAAAACCTTGAGATATATAACTAGTGCCTTGCTGTTTGACAAAAATGAAAATTGTGAATACTTGACTACTTGATAACTGATAACTTTTGAAATGGATTTTGAAATCTGTGGTGACTGAGAGGCTTCTTTATCCCAGTCTAAATATGGTGGGTCGATTGAGGGGCTTCTCTACCTTGATCTTGATGAAAGGTGACCAAGGGGCTTCTCTACCTCGGAACCTGGGTTGTGGCGACCAAAGGGCTTCTCTACCTCGATCTTGATAGAAGGTAACCAAGGGGCTTTTTACCTTGGAACCTGAATTGTGGCGACCAAGGGGCTTCTCTACCTCAATCTTCTGTCCCAATGGGCTTCTCTACCTCGATCTTGACAGAAGGTAACCAAGGGGCTTTTTACCTTAGAACCTGAATTGTGGCGACCAAGGGGCTTCTCTACCTCGATCTTGACAGAAAGGCTTCTTTACCTCGATCTTGACAGAAGGTAACCAAGGGGCTTCTCTACCTCGGAACCTAAATTGTGGCGACCAAAAGGCTTCTCTACCTCGATCTTGATGAAAGGTATCCAAAGGGCTTCTTTATCTCAGAACCTGAATTGTGGCATTGTTCTTGAATATTTGTTCACGGAGATTTGTCCATTGAAGATTTGTTCATGAAGATTTGTCCTTTGAAGATTTGTTCTTAGAGATTTGTCCTTTGAGGATTTGTCCTTTGAGGATTTGTTCACAGAGATTTGTCCTTTGAAGATTTGTTCTTGGAGATTTGTTCTGGGAGATTTGTCCATTGAAGATTTGTTCTTGGAGATTTGTTCTTTGAAGATTTGTTCTTGGAGATTTGTCCATTGAAGATTCCCTGCAAGAGAAACAAGGGTTCATTTAGTTGATTTGTATAACTAATGAACGACCACTCTTTGATCTTCACATTTGATGACTTTGATGTGTATGGACTTATTCTTGTAAGAACTTGAATGAGGCATAGATGAGTGCCTCTAGTGTGTAAATTGATGCATGATTTTTTAGGAACCTTGATTGACGATTTTTTTTTTTTTTTTTGAAAAGATGATGATGATCTCTTTGTTTTGTTTTGTTTTGTTTTTGTTTTTTTTTTTTTTTTTGAAAATGAATGAGGCATAAACGAATGCCCCTAGTTTGCGAATTGATGCATGACTTTTGGAAATCTTGATATTTGAAGAAAAGTTGATTTGATTTTTTCTTTTTGAATTTTAAATCTTGAGACAGGATTTAAAAAAAAAAAAAACTGAAACTTCTCTTTTTGAATAAAGATATTCTTTGTCCTTGATGATCTCTGAGAATTCATTTTCCTTTGAAGTCACAAAATTTTGAAATTGATGTCATCTGTCTTTGAGATTTTTTTTTTTTTTTTTTGAAAAGCTTTCTTCTTCTCTCTCTCTCTTTTTATTTTTATTTTATTTTTCTTAATTTTATCCTTTCTCCTAAAGAAAAACAAAACAAAACAAAACCCTCTCCCCCTTTTTAAGGGAGTTGACTAAGTCAACTAAGTCAAACTTGAGATGACTCAGCAACTCAGGTGGTAAAATAAGGAGGGGGAGGGGGGGCGAATTTTTTGGCCCCCATGTCTCTTGTCTCCTTTTCTTTTTTTCATCTTCTTTCTTCCTCACTTTTCTCCCTTCCTCCATTGTCACCATTCACTTTCCCCTTCCACTTGCATTTTCTCCCCCACTACACCATTTCTTCTCTAAAAAATCACTTTCCTAAGCTTCTCAACCTTCTTTCACTCATCTCCATCAACATCTTTAAAGATCTTTGTGTTCTTGACCATTTTTGCTACAAACCCATTTTTTGAAACCCATCTCCAAACCTCCATTTTTTTTTTTTTTTTTTTGCATTGACAATGGCATTTTCTAATTGGCCTTCCTTTCTCACTTTCAATGGGAAGAAGTACCACCCATCTCTTGAGTGGAATGATGGAGAAGGGCTCCTTCAAGACCCCAAGACCCATGCTCCACACTCCAACATGGATTTTAAGGTGACCTTACTAATAGGCCAAAAATAAATTGACCCCTTTGGCAAATTAATTAATTAATTATCCAAGTTAATTAATTAAGTCAATTTAACATGCAATAGTGTGGTAACAAATCACCAAATAACTCAATGCAGCGGAAAATAAGTTTGACATAGGTGATTTGTTTACAAATGGGAAAAACCACCGAGACAAAACCCCACCGGGTGAATTTAAGGTCACCACTCTTGAGAATCCACTATTATCAATAACAAGTAGTTATAAGTAAAAGGAATCCCAGTACCTAATACCAACCTACAATTGAACCTTTACCCCAATACCCAATTGGATTTGTATTGTAGCGAAAATCTCTCCGTTCAATGCACGAATCCCAGTACGTGACTAACCAATGATGCACGGATCCCAGTATGTGACTAACACACCAACTTGAGGAAGATGTTGGTTGCAAAGTTCTTCAGTTCATCAACAGTGAAAACCAAGAGGCTCCTTGGTCACAAAACCCTTGGCGTAAAGACGCAGTATCTTCTATAGAGAATATGATGAACTAGAGCAATTTCTATCTCTGGTCACATATATGTATGTGTTATTACTTTGCATCTCCTTGCATCCCTTTGTGACGGCTTTTAAAATAATCCTTATATATGTCTAGGGTTGTGAAAAAAGAAACCCTACACAAAAACTTAAGGATATGCGTGTAATTAGATCTGGAAAACCTGATTGCATAATTCTCGTCAGATACAGCTTGTGTCGAGCTTTAACATTAAATCTTGATAGAAAGGATTCCGTCGAGACATCTGTCGAGCTTTTATGAACAACACTTCTTCACTTGTTTCTTGGTCAACCTTGCATGGCTTCAATACTAAACTTGAACACTTGTTTCTTGAAGTACTAAACCCATCCTAGATTTACTCAAATACAAATAATGTGCTTTTTTTCAAAAGATTAGTGAATTACATCACATATGTCCCTAACACTTACTTTGCTTGGTTTTTTTGTTGGGACATTTGATGATTTCATGTTTTATTGAAAGTTTGGTGTTGAGACATTGTCATTTGGTTGTTGTTTACTTTTGTTGGAATTTTGGACATTGTAGGGTTTGGTTGGAAATTCTTGTGATTATGTTGTAATCTTGGCCTTGGGGCATTTTTGAAATGTTGAGCTATTGGATATGGTGAAATTTGGGTAATGTTGGTGGCTAATGAATTTTGGCAATGTTGACAATGTATGTAATTTGCGGTATTGTTGGATGAATTTTAGGGGCATTGAAGTTATGAAAATTTGTTGTATAGGCTTGGTTGAACAAATTCATTTTTGATGGATGTGGAAATTATGTTGGAATGTGTAAGTCTTGTTTTATGAGCATGGAAAAAATTTTGTGGGTATGGGTATGTATTTTTGTGTTGGACATGAAATTTTGGTCATTGAAAATTTGTTGGGCATGTGAATTTGGTCATGAAAATTTCTTGTTGGACATGCTCACTTAGCAATGGAAAGAATTTTTTGTTGGTCATGGGATTTTTTGTCAAGGAAAATTTTTTTTGGTCATGAGATTTTTTTTTTTTTTTGGTGGAAAACTTTTGTTAGACATGAGAGTTTTGGTCATGGGAAATTTTTGTTGGATATGTGATGATGGGTCATGTAAAATTTTTGTTGGATATGTGATGATGATCATGGGAAATTTTTGTTGGATTTGTGATGATGGGTCATGGGAAATTTTTGTTTTGCATAACCTTAAGAGCTGTGGTAGACTTCAAATGTTGAAAGGCATATGGTTAATATTGTCTCCGGATATTAAGAACATCATTAACGAAGCCAAATTCCAGACTTTTTTCCAAGGTTTATTGAACCAAGAAACTTATGAGTACAAGGATCTCCAATTACTCCTTGGTTTCTCAGAACGGTTTTTAGATACCACATGCACATTCCATTTTCCAAGCATTGGTGAATTGATGCTGACGCCTTGCGACTTCTTCGTCATCACTGGCTTGAGATTGGGCGGTGAAAGAATCAAGATCAATGATTCCCTTACTTTAAAAGAGATTAAGAGTCTTTTAGGCATAATGCCTTGAAAATTGAAGAGCAAAAATGTCGCTTTGATGTGGCTATATGAGAATATTGAGAATTGTAAAACCATAGCAACCAGCACACGCATGTTCATGCTTCTCTTCATTGGGACTTTCTTGTGTCCAGACTAACACAGTACTGTGAGCTTGCACTATCTGTGGAGCTTGAAGGATATTGACCAAATAAAAAATTATGACTGGGGTGGCATGGCTTATGCTACCTTCTTGCACTTCATGAATCAACTTTCTTGGTGTAGTCTTTCAAGCTTAGGCGGTGTACCATTTGTTTGGCAGGTGAGGTTTAAAGTTTTTGGCTATGTATGGGGCTTTTAGAAGATCATTTTGGCTATGTCATAATGATGTGTGTTGATTTTTTTTAGGTTTGGATGTATGAATATTTTGGGGTTGGTCCTTAAGTTCAGAAGATGTTGACGGCACATGTTCGACGTTTCTCCATTGGTTGCCTAAATACCGTTTGTCAATGCCTTCCAAGCGTTCTTTTAAAGTTTGGCGTATGGTGATTGACAATTTAACTATGGTTGATGTGAGTTTCCTTTTTTGTGTGGGGTTTTTGGTCTTTTTTCATTCTGGGTTCTTTGTGATTTTCAGAAGTCTTTGGACCCTTGGCTTAGATGTGAGGAGTATGCTGAGTGTGAATGGGCTCTGGAGTTAAATAGTTGTCAGGTATTGTTTGAGTGTGGCCATGGGAGGTACTGGTATCTTGGTGATCAGGTGTTGCCTTAAGTTCAACATGTGTACCCTCTTACAGCAATTCTGGTTCCTCCTTATCCCTCCATCCAGTTGGCTGAACTTTCAGCTAATGAAGAGATTGCTAGTGCTCGAATTGGCCATGTTGTTTCAGGGATGCCAGGAAATTACTTTGAATTTATTCAAACTCAATTACAGGGTTGTCTAGCTGGCATTCTTGTAGCATCGGTATTCCTCTTCCCTTTTGAAGCCATGTTGTATGTCATCTTGTATGCTCATCCTCCATATTTTGGCCTTGTGAAAATATATGTATGTTGCACTTTTAAGCTTCATCTTCTGAAGAAGAGGAAGAGGAAGATAAGAATCCCCCTCCTAGTCATGCTAGCAGCTCTTCTAGTTCTTTCATGGAGACCTATCCTCACTTTCTTGCATGGCAATATGAAGTGATGAATCCTGATGGGTCGTATAGCTCCATGACTTTAGACAAGCCAGAGCACATCCCAAATTTCCCTTGGCTTGATCTAGTGTGCTCTTGAATCCTTTAGTTTCTTATCCTCATTAAATTTTTTTTTTTTTGGATCACTGAGTTGCTCATGAACTGATGCATCAGTACTTTAGGTCGATGTTGATCTTGTGGAAGAAAGTATGCGAATGACTGGAGGCTTGCAACTGGTAGCATGAACTCAGTCGTCCCAATATGTGATCAATGAAGTGAGTTGGGTATAAGATGATGCTTTTTGAGTGTTTTTTGACTTAGACTTCCCTGATGATTGATTTAACACTTGTCTTTGTTAATTTTTTAGGTGAGTTGAATGGCATTGGCTGATGCCAACACAAGATCCTTGGAGGAAAGGATCAAAAATCTTGAACTTCAGAATCGACAGCAAAAATCTCAGTTTTATGCAAGTCAAGAAAGAAACACTGAGGGCAGTTCCTCTAAAGGTAGGTCAAGGAGATCTTCGTGCAAGCGGACCCGAAGTCCTTATGATGCTTGATCTTTGTTTTTAATTTTCCTACAAGAAAAGAAGAAGAAGTGTTTCTTAGACAAATTTGTAGTAATTTTAGCTTTTGAGCTCTTTGTCCTTTGAATTGCTTTTGATCTTGTTGGAACTTTAAATGAGACAAGTTTAGAATTCACTTGATGAAATCTTTGTTAGGATATGTGCCCTTAAATCCTATTGTATGATGCTATCTATGATATTATGTATGACATTATGTTAGAAATGATGTATAACTTAATATTGTGTTTAATAAAGTTGTTTTATTCTTATCTAAAATAATGGTAACATGAATATTCGGACATTATCAAATAGTCCATGAGATGCATAGTATGTGATTTATGTGATTTAGTCACAGAAGATATAGATCACAAGTTCTTTGTAAACTCAGAATTTTGGTTCGTAGTCGGTAATGAAGTTGGGCATTTCATCTGCGAAGACTATATCATATTAACTATGATGATTTGTCTTAATCATGGAAGTAGTGACTTCTAGTTAATATGTTGATATGTTTTAAGAGTTAAGACATATTAAACTGGACTGCTGTGAGATTTATTATTCTCCTAACGACTGTCAATTGAATAATAAATATCACGACTTGTATTCACATGAACTCTTAATCCTGAGAGAATAATGGAGCTGATCATGAAATGTAGGTTGCTTTGATATATCAGGAGTGAGATCTATAATAACGGTCAAAACCTCAGTATGTTGGGCAGCCACATTTAGTGTTGATGGAACATTTATTCTCAAGATGGAATTCATAGTCTCTTAACAGAGATATAAAATATTCCCTTGAGATAAGTTTAATGGGTACAGTTATTCAGAGAGTTAGGCCTAACCACTTTAGTAAGACTGAAGTATATATTTATGAAATTGGATTTCATAAATATATGATGAATAACTTAAAAGGATTAAACCAGGTACTCAAGGATTAAGATGTAGTAATTTACAAAGTGGCAGTCTATATTCATGACTTTGTGTTACTACGAATATTTTATGAAGGGGTTGCATGTATAATAAAGTCTTGGGATATAATTCATTAATGAGGCCTAGAGTGCAATTATATTTATATAGTGGTATTATATATAATTAATGGTAACTTTGGACTTGTCAAGAGTTGACAGAAAAGCCCAAGGCCCATTGGAGCTAGTGTCTTATTTGTTCCCTTTTAGTCCCACTCCAAGCCACACACTAAAGCCCAATCGGGAAGGCCTAAAAGGCTAGCCCAATTAGATAATCAGTTATGTGAAGAGAAACATATAGAATTTTATATAGAATAAAATGGTTTGTATGTTTAATGTGTAATATATGATATAAGGAAGAGAGACACTCTTTCATATATTCTCTCCAGAAAACATAGAACTGATTGAGAGACTACACATCTTGGGCATCAAGTGCAATTGGAGTGAAGATTGAAAGTATTCCCGAGTACTTCTTCATTCGTTTTTGAATTTTACCGCATCAAGGTACACTCTCTTGTTCTTATATTCTGAAACCTACATAGTGCATGTTATCAATTGCGAATGAAGTAATTCCGTTTATTTTTCGCTGCGTATGTTTTGTATGTGATGCAAACATGTATATTTCCTAACAGTCTTGTAGTACCAATTTAAACTTATCAATCAAATTTCGATTGAATTTGCACTTGCTTGAATGAGGTGGAGTTGAATGCCCCTAGTTTGAAAAATCTTAATTTGATCAAATGATGATTTTTTTTTTTTTTGAAAAATAATGGGCAACGCTTGTCTGAATGCCGCAGTTTGACAATTCATGAAAATTCTTGAAAACTTTATGGCCTAATTAGAAAAAAAAAATCGAGTGAAAGCTAGAGTCAAAACAGACCCGAGGAGAGCTCGAAAATCAAAAATAGAGTAAGCAGACCTCAGGGGTGCTGAGTGCCAATTGGCACTTTTGGAGTGTCGATTGGCATTCCAAGGTGCCGACAGGTGTCAACACCCTGCCTTAATTAGAGTGGAAAATCGCCATCGTCAGGCCTTCGTTTGACCACCTGCTGTGGCGAAGATCCTGCACGCGGGGGACCCTTTGCAGGCCCCTCTCAATGATTGCGCATGTGTGGGCGGAGTGTGGAGTGCTCTCTATCGACGCCCGGTCTCGATCAGAGCAGAAGCAGAAAATTTGTCATCGTCGTCGTGGGCCTTCGTACCACCCGCTGTGGCAACAGCTCCTGCGTGCGTGGAGCCCCGTTGGAGGACCCCTCTCGATATGATGGTGTGTGTTGTTCATTTAGAGCTTTGGGTGCTCTCTTTCTCAGTGGAGGAAGGTAGGTCTACCTTTGGCGTTATGGTAGGATTTTAGGCCAAATTTTAAGGGATTACCAAAGGTAAGTGGAGTCGCCACAAGTCATTGGGTTTTTTCTAAGGTGTGATTGGTCACCTGTTCTAGTTGATTTTATTACCAATCCTTGATTAAGAAAAAGGTCATTTTTCCTAATCTAATGTGGATGGCAAAAAATCTTGATTCTTAGGTCGTGAAGTTTGGTTACGTGTGGGGAAGGTGTTAGGCACCCAACAACGCCTATCCAAGGACAGTCCTTTGTTTTGATAAAACCTTAATTTTCATAAATTGGCAGTAAAAACACGATTTTGGCATTGGCTTACAGGGCTTCGCATGCATGAGGGCTTTGAGGTTTGGCTTTGGAATGGGTGTGGTCCCAATCAATGCTTTCCTAAGGCATTCAACTAAAGTGCCAGATTTCCACAATGAAAATTCTATGACGAGTCACCTTACTTTCGCGGCGGAAATTAGGCATCGCTTGCCTTAGGTGACATGGACTGTGACAATCACACTAGAGGGGGGCAAGCAAGTATATATATACATACATCATGCATAATGCTAGCACACAGAGCAGAAAAGTAAATGCCAACATCCTTAGAGCATGGCCCATAATATAGGTGTAGTAAAATAAACAAGGGTTACCATACTCTGGAGATGAGGGCAAATGGTATAAAGCATGATATACCTAATACAAACCATCTAAGGGAGAAAGGAAGGTGGAAGGAGAGGGTTTAGAAAAGTACATAACCAAAGGGAAAAAGCTAAACCCTAAACCTACTGACTGTGACTGTCGCTCGATTCATGTTGGCACACTCGCATCCTTGCCTGTTTTGGTTGCTCCTAGGAGACCGTGCCCTAGCTCCAAGCGTCTTCGCTTTGTGTTCGTACATGCAAAGGCAAAGGCATGAAACCAGCAGACAAGTAATGGAAGGAAAATGCGTAGAAAATAGCAAAAGGACTCAAAGCGAACAAGCAAGATAGATATGACAAGCACAGCATGTGTCAAAGGCAAGAAAGCTAACCAACAAGCAGGCAGGGAAACAAGCAAGGAAACAAACAAAAGGTGGTGTCCACGAGAGACAAATGTAGGTTTGGATCGGGTGTCCAGAACTTCATTGTGTTGAAGCATGGACGACACACTAGCAAGCAAGACTCATGCATGGACATGTAAGCAAACGTGTAAAAATACACAAAAAGCTAACGGGTGGCACAAAAAAGCATGATAAGCATATCATCGCACAGAGTGGAAAGGGAGAGGTATGCACGAAGCAACCAGCATCATGGCAATGCATCCCAAGTGGTTACGTCCAGACAAGGACTCATGGGCGTCGGACGTAACCACACAACCACATACCCGCTAAGGGCGTCAAGCGTAGCAAAGCCTAGAACTAGAGAGGCTAACACAAGCATAAAGCATAGAAGCAAGCAAGCATAGACATGTAAAATGGGGTGATGCAAACCCTTTGATATGGGCCAAGGAGTATAGGTAGTGACAAAGACCATAGGTCTAGATTGGGTTCGGACCAATAGGTCAAAACACAAGAAAGAAAGATAAAGTGACAAATGGGCTACAATATAGCCTAGGTCTAGCTAGGCACGCAAACATGGCCTGAAGCGCATAAGTACATGGAAGATGACATAAAGCAAGCAGAGCAAAGATCTAAGCAGACAAGCATGTGAAAATCCTAGATCTAAGCATGCAAACATGTGAAAATGTAGATCTAAGCATATAAACATAGATCTAGGCAAAGGCATGTGCAAAATGTGTGTGAGCATGCAAAAGCTTAAGACATAAACACAGAAGAACGTGAATCCAAACATATAAGCATGTACGGAAGCGGATCTAAGCACAAAACATGGTGAAAAGCATACAAACACATAGATCCGAGCAAAGCATAACCATAGACGTTTTAACAAGTATGTGAGCACATAAGCCTAACATCAACATAGAGCATAAAGAGGAACAAAACATAGCAAACATGGCATAAAACCCTAAGTACATAGATCTAAACATATAAGCATGTAAAAACAATAGATTTAAGCATAAAAACATGGCACAAGGCATAAACATGTAGATCTAAACAACTAGCATGTGAACAAGCATAGGAACATGTGGATCCAGCCAAACAACACATGGAAAAGGTAGATCTAGGTATAGAAAGTATGGCATAAAGCACATATATCGGGACAAATAAACATGTGAGCAAGCATAACAGAACATGGATCTAAGCTAAGAACATGCTAGAAACAAGATAAAGCAAGAAACATGTCAAAGAAAGTAATAAATCATGTTATTCAAGAAAAACAAACAAGATAAATGCTATAAAAAGATTTAGAAGGTTTAGGGTGTGGATGATAACCAAAAAGGCTACATCCACACCCTAAAACCCCAAATCCCAAGCATAGAACCAAAGAAAGGAAGATTAGGTTCAAAAGTAATACCTTATGTTCTTGGTGAAGAGAGGAGAATCAAGAGACTATGATGTGTGTGTGTGTGTGTGTGTGTTTTTTTTTTTTTTTTTTTTTTTTTTTTTTTTTTTTTTTAGTGTTTTTGGGTATTTGGAAGAGAGAAAAAATGTAGAAAGAAGCTGGGAAGAAGGGAAATTTCAAAGAAATGTGTGTCCTCCCTGTCTGGGGCGTGTTTGGGGCATGCTTGGGGCATGAAAATCGAGGCGGCGGCCATTGATTTTTGGGGCCCACCCAAGATCGATTTTGGGTAAAACTTGGTCAAAGTTATTAAAAATCTCTGAGAAGCTCAGGTTTGAAGTAAAACTGTGAAAAATGTTGTTTTTCGAGAGTTTGGACCTCGTTTAATCTTTGATCAACCCTTTGGCCGACCCAGGGCATTTTGGTCATTTTAGTTGAAAAAGGTACTTTGGGTACTTTGGTGTTTGAATGGGTTGTGCTACGTTGTTTTAGATGTTCTCATGGCCCTGTAGAGAGAAAATGATATTTTTGGATTTTTCAGATCTCAACATGCAAATCGAGGGCAGACAAAATACGGTATCAACAGCTGCCTTTTCTTTATCTGATATTTCAAGTACAATGAGAGGTGTTAGATAAAGAACGTGATTTTGGATTTTTTTTCGCCCCAAAATTTACGTGCAGAGACTGCTCATGGATCGAGCCGGACTTTACCTGCTTGGTCTGATCTTCTATAGCTGCTATTAGAACATTTTTCGGGCACGTTTCTGAGCTCCATGAAAGGAGAAGGGAGAGAGATTTTTTTTCTTTTTTTTTTTAGGGTTGACTGGGTCAGCATTGACTGGTCATCATTGACCGAGTCAATGCTGCCTGGCTGCCTTTATAGGGCCGCTAGGTCTGCCCGACGGTCTTAGAAAGGCGGTTGGGTAGCTTGGGCCTATAAAAGTCATTTAGCCCCCTTTTCCTACTCATTTCAACTCTTTCTCTCCACTTCTCACTCTCCACAAACTTTCCTAGAGTGCTTAGAGCTCAGCGGATCAATGCTTTCAGCTTCAGTCTGCCATTTCAATCCATTGCTCCAATTTATTCTGCACATGAGGTTAGCGTCCCTTTTTCCTCTTCTTTTATTTTATTTTTCTGCAAAATGTTATTAGCAATACTACTAGAGATGCATGCTAGTGTTTGTTTCTATTTTTTTGGAATTTTTATGAGCATATATTTTGCCACGATTTATGCCATGTTATCTTAGGAAAAACATATGTATATATTTTTTTATCTTTGCCATATGAGTGCAAACATGCGAAAACTTAGATTCTAAAAATAAGTGAGACATAGGTGAGGGGACTTATGTGATATAGAGTGTAAGCATACGACACGGCCGCTATCACCCACGGTAGACTAGGAACTTGGAAACTTCTTAGGAACTTGAAATCTGTGTGATGCAAGGCGTATGACACGGTCGCTATTACCTTAAGAAGGGATGTGAGCATACGGCACGGCCGCTATCACCCATTGCAAATGCAAACTCGAGATTTCTTTGGGAACTTGGTAACTATGATGCTACGACGCGTACGACACGGTCTCTATTACCTAAAAAAGGATGCGAGCGTACGGCACGGCTGCTATCACCCATTGTAGAATGCGAGCATATGGGATTTCTCTGGGAACTTGATAACTGTGATCCTGCGAGGCGTATGACACAGTTTCTATTACCTCAAGAAAGGATGTGAGCATATGGCACCGTCGCTATCACCCACTGTAAATGCGAACTCGGGATATCTCTGGGAACTTGATAACTATGTTGCTGCGAGGCATACGACACGGTTGCTATTACCTCAAGAAAAGATGTGAGCATATAGCACGGCCTCTATCACCCACTATAAAACACAAACTCAGGATTTCTCTGGGAACTTGGTAACTGTGATGTTACGAGGCATATGGCACGACCACTATCACCCACTATAGAACACGAGCATACGGCATAACCACTATTACACATTGTGTTAGGTTCTAAGAATTAGGAACTAATGTATTAGAACTTCAATTTATATGTTGGCAAACCATGATCAAAACAATGTTTAGTCTTGTGTTAGACTTGCTCAAAGTATGGGTCTTAATGTAAAGTTGGAATCGAGTTGTTTTGCAGAATTACTGTTAACTTTCTGTCAGACTCGATCGATCGAAAATTAGGCTCGATCGATCGAAAATCGGGCAGATCGTTTTTCTGCAGAATTTTCCAACTCAGCCCTAGTCAATTTAATGTATAGGGTTTTATGTTTTGCCCTAAGTATATAAGGGAAAACCCTAGCCACGTTTTTAGAGTTCTGAATGCTGTGTTTGTGAATCTCATTGTGAGATCTAGAGGTGTTTACCTTCACATACACTTAGGGTTTACAAACTTGAGATTCATGTCAAGAGTTGTGTAAATCAATACAGTTGCAGAATCAAAAGAGCATAAAGATATACAAGTAGATGCGCTTGTGGATTTGCTGAAGAATTCAAGAAAGAAGGAGTCCGTGGATCTCGGAGCTATCATGGGGTCATGGTAGTAAGTTTCCTACACTTGGGTAGCAATAAGATGTTAGTGGTCTATGTCTTATTGTGTAAACTTCGATTCTTTCATAATGGATTCAGTTTACCTTGAGGATAGCTAGGTTAAATCCTCCCCAGGTTTTTACCGGTGTGGTTTCCTGGGTCATCATATCTTTGTGTTATTTAATTTCCGCTGCTTTGTTGTTTTTGCTTATTTGTGTTAACCTAGATTTAATTAAATTACCTAAGTTAATCACTTGGCTAATTCACTAGGTTAATCTGTTGGGTTTAAGGGGTCTAAACGATCTGACACATTGTATAATGCGAGCATACGGCACAGCCGCTATCACCCACTGTAGAATGCGAGCATACAGCATGACCTTTATCACCCACTGTAGATTATGTATAAGAATCTTCTTTCTTTGTGAGAACATATGCTTGACATAGACCTGCATGATATGTTTAGGAAAAGTGTTAGTTCATTTGCATTGCCATTTATGTATGGGCTTACCACTGATTTCTGAATTTCTTGCTGTTTTGTAAATTATGTCTCGGCAAGCGAGTTCCTGGGAAGATCAAAGAAAGGCCCCTATGTATGCCACGTCTTAAGGGGACAGTTCTTCTAATGACGAGACCACTTCAATTGGTGAGCAAGTGGTTCAGGTTTTGTAGTCATTTTTCTTGTAGGGGTGACATCCCCAAGTCTATCGGTGGAATACCCATGGAGACCAGATCTAGGAGACGGCGGTCGGTGGAGACGGCTAGTGCTTCGTTTGAGTCCCAAATTGTTTCTAGTGGGATGACTTCATGGTGTAGGCCGGTTAGAGGGAGGGGATCCTTCGGAGGAGAGGTGCGAGATGATGACATCCTTATAGACATAGATCAGGTCTTTGCTGGGCCCAAGGTCCTACCAGAATTTGGCTATTGGACGGGCTAACGCCCGTACTTACACTATAGATAGAGGTATCTAAGACACTCACCTTTAGCATGGACTGAAGGATTATCCTTCCACACCAGCATAGAGGGGAGAGGTATGTGTTAGGATATGTGCCTTTACATCCTATTGTATGATGTTATGTATAATATTATGTATGACATTATTTGAGAAATGATGTATGACTTAATATTATGTTTAATAAAGTTGTTTTATTCTTATCTAAAATAATGGTAACATGAATATTCGGACATTATCAAATAGTCCATGAGATGCATAGTATGTGATTTATGTGAAAAGTCACAGAAGATATAGATCACAAGTTCTTTGTAAACTCAGAATTTTGGTTCGTAGTCGGTGATGAAATTGGGCATTTCATCTGCGAAGACTATAACATATTAACTACGATGATTTGTCTTGATCATGGAAATGGTGATTTCTAGTTAATATGTTGATATGTTTTAAGAGTTAAGACATATTGAACTGGACCGCTGTGAGATTTATTATTCTCCTAACGACTGTCAATTGAATAATAAATCTCACGACTTGTATTCACATGAACTCTTAATCCTGAGAGAATAATGGACCTGATCATGAAATGTAGGTTGCTTTGATATATCAAGAGTGAGATCTAAAGTAACGGTCAAAACCTCAGTATGTTGGGCAGCCACATTTAGTGTTGATGGAACATATATTCTCAAGATGGAATTCATAGTCTCTTAACGGAGATATAAAATATTCCCTTGAGATAAGTTTAATGGGTACAGTTATTCAGAGAGTTAGGCCTAACCACTTTAGTAAGACTAAAGTATATATTTATGAAATTGGATTTCATAAATATATGGTGAATAACTCATAAGGATTAAACCGGGTACTCAAGGATTAAGATGTAGTAATTTACAAAGTGGCAGTCTATATTTATGACTTTGTATTACTACGAATATTTTATGAAGGGGTTGCATGTATAATAAAGTCTTGGGATATAATTTATTAATGAGGCCTAGAGTGCAATTATATTTATATAGTGGTATTAAATATAATTAATGGTAACTTTGGACTTGTCAAGAGTTGACAGAAAAGCCCAAGGCCCATTGGAGCTAGTGTCTTATTTGTTCCCTTTTGGTCCCACTCCAAGCCACACACCAAAGCCCAATTGGAAAGGCCCAAAAGGCTAGCCCAATTAGATAATCAGTTATGTGGAGAGAAACATACATAATTTTATATAGAATAAAATGGTTTGTATGTTTTATCATAATTAAGGTAATAAAAATAAGGAAGAGAGACACTCTTTCATATTCTCTCTAGAAACATAGAACTGATTGAGAGACCACACATCTTGGGCATCGAGTGGAATTGGAGTGAAGATTGAAAGTATTCCCGAGTACTTCTTCATTCGGTTTTGAAATTCACCGCATCAAGGTACACTCTCTTGTTCTTATATTCTGAAACTTACATAGTGAATGTTATCAATTGCGAATGAAGTAGATCTGTTTATTTTTCGCTGCGTATGTTTTGTATGTGATACAAACATGATGATTTCCCAACATTGGTATCAGAGCCAGGTTTTCATTTCGAATCTGTATAACATTTTTTGTTCGTTTTGGAATTAGAGAT